>CAWUFW010004392.1:0-1200000 GCA_963921515.1 Calotriton arnoldi | reverse complement strand
GTTTCCACTCATGCTAAAGTAACACAAAGGATTAAGATGCCTGCTGCATAGAACATGTCCTTGCCTGTCCAGAGGTTTTCAGGCAACAATAAAAATGTGAAGGTAACTTTGCCGATTAATGTTCCTGCAGGATGGAGATTGGAGTTTTATCTAGTGGCTGTTTCCACTCATGCTAAAGTAACACAGAGGGTTAAGATGCCTGCTGCATAGAACATGTCCTTGCCTGTCCAGAGGTTTTCTGGTAACAATAAAAATGTAAAGGTAGCTCTGGCGATTAACTTTCCTGCTGGAGAGAGATCAGAGTTCTATCCAGTGGCTGGGTCCACTCATTCTAAAGTAGCACAGAGGGTTAACATGCCTGCTGCATAGAACATGTTCTTGCGTGTCCAGAGGTTTTCAGGCAACAATAAAAATGTAAAAGTAATTTTGGCGATTAACGTTCCTGCTGTAGAGAGATCAGAGTTTTATCCAGTGGCTGTTTCCACTCATGCTAAAGTAGCACAGAGGGTTAACATGCCTGCTGCAAAGAACATGTCCTTGCGTGTCCAGAGGTTTTCAGGCAACAATAAAAATGTAAAGGTAACTTTGCAGATTAGTGTTCCTGCTGGAAAAAGATGGGAGTTTTATCTAGTGGCTGTTTCCACTCATGCTAAAGTAGCGCAGAGGATTAAGATGCCTGCTGCAAAGAACATGTCCCTGTGTGTCCAGAGGTTTACAGGCAACAATAAAAATGTAAATGTGACTTTGGCAACTAATGTTCCTGCTTTAGAGAGGTCGGAGATTTATCCAGTGACTGTTTCCACTCACGTTAAAGTAGCGCAGAGGATTAAGATGCCTGCTGCAAAGAACATGTCCCTGTGATCCAGAGGTTTTCAGGCAACAATAAAAATGTAAATGTAACTTTGGCGACTAATGTTCCTGCTTTAGAGAGGTCGGAGATTTATCCAGTGACTGTTTCCACTCACGTTAAAGTAGCGCAGAGGATTAAGATGCCTGCTGCAAAGAACATGTCCCTGTGATCCAGAGGTTTTCAGGCAACAATAAAAATGTAAATGTAACTTTGGCGACTAATGTTCCTGCTTTAGAGAGGTCGGAGATTTATCCAGTGACTGTTTCCACTCATGTTAATGGAGCGCAGAGGATTAAGATGCCTGCTGCAAAGAACATGTCCCTGTGATCCAGAGGTTTTCAGGCAACAATAAAAATGTAAATGTAACTTTGGCGACTAATGTTCCTGCTTTAGAGAGGTCGGAGATTTATCCAGTGACTGTTTCCACTCATGTTAAAGTAGCGCAGAGGATTAAGATGCCTGCTGCAAAGAACATGTATTTATGTGTCCAGAGGTTTTCAGGCAGTAAAAAAAATGTAAATGTAACTTTGGCGACTAATGTTCCTGCTGGAAAAAGATGGGAGTTTTATCTAGTGGCTGTTTCCACTCATGCTAAAGTAGCGCAGAGGATTAAGATGCCTGCTGCAAAGAACATGTCCCTGTGATCCAGAGGTTTTCAGGCAACAATAAAAATGTAAATGTAACTTTGGCGACTAATGTTCCTGCTTTAGAGAGGTCGGAGATTTATCCAGTGACTGTTTCCACTCATGTTAAAGTAGCGCAGAGGATTAAGATGCCTGCTGCAAAGAACATGTCCTCACGTGTCCAGAGGTATTTTAGGCCACAATAAAAATGGAAAGGTTAAGTTTGGCGAATAATGTTTAATCTGGAGAGAGATTGGAGTTTTATTTAGTGGCTGTGTCCACTCATGCTAAATTAGCGCAGAGGATTAAAATGCCTGCTGCAAAGAACATGTCCTTGCTTGTTCAGAGGTTTTCATACAACAATAAAAATGTAAGGATAACTTTGGCGATTAATGTTCCTGCTGGAGAGAGATCGGAGTTTTATCTAGTGGCTGTTTCCACTCATGCTAATGGAGCGTACAGGATTAAGATGCCTGCTGCAAAGGACATGGGTTTGTGTGTTCAGAGGTTTGCAGGCTACAATAAAAATGTAAAGGTAACTTTGGCGATTAATGTTCCTGCTGGCGAGTGATCAGAGTTTTATCTAGTGGCTGTTTCCACTGATGCTAAAGTAGCACAGAATATTAAGATGCCTGCTGCAAAGAACATGTCCTTGCGCGTCCAGAGGTTTTCAGGCAACAATAAAAATATAAAGGTAACTTTGGCGATTAATGATGCCTTGGGGCGAATTACATCTATATAAAGCTAGGGAGATCTATACAAAGACCTGATTGTATTCAAGTACAACCCTTAAACGAGCGAAAAAGAGGAAAAGGGGTTGAGGCCGAGGTTTAAGAGCGCGCAATAGGAGGCTGTGATAACAGGGGCATTGTTTGGAGGCGAGCTGTTTGTTTTAGCGCTGGGGGTTGGAGGCCGAGCCCAGGCGGCTATTGGCTTGATGTGTCGCAGTCAGATAAGCAAAGGGGGCCACCTGGCGCCATTCTCTCTGCTTTGTGCTGCTGAACGGAGCAGCAGGCCTCCACGGCGTGGCTATTACACACTGCGATTTGGAAATGAAAAGAGAGACTAAGCCGAACCTAAACTAAAGTGCACTCACTCAGTTGGTTTCAAACACAACATGGAGTGGAATGGAAACAAAAGTGTTGCTTCTGCCAAAAATGGGAGCCCGTTTAGTAACGTTATGAGCCATTTTAGGGAAGAACTTTAATACATGCTATTAAGGTGCTAACAGGTACGGGGCACGTTTTTTTTTAATATTAAGCACAGAGTCGCCTCCCAAAGTGTCGGGAGAGGCAGAGCGTGAAACAATCTTTCACAAACTGGGGACCCGGGCTCGAGTATCTGTGTCAGCTCTCCCCATTGATGAACTAACCTAGATGCGTGCCACGAGGCTGGGTGAGCTTGTTTCATTAGCCAGAGAGTGCACCCTTAGGGTGACCAACCATCCGTAAATTTTATGGACCGCCCGTAATTTGGACCTCACGTCCGTTGTCTGTGACGATCCCTTTTATGGTCGCCTTTTGTCCGTACTTTTTGGCATTGGGAACATCACTGTTCCTCTGCCAGAAGCCTCAGCTCCCTGATGGGGCCACCTCGCACTCCTCTGAGTATAAGAGCAGCCCCACCCGCCCATTGTCATTCTGTGTGCGGCTGATTGTCACATACAGAATGACAATGGGCCAGTCTGTGCTCTTACTGCATGTGGTGAGCCTCCTCCTGCCTAGGTCAGTGCAGAACATTAAGTCACGTGGAAGAAATGAACAATGACGCCCATGCTGCTAGGTGAGAATCCAGTTCATGAAAAGGTGGTGAAACAAGTTTAAAAAAAAAGGGTTATGGGTCTTTCACTGTCTCATCATTTTAAAACAAACGCATTTTCAATGTTATATTCAACAAAGCCATGGTTGCTGCTTTTTAGGTCTCGCCTGGCGTTGCAGCGCGCATGCGCTGCTCGCTCTGCGAGGGCTTTTGGAATCGATACGGTTTCAGAAGGGGACTTTAAGCCACGCCCTTCTTTTCAATTGGCTTGCGTCAGCGTTTATGTTAATCGCTGGCGCGTGATTGGCAATTGGGCTTTTTGGTTACCGCCTTGTCCTATTGTAGTATGGCCCATTTCGACAGGCTAATGCCATCTTTGTTCCTGTGACGTATGAGGGCTTCTAATTGGGAATCTCTTTGCTTCCCGTTCAGCGTTTAGTGGCTTCTATTTGGGCTGTCAGAAACATTAGCATCGTAACGTACTGAACGGCACAAAAAGTAGGTTTTTCTGCAGTGTGCGTACAGTATTGGGTAACGATCACAAATACTGTTAGTTTTACAACTAATGTTTTGCAACGTACTATCCTATACGTTTGTGGCTTCTTGAGTTACGTTTTACAACTAATGCTTAACGAACGTTTTACAAATAATGTTTTGCAACGTACTGTCCTATACGTTTGTGGCTTCTTGAGTTACGCTTTACAAATGATGTTTTACAAATTATTCCTATACGTTTGTGGCTTCTTGAGTCACGCTTTACAAATAATGTTTTACGAATTATTCCTATACGTTTGGGGCTTCTGCTGATATTGGGCTTGAGCGATACTGAGCATTCGCCAAAATCTTAGCATTGCAACAGAAGTACAGTTTGGCGCTTCTGCTTATTTGGGGCTTCAGCGATCCCGACCATATGTCATTGAAAATGCAATAGGTCTCGCCTTTGATTAAGTTAAAGCCATTTGCTAATGGTATTGTATTCTAGCTTTGCACAAATGTCTTTGATTGACATATTCTTATAGGAAGTGCCCAATCATTTGTGGAGTGCACACTCCTTACATGAAGATTACGTGTTCCTGTGTTGTGCAAACTCCAGCACTCATTCATTATGCGCATGATTGCCAATTAAGTTAAGTTAATTCATATAGTCTGGGCAGGTAATGTATTCACTCATGAATGAGGACACCTGTGCATGTCATGCACGCTTAATTAGGCTTTTAGTAGTCACTTGTTGATCACACTCCTTCCCCTTGAACTGCCTACTCTTCAATGGGGAGCACGTTTCAAGCAGTTCACATGCGTGTGCCGTGTAAACTCCTGCATGCTGTGTCATGTATGTATCCACCTGCCAACTATGTGCACTTATTCGTGCACTGTACGCACCGACAAAGGGCATATTCAAGTATTGTTTACATATGCCGACTGTGTGGAAATGAGTGCATGTTGTGCACTTACCAATGAAGTGAACAATGGTACATGTGGAGTCATTAACACTGTGGCTTCAAAGTGTACCCTCATGCACACTATTATTACACCCAGTGTACAAGACAACTGGTGATCCCTGGTGAAATGCCTATTTAGCAGTGATTGTGCAAACAGCACATGCTGTTAACATGTACCCACGTTGAGAACACAATTGCTTGCTACATGGCTCCTGTATTCTGCTCACACACGCCAATGTGTGAATTGGTCAATGCAGGGCACACGCACTAATAATGTGCAAGCTAACAAACGTGCACACTACCACATTATGTGTACATTTGTGAAAGCAGCGAGTACACATCACTTAGATGGACATAGCCAGTGCTCTTTCATCAACAGTGTACACACTTCAGAATGATGTACAGGTGCTAATGATGCACTCACCAGTCTTTTTTTTTTTTTTTTTTTAAATATATTTTTATTATTTTAACACAAATAACACAATTAGTGTCAATATCCAAATAGGTGTGCAATCAGGTTAGCATGCAAGGAGGCATAATCAGAATTGAAAACAATCACTAATAACAGGCAGATGCTCGTATCACAATAAATCACAGTCCATGGGAACTGCCACCCATAGGTCTCTGCTATCCAATTTGTTAGTTCAGTTGCAATAATCACCCTTGTCAATAAACCATAACAGGGACATACAAATCCTCTTGACATGAACCTGATATTGCGAAATGCAATCACCCACCCCTCCCTCATATCCCACCCCCCCCATTGGCGTAACAACTATATACATTTATTTGTAGTTACCGGTCACAGCTGCAGTGGCAGTAGTCAAACTCGAAACAGCAAGCATTGGCACAGTTTCTCTGCCGTCAGAGGTATCCCCCAAACAAGACACCCAAGAGCCCATCACCCTAAAATAGAGTAGACCTTCAAGGCAGCGCATCTAAGTCTGGCACGCTCGAATCCACATCAGAGTCCGTATCCGGGATTTTTAATAACACCACCAGTGCCTCCCAGGCCCTCGCTATCTCTAGCGCCTTTTCGCTGTTGGCGCGGGTCGCCAGCTGCAATCTCGTAATCCCTTCACATTCTGCCCACTTAAGAAATTCAGCTTGCCATCTCCTAAGGCTAGGACCTTTCTTGGCCTTCCAGTGAGGAGTGATTTCCCTCTTCGCCAGTAGAAGCCCTAAATCTATGAATTTGCTCGTTACCTTGTTCTTAGAGGTGTGAGGGAACCAATGGAGCAAACAGAGACCTATAGAGGGTTCTATGTCCCTAGTCGTGACATCCCGCAAAAGTGCTACCACCTCCTCCCAATACGTTCCCAGCTGAGGGCACCCCCACATCATGTGGGAGAAGTCTGCTCCCACCGTACTGCAACGCGGGCACATCGCCGAATTCACTTTAAAATGCTGATTAATTTTTGCTGGGGTAAGATAGGCCCTGTGGAGTATAAAAAAATGCAACAGTTGGAAGCGCTCGTTCCTCGTGCTTTTCCACGCTCGTTCCATTAGCTCCGCCCATGCTTTCTCAGGAATGTCCACTCCGAGATCTTCCTCCCATCTCTGTCGGAGGGAGGACAGAGGGGTGAGTCGCTCGTGCGTCATTGGACGGTACAGGCACGTAACCGCCTTGATTGTGCCCGCTGCCATAACGACGTATTGACAAACCAGTGAAGTTGGAGGTTCTCTAAGCCCCTTCTCCCAATGGGCTTGGATGGCCGTCATGAGCGCCATATACATCAAGTAGTCCCCGCGGGCCAACTCATACCTGTCTTGTAACAACTCATAAGGAAGCACAGCACCATCCGCATAAAGATCCCCCATGGTGGTCAGCCCTTTCTCCGCCCAATCAATCAGCGCCCTCCAATCGCCCCCATGTGGCAGAGCAGTGCACATTACCAGCAGGATCTCAGGGGCATATGGTCACGTTACTTGTGCTCGCCGCTGACTTCTGTTCCAGCAGAGTTTAAACGTCACCATTTCTCGAGTGAGAGTGGAGGCCGGGAGCGGCAACTGCAATATTAACCTTGAAAGCATCTGTCTAGTAACCTGATCCCCAGCTACAGCGGCCAGGCCCCGAAAGGTCCGTGCGATCGTCTGAGTAAGCCACTGCAACTGCGCCGCTAGATAATACGTCTCAAAATCAGGGACCGCTAAGCCACCCTCCGATCTCGGTCTCATCAGTGTGTTAATTGCCACCCTCCGTCTGCCCGAGGCCCAGAGGAAGCCATCCATTATTGACCGAAGCTGCTTAAAAACAGAGGCCGGAATCCAAATAGGCAGCGTTCTAAAATAATATAGCAGCCGGGAGAGTGCTACCATCTTAAGAAGGGCCACTCGCCCAGCTACCGAGAGGAAGTGTGCTCCAAAACTCAATACAGCCTTTGAGCCCCCGAATGGCCCTGCCCACATTACCCTCCAATAAGTTGGGTTGGGTATAATAAATACGAGTGCCGAGGTACGTCATGCAATGACGCTCCCACTGTATTTCATGCGCTGTCGACGGACCTCCGGTCGTAGGTGCAGCAGGAAACAAACAAGTCTTCGCCCAGTTCACCTTAAGGCCAGCAATTGCACCAAGGTCAGCCAACAGTATCTTTGCACCCCGAAGGGCGTCCTCCGTGTCCGCCAAAAACATAAGAAGATCGTCGGCGTAAAGTGCAATATGATGAACATGCTCGCGTACTTGGAGCCCCCGATAATGTAAGCCCTTCCTAGCCCGGGCCGCCAGCGGCTCCATGGCCAGGGCGGACAGCAGTGGGGATAGGGGGCAGCCCTGTCTCGTTCCCCGACCCACATTGCAGGCGTCCGAAATTATCCCACCCGTTTTAACCCGCGCCGTAGACTGGCGATATAAGAGAGCTGTCCAGTCCACAAAATCATCCCCCAGACCAAACCGCCGCATAACGTGAAACAAATATGTCCATTCCAAGCTGTCAAAGGCCTTCTCAATATCTATTGCTAGCACTGCAGCAGAGGGCTTGTGATACGTGTCAGCATCCAAAATACTAAGAAGGCGCCGCACATTTTGGGCTGTATTCCGGGACGGTATAAACCCCGCTTGGTCCGTATGTATCAATTGCACCATATACGGGAGCAGACGGGTCGCCAAAATCCGGCTCAAGATCTTATAATCTGTGGTCAGCATTGATAACGGTCGATAGGCCGTCCTGTCGTGAGGAGGTTTCCCCGGTTTTAAAAGTGGTATAATTACCGCCTCGCGGGTAGTGGCAGATAGAAGGCGCTCCCTTCTGGCGGTGTTGTATAAGGCTACCAACCTAGGGGCCAGGAGATCGATATATGTGCTATAGAACTCCACAGGCAGACCATCCACCGCAGGGGTCTTTCTCCGGGCCATATGTTTGATCGCACCGCGGACCTCCCCTATAGTAACGCCCCAACAACGCAGCCCGCTCTCTATCTAATGCCGGAAGATCTACCACCTCCAAAAAGTCTTGAATGGCCTCCTCGCTAGGCGCCACCTTACTCTGGTATAAATCAGTATAGTAGGCAAAGAACTGGTCATTGATCCCCCGCTGTGTATAATGGATTTCCCCATCAGGGCCATGAAGCTCCAGTATGACCGTACCCCTTCTCGCTGGATTGGCCAGCCATGCCAACAATGCCCCAGACTTATCCCGCTCCGCATGAGCTCGCGTTACATATTGTTTATAATCGAAGCAGCGCAGCCTCTCAACCTGTACGGCCACCTCCTCCCTCGCTTCCACTAAATCCTGGTGTCGATCAGGGTGATCAGGCCTCTCTCTTTCCACTTCCCGCAGCCTCTGATCCGCCCTCTCTAAGTCTTGCAATAACACCCTACGTACTCCCATCCTATTCGCAATACACTGCCCCCTTATTACACTCTTGAAAGCATCCCATTCCACCGCCAACGAGGAGGCGGTACCAGTGTTTTCCCAAAAATAATTATCTATACCAGTCCCCACCACCTCACGAAAAACCTGATCCTCCAGTAATACTGGACTCAATCGCCATGTTGGGATTCTAGATCGCCCTGGCAGCAAGTTGATACGCAAAAGCAAAGGGTTATGGTCGGACAACGTTCTGGTGAGGTACTCGCTGTGCTGGACCTCGGCGTGTATGTCAGGAGAACAAATCTTCGCATCCAGACGAACATGGAGGGCATGTAGGGCGGAGAAAAACGAGTAGTCCCGAGCGTTTGGGTGTTGCACTCTCCAGGAGTCTACCAATCCCCATCTATGCTGCCAATCTCGCCGGGGCCTTGAGAGATTATGGATAGGTGCATCCGGGAGAGGAGGGTGAGATCTATCCAGCAGTACGTCTGTAACAGAGTTAAAATCTCCACCCATAAGGACTGACCCGGTTAAAAAAGGAGCAAATTTCCCTGACAAGTGTGTAAAAAAGGCCGATTGCCCCGTATTAGGAGCATAGATACTGGCCAGCACCACATCTCTACCATTTAGACGACCCGCCACTAAGATGTATCGCCCCTCTGGATCTTTTAGCTGACGTATGGGTTGGAAAGGGACCCCCGCCCGGACCCAGATCAATACACCCCGCTCAAAGGCAGAAGCAGTTGTACAAAAAACCTGCCCTCTCCTCCTGCGCTGCAACGCTGCGTCCTCTTTGTGTTCAATGTGAGTTTCCTGAAGGAAAGCCAGCTGGACTCCTCTACGCACTAGGGGGCAGATTTACAAGCCCCTTGCGCCACTTTTGCGTCATTTTTAACATGGGAAAAATGACGCAAAAGTGGCGCAAGGGGCTTGTAAATCTGCCTCTAAGTATGCATGAATCTTGTGCCTGCGTATCATGGTATGCATACCCCTGACATTCCAAGATATACACTTTAGCTCAGACATCGAACCCATGACATTACTCCCCTGCGACCATCAGCAGCTTGATCAAGAAAGTTACGCCAACACCCCCGAAACCTTCCCTTACAACAAAAAGAACAACCCCAACACCCCCACCCCAGGACAGGCACTAAAAGACTAGCCCCCATCCAAACTACTTGAAACTAACTGCCCTCTAGTAGCTACAGAGGAACAAAGGGGAAGAGTGGCCACAATCCGGTGGTTACCTCCCGCAAGTAGATGTGGACTCTACCGCATCCATGCCACATGTAATACTCTACACCCCATCCCCGGGATGCAACTCTCCACTAGGATAAAGTACCCACCCCTCCCACTGCGGCCAGCAAACATTAAAACAGCCATAATAGAAACTGTGCAGTACAAAAGTTCGTAAAGGCCGGAACCCTCCCAGTGGCACCTGTAAAGGAACCTGGTTAAGCAAGCATGAAATAAAAATCATCAGGCTATTTCGTCAGCTGTTCCAGGCGTGACATGTGGCAACTGCACACTGCTATGTTGGGAGCCATCGGTATCCGTGCCCTCAGGAGTCTTGTCCGTCTCAGCGGCTGACGACTGCTTACGATCCCGGAGTAGTTCAGACACCGCCCGCAGTGCCTCAGACCTCTCCTTCGCTGTCTGGGATGAGCTAAGTACCTGCAGAGTGGCAGGGCGCCGCCGCGATTTGCGGAGGCGTTGAGGTAACCGCACCGGGGAAGCACGCGCCCCAGGCTCCCCGGCCGGTCGTCGACCTGTCTTGTAAGTTTCAAGCCAGTCCCATGCCTCCGTCGGGTCATCGCAAAAATGGGTTGTGCCATCGAGGATAATCCGGAGCCTAGCCGGGAACATCAGGGAATATTGAAGCCCCTCGTCCCTCAGGGCTCTCTTGACGGCCAGGAAAGAAGCACGACGTCGTTGAACCTCTAGCGTATAGTCCGGGAAATTGGAGACCTTGCTATTATCCACCTTGTAGGGCCCAGCGCTTCGCGCTGTCTGCAGGAGGAGGTCTCTGTCCTTATAATGGAGGAGCCTGGACACCACCGGCCGCGGCGGTCTGCCCGGTTGCGGTGGACGGGCCGGGACCCGATGGGCCCTTTCCAGTGTGAAGAACTGGGTCAAGCCCTCCGGTGCCACCGTGTCGCGGAGCCATTCCTCCAGATAGTGGACCATATTAGACCCTTCCACTCCTTCCGGCAGGCCTAGGACGCAGATGTTATTCCTCCGGTTGCGTCCCTCAGCGTCTTCGGCCCGTTTTTCCAAGACCAATAACCTATGGGAGATGCCACCCACCTGCTCAGCGAGGGATTTCTGTGCCGGTTCCAGCGTTGCCATGGACGTTTCGGCCTGCTCCACTCTATCCACCAACTTTGAATGCTCGGCGCGCAGCAGCCCCAATCCCACTGACACAGTAGCTATGTCCTGTTGTAGGGCCTCCTTCGTGTCAGTAATGGCCTGCAATATTCGAGCCAGCTGCTGCTGCACTCCTGTCTCTGCAGGCCCCTCAGGCGAATCCGGTCGTCGCTCCCTCTGCCCCAGATCTTCCTGATCCGGTGGGGCCGGCGCCTGCTTCCCCCTTGGCTTCCCCATCGTGCAAGGTGTGGTGATGACAGCCCCCCCAGTCTAGGCCGCACTCAGCCCCGCAGCACCTCGGTCCAGATACAGCAGCACAATCACGCAAAGGGACGTCTGCACACTATATAGTTGTTCAGGCCTCTAAGGCCCCTAGGAGAATCACCCCACCACCGCTCCAGCAATGAGTCCAGCTCGCAAGACACGTGGCAATGACCTCCTCAGTAATGTATAGGGCCCGGGAGTCCAGGCCTTCCCGCACCTCCTCCATGTGGTCGAAGTCTGACCCCCTACAGTTCCATGCCAAGCAGCGCAAGGCCCACGCATGCACTCCAGCCAGCCGGTACTATCAGGCAGTCCATAGGAGAAGTGAGGGGGGGGCTGCCGCGGCTCCAGCGCCCAGCTCACCCCAGCCCCCGCAGAAATCACTCACCCGGAGGCGCCGGCAGCAGGCAAGGGCCCATCCCAGGGTCCTCCCGTGTGGCGGTGAGTCCGACTCGGATCAGGCTAAGTTTCACCGCCGCTTGCGCCCTGTGATTCGGCTGCGTCACTCGGCCTTACACCGTCAGCGCTCCGCTGATTATCGCACCAGAGTTCCGTCAGAGCCGGCGGTAACACAGGGTCCGCAGCAGCCCAGGAGGGCTCCACCGACTCCGAGTCCCCCGGGCCAGCCGCTAAAGATCTCTCGGCGGCCCCCGGGTAGCTTCCGAGCGAGACAGGCCAGGCTAGGCTCAGGGCACTGCCGTACTGTCGCTGTCCTTTCACTTGCGCCCAGGTGCGTAGCTCCCTCCGGGCAGCACCAGCGCCAATCGCTCGCTCCCCGTCAGCTTAGGTGCCGTACTTCTTATTCAGGGCCGTGCAGGAACGCGGCCAGCCCCCGGTGCATCACCACTCCGCTCGGCGCCATCTTGGTCGCTGTAGCCGAAACTGCTAACGGCCGCCGCTGCGTAGCGCCCCTATGCAGTCAGTCAGGAGTCCCAAACGACTCCCCGGGACTCCGTGCCGCAGCAGGAGGGTCCGTGCTGCTCTCCCGGGGAAAGGGCCGTCGTTAAAGTGGATAAATCAACGGGCCGGCGCGGAGCTCCAAGCTCACGCGTCCGCCGCCATCAGCCTGCAGTCCACTACCCCCTTGCACTCACCAGTCATGAGCAGTCGTGCACGTAGTGCACATATAATGATTTCGGTCTCCAAAAACGACCATACACATCTGGCATATGTAAGAAACGAGAGCTATCTATCACTCACACAAATGCTACACACACTCTAGTAACACTTATGATTCTATGTACACTCACCAATCATGGCCGCACGCCAGGCTAGAGGAACAGGCTCCTGCGTGGAGTGCACACAGCCGAGATCTCAACACACCAACATGCACTTAACGCTTTTCTGTGTTGTGCAAGGGCGTTCATGCTATGCACCCATGTAAGGGAGCTACATTAATTTATACTGTGTACACTCATTACTAACATGTGCATTTTCAATGTACTGTCCAAATCTGTTAATGATATAGCTGATCATGGAAGCCTCCACCCTCGCCAATAATGAACACACTTATGTGCACAATCAACGATGAACTCAACCCTGCCTCACAAATGATTGGGCACGCGCCTGAAAACTCACCAAGAGCGCGAATGCTTCTGCACGTGCACCAGTGATGCTGAAACTCCTACATGCACTGCATACATTCCAGAGCTGTTCAGACTTAAACACGCTGTTCACTGCGCTAACAGTTTGCACTCAGACACTCGATGCACACTCGGCAATGATGCCAATCGTGCCACGCACACCCAGTGAAGTACAAGGTCGTGAAGCTATTCACCGTCGACAACCTAGTGCACATTCCTTCCGATTGTGAACCGACCAATAATGTGCACCCTCGCCAATAACGTGTGCAGTCCTGCGTGAGGCACATACTTAGCAGAGACGTGCACACACAAATTAGGTGCACTATACAACACCCAGAGAGCAGTGCACACTTCTCCGTGCTGTCAACACGTCAGTGATGCGCACGTGCATAACACTGGATAGTGCTGTGCATTCACCAGCAAGGTAGTGCCAATCAAACAAGCTGTTCACATTATCCTCGCAGTGCACACGCGCGTGCATACATACTGCAGCTCCTACTAAACGCAGACATTACACATGTGTGTTCTGGGAAGTGAAGCTTGTGGATGCGCGCAGAGAAATTGGATATGCTTCCGAGGTTTGCTCACCTTCAATGCCTTCTGAGAGCAAGCGTGGAGGAATAAACTGTCGCCATTTTAAAGCGCGCATCGCGGTTCGCGCGCTGTAAATAAAACAAACAATCTAAAAGCACACTCTCCTGATATATGCATACATATATTTCAAAATATATATGCATACATATATATGCATAGATACATATTTACACACATATATGCTTATATATATATATATACATACATATATGCAAATAGATGTGAGTATATATATGTATATATTAATGCATATTTATACGTATATATATATGTAGATATATTTTACATATACATAAACATATATATCTAAGCAGATATATGCATATGCATGTATGTATGCATAAATATATATATGCATATATATATTCACTGAAAAAACCATAGGTTTCAGACACGTTATAGTTAGAAATTAGCATTTAAAAAAAACCTTTGAAATTCACTGAAAAAACCATAGGTTTTAGGGACAGTTATAGTTAGTTGGATATTTCACTCGTACAAAACCATAGAAATTCCCCCATTATAGTTAGTTCAGCTAACTATAACTCGCGCCCCCGCAATGCACTGCTGATGACGTCACATATTACATCACTCATGACATGGTCAGTGACATCACTGATGACATCACTGATGACATCATCCAGTGACTGTGTGTTTCTGTAAAGTTTAAATATGTTTAATATATATAGGGAAAGGCGTATTGAAGAATGCGTGGGTGTATAAGTGTCTGAATGGATGATTTAGTACGTGAGTGACTGACTCTACAAGTGAGTGATTAAACGTATCTTACTGAATGCATGGGTTAGTGACTAAACTGTGTGAATGTCTGTATCCGTCTGTTTGTTGGTGTGTAAGTGGATGCATGGATTTGCGAATAGCTACATGAGTGTCTATATGGGTTATTGATTGGTTCTCTGAGTATCTGTATGGCTGCCTGAGTGTTTGTGTGGGTGGGGTGTGTGTGACTCTGTACATAGATGTGTGAGTGGGTGATTCACTGGGTGCATGATTTCAAGAGTGCATCTGTGATGGACTGCTTGGGTGGGTGAGTGTGTGTATGGGTGTGTTAGTGAGTGAATGTATATCTCAGTGGTACATGTGCGAGTAACTACATATGTAAAAGGCAGTATATATGTGTGTTAGAGTATTTAAATGGCTATAAGTGAGAGTGTGTGATTGTGAGAGTGGCTGTATGGATGCGTGTGTGCTTGTATCAGTTATTGTATAAGAGCGTAAGAATGTGCTAGTATTTGTATGAGTAAGTGAGCTGGTGTGTGTATAACTGTATAGGTGAGTAAATGGGTGTGTGATTAATTTTTTGCATGACTGACTAGGTGTGTGAGTACCTCTATGGATGAGTGGCGGTGTGTGAGTGTTTATATAGGTGTATGAGTGCATATGATAGTCCTGTACTGAGTGACTGTAAGTATGAGTGACTGTACGGGTGAGTGAGTAGATGTGTGTGTGTAGACCTAAGAATCAGTGAGTGGGTATGTAGTTATTGGTATTGGAGTGTGTATGGTTTTGAGAATGGCAGTCTGTAATTTAGAGTGGGTGTATCAAAAGCTATATTAGGGTGTGAGAAGATGCATGAAATTATCACATGGATGATGTCATCAGTGATGTCATTTGAGATGTCATCAGTTATGTCACTGACCATGTCATGAGTGATGTAATATGTGACGTCATCAGCAGTGCATTGCGGGGCGCGAGTTATAGTTAGCTGAACTAACTATAACGGGGGAATTTCTATGGTTTTATGCGAGTGAAATATCCAACTAACTATAACTGTCCCTAAAACCTATGGTTTTTTCAGTGAATTTCAAAGGTTTTTTTAAATGCTAATTTCTAACTATAACGTGTCTGAAACCTATGGTTTTTTCAGTGAATTTCAAAGGTTTTTTAAATGGTAATTTCTAACTATAACGTGCCTGAAACCTATGATTTTTTAAGTGAATTTCAAAGGTTTTTTAAATGCTAGTTTCTAACTATGCCTACAGAGGTAGGACATGTGAAGAAAGAAGAAAAAACGCGCAGAAAGAAGCAAAAGAAATGCAGAAAGAAGCAACAGAAGTCCACAAAGACGAAGAAAAGTGCAGGAAGAAGCAAAAGATGTGCAGAAAGAACCAACAGAGGAGCAGAAAGAGGCCATGTTGCAAAATCATCCTGTGCCCACAACTTTTTCAGACGGGTACTGGTGGTAACTGACTCTGACTAACCAGAGTCAGTGCTATGCTAAAAGACACTTAGAATACAGTGAAAACACCTACATACACTAGGGAACACTATGCGTTGGGGTACCCCTGTGATTAGCATGACCTCCTCTGTAAGTCCCTAGTACATAATAGGGCAGGGGGATTAAAACTACCTCTTAAAACGCGTGTGCAAACGCGCCCCGTGGCGCGTTTTAAGTTGCGGGATTAAGTCCCCTTGAATCCTGAGGGTCCCTGGGGCCCAACTAGCCCCCAGGTACCTACAGTTAGGACCACAGAGCTGAGTTGCAGAGAGGCGTTCCGAGGCCACGCACCTTTTTTCACCTCTCTGCAACGCAACTCTGTTGTGCTTACTGAAGGTACCTGGTGGGCTAGTTGGCCCCAGGGTCCCTCAGGATTCAAGGGGCGTGTTTGCGCACATGTCACCTGAGGCCCCGCCCCCTC
Source organism: Calotriton arnoldi (assembly GCA_963921515.1). Lineage (NCBI taxonomy): Eukaryota > Metazoa > Chordata > Amphibia > Caudata > Salamandridae > Calotriton > Calotriton arnoldi. The sequence continues at coordinate 1,184,056 of CAWUFW010004392.1, read as the reverse complement.
CCTTCAACACTGTGCAAACGCGCCCCGTGGCGCGTTTTAAGTTGGGGGATTAGGTCACCTTGAATCCTGAGGGTCCCTAGGGCCCAACTAGCCCACCAAGTACTTCCAGTAAGCACCACAGGCCTGCGTTGCAACGCCTGTAACAAATTGTGTAGTTGTGTTTAGGTAGTGAAGGGGGTCGTGCTGGGGGTAGTGTTTTAGGGTTTAGGGTAGTGCAGTGGTGTTTGTGTAGTGTAGGGGGTCATGCTGGGGGTAGATTTAGGGTTTAGGGTATTGCAGTGGTGTTTGGATAGTGTAGGGAGTCGTGCTGGGGGAGTGTTTTAGGGTTTAGGGTATTACAGTGGTGTTTGGGTAGTGTAGGGGGTTGTGCTGGGGGTAGTGTTTTAGGGTTTAGGGTAGTGCAGTGGTGTTTGGGTAGTGTAGGGGGTCGTGCTGGGGGTAGTGGTTTAGGGTTTAGGGTAGTGCAGTGGTGTTTGGGTAGTGTAGGGGGTACTGCTGGGGGTAGTGTTTTAGGGTTTAGGGTTGTGCAATGGTGTTTGGGTAGTGTAGGGGGTACTGCTGGGGGTAGTGTTTTAGGGTTTAGGGTAGTGCAGTGGTGTTTGGGTAGTGTAGGGGTTCGTGCTGTGGGTATTGTTTTAGGGTTTAGGGTAGTGCAGTGGTGTTTGTGTAGTGTAGTGGGTAGTGTTTTAGGGTTTAGGGTAGTGCAGTGGTGTTTGTGTAGTGTAGGGGGTCGTGCTGGGGGTAGTGTTTTAGGGTTTAGGGTAGTGCAGTGGTCTTTGTGTAGTGTAGGAGGTCATGTTTTAGGGTTTAGGGTAGTGCAGTGGTGTTCGGGCAGTGTAGGGGGTCTTGCTGGGGGTGGTGTTTCAGGGTTTAGGGCAGTGCAGTGGTGTTCGGGCAGTGTAGGGGGTCTTGCTGGGGGTGGTGTTTCAGGGTTTGGGGCAGTGCAGTGGTGTTTGGGTCGTGCAGGGGGTCATGCTGGGGGGAGTGTTTTAGGGTTTAGGGCAGTGCAGTGGTGTTTGGGTAGTGTAGGGGGTCATGCTGGGGGAGTGTTTTAGGGTTTAGGGCAGTGCAGTGGTGTTCGGGCAGTGTAGGGGGTCGTGCTGGGGGAGTGTTTTAGGGTTTAGGGCAGTGCAGTGGTGTTCGGGTAGTGTAGGGGGTCGTGCTGGGGGGAGTGTTTGAGGGTTTAGGGCAGTGCAGTTGTGTTCGGGTAGTGTAGGGGGTCGTGCTGGGGGAGTATTTTAGGGTTTAGGGTAGTGCAGTGGTGTTCGGGTAGTGTAGGGGGTCGTGCTGGGGGTTGTGTTTCAGGGTTTAGGGCAGTGCAGTGGTGTTCGGGCAGTGTAGGGGGTCGTGCTGGGGCTGGTGTTTCAGGGTTTAGGGCAGTGCAGTGGTGTTCGGGCAGTGTAGGGGGTCATGCACGGGGTGGTGTTTCAGTGTTTAGGGCAGTGCAGTGGTGTTCGGGCAGTGTAGGGGGTCGTGCTGGGGCTGGTGTTTCAGGGTTTAGGGCAGTGCAGTGGTGTTCGGGCAGTGTAGGGGGTCTTGCTGGGGGTGGTGTTTCAGGGTTTAGGGCAGTGGTGTTCGGGCAGTGTAGGGGGTCTTGCTGGGGGTGATGTTTCAGGGTTTAGGGCAGTGCAGTGGTGTTCGGGCAGTGTAGGGGTCTTGCTGGGGGTAGTTTTTCAGGGTTTAGGGCAGTGCAGTGGTGTTCGTGCAGTGTAGGGGGTCGTGCTGGGGATGGTGTTTCATGGTTTAGGGCAGTGCAGTAGTGTTCAGGCAGTGTAGGGGGTCGTGCTGGGGCTGGTGTTTCAGGGTTTAGGGCAGTGCAGGCAGTGGTGCTCGGGCAGTGTAGGGGGTCATGCTGGGGGTGGTGCTTCTGGGTTTAGGGTAGTGCAGTTGTGTTCGGGCAGTGTAGGGGTTCGTGCTGGGGCTGGTGTTTCAGGGTTTAGGGCAGTGCAGTGGTGTTCGGGCTGTGTAGGGGGCATGCTGGGGCTGGTGTTTCAGTGTTTTGGGAAGAGCAGTGGTGTTCGGGCAGTGTAGGGGGTCGTGCTGGGGGTGGTGTTTCAGGGTTTAGGGCAGTGCAGTGGTGTTCGAGTAGTGTAGGGGGTCGTGCTGGGGGTGGTGTTTCAGGGTTTAGGGCACTGGTGTTCGGGCAGTGTAGGGGGTCTTGCTGGGGGTGATGTTTCAGGGTTTAGGGCAGTGCAGTGGTGTTCGGGCAGTGTAGGGGGTCTTGCTGGGGGCAGTGTTTCAGGGTTTAGGGCAGAGCAATGGTGTTCAGGCAGTGTAGGGGGTTGTGTTGGAGGTGGTGTTTCAGGCTTTAGGGCAGTGCAGTGGTATTCGGGCAGTGTAGGGGGTCTTGCTGGGGGTGGTGTTTCAGGGTTTAGGGCAGTGGTGTTCAGGCAGTGTAGGGGGTCATGCTGGGGGTGGTGTTTCAGGGTTTAGGGCAGTGCACTGGTGTTCGGGCAGTGTAGGGGGTCGTGCACGGGCTGGTGTTTCAGGGTTTAGGGCAGTGCAGTGGTGTTCGGGCAGTGTAGGGGGTCGTGCTGGGGGTGGTGTTTCAGGGTTTAGGGCAGTGCAGTGGTGTTTGGGCAGTGTAGGGGGTCGTGCTGGGGGTGGTGTTTCTGGGTTTAGGGCAGTGTAGTGGTGTTCGGGCAGTGTAGGGGGTCGTGCAGGGGGTGGTGAGTCAGGGTTTAGGGCAGTGCAGTGGTGTTCGGGCAGTGTAGGGGGTCATGCTGGGGGTAGAGTTTTAGGGTTTAGGGCAGTGCAGTGGTGTTCGGGCAGAGTAGGGGGTCTTGCTGGGGCTGGTGTTTCAGGGTTTAGGGTAGCGCAGTGGTGTTCGGGCAGTGTAGGGGGTCGTGCTGGGGCTGGTGTTTCAGGGTTTTGGGCAGAGCAGTGGTGTTCGGGCAGTGTAGGGGGTCGTGCTGGGGGTGGTGTTTTAGGGTTTAGGGCACTGCAGTGTTGTTCGGGCAGTGTAGGGGGTCTTGCTGGGGGTGGTGTTTCAGGGTTTAGGGCAGTGGTGTTCGGGCAGTGTAGGGGGTCTTGCTGGGGGTGATGTTTCAGGGTTTAGGGCCGTGCAGTGGTGTTTGGGCAGTGTAGGGGGTCGTGCTGGGGCTGGTGTTTCAGGGTTTTGGGCAGAGCAGTGGTGTTCGGGCAGTGTAGGGGGTCGTGCTGGGGGTGGTGTTTTAGGGTTTAGGGCACTGCAGTGTTGTTCGGGCAGTGTAGGGGGTCTTGCTGGGGGTGGTGTTTCAGGGTTTAGGGCAGTGGTGTTCGGGCAGTGTAGGGGGTCTTGCTGGGGGTGATGTTTCAGGGTTTAGGGCAGTACAGTGGTGTTCGGGCAGTGTAGGGGGTCTTGCTGGGGGTAGTGTTTCAGGGTTTAGGGCAGTGCAGTAGTGTTTGTGCAGTGTAGGGGGTCATGCTGGGGGCGGTGTTTCAGGGTTTAGGGCAGTGCAGTAGTGTTCGGGCAGTGTAGGGGGTCGTGCAGGGGGTGGTGTTTGGGGGGTTTAGGGCAGTGCAGTGGTGTTCGGGCAATGTAGGGGGTCGTGCTGGGGGTAGTGTTTCAGGGTTTAGGGCAGTGCAGTAGTGTTCGTGCAGTGTAGGGGGTCATGCTGGGGGCGGTGTTTCAGGGTTTAGGGCAGTGCAGTAGTGTTCGGGCAGTGTAGGGGGTCGTGCAGGGGGTGGTGTTTGGGGGTTTAGGGCAGTGCAATGGTGTTCGGGCAGTGTAGGGGGTCGTGCTGGGGGTGGTGTTTCAGGGTTTAGGGCAGTGCAGTGGTGTTCGGGAAGTGTATTGGGTCATGCAGGGGGTGGTGTTTCAGGGTTTAGGGCAGTGCAGTGGTGTTCGGGCAGTGTAGGGGGTCTTGCTGGGGGTGGTGTTTCAGGGTTTAGGGCAGTGGTGTTCGGGCAGTGTAGGGGGTCTTGCTGGGGGTGATGTTTCAGGGTTTAAGGCAGTGCAGTGGTGTTCGGGCAGTGTAGGGTGTCGTGCTGGGGGTGGTGTTTCAGGGTTTAGGGCAGTGCAGTGGTGTTCGGGCAGTGTAGGGGGTCGTGCACGGGGTGGTGTTTCAGGGTTTAGGGCAGTGCAGTGGTGTTCGGGCAGTGTAGGGGGTTGTGCTGGGGCTGGTGTTTCAGGGTTTAGGGCAGTGCAATGGTGTTCTGGCAGTGTAGGGGGTCGTGCTGGGGCTAGTGTTTCATGGTTTAGGGCAGTGCAGTGGTGTTCGGGCAGTGTAGGGGGTCATGCTGGGGCTGGTGTTTCAGGGTTTAGGGCAGTGCAGTGGTGTTCGTGCAGTGTAGGTGGTCGTGCTGGGGCTCGTGTTTCAGGGTTTAGGGCAGTGCAGTGGAGTTCGGGCAGTGTAGGGGGTCATGCTGGGGCTGGTGTTTCAGGGTTTAGGGCAGTGCAGTGGTGCTCAGGCAGTGTAGGGGGTCGTGCTGGGGGTGGTGTTTATGGGTATAGGGAAGTGCTGTGGTGTTCGGGCAGTGTAGGGGGTCGTGCTGGGTCTGGTGTTTCAGGGTTTAGGGCAGTGCAGTGGTGTTCGGGCAGTGTAGGGGGTCGTGCTGGGGCTGGTGTTTTAGGGTTTAGGGCAGTGCAGTGGTGTTCGGGCAGTGTAGGGGGTCTTGCTGGGGGTAGTTTTTCAGGGTTTAGGGCAGTGCAGTGGTGTTCGTGCAGTGTAGGGGGTCGAGCTGGGGATGGTGTTTCATGGTTTAGGGCAGTGCAGTAGTGTTCAGGCAGTGTAGGGGGTCGTGCTGGGGCTGGTGTTTCAGGGTTTAGGGCAGTGCAGGCAGTGGTGCTCGGGCAGTGTAGGGGGTCGTGCTGGGGGTGGTGTTTCTGGGTTTAGGGTAGTGCAGTGGTGTTCGGGCAGTGTAGGGGTTCGTGCTGTGGCTGGTGTTTCAGGGTTTAGGGCAGTGCAGTGGTGTTCGGGCAGTGTAGGGGGTCATGCTGGGGCTGGTGTTTCAGTGTTTTGGGCAGAGCAGTGGTGTTCGGGCAGTGTAGGGGGTCGTGCTGGGGGTGGTGTTTCAGGGTTTAGGGCAGTACAGTGGTGTTCGAGCAGTGTAGGGGGTCGTGCTGGGGGTGGTGTTTCAGGGTTTAGGGCAGTGGTGTTCGGGCAGTGTAGGGGGTCTTGCTGGGGGTGATGTTTCAGGGTTTAGGGCAGTGCAGTGGTGTTCGGGCAGTGTAGGGGGTCTTGCTGGGGGCAGTGTTTCAGGGTTTAGGGCAGAGCAATGGTGTTCAGGCAGTGTAGGGGGTTGTGTTGGAGGTGGTGTTTCAGGCTTTAGGGCAGTGCAGTGGTATTCGGGCAGTGTAGGGGGTCTTGCTGGGGGTGGTGTTTCAGGGTTTAGGGCAGTGGTGTTCAGGCAGTGTAGGGGGTCGTGCTGGGAGTGGTGTTTCAGGGTTTAGGGCAGTGCAGTGGTGTTCGGGCAGTGTAGGGGGTCGTGCAGGGGCTGGTGTTTCAGGGTTTAGGGCAGTGCAGTGGTGTTCGGGCAGTGTAGGGGGTCGTGCTGGGGGTGGTGTTTCAGGGTTTAGGACAGTGCAGTGGTGTTTGGGCAGTGTAGGGGGTCGTGCTGGGGGTGGTGTTTCTGGGTTTAGGGCAGTGTAGTGGTGTTCGGGCAGTGTAGGGGGTCGTGCAGGGGGGTGGTGAGTCAGGGTTTAGGGCAGTGCAGTGGTGTTTGGGCAGTGTAGGGGGTCATGCTGGGGGTAGAGTTTTAGGGTTTAGGGCAGTGCAGTGGTGTTCGGGCAGTGTAGGGGGTCGTGCAGGCGGGTGGTGTTTTAGGGTTTAGGGCAGTGCAGTGGTGTTCGGGCAGTGTAGGGGTCGTGCTGGGGGTGGTGTTTCAGGGTTTAGGGCAGTGCAGTGGTGTTCGGGCAGTGTATGGTGTCGTGCTGGGGGTGGTGTTTCAGGGTTTTGGGCAGTGCAGTGGTGTTCGGCCAGTGTTGGTGGTCTTGCTGGGGCTGGTGTTTCCGGGTTTAGTGCAGTGGTGTTCGGGCAGTGTAGGGGGTCTTGCTGGGGGTGGTGTTTCAGGGTTTAGGGCAGTGCAATGGTGTTCGCGCAGTGTAGGGGGTCTTGCTGGGGCTGATGTTTCAGCGTTTAGGGCAGCGCAGTGGTGTTCGGGCAGTGTAGGGGGTCTTGCTGGGGGTGGTGTTTCAGGGTTTAGGGCAGTGCAGTGGTGTTCGGGCAGTGTAGGGGGTCTTGCTGGGGCTGGTGTTTCAGGGTTTAGGGCAGTGCAGTGGTGTTCGGGCATTGTAGGGGGTCTTGCTGGGGCTGGTGTTTCAGGGTTTAGGGTAGTGCAGTGGTGTTCGGGCAGTGTAGGGGGTCATGCTGGGGCTGGTGTTTGAGTGTTTAGGGCAGTGCAGTGGTGTTCGGGCAGTGTAGGGGGTCGTGCTGGGGCTGGTGTTTCAGGGTTTAGGGCAGTGCAGTGGTTTTCAGGCAGTGTAGGCGGTCGTGCTGGGGGTGGTGTTTCAGGGTTTAGGGCAGTGCAGTGGTGTTCGGGCAGTGTAGGGGGTCGTGCTGGGGGTGGTGTTTTAGGGTTTAGGGCAGTGCAGTGGTGTTCGGGCAGTGTAGGGGGTCGTGCTGGGGCTGGTGTTTCAGGGTTTTGGGCAGAGCAGTGGTGTTTGGGCAGTGTAGGGGGTCGTGCTGGGTGTGGTGTTTTAGGGTTTAGGGCACTGCAGTGTTGTTCGGGCAGTGTAGGGGGTCTTGCTTGGGATGGTGTTTCAGGGTTTAGGGCAGTGGTGTTCGGGCAGTGTAGGGGGTCTTGCTGGGGGTGATGTTTCAGGGTTTAGGGCAGTGCAGTGGTGTTCGGGAAGTGTAGGGGGTCTTGCTGGGGCTGGTGTTTCAAGGTTTAGGGCAGTGCAGTAGTTTTCTTGCAGTGTAGGGGTTCATGCTGGGGGCGGTGTTTCAGGGTTTAGGGCAGTGCAGTAGTGTTCGGGCAGTGTAGGGAGTCATGCAGGGGGTGGTGTTTCAGGGTTTAGGGCAGTGCAATGGTGTTCGGGCAGTGTAGGGGGTCGTGCTGGGGGTGGTGTTTCAGGGTTTAGGGCAGTGCAGTGGTGTTCGGGCAGTGTAGTGGGTCATGCAGGGGGTGGTGTTTCAGGGTTTAGGGCAGTGCAGTGGTGTTCGGGCAATGTAGGGGGTCGTGCTGGGGCTGGTGTTTCAGGGTTTAGGGCAGTGCAGTGGTGTTCGGGCAGTGTAGGGGGTCTTGCTGGGGGTGGTGTTTCAGGGTTTAGGGCAGGGCAGTGGTGTTCGGGCAATGTAGGGGGTCGTGCTGGGGCTGGTGTTTCAGGGTTTAGGGCAGTGCAGTGGTGTTCGGGCAGTGTAGGGGGTCTTGCTGGGGGTGGTGTTTCAGGGTTTAGGGCAGTGGTGTTCGGGCAGTGTAGGGGGTCTTGCTGGGGGTGATGTTTCAGGGTTTAGGGCAGTGCAGTGGTGTTCGGGCAGTGTAGGGTGTCGTGCTGGGGGTGGTGTTTCAGGGTTTAGGGCAGTGCAGTGGTGTTCGGGCAGTGTAGGGGGTCGTGCACGGGGTGGTGTTTCAGGGTTTAGGGCAGTGCAGTGGTGTTCGGGCAGTGTAGGGGGTTGTGCTGGGGCTGGTGTTTCAGGGTTTAGGGCAGTGCAATGGTGTTCTGGCAGTGTAGGGGGTCGTGCTGGGGCTAGTGTTTCACGGTTTAGGGCAGTGCAGTGGTGTTCGGGCAGTGTAGGGGGTCATGCTGGGGCTGGTGTTTCAGGGTTTAGGGCAGTGCAGTGGTGTTCGTGCAGTGTAGGTGGTCGTGCTGGGGCTGGTGTTTCAGGGTTTAGGGCAGTGCAGTGGTGTTCGGGCAGTGTAGGGGGTCATGCTGGGGCTGGTGTTTCAGGGTTTAGGGCAGTGCAGTGGTGCTCAGGCAGTGTAGGGGGTCGTGCTGGGGGTGGTGTTTATGGGTTTAGGGTAGTGCAGTGGTGTTCAGGCAGTGTAGGGGGTCGTGCTGGGGCTGGTGTTTCAGGGTTTAGGGCAGTGCAGTGGTGTTCAGGCAGTGTAGGGGGTCGTGCTGGGGCTTGTGTTTCAGGGTTTTGGGCAGAGCAGTGGTGTTCGGGCAGTGTAGGGGGTCGTGCTGGGGGTGGTGTTTCAGGGTTTTGGGCAGTGCAGTGGTGTTCGGGCAGTGTAGGGGGTCATGCTGGGGGTGGTGTTTCAGGGTTTAGGGCAGTGGTGTTCGGGCAGTGTAGGGGGTCTTACTGGGGGTGATGTTTCAGGGTTTAGGGCAGTGGAGTGGTGTTTGGGCAGTGTAGGGGGTCTTGCTGGGGATAGTGTTTCAGGGTTTAGGGCAGTGCAGTGGTGTTTGGGCAGTGTAGGGGGCCGTGCTGGGGGTGGTGTTTCAGGGTTTAGGGCAGTGCAGTGGTGTTTGGGCAGTGTAGGGGGTCGTGAAGGGGGTGGTGTTTCAGGGTTTAGGGCAGTGCAGTGGTGTTCAGCAGTGTAGGGGGTCGTGCTGGGGGTGGTGTTTCAGGGTTTAGGGCAGTGCAGTGGTGTTCGAACAACAGTGTAGGGGGTCGTGCAGGGGCTGGTGTTTCAAGGTTTAGGGCAGTGCAGTGGTGTTCGGGCAGTGTAGGGGGTCGTTCTGGGGGTAGTGTTTTAGGGTTTAGGGTAGTGCAGTGGTGCTTGTGTAGTGTAGGGGGTTGTGCTGGGGTAGTGTTGTAGGGTTTAGGGTAGTGCAGTGGTGTTCGGGCAGTGTAGGGGGTCTTGCTGGGGGTGGTGTTTCAGGGTTTAGGGCAGTGGTGTTCGGGCAGTGTAGGGGGTCTTGCTGGGGGTGATGTTTCAGGGTTTAGGGCAGTGCAGTGGTGTTCGGGCAGTGTAGGGGGTCTTGCTGGGGGTAGTGTTTCAGGGTTTAGGGCAGTGCAGGGGTGTTCGTGCAGTGTAGGGGGTCGTGCTGGGGATGGTGTTTCAGGGTTTAGGGCAGTGCAGTAGTGTTCGGGCAGTGTAGGGGGTCGTGCAGGGGGAATGGTGTTTCAGGGTTTAGGGCAGTGCAGTGGTGTTCGGGCAGTGTAGGGTGTCGTGCTGGGGGTGGTGTTTCAGGGTTTAGGGCAGTGCAGTGGTGTTCGGGCAGTGTAGGGGGTCGTGCACGGGGTGGTGTTTCAGGGTTTAGGGCAGTGCAGTAGTGTTCGGGCAGTGTAGGGGGTTGTGCTGGGGCTGGTGTTTCAGGGTTTAGGGCTGTGCAATGGTGTTCTGGCAGTGTAGGGGGTCGTGCTGGGGCTAGTGTTTCACGGTTTAGGGCAGTGCAGTGGTGTTCGGGCAGTGTAGGGGGTCATGCTGGGGCTGGTGTTTCAGGGTTTAGGGCAGTGCAGTGGTGTTCGTGCAGTGTAGGTGGTCGTGCTGGGGCTGGTGTTTCAGGGTTTAGGGCAGTGCAGTGGTGCTCGGGCAGTGTAGGGGGTCGTGCTGGGGGTGGTGTTTCTGTGTTTAGGGTAGTGCAGTGGTGTTCGGGCAGTGTAGGGGGTCGTGCTGGGGCTGGTGTTTCAGGGTTTAGGGCAGTGCAGTGGTGTTCGGGCAGTGTAGGGGGTCGTGCTGGGGCTGGTGTTTCAGGGTTTTGGGCAGAGCAGTGGTGTTCGTGCAGTGTAGGGGGTCGTGCTGGGGGTGGTGTTTCAGGGTTTAGGGCAGTGCAGTGGTGTTCGGGCAGTGTAGGGGGTCGTGCTGGGGGTGGTGTTTCAGGGTTTAGGGCAGTGGTGTTCGGGCAGTGTAGGGGGTCTTGCTGGGGGTGATGTTTCAGGGTTTAGGGCAGTGGAATGGTGTTTGGGCAGTGTAGGGGGTCTTGCTGGGGATAGTGTTTTAGGATTTAGGGCAGTGCAGTGGTGTTTGGGCAGTGTAGGGGGCCGTGCTGGGGGTGGTGTTTCAGGGTTTAGGGTAGTGCAGTGGTGTTCGGGCAGTGTAGGGGGTCGTGAAGGGGTGGTGTTTCAGGGTTTAGGGCAGTGCAGTGGTGTTCGGGCAGTGTAGGGGGTCGTGCTGGAGGTGGTGTTTCAGGGTTTAGGGCAGTGCAGTGGTGTTCGAACAGTGTAGGGGGTCGTGCAGGGGCTGGTGTTTCAAGGTTTAGGGCAGTGCAGTGGTGTTCGGGCAGTGTAGGGGGTCGTTCTGGGGGTAGTGTTTTAGGGTTTAGGGTAGTGCAGTGGTGCTTGTGTAGTGTAGGGGGTCGTGCTGGGGGTAGTGTTTTAGGGTTTAGGGTAGTGCAGTGGTGTTTGTGTAGTGTAGGGGGTCATGTTTTAGGGTAGTGCAGTGGTGTTTTGGTAGTGTAGGGGGTCGTGCTGGGGGTATTGTTTTAGGATTTAGGTTAGTGCAGTGGTGTTTGGGTAGTGTAGGGGATCGTGCTGGGGGTAGTGTTTTAGGGTTTAGGGTAGTGCAGTGGTGTTTGTGTAGTGTAGGGGGTCATGCTGGGGGTAGTGTTTTAGGGTTTAGGATAGTGCAGTGGTGCTTGTGTAGTGTAGGGAGTCGTGCTGGGGTAGTGTTTTAGGGTTTAGAGTAGTGCAGTAGTGTTTTTGTAGTGTAGGGGGTCATGTTTTAAGATGCAACGCTCCAATACCTGACCAGTCTGCACTACATAAAACTGCAAAAAAACTAAAAATAAAAAGTGTTTTGCACACTTTTGTCATTGGGCTATATGTGGGCTACATCTGGGTAATATTTGTGCTACATTTGGGCTCTTTTTTCTCTGGTGGCCATCTTGGAAGACTTCTTTGTTATGAAGTTTCCTAATTTCCTCATTTACTGCAGTCTCCTCAGTAGGAAATGCTTTCAGTTTTTTACTTCGATTCCATCAAGAAGGCATTCAGATGTGTCTCACATTTGCCATAAATTCAGAATGTTAGCACTCTAGTTGCTCATTAGATCACTGTACTAAAGCTACTGCTCACCAGGGAGTTAACTGGAAGTCTGCTGCTGGTATTGAAAGTGATTGTTTCAGTCTGCATGTCAGAATTTTCTAATGAAATAGAAGAGGATTTGAAATCTCACTTAAAACATGCCCTCATTTTTCTTTCTGCAGCACTAACCATAATTTCTATTTAAAAAAGAACCCCCTCATTTTGTTCCTTTTTAAATTAAATGTTTTAAGTATTAACGGTTTATTCCAATCAAGATTGTGAGAAGTTGGCCTGGCATATGCTGTCCACTAATTATAGTGGGCACCTTGCACCAGTCCAAATCGACTCTTATGGTAGGTAGGTTAAAGACAACCTTATTGAAAGCTATCCTAGTGGTAGCTGTGGAGAGCAGCCTTCAGGCTAAGTCTTGAAGGAATGTAAAGCAGCTTGTTTTACCAGTCTATAATCTCTTGAGTGACCAAATGAAAGAGCACCACACCAGGTATATATTCAAAATATATGTATTTATTACTAAACACACCCCTCTAGTCTCTTTATGAGGCTAGAGTTCGAAGTACATAGGTTATAAGATCTTAAATCACAGTAATAGCACAAATACACGTTTGGGCCCTAGGGGCGTACCAAACCATATACCAATAAAGTGGTATGCGAACCACGACTGAACTAGACACTAGGCCTAGAGCCTCTAGAAGTGCTTGGACCACAAGGAACCACCCAAGGTAGTGACACAGGGGACCCACGGGAGACGCGTGCAGTGTAAATACACAACCGCGATACGCCGTTAACTTCTATGGAGAAAGTCGGGATCGGGAAAATAGAGGAAAGGGACACTTAAAAGAGGACTAGGACAAAACCCTTTGAGATCTAGGACTTTGAAGAGTCTCTACCCACGGGAGCACCGGAGTACTCGTGTTACCTCACCCAGGGAAGCCGGGTGCATAGGTGCCTTTCGGGGTCGGGTTTCGTCGTCGTTTCTTATGGCGATCTGCTGCAAAGTGCTGCTGGCGACCAGGAGAAAAGTGTCCGGGTGGATCCAAGAGTGGATCGGAGTTCTGAAGAACCTGAAAGCAGAGGGGACAGAGTCTGGGTCACTAGCCAGTGACCAGGAAGGCGATGGACAGATGCCCACCGATGTCGAGTGCTTCAGGTGCGTTGACGGTCGTCTCGTTTCTGCAGCCACGAGGTCCAGGAGGCGTTGTTGGCGACCAGGAGCAGGATTCGGGCTGGTACACGATGTCTGTCGAGTGCTGCGGTGTCGGCGACCGGATTGGACCCAACAAGCCTTGGCAACGGCAAGTCTCGATGTAGCTGAAGATCGTCGATGGTGCAGACCAGCAAGGTCTGGGGAACTCACCCAGCGAGGGTAAGTCAGGGCAGGCCTGGAGCAACCAGGGGAGCCCTTTGGTTTCTTTAGAAAGTCTTCTGGGGACCCACGAGCCGGCTGGCAAGGGATCGCGAAGACACCTCGGGCGGAATCACTCAACAGGGGCCCACGGTCACTCAGGACGGTGTAGGCCTCTGATCTTCGGAGGGATTCCTGCTGGAGGTTGGGACCACACGTGGTCCAAAGCACAGGTTCGTAGAACGTTGTGAAGGGGTTGCACTCGATAATAGTGCACGGTACCCAGGGGTCGCGGTTCCTCGTCACTCGTGGGGTCCACTTGCCTCAGCTTCGCTGGGGACTCACGATGGCCTTGGAGAAGTCAGGAAATCCACTTCTTGGGCTGCAGGGACTTCGGACTCCGGCGGGAGCGGCGTAGTTTGCGACCGTCGTTATCGTTTTTGGTGCCTGCCAAGCAGGGGAGTCACTCCTTGACCCCAAGGGAGATTCTTCAGTCCTCTAATCGTGATGTAGAGCGTCGAAGGTCCAGGATTCAGTTTCAAAGTTTAGTCCAGGGATATCTAATCTTGCTGTGGCAAGGGTTCCCCATTTTAACTAGTAAAACAGGGAGGGACTAACTCTATGACCCCACCTATGGGAGGGTCAAGGGAGGGGGTGGCTACACCCACTTCCCTTTGTCCAGTTTCATGCCAGAGCAGGGGCAGGTAGCCCCTGAGCTGGTTTGAACTGGCATATGCACAGAGGAGCCTTTTGCTCCCCCAGTGCAGGACTTCAAAGCACTCTAAGAGTGCACCCACCCAGCCCCAATACACATTATCCTGTCTGGGGAGGTGGTCACACCTCCCTGCAACAGGAAACCTATTGTCCAGGCCTCCCCTGCCGGAGTTTCGTCCAGCAGCAGGAGGCCAGACTTGTGTCTGTGGCAGCAGCATCCATTTTGTGATGCCAGGGCTTCAGAAAGAAGTTACCGGGTAAGCCAGAGTTAACATGTCTTTCCCTCTAGAAGGGTGGAATGCTACCCCCGCCGCCAGGATTGGCGGGGGGTAGTATTCCAAGATGTTTGACACCAAACACGACAGGTTTAGGTGCAGCCATTCCAAAGTTAGCATTTTACCGCGAGGATATAATGCGCTTAAGAGTATATGGTCAGGCTGCACTACAAACAGCATCAGAGATGGTCTCCGAACGCTGCAGAGGGGCCCTGCTCATGCAGGGGCACCCTCTCACATAGGAACCATGCACTCTGCCTTTAGGATTGATAAGGCCTGCCTTAGGAGTGACTTATAGGTTTCTAGGTGTGTATGTATTTCGTGATATAGGTAACCTATATCACAGTAAGGGGTGCATGCACCACCTTACCCAGGCTGCAGTAGCAGACCTGTGGTGTCAGTTTGGATGGCCTTCCAGGGGTGGCATAATACATGCTGCAGCCCCTGGCAGGCCTCTGAGGTACCTATGCCCTTGGTACATAGTATACCATATACTAGGGACTTATAAGGGCACTCCAGATCCCAATCAGAGATGTGCCTAAGGCACATGGAATCCATTTTACAGAGAAAGCAGATAGACTGGGGCCCTGAATAGCAGGATCCCAGTCCAACTAAGTCATAAACCAGCAAAACACCATAAAAAAAGTGGGGGCAACCATATAGTCAGATTCCACCTTCCTACATAACCCCCCCAAACGAAAGGAGATAAGGCTAACCTTGGCCAGTTGAGCCTATATTGACTAAGTGGCCATATAAGGAAGCACCTGCACTAGCATGGTTGCCCCCTATGTTATGGTCCACTAAGCAATCCCTCACCCTAAGGGTATGAGAGGGTCTCCACCATGGGGAATCACTACCTCTGGTGTGCTTAGGTAAAGTACAAGGCTGGTGAGGTGTCTGAGTAGGGAAGTGAGGCCCTAGGAATGTTGGCCTCAGTTTCCTCAGATCACTGGTCACCATGTATGCCTGTCTTTCCATGACTGAGTTGCACTTTGCTCTAAGGGTCAACCTTTGGCTGCCTACAGCTGGGGGTTGGGTCCCTTTGGATGGAACACTGGGGGGACATGGCAGGTTTGGAACCTTCTGGTCCCAGGTTTGCCCTTGCATACCAGAGTCCTTCTGGGGGAGGTCCCTACATAAAGGTATGGGGGATCCCTCAGTGTGTAGATGAATTTTCACCTGGCTAGGGCTACTAGACTGGCTGCCCCTAATCTGCTGATGGGGGGCTTCCTCTGGACAGGGGGCCCGGGGGGTCCACTGACCTCCCTGACCTCTGCAGCCCTGGGCTGACTGAGGCAGGGTAGAGAGGGGCAGGTTACCTGCTCCAGACTGGGTACCACCGTGGAAGGGTCCTCTGCCATCAGGGGTGTGGCCAGGCCAGGCCTGACTACCTCTGTGGCAGTTCCTTCACTAGGGGTAGGGTCAGTTCCCTGAGGAGGCTGACCCTTACCTACTGTCTGGGGGAAGAAGACTTTTCTTCAACCCTTTTGCTCTCTTTTGGGGGAGAGTGGGCCATTCTTTCAGGCTCCATCTCTCCAAAGTCTTGGGCTGGGGCTGTGGCCATCACAGCCCCACTAACCTTGCAGGGACGCCCAACATCCTAAGATGGGTTTGGTGTTCAACTTCAGCCCAGGCTGAAATTTCCAAATCATTGCCCATCAGGCAATCTACAGGTAGGGTTGGGGACACTGCCACTCTTTTTGGGCCTGTGACCCCCTCCCAGCTGAGATTGACTATGGCCATGGGGTGATCTGTTCTGACACCATCAATGTTGGTCACCTGGTATTTAAACTCAGGTAAAAGCTGGTGAGGGGGGACTAGTTTCCCTGCCACCATGGTGACACTAGCCCCTGTGTCCCTAAATGCCACAGCTTTCTGACCATTAATCATTGGCTCCAGTCTGTACCTGCCCAATGCTATGGGACCCATGGTAAAGGTGGCAAATCCTATACCACCATCAGAGTCAGAGGAGTCTGTTGAGGGGTCCCTGTCTAAACTAGGGCCCACCTCTGTTCCTCTTGCAAAAGCACCCAACTTTTTGGGTGCACTACTCCCAACTGGAGGATTACTACTGGTAGTACCAGGAGGGGTGGTAGTAGTTGTGGGAGGAACATTTTCTTTATTGCCAATCCTGGGGCAACTGGGATCAGTTTTCCAGTGCCCAGGCTTTTTACAGACATGGCAATATGGTTTCTTTTCAGGAGAGGAAGGAGTTTGGGACCCACCCCCAGAAGAGGAATTTTGGGGCCCTGTAGGGGACTTATCCTTAGATTTATCCCCACCTTTCTCTTGGGACTTAGTAGAATCTTTCTTCTGGTCACCACCCTGATTTCTAGTTTTTACTCTGGTTCTGACCCATTTGTCTGCCTTCTTTCCCAATTCTTGGGGAGAGGTCAGATCAGAGTCCACCAGATACTGGTGCAAAAGCTGGTTTTGACAATTATTAAGGATCTGCTCCCTCATAATCAAATTGTACAATCCTAAAAAGTCATGCACTTTGTTGCCATGTATCCAACCTTCCAGAGCCTTTGTAGCACAATCTACAAAATCAACCCAGTCTTGAGTCTGAGCTTTTTGGGTGTCTCTGAACTTCAACCTATACTGTTCAGTGGTTAGGCCAAACCCATCTATCAGAGCACTCTTCAAGACTGTGTAATTGTCAGCATCCTCTTCTCTTACAGTGAGGAGCTTGTCTCTACCTTTGTCTGCAAAGGAGAGCCACAAGATTGCTGCCCACTGCCTCTGGGGGACCTTCTGAACTTTACAGGCCCTCTCCAGTGCAGTTATCCATTTGTGGATGTCATCCCCACTCTGGTAGGGAGGGACAATCTTGTTTAGGTTTCTATGGTCATAAGACCTGTCCCTATCTCTAGGGATATTGCTGCCACCATGGGACTCTAGTCCCAACTTTCTTCTCTCTCTAAGGAGATCTAGGGATTCTCTATCTAAAGCCAATTGCTTCTTCCTGATCTCTAGTTGAGTTTCCTCATACTGGACCAGTCTCTTTCTTCTCTCATGAGAGGATTCCCTCCTGTGAGAAGAAACAGAGCTCCCTATTGAGGTGCCAGAGTGGTTAGACTCCTGAGAAGGAGACCTAGACTTTCTGAGCACACTCATAATCCTTCCTGGGGGGACAAAGGTGTGGTTCTCAAGATCCTCATCTTCATCTTCCCCAGAAGGGATTGGGTTTTCCAGGTCAGGGTCATTGTCACCCTCCTGGTCAGTTTCAGAGGGGGGCTGGGGGTAGTAGTACCCCTGGCCCCTTCCTCATCTGCTGGCCCACCCTCTGCTCCTACCCCTTCAGTCTCTGAGGACTTACTAAGATCATAAGCCACCAACAACTCCTGGAGGTGTTGGGTGGTGGGACTTTGGCCTGTCCTTAATTTCCTCACGTTACACAAAGCTCTCAGTTCCAAGAATGGGAGTGTGTCATACTTGGAGGGGGAAGCTCAATGGCTTCCTGCAGGGCATCTCTAGATCCTGCTTTTAAAGACATTACTAGTGTGGTGTGGTGTATGCACTACCTACTCTAGTGTGGCCTACTAAACTCTCTTGAGTTGTAGAAAGGGTTGTGCTATCCCTTATCACACAACTCTAAGTTCAGTAGAACTTACTGATATTCTAAGCTTAAATTATATGTACCTTAGGTACCTTTAGTGGTTTTCAGTTGATCAATTCAATTGAGATTATCTGGTAAAACAATAGCAAGCTGGAATCCCACACGCTGCACACCAATGTGAGAAGTTGGCCTGGCATATGCTGTCCACTAATTATAGTGGGCACCTTGCACCAGTCCAAATCGACTCTTATGGTAGGTAGGTTAAAGACAACCTTATTGAAAGCTATCCTAGTGGTAGCTGTGGAGAGCAGCCTTCAGGCTAAGTCTTGAAGGAATGTAAAGCAGCTTGTTTTACCAGTCTATAATCTCTTGAGTGACCAAATGAAAGAGCACCACACCAGGTATATATTCAAAATATATGTATTTATTACTAAACACACCCCTCTAGTCTCTTTATGAGGCTAGAGTTCGAAGTACATAGGTTATAAGATCTTAAATCACAGTAATAGCACAAATACACGTTTGGGCCCTAGGGGCGTACCAAACCATATACCAATAAAGTGGTATGCGAACCACGACTGAACTAGACACTAGGCCTAGAGCCTCTAGAAGTGCTTGGACCACAAGGAACCACCCAAGGTAGTGACACAGGGGACCCACGGGAGACGCGTGCAGTGTAAATACACAACCGCGATACGCCGTTAACTTCTATGGAGAAAGTCGGGATCGGGGAAATAGAGGAAAGGGACACACGTTTTGTTTTCCGCACTATCAGCACTTTATAGGGGTGTATATAAAGGCACTAGCACTTTCAAAGCACTTTTTGCACATACAGGGTATTCACAAAACAAATAAACCAACTGTTTAATAGGATTAAGAATGTTTACAAATAATTGCTTAACTTGCACAGAACTAATGAAATCATGGTTTTATCATTTTAAGCACATCATTTTAAAAGAATGTATTTATACAGCTTTAGAACCAAATGCTTATTTTGCACAAGGTTAATGATGTATTGCTTTTACAATCGTGATTTTAAGCATTATGCGTGTATTATGAACTGTGTTTAAAGTGTAGCGTATACAGACTAAACTATGTACATATTGGCGTAATGTACTTATACAGGTATAAAAAGGAAATTATATGTACATGGGTTTATTAATTGAGGAAATGTATTTCATGTCTTTAATTATTAATAGACTAACAGAATGGTTTTTTGTAGACAGTTGTGATTCCTCAATGTGCAGTTATGGAAAACAGACGGGTAGTCTGTTTTCTTGATTCATTATGCAAAACAAGCACTTGTCACTTTAAATATAGGGAGAAAACTGTAGTATGTCATGTGATCAAGGACCCTGGTGGTTCGAAACACGTCATGGCGGCTATGCACAAAAAATAAAACAAGATTGCACTTACTAAGTGGAGTTCGTGCCTTTTTTCGGTTCCGAGAGAAGCAGGGAACTGGTCGGAGAAAGGAGAACGGAGGATATATATATATATATATATATATGCATATATGAGTGTAACTATTTATCTATGCATATATATGTATGCATATATATTTGGAAATATATTATATACATATACATATTAAGGCTGGGCGTAGTTCGCGATGTAGTGCTTCGCGAAGCTACGCAAAGTGCAGTTCGCACTACGCGAGCTTCGCGTAGCACTACGCGAACTGCGTAGTGCGTGTTCGCAATGATTGCACAGTGCCGGATGCTTGTCCGCACTGTGCAATCATTGAAAACGGCAACTTGCACAGTGCGAGCTGTCTTTTACTGCCGCTCGAGTAGATTTTTACTCGAGCGGCAGCTTCTCAACGCGGACTGGTAGTTTCTCATCGCGAGCGGTCGCGAGCATACGCGACCACTCGCAATGAGAAACCTGACCTCCCGCGTTGAGAATCTCGCCGGAGGTTTATTTTCCACGCTCGCGATCGGCAACTTGATGTTGCTGATCGCGAACGAGGAAAAGTCTCGCCGGGATGTCATTTTGCTTGCTCGCGGTCGCCAACTTGACGTTGAGGACCGCGAGCAAGCAAAAATGACTGCGGCACTACGCTACGCTATGCTACGCGTGTTTGCACTGTGCTACGTGCAATTCGCGTTGTGCGAAGTAGCGCAAACTTCGCAAACTACGCGAGCGTAGCGTAGCACTTCGTCCAGGGTTAATACATATGTATTTTGTTATCCAAGGTAAGCCTGATGCTTTAAGGACGCACTCCCAGTCACAGCTGATCTTAAAGATTAATTGCAGAAGAAAACCGGAGACTGCATTCCAGGTTGTCCAAGGAGCCCACTGGGGGCAACAATGATGCCGATGAGGACTACAAAGTCCAGCATGCTGTGCAGAATATAACGTGATGTGCGTGGCCCACTGGGGGCTGAAAACATATAAAAGCAGCATGCACATCGTGACTTCCAGGCCATATCCTAACAGTGACCCATGATGAAGGGGCCGTTGCCTTGAAACGCGTTGGGAAAATAAAAGCAATTTTAACCTGGAATGCAGTCTTCGGTTTTCTTCTGCAGTTAATCTTTAAGATCAGCTGTGACTGGCAGTGCGTCCTTAAAGCATCAAGCTTACCTTGGATAACAAAATATTTATACACGGCTGCCTCGCCGTGAAGGATTGCACCATTTTTCACTTTCCACTACAGCTGGGAAAAGGGAAAAGGCTGCGCAGCACCGGGACTTCCTCACAGCTGCGAGCAGCCCAGTCACGATAAAATTCAAACCGGAACATCATCCTGGGACCTACAATAGGTGTACTAGCATGTAAAGGACACTGATGAATCACAGGATGTGGCAAGGAGCCCACTGGGGGCAACAATGATGCCGATGAGGACTACAAAGTCCAGCATGCTGTGCAGAATATAACGTGATGTGCGTGGCCCACTGGGGGCTGAAAACATATAAAAGCAGCATGCACATCGGGACTTCCAGGCCATATCCTAACAGAGACCCATGATGAAGGGGCCGTTGCCTTGAAACGCGTTGGGAAAATAAAAGCAATTTTAACCTGGAATGCAGTCTCCGGTTTTCTTCTGCAATTAATCTTTAAGATCAGCTGTGACTGGGAGTGCGACCTTAAAGCATCAGGCTTACCTTGGATAACAAAATATACATATGTATGTACACATATATCTGCATATATGTATGCTTATATATATATTTATTTGCATATATATGTGTAAATATTCATATGTGCATATATATGTATTGATCTATACTTGTAAATATATATATGCATATATATATATATTTGCATATATATATGTGGATATATGTATATATATATATATGTATGCATAGTTATATATCTACATATATATATATGCATATATATATTTATGCATACATACATGCATATGCATATATCTGCATAGACATATGTCTATGTATATGTAAAATATATGCATATATATAAGCATATATATTTATATATCAATTTGCATATATATATATATCTACATATTATCTACTGGCGGTCGCCAGTAGATAGTTATAGTTAGGACCTATTTTCCATAGGAAATCCGCGACATTCTATTTGAAATCATTCTCTTTCCGGTTGACGAATCTTCGCGAAATTTTCAAACTTTATGGCCCGCTCCGGTCCGCTCCTACCCTGAAAGTCTCGGGGTGATTCATCAAGCGGGGGCCGAGAAAAAGGGGGTCCCAAAACGTGTTTTCCCCATTCATTTTCCCATAGGAAACTTTAGACACGGCTACAGCCCGAACTGCTGAACGGAATTACACCAAATTTGGCAAAGAGGTAGTTCTTGGTTCAGAAAGAACCCTTTTGTTAAATGGTGTAAATCCGTTCAGTAGTTGCGGAGAAATTAAAAAAATAAGAGTCAAAAAATCAATTTCCCATAGGAAACTTTATGCAAGGCTACAGCCCGAACTGCTGAACGGAATTACACCAAATTTGGCAAAGAGGTAGTTCTTGGTTCAGAAAGAACCCTTTTGTTAAATGGTGTAAATCCGTTCAGTAGTTGCTGAGAAAATCAAAAGTAAAAACACATATATATCTGGGCGGAGCCTAACCACACATGTCATCGTGAGATCTGATTGGCTGTCAGCACTTCATCCTGGAATTGCTGGCAGCCATCTTGAGACCAATATACATGATAGTACCCCATTGAAATGCCTTGTAGTGAATCAAAGATTTTGAGGGTTACCAAAAGGAGAACTATTAAGGGTGATAACAGACTTTAGTTACATTAGAATTCATTTGTTGATGGTACCATACTAATTTCAGGAATTGTGGTGTGTTCTAAGGTGATTTTACCCTGTGAAAAACCTTCTGCTGGGATATCATGAATCATGTTTGAGAGAAAACTATTTTCACATGCTTGTCCCATACAGTTTTGGAAGGTGCCCCAGAAGCTAAAATGAGAGCATATTTTCTGTAAATTCACATTATCTTTCTCAGTCATGTGAGAATGAAGTCTGACATTCTCAGTAAAACATGTACATCCAACAAGGGCAGAGACTGTCAGTTGATTCCTTTGTGTTCTACTGCAGCTTCCCAGAGTGTTCTAAAGAACAACTAGAGTGCTAACAGCCTTACTTATGACAAAAGTATGGCACACCTGAAGCCATCTTGATTGGAATAAACTGGTAACACTTAAAACATTTAATTTAAAAAGGAACAAAATGATGGGGTTCATTTTGTCATAGAAATTATGGTTAGTGCTATAGAAAGAAAAATTAGGACATGTTTCAAGTGAGATCTCAAATATCTTCCTGTTATATTTCAACAGGAGCAGCCTGTCAGTTGATGCCTTTGTGTTCTACTGCAGCTTCCCAGAGTGTTCTAAAGAACAACTAGAGTGCTAACAGCCTTACTTATGACAAAAGTATGGCACACCTGAAGCCATCTTGATTGGAATAAACTGGTAACACTTAAAACATTTAATTTAAAAAGGAACAAAATGATGGGGTTAATTTTGTCATAAAAAGTATGGGTAGTGCTGTAGAAAGAAAAATTAGGACATGTTTCAAGTGTGATCTCAAATATCTTCCTGTTATATTTCAACAGGAGCAGCCTGCCAGTTGATGCCTTTGTGTTCTACTGCAGCTTCCCAGAGTGTTCTAAAGAACAACTAGAGCGCTAACAGCCTTACTTATGACAAAAGTATGGCACACCGGAAGCCATCTTTGTAGGAAGGTGGAATCTGACTATATGGTTGCCCTCACTTTTTTTTTGGTGTTTTGCTGGTTTATGACTTAGTTGGACTGGGATCCTGCTATTCAGGGCCCCAGTCTATCTGCTTTCTCTGTAAAATGGATTCCATGTGCCTTAGGCACATCTCTGATTGGGATCTGGAGTGCCCTTATAAGTCCCTAGTATATGGTATACTATGTACCAAGGGCATAGGTACCTCAGAGGCCTGCCAGGGGCTGCAGCATGTATTATGCCACCCCTGGAAGGCCATCCAAACTGACACCACAGGTCTGCTACTGCAGCCTGGGTAAGGTGGTGCATGCACCCCTTACTGTGATATAGGTTACCTATATCACGAAATACATACACACCTAGAAACCTATAAGTCACTCCTAAGGCAGGCCTTATCAATCCTAAAGGCAGAGTGCATGGTTCCTATGTGAGAGGGTGCCCCTGCATGAGCAGGGCCCCTCTGCAGCGTTCGGAGACCATCTCTGATGCTGTTTGTAGTGCAGCCTGACCATATACTCTTAAGCGCATTATATCCTCGCGGTAAAATGCTAACTTTGGAATGGCTGCACCTAAACCTGTCATGTTTGGTGTCAAACATCTTGGAATACTACCCCCCCGCCAATCCTGGCGGCGGGGGTAGCATTCCACCCTTCTAGAGGGAAAGACATGTTAACTCTGGCTTACCCGGTAACTTCTTTCTGAAGCCCTGGCATCACAAAATGGATGCTGCTGCCACAGACACAAGTCTGGCCTCCTGCTGCTGGACGAAACTCCGGCAGGGGAGGCCTGGACAATAGGTTTCCTGTTGCAGGGAGGTGTGACCACCTCCCCAGACAGGATAATGTGTATTGGGGCTGGGTGGGTGCACTCTTAGAGTGCTTTGAAGTCCTGCACTGGGGGAGCAAAAGGCTCCTCTGTGCATATGCCAGTTCAAACCAGCTCAGGGGCTACCTGCCCCTGCTCTGGCATGAAACTGGACAAAGGGAAGTGGGTGTAGCCACCCTCCCTTGACCCTCCCATAGGTGGGGTCATAGAGTTAGTCCCTCCCTGTTTTACTAGTTAAAATGGGGAACCCTTGCCACAGCAAGATTAGATATCTCTGGACTAAACTTTGAAACTGAATCCTGGACCTTCGACGCTCTACATCACGATTAGAGGACTGAAGAATCTCCCTTGGGGTCAAGGAGTGACTCCCCTGCTTGGCAGGCACCAAAAACGATAACGACGGTCACAAACTACGCCGCTCCCGCCGGAGTCCGAAGTCCCTGCAGCCCAAGAAGTGGATTTCCTGACTTCTCCAAGGCCATCGTGAGTCTCCAGCGAAGCTGAGGCAAGTGGACCCCACGAGTGACGAGGAACCCCGACCCCTGGGTACCGTGCACTATTATCGAGTGAAGGATGAATGGACGGACATATGAGTGAGTGGAAGGATGGATGAGAGAAAAGGTAAATAGATGGATGTATGGGTGGAAGGGTAGATGGACGGGTAAAAGGATGGAAGGATGAGTGAAAGGGTGGATGTAAGGCTAGATGAGTGAGTGAAAGGGTGAATGGATGAGAGAAAGGATGGATGGATGAGTGAAGGAGTGAAAGGGTGGATGGATGGGAGAAAGGATGGATGGATGAGTGAAGGAGTGAAAGGGTGGATGGATGGATGAGAGAAAGGATGGATGGATGAGTGAAAGGATGGATGAGTGATAGGGTCAATTCATGAATGGATGAGTAGATGGATGAGTGGATGGAAGGAAGGATGGATGGCTAAATGAAAGAGGGATGGAGAGAGAAAGGGAGGATGGATGGATGGATGACTGAAAGGGTGGAAGGATGAGTGACTGGGTGGATGAATGAGTAAGTGAAAGGATGGCTGGATGGGTGAAAGGGTAGATGGCTGGATGGATGAGTGAATGGATGGATGAGAGGAAGAGTGAATGAATGAGTGTACGGATGGATAAGGTGAAAGGATGAATGGAGGGATGGATGAGTGAAAGGGTGGATGGCGGGATGGATGAGTGGAATGATGGATGGATGGAAGGATAGATGATGGATAGATTTGCAAATGGTTGAATATTGATATGGATGGGCACACAGATGGAAGGACAAAGTGAATAGTGAAAGACTAAATGATGGATGAAAGAATGATTACACCTTGTTACCCCCATTATCTTAAGTACATTTCCTATAGATTGACTTTCACATTCATATGAGTCATTGTCTATATAATATGTGTGTGATGTAACGCACTCCGACACACTGTCCTACTTACGTGGGATGAGTAGCACTATAAAAGAAATTAAATACACGAGAGAGGGTCTTTGTGAAGAGGAGGGTCACCATTGGAGGGTGGTAGCAAGGCCGGACTGGCCGGACTGGCCGGACCGGGCATCTGGAGTTTCCCTGGGAGGCTGGAAAGGTGGGGGGGGGCGGTTTTGTTACCACATAAAGACCTGCACATTTGCTCAGAGCTGCGCGCATACTGAAAAACCATGAAGTGCACAATTCTCTCAACCTAATATAAACTTCTTTTCACTTGTACTTAAGTGATTGTCTATTTACTTACTTATATACTATTGTGCAACCTCTTCTGATGTGTCTGTAAAACTTACCTTTTGTCCTGAATTTTGACCTCCTGCCCTGAATTTTTTTTTTTTAAACAAATTTTATTCATCAAATGACACATATAGAGTAGGGCTCTGTAACCCAGAGACATCTGCACAATAAGTACAAAGCATCATGACTTTGACTTTTCAATGAAAAGAACAAGGATAAAGAAAGAGCGATACAGATGAAAGAAATCATAAGCAAACCCCACCCAACAACCCCCCCACCCCCAGTCTTGCACCGGCAGAGTGACATTATACTGGATTAAGGGGCCCCGCTGCAGCGACCGGCTCCAGTAGCAAGCCCCAATAATCTGCCCACCGCCTTCAAATTTTAAAATGCTTCTGCGGACACCCTCTGGCCGTGAAAATAGGAAGCTCCAAGCCCATACAGAAGTCCAGGCCCCTCTTCCATACCAACACCAAAGGTGGCGTCGGAGCCTTCCACGCCCTAGCAATGTCTCTCTTCGCCAAAGTGAACCCCAGCAACATAAGGTGGCGTTTATAAATATTGCCCCAATCCCATCCATGACATGTAAAAGCACTAACTTCGGCGACTGGGGCAATTCCCAGCCCAGCACCTCAGAGAGGCAGGTCACCACCCCTCTCCAAAACCGTGCCAAGGAAAGACAGTGCCAGATCGTATGCATCAGGGTCCCCTCCTCCCGCTCACATCTAAGGCATACCGGGGAGGCCACCAGTCCCGCCCTCCACAACCGGACCCGCGTAAAGTAAACCCGATGAAGATATTTAAACTGGACAAGACGTAGGCGTACCGCTATGGCGGCCCCCCGCGGGGAGGCCAGGGCCTCCGTCCAGTCCTCCTCATCAAGCGGGCCAACATCCCCCTCCCAGGCCCCTCTAAGCTTCTGCAATGTGGGGGAGCTGTGAGTTACCAGGGACTGATAAATCTTAGAGATTTTGTAGTCCTGAAGGTCCTCCATAAATACCTTGGCTTCCACCGGGCTGAACTCCGCCAGTGACTCCAGGCCCTCCAGACTAGGGGAGAGGGCATGTCGAAACTGGAGGTATTTGTAGAATTGGGTTTTAGGCATTTGAAATTCTTTTTGTAGGTCTTGAAAGGACTTCAGGATTAGCCCAAGCATGACATCCCCCAGGGTAGAGATACCGATATTGTCCCAGCCGCGAAACCCTGATAGAAGAGCTAGTTGTGGCAGGCGGCCATTATTCCATAAGGGGGTTTCGCGGGTCAGTGTGTTCCACCACCCCATCCTCCGCAAGGCCTGTCGCCAAATTTGGAAAACCACCTGGGTTGCCGACGGCAGGGATCTACGTACTGGCGCTGAGTATAGAATCGTATGTAGGGAGAGATCCCCCATAAGGCGCCACTCTACGGCATAGGCGGGGTCATCTCTACCCCCATACCACCACTCATTTAAGACCAGTAGATGTGAGGCCATGTAATAGGACAGTATGTCAGAGGTCGCTAGACCCCCACAATTGGTAGAGAGGAAGCATGTTCGTAACGCAACTCTTACCGCACCTCCTGCCCATAAAAATTGGCCCAAGGCTGCATTGACCTGCCTGAACCATCTAGGGGTAACAGGGTAGGGATGATTCTGCAACTGGTACAGTAAGCGGGGGAGCGCGACCATCTTGAAGGTGGCCGATCGACCATAAATAGACAACAGCGTGCGCGACCATACCTTAAGATCCTCCCGCACACGTTCCCAGACCGGAGCCAAGTTCCTCTCCCATGCCACCATGGGTGAGTCCGATAGGAATACTCCAAGATACTTCATCCCGCCGGTAACAACCCGAACCGACGAGGCCCAGGCGCCCAAAGCCAATGTGCCCCCCAGTAGCCATAATGTAGAATTGCTGGGATTCAAATAGAGACCCGATGATTCCCCAAAAATCTGCATAATACGAAGCAGCCGCGGGCCTGTCCGATCAACGTCTGTGAGAAAAAATAACACGTCATCGGCATATAATGCAATACGATCCGACAATCCGTGCGCCCACTCAAAGCCGGTCACCTGCGCATCCATACGTAACCAGGCAGCCAGCGGTTCAACCGCGAACGCAAACAAATAGGGAGAGAGCGGGCAGCCCTGCCGGGTACCCCGTCGAAGAGAGAAGGTGGAGGAAGTAGAGCCAGCAACACGTACCGACGCAGTAAGATCAGTGTAGAGTAGGGACAAATAGGACAAAAAGCGCGGTCCGAGATTCAAACTACGTAGCAGAGCGAATAAGTACACCCAGCTAAGGGAATCAAATGCCCGGTCCATATCCGCCAGCAAGAGCGCCGCCCGGTCACTACGCCCCGAATGGCCGCAACAGCTACCTGTGCACGGCGAATATTATGTCGGGTCGCCCTCTGGGGCATGAACTCGTATTGGTCGGGGTGAACCAAGGTGGTAATGTGGACCGCAAGCGGTTGGCCAGTGCCTTGGCCAATATTTTAGCTTCTACGTTCAGGAGCGAGATGGGACGGTACGAAGCATGCTGGTCCGGGGGTATGCCATGTCTCCAATCCCGAGGAAGACAACCCCGCTCGCGGGACTCCTCCACCACTTTCAGGTAATGGGGTCCTAGTTGCAGGAAAAATTTCTTGAAGAACTCACAGGGGAACCCATTGAGCCCCGGGGCCTTACCCGAATTAAGGTCTCCCAGGGCTGCACCCAATTCCTCCTCCGTGAGCGGGAGATCAAGCTCCGCACTCGCCTCATCGGACAAGGCCCGAGGCGGGAGGCCATCCAGGAACCGGCCTATCTCGTCTTCGTGGAGACATTCTTTGTGGGCATATAGCTCCGCGAAATATGTAGAGAAGCTTTCAGCGATATCAAAGGAGTCTGTGAGAGGCCGTCCATTCGGGCCCACTATCCCAGGAAGGAGCTGGGAATGGAACATCCCCTGACAGAGCCTGTGAAGCATCTTGCTAGATTTATCCCCCCATTGGTAGATCCTGCTGCGCGTTGCCAGCCAGGTAAGGTGGGCCTTGTCCATGAGAAGGGCTGCATAGTTCTGTTGCGCCAGCAGCAGCTGTCGCCGTATTTGGGTACCCCCCACGCCTCGACTACGTTGCTCGAGGTCCATCATATTCATCTCTGCTTGGAGCAGAGCCTCCCTCCGTGTCCTACGGGCTGCCGCGCAAAAAGAAATGTATACTCCCCACAGGGTGGGCTTCATTGCCTCCCACAGAGGTTCAGCCTCTGTAACCGACCCCACATTAAGCGTCAAATATTGATCCAGCGCGCTCTCCAGGCACTCCCTGTAGTCTGCCTTCTGTAGGTTCCACGTCGAGAGGCGCCAGCAGAAGGGCCGCTTTGCCCTGCCCATCTGCACCGTAAGAGTAATCGGCGAGTGATCAGAAAGACCCCTCGGAAGTATATCCGCCTCCACCACCCTAGCAGCAACCGCCCGGGTACAAACAGATAATCAAGACGAGAGTAGGAATTGTGAACCGCAGAGAGATATGTATAGCCCTGGACCCTTCCATGCATCCGGCGCCAGGGGTACACCCAGTCCAGCCCTGATACTAACTAGGAAAGTTTCGTAACTTGGCTAGCAACCACACCCTCCCCAGGCCTCCAACGATCCCAGGCTACATCTAGCACGTCTTCCAGTCGCCCCCTATCACGGACAGGCCCTCTGGCATGTCCGCCCATAGGGACATAAGCCGCTCAACTAGTCCCCATGAAAGCAGAGGAGGGGCATAGACACAGCCCAGCACCACTGGTTCCTCACTAACCGTGCCCTGCAGAAATAGGTAGCGCCCCTGGGTGTCCGCCCAGGTCTTAATATGTGTATATAGGACTCGGCGGTGAATCAAAATTGCCACCCCCCGTGACCCCCGCACAAACCCAGAATGGAACACCTGAGCGTAACCATAACGCTGGAGGCAGAGCGCCTTCGAGCCCATAAGATGTGTTTCCTGTAGCATGAGTATATCAGCATGGGCCCTCTTGGCATATTGGAGAATAGCCCCTCGCTTGATTTTATCGAGTACACCCCTGACATTCCAGCTTACCACCTTGAGAGTCCCAGGGGATACCCGGGCGCCATTAAGTGGGTCGGCCATGGAGGACCCTAATAAAATAGACGGGTGCAAAAGAAAACATGTGGTGCGAGCATAGAGGCCTTATAACACAACAATAAAGTGCGACTTGTTGATAGAAACATAAACAACCCAACAAACCCCCCACCCTATACTTCAACAACGATGAAACATCCGTCGCGGCGGGTGCCGCACGCGGACCTCAACAGGGAGTCCTGGTGCACCTCGACCAATGGATCCCAAAAGTACAGCCCAAAATCGGCTGGCACCCTCTCCGCTGGAAGCCCAACAGAGAAGCCGGCCCTCACTTGAACACCTCCGATCCGAGCAGCAATGTCTAAGTTGCCAGGGACTGCAAACTCCCCTTCTGATTAGGAGGCCGATGTAGTCTGCCGGGAGGCCGAACCGGCCTGGGAGGATGCACTGCAGGAGCGGGATCTACGGCTGGATATAGAACGTCTGCGATCTTTAAGCTTTGAATGCGGCTGCTTCCGAGTTGCCTCACTGGAGGAAGAGTCTGATTCCCACCGAGGCGGTGTATGAGGACGCAGCCGTACGGTCTCATCTGCCCACTGAAACACCTCCTCCGGTGAGTCGAAGAAATGGGTCCGGGACCGATACACCACCCGCAGCCAGGCCGGATACAGCAGGGCGTATGGAAGCTTGAGATCTCGAAGTCGAGCCTTGGCCACCAGAAAGGACTGTCTCCGTTGTTGGACCAGCTTCGTGTAGTCGGGAAAGATCAAGATGCGTGCATTATCAAATAGCAAAGGTTCTTTGGCCCTGGCCTGCTTAAGGATAACATCTCGATCATGGTAGTTCAGCAACTTTGCGATGACTGGCCTTGGACGGGCCCCAGGCGGAGGTTTCTGCATAAGAGCCCTATGGGCATGCTCTATCACGAAGCAGCGGGACAGGGACTCTGGTGGAAGCCAGCTCTCCAGCCATTGAGTAAGGAACTGCTCCATGTCCCCCCCTCACACCCCTCCGGAAAACCAACAATGCGGAGGATATTACGCCTGGCCCGACCCTCTGCGTCCTCCACGCGTGTCGCCAGGCCCCGCTGGGTTGTCTCAAGGGTGGCCACCCGTTTCTGCAGAATGGCGACTTCGTCCTCCACTCCAGAGATCCGCGTTTCTGTCTCCGTGATGCGGGCCACCGCGTTCCGCAAGTCTTGGCGGAGGAGCATAACATCTGAGCCGACCGCCCCAATTTTTGCATCAAGGACATCTCTGGACTGCGTGATAGCGGCCATGAGCGCAGCATTGTCTGGTACGTCCGACCCAGTCCCCTGCGCCCCTCCAGGCGCCGCAGCGGCGGCCCCAGGGCCGGTATATTTATCGAGCGTGCTCTGTTTGGCCGAGCCACCACTCGTCTTGTCCCTCGTCATAGTGTCCACTAGGCCTTCCTGTCCTCAGGCCACCCAGCACCAAACCTGCCCGGCCACTGCACCCGAGGACCACAAGCCCACCTGCGTATGGGGGAGAACATCACCCTCCTGTGCACGTAGTTGGCTCACTCAATCCCCCAGGTATGAGGAAACGCAAGGTGGAGAGGACCCTCGCGCCACGAATCCGGGTCCCACGCGACCCGACTTGGTCGCCGAGCGTGGGAACGCAGCAGGCCTCCAGGAAATAGCGACAAACGGAGGGGGCCCCAGGGGACGACCAGGATCCGGCAGACTGGTGTTGAAGGCGATCTCTCAGGGCAGAGGGGCCATCGGGCCGCAAACAGGCCCCCCCGTCTCAGCAATACTAACGACCGCCGCCAGCAGGGATCAAGGACCGGGATCTGGCGGGTAACCCACGCTCTCTTCAGGGCCCCTGAAGTGTCCGCCCTCCTCTTATCAGGGTTCTAGGCAGCAGCCAAGGACCACCACAAGCTCCAGAGGTCTCACCAGACACCCCCCACTGCCACCTCGCGCGACCCGATATGGCCGCCGGAGCAAGAGCACAGTACCAGAAGGAGAGCTAGGCCAAGATCGGCCCTCCAAGCATCCAGCAGCTCAGGGGCACGGGCCCAACACCAGTTTTAAGTCAGCCAGGCGGTCGCCGGGCACGGCTCACAGCGCCTCCCTCGGTCGGCGCCCCCCGCGGCCTGAGAAGACCGCCGATCACTTAATGCCATGTCTCCCCGCGGCCCGAGAAAGCCGCCGATAGTCCCACTACAATCCCAGCAATAGAGCGGGGGGGAAGGAGGGGCAGCCTCGCGCTAGGCTCGCGCTGCAGATGTCCAGAGGCTACCACCGCCGCCCGACCCCCTCACCTTTCAAGCCGCCGCTGCAAGCAGACCATCCGGAGCCCCAAGGACATCGCTCCTCGTGCGCCAGCCACCGCCGCAGGCTACGGTGTCTCTCCACCTCTTCCCAGGCCGCACCCCAGGCCACCACCTCCGCAGCTCGCCTCGCTGAGATGCGGGGCTAGAACGGGTACAGATCGCTGCCCCACCAGGGACACGATCCAAATGTGTTTAAAGGATCGGAGGTAAGGATAAATTAAGGATAAATGTTCAGGCTGGACGGAGCTCGCCTAGCACACGTCCACCATCTTGGCTGCCAGGCCAAGCCCCCCCCTGCCCTGAATTTTTGTCCTGAATTTTGACCCTTTGTCCTGAATTTTTACACTCACCTTCCTGAATTTGCACCCATGCCAGTTGGTCACCCTATGCACCCTGCACATGAGCTGATGAAGTTGAACATCACAAACAATAACTAAAGTGCACAGATTAAAATTTATGAAAGAATAACAGAGTTTACCGAAGACAATTTTTGTTTTTCGACATTGGGGGTGATGCAGCGTTTACCCAGAAAACTATCACCAACCCAGGGTCCGGGTCACTCCGGTGGGGCCCATAACACCGAAGTACACACACCCTGTCACACACCCCCCCCAGACCCTTGCTAATAATCCTACAATCGGTTGCATGAATTATTTCCTATCACGGGATACCTTTAAGCACAGATTTTTACACCAACATTTGTTTTTATCACATAATTTTACTAACTAATCTATGCATCAATGTACCCCGCCAATTAGGTCGATAGACCAATTAGTTGAGCAAGTTGATGGTGATTGTCAAGACCAGCTTAACCTCACTACAACAATACATTGATTTGCATAATTAATTGACTCTAAAAGAATCACGAACACCTGAAATCATTTAAAAGATTTTATGTAATTAATTTGCATAAAGAAAATTATCATTTATTCTCTCACTATTAATTCTCACTGAGCATTGCCATTTATTCAGGAAATAAATCAAGAAACTGTTTAATAAAAAAGTCATGAAGAGAAAATGTAGGTTTGCATTCATTTCATTATTCTCAAAATGGTTAAAAATCAATCCTTGGTCATGTGACTGACAGAGGGTTCCAAAAATGAAAGATCAGTGAACCATAGTTAAAAACATTCATTTAATTTTAAAAGATTTCCTACACTAAAACCTTCCTAACCAATACTAAACCCCAACTTTCTTAGTAACCCTGGCCTCCTAGACGCATCTCTCACCCAGGCTAGTGTCCCGCAACGATCTCGAACCTACAGGGGTCATCAGTGGCATTCTGGCATGGTTTCAAACTCCCAGCATCTCTGCAAACAGCATCTCTGCAATCAGCCTTTCTCCAACCAGCTTCTCTGAAAAACCCCAATTTTGGTCTGATATTTATACTGTGTTTGCTGGCTCTCTACCCTCAAATGTTTCAACTCTTGCCGTTTCCCTTGCTCTGATTGGTCATGAAAATGCATTTCTCAGCTCCCAGGATGTCCGTTCATGACAATGTATTTCTCCGCACCCAGGATGTCCGTGAATAACTTTATCTTTGACAAGCTGATAGATACAAATTCATCTGTCCCACAGTTCATTAGCAGGCATTAAAATGTTCATTGTCAGGGATTCAACTGTTCATTGTCAGGGATTCAGCTGTTTCCACGTGGTCATTCTTTAGCAGGCATTCGACTTTTCTCTTTGGCAGGCATTCAGCTGTCCTCGTGCTATCATTCTGGCTCTCAGCCACTCGCCGGCATTCACACAAATGGCCTAGAACATAGTCAGCTGGAGTTGCAAAGTTCAGTGGAACACAAGGCATGCGCAAGGTTCCTCCAGCCAGATGATGCAAGCATTCTCTACTGCGCAGAACCGGGAAAAACGAAGCCATCTTGAAACTGGCCACCAGCCAAAACTACGATAAACACAAAGAAAATGTGAATACACAGAAAATAAGTGTTTTCTGTCCCCCACCCACCAGTGCTAATATTTTATCCCCTAAAACTGTTACCTAGCGGAAAAGCATCACACTGCAAGCCATTAAAATAAAGCAAAAGCAGCATGAAATGCACAATGTACACTACAACATAGACATGCACTATTACACTACTTAAATGCGCAAAATAGATAAAAACATGCGTTTTACACCATTAATTAATGTTAATCAAACCTGTTAATGCAGAGCATTTCCCACATGTAATGTGTGTGTTTGGTTAATACACAGCAATCAAAATTAATATATTACTTTGTTATGGGGGTGATTGGTCTGAACGGGGTACACACAAAATCTTCTGTACTTCGCTCCATCAGGGGATTCCTGGCGGCAGAGTGAAACATCTTACAACAAATACATTTGCGGAGTAGGGAAAACATCAAAGACACTGGCAGGAAGGGCCTGATAGCCCTGTAGCTGGAAGGAGGAGGAGGGAACATGTGAGGACAAGAAACATCAAAGACCCAGACAATCCTAAAACACGTCAGAAACAGAAAACGAGGTGCAAAAACGTAACAAAATAGACAGTGGAGGAATAATACTTGTAAGAGGGCCAGTCGCCAGGGACAGGAACCACTCACCAAAAGGAGGGACAAATGCAAAAATTAGCCACTGAAAGGAAAGGAATTTAGACAGACACACAAAGGAACTAATGGGGAGTGAGGTGTGTAATTGATGCCCCTAGAGGAGACACCAAAAGACACACAATTGATGGACGGAATGCAGAACAAATCAAAACATTCACCCCCAGTCAAGAGATCTGGGTTAAATCCATCATTCTTTTGCTCACCATGCCACCCCAGTTTAGACCTGGCCATATGCAAATCAGTCTTGACCCTGTGCCTCATGGGAACAGTCCAGCCCGAACTGCCAAGCCAGGTCCTCCCTGGACCGGAAACAAGCATCCTAGGACCGGTTTCGGGGTTTCACCCCTCTTCAGCCAGGATAGCTTGATTCCAGTGGCACAGTGAGCCCAGGACCCACGTCTGGGCATACCTGGCGCACTTAGGGCGAGAAAGCAAAAGACACACAATTGATTCCGTCCATCATTTGTTTGCTGTAACACTTTTCGCCCTAAGTGGGATGGGTATGCCCAGACGTGGGTCCCTTGCTCACTGTGCCACTGGATTCAAGCTAGCCTGGCTGAAGAAGGGTGACATACCCTGAAACCGGTCCCAGGATGCTTGTTTCCGGTCCAGGGAGGACCTGGCCTGGCAGTTCGGTCTGGACTGTTCCCATGGGGCACAGGGTCAAGACTGATTTGCATATGGCTGGGTCCAAACTGGGGTGGCGTAGTGGGCAAAAGAACAATGGATTTAACCCAGATCTTTTGACTGGGTGAGAATGTTTGCATTGTCAGCATTCCGTCCATCATTTGTTTGCTGTAACACTTGAGGAGATACAGCACGCCTCGCAGAGCAGCGCATGCGCTGCTAGGCTCGATCTAAAAAACCATGGGTGGCACATCCTTCTCTCTTCAAGCAGCCAAACGATGGAACTCTTTACCCCCAAACATGAGATCCACAGATAACCACCTTATCTTCAGAAGACTACTCAAGAATTGGCTCTTCCCCACATAGCCACCATACGCAAACAGAAATATACAGCATATCCCTCTGTATATAAGCATTTATTTGGACTACAGATGTGTACCTATATATGTGTATTGCTTTGTATAAACGTGTAGAATAATTATATTAAAAAAATATATCGATATTCATTAGTTCTGCTTAACAAATGTACATATTACTTATGGTTATATTATTCTATGTTTAACATGTATATCGGTGACTGCGCAAATAAGTAAATCTTTTATCATAACTATTTATGTACAATTACTTCACTATTGAATTACAAATGTATATATATATATATATATATATATATATATATATATATATAGTATATATATTATAGTTAGTACCGAGGGGCATATTAGCAAGACCCACGTTAAAATTATCGCAGTTTTAGCGGCAGGAAACTGCCGCTAAAACAGCGATAATGGGCTTGCTAATATGCGTTATGGAATTCAATAGAAGCCCAGGTTAGATGTCCTGCACATCTAACCTGGGCTTCTATTGAATTCTATAACGCATATTAGCAAGCCCATTATCGCCGTTTTAGCGGCAGTTTCCTACCGCTAAAACGGTGATAATTTTAACGTGGGTCTTGCTAATATGCCCCCTAGTTTCCATAGGAAAAGCTTTTTATGACTTGGCTATAAGTTTGGCGTCGTTTGACCAATCTGCATGAGATTTTGCCAAAAAAGTGTCACGTGGGTACTATTGATTGGGAAAGTTTGGGGGTGATCCGTGCAGTGGGGAACGAGAAATTGGGGCGCGATATAAGGTTGCATTTGTAATGTTAATTCCCATATGAACCTTTAGCCACCTCTACAGCCCGAACCGCTGAACGGACTTCCACCAAATTTGGCAGGGAGGTAGATGTCTGTTCAAGAAAGTGCCTTGGTGTAAAACCGTTCAGTAGTTTGAGAAATTTAAGTATAATTTATAGTGATATCTCTGGCCGCGGATATTTCGCAGAGGTTTCGCGATGAATCGTGAATACACGCGCCAACGGGAATGCCCTGATTGCCTGGTCGCAACCTGAATAAAAAGTTGCGGCTGCCATTTTATCTATCAGGAACGGTTCCCGGGGCTGGAAATGTGTGTGAAAGCCTACATAAGGGGTCAGGGTGGAGATGCTCTGACCCCATTATTGAGAAATGGAGGTATTAGTGACACAAGTTATGTGTCCAAAATGGATTTTTTTAATCGCGTGCGATATTCGCGGCAATGCCACGACCGGCAGCGCGGCCCCCATGTACCGTCCCGGGGACGTGGCAACTAACAATGTTGTCGTGAATATTTGTGAATTATTAATGCACATTTTTATAGAGATATTGGGATTCTGATAAATGTTTTTATAGGGTTATTAGTGAGTTATCTACTGTGATGGTTCAAATTAATTATATAGTTATAATTTATTAATGTGGTGGTGGCTATTGAAATCCTGCTTTTGCTTTCCGCTTTCATGACGTACCCGCAGGGATCGCGATGAGCAATGTCATCACGATGTCCAGAGTCACCGCGAAAACGGAAATTAGGTTTTAGAGAAGGTTGTTCTAGAAATACACTAGAAAAACATGAGTTTGAAGTGTACAGTAATAAACCTCTAGTGTGTAGAATACTGTAATGTCTGTGCATATCTGTGTTTTCACTTTATGGGAAAGGCGTGATCGTCGTGGTTAACGACGTCATTGTGACATCCCGGAAAACCGTGAAAACGGAAAATAGGTCTGAAAGATGGTTTTTGAAAGAAACTTAGTACAAAAATACGAGTTTAAACATGCTTTGAAAGAAGTATGTATATAGTAATGTGTGTAGGGCAATGTTCAGAATGCTTTTTTTTACATATTTTTTTGTGGATGTGTTGGTGGCCATTGAATGCCTGCTTTTGTTTTCCGTTTTCATGACGTGTCCCGGGGATTGTGATGAGCGACGTCATCGCGATCTCCGTAGTCACCGCGAAAACGGAAAATAGGTTTTAGAGATGGTTGTTCTAGAAATACACTAGAAGAACATGAGTTTGAAGTGTACAGTAATAAACCTCTAGCGTGTAGAATACTGTAATGTCTGTGCATATATGTGTTTTCACTTTATGGAAAAGGCACGATCGTCGCGGTTAACGGCGACGTTGCGACGTCCCGAATAATCGCAAAAACAGAAAATAGGTCTGCATAATGGTTTTTAAAGAAACTTAGTACAAAAATATGAGCTTAAACATGCTTTGAAAGAAGTATGTATATAGTAATATGTGTAGCGCAATGTTTAGAATGGATTTTTTACATATTATTTTTCTAATGTGTTGGTTGCCATTGAATGCCTGCTTTTGTTTTCCGTTTTCGCGACATATCCGCGGGGATCGCGACGTCATCATGAAAATCCTCAAAAACTAAAGGAAAAAAAAACCTTTAGAAAAACACTTAACAATATTTCGGGTACTAGTGTGGCTCTGACAAGAGCCCTTGTGTTGGTTGTGTGTATATGGCTGCTACACATAAGACCGAATGCAGAGTTTCAACTTACTTAGAAACACCCTGTTGCCTTCATCTGCAAAGTGCACTCCATCTATTCTATAAATTCCAAACGCAGATTGTTGTTATAGATACAGCAGATGCGATGGTCACTGAGGAATGCAGAAACAGTTTTATTAAAATGTTTCCTGGCTTTGTCAATCTGTGGAGAGAACTGATTTGACTACTTCCATTTCTGACTTTGGCATATATTAGAGTACATCATGACAGTGTGAGGGAAAAGCAACATCAGTTCTGCAAAGGTTTCTTTCATTAGGATTTCCAGCCCTACCCCAGTCAATGTGCCTAGGTCATTGCCACCAGAGTGCACAATCATGAGGTGAGGAGTTTGGGAATCCACAAGGATTTAACCAAAGCCAGCAACTGATGAAACTTTAACCCTCTCTGGGCAAACCAAGTAATCTGCGCATTTGACAAACCAAAGTACCTGTCAATACCTCTCTTATTTGCAGCCTCTCTAGCCCAATAGATATAGCTGTGGCCCACAATCCATACTCTAAGCATTTTGAAGTGAAGGTGCAATAGTTGTCAGGAGAAGGCTGAAGCTGAATGAGGTAGTTTTCCAAAGTAAAAGCATTTAAAATGGCGGTCTTTACATTTAAAAAAAAAAAAAAAGACATATTTCATTGGATGCTGTCAGCATGAAAGTGAATAAAATTAGGTAGTGTGTTGGATGCCTTAGCAAGAAGTCTTAATATTGGCTGTTGTTTAAGAAAAGAAATGTAATACAGACATGGATATGCTTTTGAATGTGTGGAGTAAAGCACACCTGCTGTATCTTATTTGGAAGCACCATGTTCCTTCTAGAATGGGTTGCTAGGTACACTGAGCTAAGAGTGTATTGGGGGGGAAGGGTGTTAAAGAGACAGAACAATTTTTTTAAAGTCTAGAGGGCATATTCACAAGGAGCTATCGCCGAATTAACGGCACTTTATCACAGCCAAAGTCGTGATAAATTTACCCCCCCATTCACAAGCCTGTGTTAACAGCCCACAGCACCAGTTTACCCGCGATAGCAGCCTCAAAAAACATCGCCACAGAGGACCCTCGCAAATATCGCTAATGAGATGCAGAGTAGGCGTTCCCGTGTCAAAAGCAGAGACAACAGCACACCTCAACATTCACAACGACCAGCCACATCCGCGATAAAAACACAAAACAGGCGATAAGGCGCGTTAGCACCAGGAAATCTACACCTGGTGTAAACTCGGACGGCAGGCAGCACCACAAAAGGGAGCACAGCCCAGGGCCACATCCGGAGGGTAACAGATGCCATGGAGCCACACATCATGCGGCCCGGACACCCAAGAGGGCCACAACACCCACCGCCACCACCCCAGGACCACCCCGCCCAGGCACCCCCCGACCAAAGACATGCCACATCAGCCACACCTAAACATGTACAAAATATTCCGCTTGATGCCGCACAAACACAACTGGTGACATGGATGTGTCGTCACAGAAATGACCAGCACACATACACTTTCGAAGCAACAAATGAAACTTTATTAAAATGAACAACGAAATGAAGACACATGGCCGCTCCCCTCCGGACAATACGTAGGTCACAGCCTGTAAGACAAAAAACATGATGAGAAGGTATGTCCTGCGCACATCAGAGGACAGAGAGAGGAGAGGACAGAGAAGAGGAGAGGACAGAGAAGAGGAGAGGAGAGGACAGCGAAGAGAAGAGGAGAGGACAGAGAAGAGAAGAGGAGAGGACAGAGAAAAGGAGAGGACAGAGAAGAGGAGAGGACAGAGAGAGAGAGGGAGAGGACAGAGAAGAGAAGAGGAGAGGACAGAGAGAGAGAGGGAGAGGACAGAGAGAGCGAGGGAGAGGACAGAGAGGGAGAGGACAGAGAGAGAGAGGGAGAGGACAGAGAGAGAGAGGGAGAGGACAGAGAGGGAGAGGGAGAGGACAGAGAGGGAGAGGGAGAGGGAGAGGGAGAGGGAGAGGGAGAGGGAGAAGAGAGAGAGAGAGAGAGAGCCGCTCCTGCGCACCCAGGCCACACTGCTCACCTGCTGCCACCGGTGTGTCTCCAACCACGTGCCGGTATGTAGGGCAGTTCACCAGGTCACACATCTGATTCAGATCTGTCAGCTGAAACTGAGCCCAGATACATGACTGGCACAGTACACACACTTGCACAAGACAACATCGCCTGCCCGCCCATGCACACCCAGGCAGAGGCACCCCAACCCCTCCCGCTGCCCATCGGAGCATGCCCGCCCATGCACACCCAGGCCTCAATGCTCACCTTCCGCCACCGGCGCGTAGACAGGAGGTCCCACCACGTGCCGCTGCAAGCCACAAGCCCGGGGCCCGCGGACATGGCACCCTCCACATCATGCAGCCCCACTCCGCAGGCCACCAGGTTTCACGTTTGGTGCTGGGTCTTGATTACTCCATGGCAGAGGACATACCAGTGCACCTGGCACCATCGCAGGCTGCACACCCGCTCAGCCCAATGGGTGCCACCAACTCTGGCATCCCGGAAGCAAAGCCACGGGGCGGTAGGCCCGCGCTGCCCGCTGGCTCTGGCCTACACTGCGGTCCAGCAGGGCACACAAAACCTGAGCTGTCCGGACCGCCGGGACGGGGCATCATCGCAGGCTGCACACCCGCTCAGCAGCTCAAGGTGCCACTGACTCAGTGCACCCAAAGTCACCGTCCCGTGGCGGGGTGCCTGTGCCGTCCGCAAGGCCTCTGGTGCCACTAACCCTGTGCAACCCCAGTCTGCGCCACGTGGTGGTAGGCCCGTGCCGTACTCACAGGCCTCGGATGCCACTAACCATGTGCACAGCGACTCATGGGCCCTATATGAGTGCGAACCGTGGGGCGTCCGTCATCCAGTCACCACCGGAAGAGGGGAATGTGACGTTGTCGGCCCCTTATGTTGGCGGAGTCACATGGCCTGTGACGCCTGTGCTGGATGGGTGTGGTGTGTGTGAAAACCTGCCCTCAGGGAGTGGCTGTGACATGCTGACGACTAGACCAGTGACCTGCACACCACCAGCGAGTACGGCTGCGACGGGTAGCAATGAGGGCCCCCCCTCGGGGCGTAAGCGGAGTGGACTGGCCTGCCGTACGCCGGACCAGCGCAGGGCTTGCAACATTGACTCGTGGGCTCTGGGCATGGTCCAGTCCATGTCCGGACAAGGAAGTGACTGATGCGTGTGTCCCTGCTGCAGTGTTCACAGAACCCGCTACACAAGATGCAATGTCGCACCCCCTTACTGGCATCCCACAGGATGAACAGCATTGACGCAAGGGAAGGCACTGTCCCCACATTCATCCACACATCCACACAGGAAGGACGTAAGGCATTACACAGCAGTGCGTCACTGGATGTTTATTTGCACATCCAGTGCAGTCATGCAGCTGGAGCGGTACAGGGCAATGCCGAGCACACCACACAATATGGGCCCGTGGAGGGCCAGCCAGTGTCCATCCCGGGATGACCTGTACTGCGGAAGAGGAAGGGTACAGTCCGCAGTCTGTCCGCTGTGTCATTGGTCGTCAAACAGCATGTGGCAGTCCATGTCGCTGTCCAAGGTGAGTGCCTCGGAGTGTATTGGGGGTCAGTGGTAGGTCTTGAGGCCATGTGCGGCACCAAGCAGAAACATGCAAGGTGGCAGTAATGGATGCTACTGCCTGGTCCTCCTGACCACAGTCCCATCCACGTCCTCGGGTGTGTGCCCTGCCCCACCTGTGGGTGTTGCAGTGCCATCTGCGGGACTGTGTGCCACTGACTCATCAGGGGCCGGAGGAGGATTGTCGGCCGCACTGTGTGGCAGTGGCACATCAGGTGCCGGAGTGGATACGCCTGCCGCACTGGGAGGCACTGACACACCAGGGGGCGGAGATGTGGATGGTGTGGGGGCAACAGCATTCATCATCGCCACGCCTTGTGGCAGCAATGCCATGATGAGGACATGCAGGGCACGGTAGATCCCAGCTACATTTCGCTGATGTGCAGCGGCTGCTGCCATCCTTTCCCCCTCCATCGCACCATGTCCTCCATGAGCCTCCGCATGTGTGCCAGCTCAAGGCTGGCATCGCTTGGGCCACTGTGAGCGGACAGGTATTCTTCCCTCCGCGTCATGACTCCAGAGATGTCAGTAAGGGCTCGCTGGAGACCATGGGGCGGACATAGACACCCAAGGATGGCGTCCAGTTTGTTAGCCATGAGCTCGAACCCCACCCGCACCTGCTCGGCCGTCTCCCTCTGGGCCTCCAGCACACGGCGTTGGAAGGCCATTTGTTGTTCCTGGGGGTCTTGGGAGGGTGCCTCCTGCTGGGTGGTTTGGCTGGTGGGTGGGGTCTCATGGATGTAGCTGGGCTGCCCGGTAAATAGACATAATATCGAAAAAAATATATAGAATGGACAGAATATCGAATTCAAAATATAGAATGGACATAATATCGAATGGACATAATATAGTGGTTAATAATATCGAAATGAAGGTAAGTAATATTGATTTTCAAAATATAGAAGTACATAATATAGGCATTAAAAAATATCGAATTTTTAATAATATCGAATTTTTGTAAGTGTTTAGTATGTTAGTACATGAGTTAAAAATGTATATTATTTTTGTAATGTATGTTTAATATTTTTTAAAGTTACGAAATTTATGTAAAATTATTTTTGCGTAATTTAATTCCGTAGCGGGTTGTGGGTTTATAGGGGAATAGGGTGGGAAGTAATTTAATTATAGTAAATTAAATATTAATTTTTAGGAATTATTAATTATTTTTAATTTAATTTTGCGTTTTAGTTCTGTAGCGGGTTGTGGGTTTATAGGGGAATAGGGTGGGAAGTAATTTAATTGTAATTAAGAAAATATTTATTTTTATTTATTGGTATTGATAATTAATTTATTGTTAATTAATTATTAATTAGTAATTAATTTTTATTAATTGGTAATACATTTTTATTAATTGATTAATTGATAATTATGTTACTTGTATTAATTTATTATTCGGAGCGGGTTGTGGGTTTATAGGGGAATAGGGTGGGAAGTAATTTAATTGTAATTAAGTAATTATTGAAATTCTTTTTGTGTATTGATTAATTTATTGTTAATTAATTATTAATTGGTAATTTTTTATTACTTATTACATTTTTGGTATTGAAAATTAATTGGTTGTTGATTAATTATTAATAGGTAATTAATTTTTTATAAATAATATTTATTGGTATTTATAATTAATTAATTATTACATATTTTGTAATTGGTAATTCATTTTAATTAATTTTTTATTGGTATTGGTAATTAATTTATTTTTATTTAAATATTAAATTATTACTTTCCCTACTGTTGCACTCACTGGAGTGGGAATAGTAATTTTTACCCCTACGCTATCCAATGCTTTCCCTACTGTTGCAGTCACTGGAGTGGGAATAGTAATTTTTACCCCTACGCTATCCAACGCTTTCCTTACTGTTGCACTCTCTGGAGTGGGAATAGTAATTTTTACCCCTACGCTATCCAACGCTTTCCCTACTGTTGCACTCACTGGAGTCGGAATAGTAATTTTTACCCCTACGCTATCCAACGCTTTCCCTAGTGTTGCACTCTCTGGAGTGGGAATAGTAATTTTTACCCCTACGCTATCCAATGCTTTCCCTACTGTTGCACTTACTGGAGTGGGAATAGTCATTTTTACCCTCCCGCTATCCAACGCTTTCCCTACTGTTGCACTCACTGGAGTGGGAATAGTAATTTTTACCCTCCCGCTATCCAACGCTTTCCCTACTGTTGCACTCACTGGAGTGGGAATAGTAATTTTTACCCTCCCGCTATCCAACGCTTTCCTACTGTTGCACTCTCTGGAGTGGGAAAAGTAATTTTTACCCCTATGCTATCCAACGCTTTCCCTACTGTTGCACTCACTGGAGTGGGAATAGTAATTTTACCCCTCCGCTATCCAACGCTTTCCTTACTGTTGCACTCTCTGGAGTGGGAATAGTAATTTTTAGCCCTACGCTATCCAACGCTTTCCCTACTGTTGCACTCACTGGAGTGGAAATAGTAATTTTTACCCCTACGCTATCCAACGCTTTCCTTACTGTTGCACTCTCTGGAGTGATAATAGTAAATGTTACCCTCCCGCTATCCTACGCTAAAAATATTGAATATTTTTTATTAATATTAAGTTAATATATATATGTATTAAAAAATAAAAATGTATGTTTATTTTTTTTATAACTTACATTAATTATTTATTAATTTTAAGGTTATTTAATTATTTTTAAGTATGTTTCAGTTAATTATATTTATTATTTTATTAATTTTACATTACTTTTAATACATTTAAAAAATTCGATA
Source organism: Calotriton arnoldi (assembly GCA_963921515.1). Lineage (NCBI taxonomy): Eukaryota > Metazoa > Chordata > Amphibia > Caudata > Salamandridae > Calotriton > Calotriton arnoldi. The sequence continues at coordinate 1,140,881 of CAWUFW010004392.1, read as the reverse complement.
TTTTAACAAATAGTGGGTATATTAGCAAGACCGGCGATAAAATTATCGCCGTTTTAGCGGCAGAAAACTGCCGCTAAAACGGCGATAATGGGCTTGCTAATATGCGTTATAGAATTCCAATAGAAGCCCAGGTTAGATGTGCAGGACATCTAACCTGGGCTTCTATTGGAATTCTATAACGCATATTAGCAAGCCCATTATCGCCGTTTTAGCGGCAGTTTTCTGCCGCTAAAACGGCGATAATTTTATCGCCGGTCTTGCTAATATGCCCCTATATTATTTACAACAATATTTTGGATTCGATATTTTTGTACTTACCTGTTTGTAGATAGGAATTCGATATTTTGGCATTCTATATTTTATCCACTATATTTTTGCAGGTCGATATTTTGGCATTCTATATTCTGTCAGTGATCCGGGCTGCCCTGATCCTGGAGGTGAGTTGCGGAGGTGGTCAATGAGGTCCTGGATGGTTTGGATGTCGATGCTGGTGTTGTCCTCCTCCTCATCATCAGTGAAGAGTGGCTGTGACTGCTCTGCAGGAGGTGTTGAAGATGCCCCTTCGATGTGAAGGGGAGATGGTGTATTACAATGTGTCCACATGTATGTAGCCGCATGGTACAGGTTGACATTCAGACAGCATGGCATTGTACATTGTGACAGTGTGTGGGTCTGGGCGAGGACCCAGAGTGATTGTGGGTGTGCACTGTGCCCTGCTTGCTTGTGCATGTGTGCCATTGTGGCCATCTCCCCCAATCCCCCCAGTACCTGGTGGTCACTCACCCTGTTGCGGTTGTGTTGTGTCCTGTCGAGCAGTGTCCGGTCCCCCGACTCCGGCCACAGTCTCCACACTGATGACTGTCGACACCAGCTCCTCCATGTCATCCAGCTCCAGCTGTGGCGCTGGGCCCCCACCTCCGGTCTGCGTTGCTGCCTTCAGGTTGGCGGAGAGTTTATCCTTGGTCTTCCGCTTGATGTCATTCCATCGCCTCTTGACCTCGTCCATTGTCCGCTTGTGCTCTCCGACGGCATTCACCTTGTCGACGATGTCCCGCCATATTCCATTTTTGGTGCCCAATGACACGTTGGAGGTGACGAAGAGTTGTTGATGGTGTTCCATCACCTCCGTGACTATGATCCTGTTCGCCTGCGGACTGAACTTGGTCTTCCTGGTCTTCTTGTCCTTGCCCTTCCCTGTCCCCGAGGTCCCAGGCTGGTCGTCCGGGGTGCTTGTGGGGTTGCGCTCGTCCTCGGCGCCTGCTCCGGCTGCCTCCATGGTGCTTGTGTGTTGGTCAGTTTGTGTGGGGGGGGGGTTTTCTGCTTTTATGGAGGTTTTTTTACGCCTGCCAGGTGTGTGTTACAGGCCTGGCGCTGCTTGTCTCTGGTTTCCTCATCGCGCTTTGGCCCATCGCGTGTTTTTTGGTGTTGTGGTTTTATCTCCATCGTGGTGATTGTATCGCAAACTTTGTCCACGGTTTCGGCAGACTATCGCATGGTACCGCCTTGTTGTGAATGCCACGTTGATGCAGGGTTAATTTCCCGTGATAGGCTGCGTTATTGAAAGTTGCGTTACGCTACTCTTGCGGTAGTTATCACACGTTCTTGTGAATATACCCCTAGGAGTGATGACATAATTTAAGTAATGGCAAGTTTTAATTTCCAACTCAGGACTATGTATTAAACTGTTGTGTTTAAATTTCAGAAAAATGAATCTAGATATTGGTTTGAACTCCAGTTTTTTTCGCGAATATTATGCGATGATCGCGAAAACATTAAGAAAACATGCCGACAGAAACCTCGTTTTCAAACAGAGGGAAAGCGTTAACAGATGTTAACCATTCACAAGTGGAGATGTACAGTCGTGGCTCGCATGACTCGCAGGTGGGGGGGATAGATGGGGGGGGTCACGCAGGTGTTCGCCCGAGGGGAACGAACTTAAAAATTAAAATAAAGAACTTACCTTACCGGGTCCCGCGCCGCATCCGCTCCGGGCCGGTCCCGCGTTTTCCTCCTGGAACAGGAAGCAGACATCCTCCCTCCCCTAAGCCAATCACAACGCTGCAATGGCAGCGTTGTGATTGGTGCGGACGGTGCCCAGCCGGGCGCCTGTAGGGAGGCCATTTTCTCTATGTAGGCTGCATGCAGCCTACATAGAGAAAATCCAGAGTGCGCGTGACTGGTTTGGTCGGCCCCAGAGGGCCGACCAAACAGTCAGGGCACTCAGAGTGGTGTAAGCCACTCCTCCCCGACCTGCCCGCCCCCAACCAGGCATACCGTTCTGCTTTCTCGCAGCGCGAGAAGCAGAAACATAAAATGGTATTTAAAATACATTTATGTTTCTGCTTCTCGCACTGCGAGAAAGCAAAGGGGCGGCGTTCCTCCGCCCTAATGGTGTTATTTTCCATATAGGTACCATGATACCTATATTGCCCAGGGAACTTCATTACCCTTCACCTATATTCTTCCCTACATTACACTTATAACGGTTTACAGGGACTGACCTTTTACCTAGATACAACACTGCATTCGGAACGCGGGTTTTCCCTAGTTCGAAATCTCATACATTATGCATGAGGGTTCTTGGAAGCACAGCAGGACTACCATCTCCTGTATAATATCTATGTACAAAGTTCATGCCCAACGTCATCCTTAGTCCGACACAGTAATACAGCGAGGTAGGACCCCTGGGGAGACCTATGGGTATATATACATCACATCTTGCTAAGATAGACAGAGGAGATCAGGACTTCCCGGCCGACACACTGACCAGAGACGCTGAGGTTCCTGCATGCAGACACTCCAGCTCGCAGTGGTCTAACATCCCTCGCGGGGTGTCCAACTCGAGACCAAGATGGGGTCCCACAGTCTCTCACTTCAGGTAATGGGGTTGACTTTATCCTAGAGGTATTCTTGGCTTAACACCTACACACAGGCTAGGTACACTTAGGTACATCTAGTTAGTGAGACATCGTAGGAGTACGCATCTTTTTATTATCATGTATTTTATGTACTTGTATGTATTCATGATTAACTGCAAGAGGGTAGAGCTCTACCATCCGTTTACTTTCATAGTGCTTCTAATCCTATATATCTGCTACTGTCTAACGGTTGTTGCAGCTCATCTACTTTACACCAGAATAACAACTGTTCAATAAATGCTTATTGAAAACGCCCAGCCTGTTTATTCTGTGTACCTCTCTAAGACAGTAAGCACGAGTGACTGAGCGAAAAGTAGTATATTGTTTCCACGGTCCTGAGGGATCAGGGTTGTCATGTTCGATGGTTGCCAATAACTATTCTCTCCTTGGTAAGAGGAGGTTCTAGTGGCGCTGTGAGCTAGCTGGTACAAAAGGCCAACATACCCGGTGGGGGTGTTCAGAATCAGTCCGACACCAATCCCACAGTGTATGCTGTCCGAACGCGCATATCCTGTAAAGGTTTTATAGGAACTACACAACAATAGATGATCCGCCCCTGAGATGTAGTAGTCTAAAATGAAAGACATGATTTCATTTGCTGACTTTTCCATGATGATAGAAAGTCGAAGAGGTTACCATTTTAGACTTACTTTGTGTGAGAGTGGTGTACCATTCTTGTGCTTAGTTTTTACAAATCTTAACAGTGTCCAAACTATGTAGAAAGGGCTAAAACAATAATATAATCTGCAAACTGAATTCAGTGGTATGTATATAACTTTGTAATTATTTTAAAAATGTACATTAGAAATGAAGATGTATATGGGAGTTTGATTAAAAGGAGTATCACAGTGATAAGAAAAAAAATATGAGATAAACTGTATCTATTAGAGGGAATGTGTTTAAGAGGTTAGTGGTGAATGTTTCGGGGAGTAAGAGAAAAATTATTTAGTGCCTCTTTATTACATTGTGTATTATATTGAAAAATAACAGTATAGTCTTGTGGAAAGTTGCAATGAGGAACTAAGAATGTTTTAAATGTTTGAACATCATGTGCAGAATAGATACATCTGTCATTTGCATTCTGGGAGTTGTAGTACTTTTAGTAACATTATTAAACAGAAATACTGTAGTGAGAAATAAAAGATGAGAACATGTTGTCTGCATGTATATGAATTAGAAAGAAGTTATATTTGTTAGATATATATTGGGAAGTATTTGTCAATGTGGTTTTTAACTTATATGACCACTTTGCATATGCTTAAATGGTGAGATATCGTTTTTGTGCTTGCACATAGCTATATATACGGTGGGACTTTTGAGATTGCTTAAAGATGCGGAGAGGTATATATTTTGGGAAAGTTGGCTTGAAGGTGTACATCTATTAAGAAATCGCATATATGTTTACATGGTGATCTATGTTCAGTAAGGCTGATGAAAATTTCATGTATATGGTGAGGGTAGTGTTTTTCTTTAAAGATGGTTTGTTTAAAATTGAGAGGGATTAATAGTGGAGAATGTCTTGAGATTTCTTGTGCTAGATTCATTTTGAGTGTAACTTTTGTTTGAGATATGCTGAATATATGTTTTAGAAGCAGACGAAGTATTTGAGAAAAGATGTAGGTATGCAATTTGCAAAACGTTTTGTGCTTTGAAAAATGTTAATATGTTGTTTTCTATTTTAGAAACTTATTGATGCATGTGCACGCTCAGTAAGAAAACAATGTATGCTTCTAGAGGGCCATTTATACAATTATATATCAAGTGTGATACCTAGATTTCACCCACACATAGCTCACAAGAAAAGCACGTATACAGTAAAACAGGTACTTTGATACTGACAGAAGGAGATAACCAATGATTCAGAGATATAGTGACAACTGTTATGTATCTAACAGCAATGAAGGTACTTTCTCAGTCAGTCAGGCAGTATTCAGGCACTCATGGAATCACCCAGCCACTACTCAGGCAGTCATCAAATCAGTGATTCAGTATTCATGGAGTTATTCAATTATCCAGAAACTATACATGTACTCTTGCAATCAGGCAGGCAGAAATTATGTAGTCATTGAAGTATGCAGGCACTACATATGCATTCATCTAATCACCTAGGTACTATCTATTGAGTTATGCAATTAACAAGGCTGTAACTATGCAATCATTATAACATTTGTGCGGAACCTATGCAGCCATCTAAACATTCACTTGCAACCCATGCGGTCATTGAAATACTGAGGCACACGCGTGCACTGATGAAACACTCAGGTTCTACTCATGCACTCATGTAATTACTTAGAGAGTACCATTTAGTAAACCTATCACCCATCCATTACCTATGCAGTCATTTAATTACTGTGCCAATAGTCTTGCACTAATACAATCACCCCAGCAGTATACTTACTTGCATCCAATCTCTCAAGCTTTGACAATGGAATCAGGCAGTCACTCAGACACTAGTCATGCACTCATCTAATTAGGTGGGCACTACTAATGCACTTATTCAATTCTCCAGGCACTCCCCATGTAGTTATGTAAGCATCCAGGCACTACCTGTTCAGTCAACCAAAAAGACATGGGCAGTATCCAATCGCTGAAACACTATTCATCCACTCATCCAATGCTCTAGGTGCTACGCATGGGCCTAAGTGGATGTGTGTGTAGACCTATGAATCAGTGAGTGGGTATGTAACTACTGGTATGGGTGTGTTTTGAAAATGGTAGTGTGAAAGTTGGAGAGGGTGTATGAAAGGTTACATGGTGCGTGAGTGGCTGCGCCAGAGATTTTGTGGATGATGTCATCAGTGATGTCATTTCAGATGTCATCAGTGATGTCACTGACCATGTCATGAGTGATGTAATATGTGAGGTCATAAGCAGTGCATTGTGGGGGAGTGAGTTATAGCTAGCTCAGCTAACTATAACTGCTGAATTTCTCTGGTTTTGTACTAGTGAAATGTCAGCCTAACTATAACGTCCCAGTAACCTTTGGATATATATATATATATATATATATATATATATTTACATATATATGTGCATATATATATAAACAAAATAATTAACTTAAAGTACAGCAACACTTGAAAGTCTGAGTTTATTAAACACAACTTAAATCTACATATATTACCTTCTTTATACATATATACCTTCCATATAGTTATGTATCTTTATATTTATTACTTTACTGGCAATTCTGCATCACCAATGCACTACCCTATTTCTCACCCTATACCTCTCTCAATATATCCTCCACTCTCTCACTCATCCCAACCCCCATTCTACTACTACAATCCCCAAAATAACCCTTTCTAAACTCTTCCCTCCTCTACCCTTCCTTGCATCATCTCATACCTCTTTTACTATTCAGATCTCTCAAACAAGCCTTTCTAAACACTTCCCTCTGACTCTTCCCCCTCCACCTCCCCTTTACTCATCCCAAACCTGCTCCTACTGCTATGAGCTCAAAAAACAAAAACACTTTCTAGACTCTTCCCTCTTCTATCCCGCCACTATCCTTTTCAATGTAACTAACAGACTAACATGTCCACCGCTGAAATTAATTTCATATCTCTCTATACTAATTCACCACTAATCCTTTTGGTGTTCCAAAGTAGCATGCTACTTCTGAGAAAGCGCTTTGAAGCCTCGTCAGGGGTAGTAAGTGCTATATAAATGCAATTACAATTAGCGCTCTAGCTGCCTGAGCCTTTCCGTACACGTCAACCCCATAAGAGGGCATGCTGACGCGACCGCGCAGCGCTGACCAAAGCGATATGTAACTGAGAACTGGTAACTAGCTCAAGGGTGTTTTTTACACTGCTACCTAGACGCACTTTGTTTTAGGAAACAAGCTGTTTTTAAACGATTGTTTTAAATAATTGCTCAAACTTCATGATTTTAGAGCTATTTTTATGTTGCACGATGTATGAATTTGATGTTTTAATCTGACCCGCACTTAATTTTCGACCGCGTCTACGCTGTATCTTTGCCTTCACGAACAGCTGTTCCCTGACGGTCCCGCAAGTTAGGATGGGCCGCCATACTTCGGTTAGCGCTCTAGCTGCCTGAGCCTTTCCGTACACGTCAACCCCATAAGAGGGCATGCTGACGCGACCGCGCAGCGGACGCGTGCAGCGGGCGCGCCGCCAGCGCGCCGAAGGCGCGCCAAAGGTAAGCCCGTCTGCGCCCATCCGCGGCCGGACTGCGCCCTGCGCCAGTCCCCCTGGTCATTCTCCGCCCATTACCTATTCTAAATCAATGTTGTTGAAACTTTGTCATAAAGGTGAGTGCAATCTATGTCAGCCCATTTTTCCTAGCACTGACTCCCAGACACAATGTTGCCCTGTGTGTAGTTTCACTTTGGGAAATGGTCATCCACATTCTCACCCCTCTAACATTAACAAGGTGGATCGGTTCAGCACATGTTTTGGTAATAAGCGTACCTTAACTTGTGTTTTACTGAACACTAGATCACTTCCCAAACATAGATACGAACTCGCTGATTTTATTGAGCTTCACACGCCAGACATATTATTTCTTACAGAAACATGGCTTCACAGTACTTCTGAACCAGATCTAAATGTGGCCATACCTTCCGGCTACGATCTGTTCAGAATTGATAGAGATGGACAAAGAGGGGAGGGGTGGCTATTGTTTATCGTTCTTATATCAAAGCCACTTTCTCTGACATTCCCCAATCAAAGGAGGAGGCTATTCTATTCACTTTTAAAGTTACCAATACCTCCATTTTTAATGGACTGCTAGTATACAGACCTCCTGGGCCCAGGAAACCTTTCGTTGAATCCATCGCAACAACGATGGAATCCTGTATGGTACATTCCAATTTTTCTGTGCTAGGTGATTTTAATTTTCATCTAGAATCTACCGAAAGCGCGGAAACAAAGAATTTAATAGATCAACTAAATAGCCTAGGCTTAAAACAAATTGTCACAATGCATACACACATTAGTAATCATACCTTGGATGGCATTTTTACTAATCACGCACAGTTAAATTTTACTAAGACAATACCCCTGCCCTGGACGGATCATTTTGCGGTCTTTTTTAAAGTTCATACTAGTGGATCTCCTATCAGAACCCACTATACAAACAAGACAAAGACATCACGCCCTTGGAAGCAAATAAATAGTCAAGACCTTGAAATTGCTTTGTTATCTCAGAACCCCCCTATAGATACCGATCCCGACCAAGCAGCGGCTAATTTCCACTGCTGGATTGACCAGGCAATCTTAAGTTTAGCTCCAGAAACTAGTATACCAAAAAGTAAAAGACTGACATCAGCGCCATGGTACAATAATAAACTAAAAGATCTAAAGAAAATCTGTAGAGCCAAAGAACGATATTGGAGGAGGGATTACTCGGAATCAGGTAAAATACAGTATAGCCAGGCTTTACTGAAATATAAAGAAGCAATAATTGCTGCAAAATCTATTTTCTTCACTGAGAAAATAATGGCCTCTAAGAATACACCCAGAGAACTGTTTAAAACAGTCTCTAAATTAGCTACTTTTGGTAACACCAAACCATTCAAATCCACCAGACAGTTCTGCGATAATTTAGCCGAGTTCTTTCATGACAAAGTGGTCAAAGTATATGATGAGTTTTCTAATAATACCAATGGCATTAGAACAGAAGAGCATAATAACAACAGATCAAATAACCAAGCACAATTGCAAGAATTCCATCCTCTAACACAGGATAGAGTTGAAAAAATAATTAAGGCAACCAAGTCAGGTTCCCCACTGGACCCCTGTCCGGCTATGATTTTTCACATGGTCCCCAATACTGTCGCATTTTACTTGACTCCACTTCTGAACAACATCCTCAATTTAGGGTACTTCCCTGTTGGGTGGAAAAAGTCCCTAGTACGACCTATCATAAAAAAGGCGACTCTCGACCCCTCGGAAGTTGCCAGTTATCGTCCCATTACTTGCTTACAGTTTCCGTCAACAATTTTAGAAAAAGCACTAAATGAGGAATTGCGGTCTTTCATAGAAACTAATGACAAACTTGATCCAGCACAACATGGTTTTAGGCCACGGCATAGTACTGAATCTGCATTGATTGCAGCTACTGAAAATCTACGTGTCGAACTAGATCAAGGAAGGAAGGCCATACTAATTTTGCTCGACTTGTCGGCCGCGTTCGACACGGTGGATCACCTTATACTTCTGCAGCGGTTGGCCGAAATAGGTGTAAATGGCAAAGCAGCAGACACACTCCGGTCATATCTTACTAACAGAGAACAATCTGTAATACTGGACGAACATAAATCACTCCCTTACGCTATGCCATGTGGAGTACCGCAGGGATCATCACTTTCCCCGACCTTGTTTAACGTATATGTTACTCCATTGGCTAAACTTATACGTTCCCTCGGTTTCTCCGCCATTTGTTATGTGGATGATACACAAATTGTTGTCTCCCTAACATCCAAACCAGAGACGGTGGCTGCACGCTTTAACATTTGCATGAGTCGCATCATTAGCTGGATGCAAGATAATTGCTTGAAATTGAATACAGGGAAGACTGAAGTAGTTATGTTTGGAAGGGAAACCTCTTTCTGGAATTCCACTTGGTGGCCAGGAACAGCAGGGCCATGCCCCCAGCCTGTGAAGAAGGTAAAAACCTTGGAGTCCTGATTGACGACCACTTATCACTGTCAGACCAGGTGAATAGCATTACCTCCTCGTGTTTCTACACATTAACAATTCTTCGGAAGATCCTTCCTTTTATTCCTATGTCCCTCAGGAAGACGGTTGTCACCGCCTTGATTTTGTCAAAAATCGATTATTGTAACTCGCTCTATCTTGGAGCAAAAAGACTGTGACACATAAACTGCAAACTTTGCAAAATGCTGCCGCTAGGCTACTACTAAATCGTCCTAAATTTAGTCCTATAAGTCAGGTTATTCGTGAACAGTTGCACTGGTTACCAATTGTGGCGAGAATTCAGTTCAAATCTATGTGTATAGTTTATAAGATTCTGTATGGGACAGGACCTGCCCACATTAGTCAATACATCAAGCGCTACACTCCTCAGAGAAGCCTTCGTTCGGAATCAGCGTCACTGCTTGTAGTGCCGAGAATAAAGACACTGAAGTGGGGTGGCAGAAGTTTCAGATACTTAGCCCCCAGACTATGGAATTCCCTGCCCCTGCATCTTAGAAATCAAAACAATCTGCTACAGTTCAGGAAGGAACTTAAAACCTGGTTATTCCACTTGCACTAAATTGGCTAGTTGCTCTTTCGGTACACACTCTTTGGACAGCAAGCGCTAAGACGCCATGGCATACATGCGCTCTATAAAAAAAAAACATTTAATTTCATTTCATTTCATATATATATATAATTTTAAATTTCAAAAGTTTCGGGTAGACGCGCTCTCAGAGAGGACAGACACTGTGTCAATAAATCACCGCTGTTTATTCACAACGCGTTTCGCCTGACACCAGGCTTGATCACGTGAAAGAGAAAACCATGTCGGCACATTAAATGGACAGAGTAATGAACATAGAAGAGGCACACTGGTGTCAAAATGCGGCAGACATCTTGTGTAAGTAAAGAGGCCGCAAAGTAAAGTAATTCATGGATACGAGCGCGTCAGCTTATGAACAGATCCCCACCAAAAGTGTGACACTCAATCAAAGCTCATAATAGCTAAACATTGCAATTACTGTTGATGTTGTGCCCTCTTTGTATTAGTGTCAATTATATCAAACCACTCTAATATTGATATTGCACATTGACTGATATTGTGTTGTTCGTCATCATTTCAACAAGTATAATGATCAAATGTACAATGTATTAAACAGATCACCTCTGCATGTAAGGCAATAAAATAGTCAGCCACACTGCAAATATATATATAGTAGGAGGAAGCAATTAAAATGAAAAAGGCGAGAAAGTTCGAGAGAGAGCTAATGGATTATGAAAGGGGCCAAATTTATGCATGTGCCAGACATTTTGCAAATCTATGAAAAACAAAGAATGAATGAACAAAATTAGTCCAGACAAGAAGCATTGGCTAGCAATGTTAGCTTGGACGTAACCTCGGACAATGACCAAGCAGGTTTGAGTAAAGATCTGCACACAACCTACCATTTCCGACGAATTTCGATTTTTAACACTGGCCAGGAGAATAGACCACAGACCGGGGAGAGGCCGATGAAGAGGAAAGGCAAGAGAACACAAAGGAGAGGAGGCCAAGAGAATTGACAATATACCCTTACGAGGAAAAAGAGGAGCAGCAAAAAATAAGTAATGAATCTGACAGGGATAACTCTATCTGAAACAGAGACACAATTATTAATTCTGGGTCTCTCATACTGGCAAGAGTCCAATTTTGACTATGCCCAGTCAAGGATAGATGTGTCGCGAAAAACAAAAAGAGGGGGGACTGGGAGCAAAAGGAAAGAAAGGCCCAGACCCAAAGCTCCCAAGACTAACGTTATAATCACTGGAGGGTGACTGTTCCTGAAGAAAGAAACGGAGGCCTATTTGGTCGCTAGAAGGACTGGTGAGAGAGACTATCTCATAGAGTAGGTTGGAAGTGAGACATTATTAAGGCGGGGGAATTCCTCCTTTTGGACAAAGTGCCCTCACACACCCATGCGGGTGTCATGCTTCATCATCGGGCGTTGCTCCTCGTGGGGGTGGTGCTGCAGTCCCCCACGGGCCCCGCGAGAGGGCTCTTTGTCGGAGTTCTTTTCGGAGAAACGCCACAGTGGTGAGTGCGGGTGTGTGGGGGTGAAAGAGGTGAGTGAATTAAAAATACTGCACTGGTACCCTAAACAAATTTATTCCGGGGTCTGTGTAGTATGGTTAAAACAGCTGACAAGAGAGGGCCTCTTGATTAACTTTATCAGAGGGGTGAGTATTTTCCTTCTGCTTATTGTGAAGGTGAAAGTGATAGTGGAAGGTGGATCAGGTAGGTCGACATGTTTCACGCCTTTAATAGGTCCCTAATGGATCCTTCGGCGTTTCATCAGGACCTTGCTAATAGTGAAAGAAGTTAAAAAACAGGAATCTAAGACGACGACACTCAGTAATCCCTAAGGTACCTATATTCAGGTTCACTGTCTGGGCGTCAATGCACCTTGAGAGGAACGCCCACTAGGATTCCTAAATCCAAACTAGAAGGGAAAAGGAGAGAAATCAAAACTGTTCCATTTAGAGAGATAATCTTGGCACTCATTTGTATCGTGCAGAGGAAGTGCGTATGACTCATACACTGCATTCGTGTCATAATGAGGGGCAAGGAGGCATGCTGTCACATTCATACCCCAGTTGCCGAAAACCGGCTAATGCAGTGCTCACACACACTGCACATCAATGCCCAAAGTTGTGTCGCTGGTCGCGAAATTTACGGCACCTCAACACACATGGACTGTGTAGAAGAGTCAGCATGCTGGTGTGCACATACTTGGATACATGTATCCACATTCATGATAAGAGCACACAGACACAAGCCTGTGATGTCTATAACAAATGGCGCGGGAGCCTTGATTTGTGGTGCAGTCCATTAAAAGTACACTTGCAGTGCAAATTCCAGTAAAAAAGTTACTCCGGTGCGAGTAACAGTGCCAAACATAATCGTGTGACAAACAGACAAAAAGACATACAACATATACATCCTACCCCAACAAGTAGAAAGGCTGGCCTCATCGGCGTGGAGCGCGGAATGTAGAGGACTACCTGTGAGTGACATGGTGGATATGAACAATCGGCGGTTATGCTTGAGAACATACCTCTCTCGTGGTAGATGCAAGATCGAAAATACTCACAGAGCCTCTCCAGGAACGTTTAACCTGCCCTCCGCTGCTCGAATGCCGGTGGGAGGCGGAAAACGCTCCTTCCGTATTTGAACCACGCCCGCGCCTCAACTCGGGGGCCGAGTGATGTGGGTGAGTGGAGCGTTCTATCGCGTAACTCTGTTTATGCATCGTGGCGGCCATGTTGGGGGTAGCAATACCAGTTCGTCTACTTGGTTACAATGAGTTTGGTTGACGAATTGCTGGAGGATTTCGGCACCAAAGGTCAAAATGGCAGACATACTCAGGCTCATTTACAGGGTTATAAAGAGGCCGTGTTAGCAGCATTACGGCCATAGTAATTGATACGTGAGAGTGAGAATAACAGTGCATATTGCCACAACAGTGATAATGGAAAGGGTAATATGGCCAGAGGAAATGGTTAAAGTGAATGAAAAAGAGGGTAACTGGCAATGTTATGCCCAAAAAGAGGTTGAAGGGAATAGAAATCCCGGAGTATGTTGTCACAATGATGGTCATGTTCAGCTTATCGAGTGGGCATATTGGCCGTATTATGTCACAATGATAGTCGTGTTCAGCATATCGGGAGGGCATATTGGTAATAGTATGGCCATGAGAAGCTTGTCAGGGATAGGCTACGAAAGCTGTGTGGAGTTAAGCTCACAGTGCTCGTGGCCATAATAGCTGTCATATTCAGGGCCTGGAGACCTCAGTGCGTTTGGACCTCACCAGCAGCAGGTGGCAATTTTACAGGGATATGCTCAATGGGATAGACATCTGCTTGGACATGAGATAGTACATGTGCCTGGCAGAGCATCCTAATTGTGGGGTGTTGGACGCTCAAAACTGAGGAATGAAAGTGATGTGTCAAAACTCAGTTGTACCAGGACATCATAGGACTTGCAATCTGTGGTGCGGGAGGTTTGTCTATGTCTCAGGTGTTCGTACAAGGAGGCGCTCCTGTATCATGAGTTGTTATGGGTGATACAGGTTGTTGATATCAGGGGCGACCTGAGGCTGGAACCGTGATCAGTTTATAAACTCCACCCAGGGGATGTCGTCATTCAGGCTTCTGGTGTTGCTCTGTAGGCGGAACACCTAGCGTTGTTCCTGTGTAAAGAGGGTTCTCGCTGACCAGTTGGGATTGGACTCGATAATGGTCCAACGCAAGCTATCAGGTGTATGGTTGGTCTCTGAAAAATGACTAAGCATTCTGGTATTTGTCTTCTTGCATCGGATAGTGCTCTGCGGCTCGGGCCGGATAAAGTGTAATCAGTGGGCCAGAATGCAATTTTTACAAAAGGGAACATTAGGAACATCTGATAAATGGTAGAGGAGGTCATGAAAATGAGTTTGGGCAGGGAAAAGGGTGTGGTCCGACACTACATTATATCCCATAAAAGTTTGCTCCTTGCATCATGTTACTTGCAGTGCACAATTTGCGCTCCCCTCAGTGTTAACTGTAATGTCAACACTACAGTCAACATTAAGGGGAGCGCTCTTAGTGTTGACTGTAGTGTTGACACTACAGTCAAGACTGAGGTGAGCGCAAATTGTACCATGATGCAAAGAACAAAACTTTTCTGGGTTATGATGTGGTGTCTGGCCACACCCTTTTCCCTGCCAAAACTGTTTTTCATGACCTCCTCTACTATTTATCACACGTTCCTAATGTTCCTTTTTGTAAAAATTGCATTCCAGCCCATTGATTACACTTCATCCAGCTCGAGCCTGAGAGTACGGCTCGGGTGCGGAGAGTACGGCCCGGGTGCGGAGATTCCGGCCCGACTGTGGACGTAAAGATACGACTCGTAAATGACCTCTGTGAATACCAAAAGTCGTAAATGACTTCTGTGAATACTAAAAGTCGTAAAGTTAGACTTTTGTCTCAGATTACCTTTGTGAATCGGCCCCTATGACTTTTGAAACTGTATGAGGAAAAACAAAGGAAGTAAATGACGTTTGCTAAGAAACCTTTAAAATGTACTTTTTCCACTAGCAACTTATTAGTGTAGCATATGGACTTATTTCAACAATTGACTGAACTAGAAGGTGAATATAGAGGGGCATACTTACAAGAAAAGTGATGGAGCGCTGTGTTAGCCTTCTTGGCTTAATGCCACGCTTCACCACTTTTGAAACGCAGAGCTGCGCTGTATTCACAACAATACAGTGCAGCCTTGAGTTTCCACCTGTGTTGGCACTAATTACAGCTGCCTAGCGCCAACGCAGGCCCCCTTGCACCATAGTGCAAGGGGGCCTGCGTTGGGGGGAATGAGTGTTTATGTGCAGGAATGTGTCCCTTCCTGCACATAAACAATCTTAAATGGTGATTTGTAACTTCTATGTATTCAGCATTGTACAGCACACATAGAAGTTGCACCTCGTCATTTTTAAAATTATTTTTTATGTGCAGGAAGGGACACCTTCCTGTACATAAACAATCATGCATGGTGTTTTGTTGTTTTTATGTGTGTTGCACAATGCAGCACACATAGAAACAGCGACAAAAGAGGAGAAATAAAGCATTTCTCCTCATTTCGCCATGATAAGACAAGGTTTTTCTGGTCTTAATTTTGGCGCTGCCCCATATTTATGCAACCCTTGTAAATATGGGTCAGTGTCAAAATCAATTGGTGTTGCGGCAGAACGCCCACTGCAACACCCATTGCATGTCCCTTTCCCGCTAAGTGAAGCGTGAAAGGGGGCCTTATTTACAAGGCGGCGTTAAGCCACGTTAAGTGGCTTAACACTGCCTTATAAATAAAGCGAATCCCGTATCACCACAGGAACGTCGAAAAAAGTGACATTGCTGTGGCGATAGGGGCTTGTAAATATGCCCCAGAGTGTCTCTATGTCTATTGATGAGCAGATGGGCTTAGTGTTATCAGCAGGGGCTGAATCCCTATTTAGATCCAAATCCTCATTTATTCTACTCGCAGCTAGAGATAATATCAGCCTCTTCAATGAAGCAGTAACTATTGATCTGAAGCATTTTGAGCTGCAAAATAAAATGCCTAGAGGTTAAAAACACAGTGAGAGGGATTCAACAAACTCATGGGTAAATTAAAGAATGATGTAGTGTGTGGTGAGAACTGCTGATAAGGGCAGATATGTGGAACTCTGGCCAAGAGAGATGTACTTGGAGGAGGCATATCGCCACCTTGATGACCCGGTTTGCTACAGAAAGATCAGTATGGCGACCTATACTAACACCATTTTGGAATATCACACCAAACTCAAGAGTTGGCATGAAAATGATGTACTGATGAAGTAAGATTCTTTAGAACAAATTTTCCTAGGTTGCCTATTTTCTACTTGATACCCAAGATCCATAAAACTCCCGTTATACTGCCAGGGAGGTCGATTATATCAGCTCAAGACAGCCTACTGGAAAACAAGTCTAAATTTACTTGAGGCCTTTTGTAGAGAGAAAACCTGCGTGACACTACAGATTTCCATAAAAGATTTTTTGACATCCAGTGGGAACCAGACATGATTATGGTAATGCTAGATATTACTTCACTATATACAAGCAAAATTCACGAAGATGGCCTTCGCGCAGCTAAAACTACTTAAGGGCAAGATCTATTAGGTGTTACAAACACAATATCATGCTGTGTGATATGATAGAATTTCTCCTTACTAAGAATATGTTTTTCTCTGGTGGCCAAGTTTATGAACAGTGAGTTACAACTCAGCCGAGTCCCATAAAAAAAAAGTTTAAATGAAAGAGAAGGTGACAGGGTAGGAATACCCTGACCCCCTAGGCCTGGTGGTGCGGTCCCAAAACATTTTTCAATTTTGCTGTAAAATCCCAGTGGAACTGCAAATTTGCAGAAAAATTGGTGGAAAAAAAGCAAGTGTGTTCGCCCCCGGGGTGGGCCAGGTCCTGGGGGCTAAGATAAATAATAAGTTTGAGGAAGGGGCGCATGTAGCCTCCCTCTCAATGTCCGATATTGGCCCTATGGACGTCTACCTCCTCGGGGCCAGGCCAATGTTAAATGAAGAGGAGGGGGGCTGAGGGGCCTCCCTCCCCAGGCCATTTACAGCCCAGGTGACTACCACCTCTCCAGGGCAAAACCAAACTATCACAGGGACGGAGGGCGCGCGGACCCCCCTCCTGGGCCGTTTACAGCCCCGGGGACCACCACCTTCCTGGAGCATGCCCGATTTAGAAAAAGGAGGAGAAGGACGCAAAGCCCCACTCCCAGGCCATTTTCAGCCCCGGGTACCAACACCTGCCCGGACAAGTCCCTGAAAATACAAAGGAGGGGAGATGTGCAGCACCCTCCTAGAGCAATTAATAGCCCTAGGGACCGCCACCCCCCAGGGCCGGCTCCCTATGTCCTAAGGTGCCCACCAATGGGACAAAAATATTTGCTTTTACTTGGAAGGAGCTTTGACAGTAAGTCTGCTCCCAGCTACCAGGAAAACTGCTCCCACCCCTGGGTGCTGACATTTCATCTGTTTTCCTGCCCTCTGGCAAGTGGGCAGGAAAACAGATGAAAGAATTGCTCCCGCACGCAGTGCCGGCTCCCGCTGGAGGTGGAGACCGCAGGGACATTGAGGCTCTTGTTGGATAAACGGGCAGGTGAGGTTCTGTTCTGGCCCTGATGCTCATTTCACAGATATTGTACCTCAACGGGAAGCACTTACCAATATAAACATAGCAGGAGCCCCTGTTGAAGCTCCGCTTCTCTAAAGGACAAATGATCCTAACTTATTGGGTTTGGTGAAGGCAAAGCAAGTGTGTTTTCTTGGCAATTCCAGACTGAAAACAATCAGAAATTCTTGATGGAGGTGAATGCATCATTGATCTATCAGAGCGCAATCTGTAGTGACTGTGATGAGTGGGTTATTTCTTGTCCTCTCCTGGTGAAAGCACAGTCCATGGTTCTCTCTTTAAATTACTACGAGTATACAAATGTGTATAATCATCCAGAAGCTTGCCCGTTTGGCCCCGCCCACCTTAGTAGCATGCAAAGGTCTTCCCACCTTTTGTAAGGATGATGGACAGGTTACCAAAAGGACCCCCCAGCACATTTTCCACCAATTTTGGTGACACATTCTTGATGCCAAGGAATATGAGGGCATCTCCACCAAACAAAGAAACACTTACTTCATACAGTTAGGAGGAAGAACCCTTGTTTGGAGGAGATTCACCTCTTTGTAGTTTCATCGTCTTCTCTGTACGAGGGTTCACATTATCACAGATTTCCGGAAGAAGACGCTCGAGGAAATGAGCCCGAGTAGGAGGGCTGCATGTGGGGGTTGCCCACACACGGCCGAAGGCGGTGCGCGTTGTGGGTTTGGCTGCATAAGTGGCCCTAAGGTAACTATAACTCGCTCCCTCGCCATGCACTGCTAATTACCCCACATATTATCACTCATAACATCTTCTATCACATCAAGGATAACATCCCTGCAACATTTGCTGTGAAATTATTGATGAGAAAACTGCATGGCGGGGACACAAGTTATAGTTACCTTAGTGCACAAGTTATAGTTACTTGAGATAACTCTAACTATAACTACTGAATGCCTATGGTTTCGTGCGTGTAACATGTGAACCTAACTATAACATCCCTGTACCCTTTGTTTTTTTAGTGAATATATATATATATAATACATTGGCTGTTGAAGTTGGGTTTGCCCCAGGCAGTCGTCAACCACCTCCAGAGTACCGCGAACCTTCTGTTTTCTTTGGGGTTCACTATCAACATGCCTAAGTCAAACCTGACTCCTTCTCAGATGCTTCCCTTCATCTAATCCATTCTTGACACGGTTCAGTTTTGTGACTTTACCACGGGGAATAGAGTCCAGGACATTTAGGCTATGATCCCGTAATTTCAGCCTCGGTCCTAGATTTCAGTGAGGTCAACTCTGAGGCCGCTGGGAATGATGGTGTCCTGCATCCTGCTGTTCAAGGATGCCTGGTGGCATATGCATACTCTAGAGTAGGATCTGAAATGCCAATGGCCCAACATCAAGGGGACCTCTCTGACCACATCCAGATTTTGGAGAAGACTGCAAATGATCTGCAGTGGTGGTGGCTGAATTGCGATTGGGTTAGCGACAGATCCCTATCTCTTCCCCACCCAGAACTGACAGTGGTGACTGATGCATCACTTCTGGGTTAGGGCGGCCATCTGGGAGAGGTGGAGATCAGAGGACTCTGGTCTCCGGCAGAGTCCCGGCTCCACGGTAACCTTCTGGTGCTGCAGGCCATCCACTTGGAGTTGAAAGCCTTCCTGCCATCCATCAAAGGGAGGCTGGTACAGGTGCATACAGGGAATATCACCACCATGTGATATTGCAGCAAACAAGGCAAGCTTTGCACCTCTGGAAATGGCTGGATCACTAAGGAGTTTTCCTGGTGGTGAACCACCTGGCAGGATCCTTTAATGCCAGGGAAGACAAGCTCAGCCATCAACACCAGCGGATCACAAATGGCAGTTGCATCTAAAGGTGGTGCAAGGTCTCTTCCGTGAATGGGAAGCACCTTGGCTCGATCTGTTTACCATCGCCGAGAACACGCAATTACAGCACTTCTGCATGTTGGAATTTCCAAGGTGTCTCTTGTTGAGAGATTTGTTTGCCTCGAGTGGAACTTGGAACTCCTGTATGCCTTTCTGCAGACACCACTCTTGCCCGGAGTTCTCAAGAAAATCTGAATGGACCAGCCCCAAGTAATACTTGTGGTTGGATTGGGCATGGAGAGTTTGGTATCCAGAACTCCGGGCTTAAGCATATGTCCTCCGATCAGGTTGCCCCTCCGGGAGGACAGCAGGGCAGGGTTCTGTAACCAGGCTTTCGTACTCTCCAACTTCATGCTTGAAGATAGAATGGTGATAACTGAACACCTTTGACCATCCTCCGGAGGTGATTGATGTCATCTTGGAAGCGAGGCGTCCCTCAACAAAAACTGTATACTTCTGTCATTGGGACAGATTTGTGGCTTGGTGCGGCACATGCCGGTTCGACGTCCATTTGGGCAACGTAATCTGGCATTCTGTTATTTGTTTTGTTTCTTGCTTGGCAAATCTTTGCTTTGGGCACTGTTAAAGGTTATCTTTCAGCCCTTTCATCCTTCTTACGATTGCCAGATTAGCCCTTGTTCTTTCAGTCACCAGTTGTGACGTGCTCCAACATATGTTTCCCCCGTACCCCTTTTGTGATGCCCCAATAAGACCTTAATCTGGTCCTGATTTATATGATGTGCACTCTGCTCGAGCTGCTTCACAGCTATCCCTTACGTTTTCTTTCCATTAAGGCGGTGTTTCTCATTACCATCACGGTGAGTGAGCTTCATGTTCTTTGTGTTAATCCACCTTACAATACCTTTTTCCCAGGAAAAACTGGACCTGAACTCGGACTTCCTTCCTACCGAAAGTTGTGATGCTGTTCCACATCAGTCAAACCATCACCCTGCTGGTGTTTTATGCTCTGCCTTATCCTTCTGAGGAGGAGGATAGACTCCATTGCTCGGACCCCAAGTGAGTGCTGAGTTTCTACATTGATCGTACCAAAGACCAACCGGTGGGCGATAAGCTCTTTGTGGGGTTCTCTAAAGCAAAAAAAGGCAAGGTAGTGCAGAAGAGAACCAACTCCTGCTGGATCGTTCTCTGCATAAAGATCTGCTACATGTTGGCTAAAAATCAGCCTCAAGAAGGAATGTGTGCTCGTTCTACCAGAGCCAAAGCTGCTACCACTGCTTTAGCATGTGGAGTCCCTGTCCTACATATTTGCCACGCGGCTACATGGGCATCCGTCCATATGTTCACGAAGCACTATTGCCTAAACAGTCTGTTTTGCCGAGAGTAGCATTTTGCTTGCTTAGTCCTACAGGACGTCCTGGTTTGAGCCCATTCACAGACCCGCATCCAAATAGGTACTGCTTTGGTATGTATTCAAAAGGTGAGGGATCTGTGGCTAGAAGTCTCTATCAGAAGAACAAGCTACTTACCTTTGATAACGCTCTTTCTGGTAGAGACTCTATCTAGCCACGGATTCCTCACCGACCCTCCCAGCCTTCCCTTTCTGTGATTGGACTTTATCTATCAATAAGCTCCCAAGTCCAGGAATATGCATGCTGTCTACCAATTTGCTTTTGGGGCTCTGCATCTGGGGCTCAGACAGACTTGAAAGCATCTAACGTCAGTGTACGGACGTGGCGTTCAGAGTTTGGCGCTCGTGCAGGGTATGTCATGCTTAAATTAGATTATGAGGGATGATTTGCATGGAGCTTCGATCCAAGCAGTTGACCCCCTGCCTTTCGGGCATGGGGAGTTTTTATAATGCAAAGGCCTGAATCACTTTGCATTCGGCGCTAGGCAAAACCTGCTTGTGATGATGCCAGAGGACAAGTGTGCCTTGTTATAATACCAGTCCTTTTTGTGTGGGTTTATAATACTTTGCAAATGCTACTGATAGCACTCCACTTCCGGTGCTAGGAGAAGCTGAGAGAGCTTCATCTTAAGTTTTTCTGTTGTACATTAACGGTTCTCTCACTGAAAAAAGATTAAATGTGCCTACAGTCTAAATGTTTACAATTCATGCAAGAGAGATTACACAACAAAAGTACTTAGAGATTACGGTAGAGTACAACAAATAAGGAGGGCTCTTTCTGTGCCCTGTAATGGTATTTGCACAGTGTTATCTCAAGAAGTGGACAGAATGAACCTGAGCCTACATGGTGTGAAGTAGCAGATGCAGAAGAAGGCCAGCTTCAAAAGGGTTTGTGGCCGAAACAGCACTAAGTTTATCACTATGTCCTATACTGGAATTTTACAAAGACATAGGATCTTGCAACAAATAACTTTACTTAATGCCTCCTTTAATGACACAGCAAAATGACTCAAAAAGAATGCTGCTAATAAAACTGATTTACATTACTGCCAGAATATAATTACACTCTGTGCAGTTTGGAATTCACTTTATGACACTGTTGACATATGTAGACACCCTGGACATCTTAGAGTTTGTTACTCAGGAGAGAAATAAAGGGGCATATGTACAAAGAAGTGGCGGAGTGAGGCGTTAGCCTCCTTGGCTTAACGCCGCGCTCCGCCACTTCTGAAACACAGGGCTGCACCATATTTACAAGAATATGGTGCAGCCCTGCGTTTCCCCCTGCGCTGGCACTAAGTTTAGCAGCCTAGCGCCAATGCATGCACCTTTGCACTATAGTGCAAGAATGTCTGCGTTCAGGGGAAGATTGTTTATGTACAGAAAGGTCCCCCTTCCTGCACATAGACAATCTTTAAATGCCGCTTCGTAACTTCTATGGGTGCTGCTTCATGCAGCACACACAGAAGTTACAAAACTGCATTTTTTTTAAATTATTGTTTATTTGCAGGAAGGGGGACCTTCCTGTACATAAACAATCATTGGCCTTTTGCTGTTTTCATGTGTGCTGCACAACGCAGCACACATGAAAACAGCAAAAACGAGGAGAAATATAAAATTTCTCCTCGTTGCGCAGGGTAAGGCCAGGTTTTCCCTGGTCTTAATTCTAGCGCTGCTTCCTTTTTACGCCTCTCTTGTAAATAGGATGTTGCAGGGGAACGCCCACAGCAACACCCATTGCCCTCCTCTTTCACGCTAAGCATTGCGTGAAAGGGGGCCTTTTTTACAAGGCAGCGTTAAGCCACGTTAAGTGGCTTAACGCTGCCTTGTAAATAAGGCGAAGCCACTATTGCCACAGGAACGTCCTAAAAAGTGACGTTCCCGTGGCGATAGGGCCTTGTACATATACCCCAAAGTTTCATCCAACCTTTCTTCCCTTATTTTGTCTACCTCTTACATCTGACTGGAGCACTTGTGCCACCCCAGCATGGCATCACTTACATCTCCCTTCTTCCTGGGAAGGGACCCCATGGGAACCTAACAAACAGATGTCCCTGTTTACAACAGTCAATGGTGGACCCTACTTACATGTTGCTGTAGTATTAACATGTTGTGAAACATTTGTCAATATAGATAAAGTTAAAAAAGCAAATTAATTTGAACGGGCATTATGGCTACTAAACAAAAGGTAAACACTACGAAAACTCACCAGTTATGGTGAGCAATGCAACCATAACCAGGGCTGGGCAAAATGAGCTGCTAATAAGTCAAGCATTCAAAATCCTTTCTTTTTAGTTCCTTCATGGAGTAAAATAAGCAAAACAAACCACCTGTACCTGTTCCTTGAGCGAACTAGAAAATTAAGCAGATTTCTCTCCCAAACACAAAAAAGCCCTGATTTACGAAGCCCTTGCATTGCGCCTCGCAAGGGGGCGCAAGGCAATGCAAGAGCTTAAGTGAGATTTACTAAGCCACGCAAAGCCAACTTGCGTGGCTCTGCGTGGCTTAGTAAATCTGGAGTAACATAAGGCAGGGCAAGTCGCTGCCTTGCATTACTTTGCGTTGGTAAGGCATTCCGTGGGTGGAGCGTGGGTGTTCCCACGCATTCATCCATGGACTTTGGCGCATTCCCAGAGTTACTGACACTAATGACCCTGGTAATGCATCAAAATGCTACGCCTTCCCAGGTGAGGTGTAACGAGAAGAAATAATAATATTAAGAGGAAAAAGCCTCAGAGGATTGTTTTTGCACAGGAATGTGTCCCTTCCTCCACTAAAACAATCCTGGTTGCAACACAGGCAACCTTGCACCATGGCACAAGGGTGCCTGCATTGGCGCTAGCCTGCACTCAGTGTGCCAGCACAGGCAGAGGGCAGGTATGTGCCATATTGTAGTATTCACACAACACAGCGCAGCAAGTTGTCTTGCTGCATTGCGTTGCGTTGCATTGCGTGACTTGTTAGTAAATCTGCCCCAAAGTGGTTTGGGCTGCCCGGTTCACCCTGTAGTGAGAAACAAAGTCTGAAGAGTTGTGGGCTGTCCAGAGGGATACTGATTGGCTACAGCCAATCAGAATGGCCTGACAACTGAACTCTTTCAACCAGTTACAGTAGGGCCATGTGTTAGGGTCTTTCAGCCAAACAGAAAAGTTTATCTGCAAACCACCTTCACGTGGGCTGGTTATTTTGCAGCAGTCCGGGAATTGCCACAAAATTGCAGCATATGCAGTGCACCCTTTTTTGCCTCGATTTGCAGATCACGATTAATTTGCGATTTTCCACATCCCCATTACAGAGAACAACAAATATTATTTTGCCCAGCCCTAACTCCCCAATGCACTGCTTCTGACCTCACACTAACTGTGTCCTCAACTCCTCAGCCCTGGCTGCAGAGCCTGCTGTGTACTAGCTTTGTCCCTGCACACTGGTCTGGGATGCAGTGACTTTTGGTAATTACCTGGGACAAATTCACTAAGGGCCTGATTACGAGTTTAAGAGTTATTTATCGCACCTGATTAATAAAGATACCACAGGGTACGTCATTTATCGTATGTGATAAATAACACCTATTACGAGTTTGTGGGGAATAACATGCAGGTTTTTGTGTTTAACGCACCAAAATCCATATGGTTCGCTAAATACCGTATGACTTGCCCATGTTAAATTTCGGCACATTAGACTTGCCGAAATTTAACGACAGTTGAGGTATTTAACGCATCCGATAAATTTCAGAGGCATAAAATACATCCAAACTCGTAATTCCGACCCATGTATAAACAGGGTTTTGCGCACAAGTGAGAATAAACTGAGCCACGTATAATCGGGCCCTAAGCAGTCACACAACACAGCACAGCAATGTTGCTGCGTTGCATTGCATGAAAGGGAGAGAGCAGGAGGGCGTCATATCTACTAAGAAATGGCACTATTGCTCTCTCAAACTGTGCTGTCAGATTTTATACTGCCTTGCACCATGCACATGCCCTTGCACCATTGTGCAAGGGTGTTTGCTTGACATCTAGCATATATTTACCTTTCTAGTACAAAATAGTATACCTAGACATACTGTGAACATTTCCAAGTGTGTATATGTGTACAGTACACCGCACATGCAAAGTTGAAATGCTCGGTGAAAAGAAAACTTTTCTCAAACTTTAAGCCTGCCTCGAGGAGAAAAAAGCTTGGTGTACCATGCTAGTAGATTGGTCTTTGTTTTAGAAACCATTGCTGGTTTTATGGGAACGCCGATGTACCACCCATGGGAATCACACTTGACGCAAAGTAGCACAAACACTACTTTGCTACTTTACAACACAAGTCATGATTTGCACTGGATAGTAAATAGTTCGTCAAGACATTGCATGGGTTTGCATAATTTTGTATGACCTTGCACTGGTGCAAAGTATGGACAAATCTGCCCCCTGTGTCCAATCGTTGCACTCCTTTTACTTCCTGGGCCTACTGCACATGGACTTTGGCATGTCTCATTCATACAAGTCCCTGACTTGATGAAGACAAGAGACCACAATTCTGGGACAGCATTGGAACTGTAATTGTTGAGTGGAAGTGGGCAGTTTCCTCATAGATACTGGCAAAAAAGCCTGTGTCCATGCGGTAGAATGATGATGCTACCACAGTCACTCACCTCATTGCCAGGGGTGAGACGGCTATAGTTGCTCTCACTCAGAAAAGAGGCTGTTTAAGTGTTACTTGACATCAAAATAGAGTTATGTAGTCAACATAAAAAAATAAGATGTACCACTTCCAGTGGCCTTGCATGATTATCAAGATTACTGAAGGAAAATACAGCGCTGTTCAAGGGCAGGGGGGCAGGAGAGTTTCCTGTGCTTGAGGAAGACTTGTGTCCCCACAGAGCCAGGCTCAGCGTGCCCTGATGCATGTTAGCCTTGAAGAGATCTTCATTTCCAAGGTGCACCACCTCCTGCAAATTCAATCCAGCTTAGCCAGCCATTGCTGATTTGCATGTAGACAAGTATGCAAGTAGCCATCTTCCTTTCATGGAAGAACAGTTTTGGACCACCCAAAAACGATCCAGAGATGTTGGTTTTCCTCATTCCCTTTGAGGGGCAGGGAGTAGAAGATGGGCCACAGAGATAACTTTGCTATCCCCACTCTCTATAAAGGGTTTGCAGACCTGAAGTCTCCTCTCTCATCTCCTTCCAAATTGAGTTGGAGATATCCGTGCAACACAAATATTGCTCTCTTAAAATGTTGCGCCACTTATAAGCACCCACTGGTGCATGCAGGGAGAATGAAGTCTGTGTAAAGCAAAGACAAGTCGAATTTTGCTTTGGATAGTAGGCATGACTGGTTTGGGATGGGACCAACACACAATTATGTCTCATTTTGGATATATTTGCAAATGCCATTGTCATAACACAGTCTAGTATTCCAGATGAAGCAGAGTATGCTTCACTGTACTGCTAGGATCCCTATACATGCAGTGGTTTTGTCTACATGGGTGTAAAAGGCTGTTAAAGCTTCCATCATTGTAAAAAGATTAAATGTTCCCAAGTGCATTGAAAGCCAACTGATTACAATGAATGAAAGAAAGATTGAGCAACAAAGACATATGTACAGCTAATGCTAAACAAACAAGCACATGGACGTCCTGTGCCTTGAAATAGTGTTTGTACAATGTTATCTCAAAGAGGGTGCTGAATAGACTTGAGCACATGATGCGCAGCAGCCCATGCAGATGAAGGCCATCTTTTAAAGGGTTGTGGCCGAAACAGGGCTGAGGTTATCACTATGTATTTTAAGTAAGATTTTCCCAAGCTCCGGCTCCTTGCAACCCATTGATTTCATTAATGTCCTCTCAAAGCTGGGATTTAGTGACTCAGCAAGGTGACTCACATAGGACTTTGCAAGCATGATGATTGTAGAGTAAGACACTGCAATGGTGGACTGGGAGACTCATTTACCTGTGTCACACCCGAGGTGGCACAACCAGTGCTGCAATCATTGGGGTGACCCCTAACTTACATGCACTGGGTACCCTGGGCACCATATACTAGGGACTTATAGGTAAGTTAGCATATGCCAATTGGGTATAGGCGAATTCAACAGAGGTGTTTTAGGGTCGGGGCACTGGCACTAAGGTCTGGTTAGCGTGCTTCAGTGCACTCTCAGAATAAAAAAACCAGCAGCATCCATCCAAAAACTGGGGAGGTGACCTTACAAAAAGAGGCATTTCCTTACACTTGTCCTATAACCTTTATGATAATGATTATGCTTGTGCCTCTTTGGATATGGGTGGGTGTGCATTTCTGAGGGTCAGTGCAATATCTATTTTCTAGGGGAGTTTAGAATTATTGTTACAGATACTTCTCTCTTATAATCCTCATTTCCTTCTGTAGGTCTTTAATTTAGTGCATAAAATTCAGAGGTAACTTCATCCCAGATGCCCGTTATTGGCTGATTGCACAGTTGTTTTTTGCTATCCTTTTGTTGTGTGCCCACCTCAGTACAATTGAACTCCCATGATATATGCATGGGGCTTGTGTGGGCTGCCATGCCATTGAAACTTATCTTCTCATTATTATGAATGCCAAAGCTAAGAATCTATTCGCTACTTTTCGTGTACACCGTCGGGTGAATAAGCCCAGCAGGCAAGTGTGGAGGTTTGTTGTGTCTAGGGTTTCGGCTTGTTGGGTGGCTACTTCTCTCCAACATTGTGTGATCATGGGCAGTTCCATACCATGTGGTAGAACCCTTTTTTATTTTGTAGGCATCTAAGACATTGTGCCTTTATTATATTATATATCCTGTTGAGTTTCTTGGGGGTTTAATGCATTTGATGCACATAGTTAAATTCAATGTGGCATATTTATCAAGGTTTGGCATTGCCCTTGTGCCACGCAAGGGGAAGCAAGGGCGACGCAAAACCTAAATGAGATTTATCAAGCCACCAGAGGCGCAAAGAGGAGAAATATCTTTATTTCTCCTCATTGTTTTCTCTTTCTAAGTGTGCTGCATTCTGCAGACCCCCTACGTGTTTTCCTGGATAACCCTGTGTTTTCCCTCCAGTGAACTTGACATTCATGGCAGTTAACAGAGGAAGCTCCATTTTTTTTTTTTTTTTTTTTTTTTTAATCCTCATCCACCTCCGACCCCAGTCAACTAAACAAAGTAGGATGTCGTTACCGTTACTCTATATCCAGAGATGTAGGCATTTGAGATGGAGATGGAGGAACCGCCCGCCTACCAGTAACTAACAAACCCACTAAGAGTTGCTGACCTCTCATTTGAACAGAGAGGGTGGTCATACTCTCTTCTGGTAAAACCAGTGTGATCCGAGAGCTTCCCGTGAGGTATAATCATGGGATAATATGATGTTCGTGGGGAGACCAGTTGACCAGACAGTCCCAAATAGCCTTCTTTCTGCTGTTCTGTAGTCTACAAATGTCGGTCTTAGAAGTTTTGTATAGGGAAGACAGCAAGTCTGCGTGAGTGGGGGGCGTAACCTCTACCCACTTCCTACATATTTCTCGCCTGGCCAGCAAGATTGCATAAAATAAAAAAACCCTGGCCGGCCCTGCCACTCCACTGGTTATGCCAAAAATAATGAGGGCTAGAGAAATGTGAACGGGGATTCCCATGATGTCTACTAGGGTTACCCCTATTCTTTCCCAAAATTCCAAGATGGCTAGACAATCTTTAAACATATGTATATCCGAGGCGTTCACTAGACCGCACTTCTTGCAACTGACAGCTGGACCCGTTGTTATTTTTGAGAGCCTGGCGGGAGATAAATAGGCCCTGTGTGCAGAGAAATAGTGGTTTCTCCTAAGCCAAGCTGGTTTAACTACTGAAAACAAGGTGTCAAAAGAGGTCCGCCACAGATCATCCCAGTCTACATCTGTCATAGAGGTCCCCCACAGTTCCTCAGCTAGCTTAAAATCCCCATCAATGACCTCCTCTATAGCCCAGTAATAAAAGGACATCTCTTTTCTCCCCGCCGGCCTCAGAACTAGTTGTTCCTCTAATAAGTTCCCTCTGCCTATAGGTTTTTTTTGATTCTGAGACCAGCTCTGCAATTGAAGATATTTAAACCTAGACATCCCCTTCTCAAGCTTAACATCCAGAGACGCCCAGGACAAGAGGGAACCCTCAGCAACCAAATCACCCCACACCATCAACCCAGCTGTTGTTAGTGGGGCTGCCAATTTATCCTTCAAGCAGTCTGGTGCCCCAGGAGAATCCCACAAGGGAGCCAAACATGAAAAGTAGTTTAAACCAGTGCATTGCTTAATTCTGGCCCATATACGAGCCATGCCCAGTAAAACTTTCAGCCTGATCTTCTTAAAAAACTTCTGGTCTCCATATTTAAAAAGAAACCCCTCATGTGACAACCCCACTCCCTCAATCATAACTGAAAACATGACCCCCCTCTCGGACAGATCTGGAGATTTTAGCAGCATTCTTGCGTGAGATAGCTTGAATGCCCAGGCATAGTACTGCAGATCCGGGAGTGCAAGACCCCCTTTCTCCCTCCTACGCCTTAGCTTCTTCCAAGAGATTCTCATGGCCTTATGGGCCCATACAAAGGAATTAATTGATTGCTGCAACTTATCAATAACCTGTTTCTCAAAATGAAGAGGAATAGAATTGAAAAGAAAAGTGATTTTTGGCAGAATTACCATTTTTATTAGATTGATTCTGCCCAAAATGGTCAAAGGGAGATGAACCCATGCTTTCATGAGTTTCACACACTCCCTAGAGACATTTGCTAGGTTAGTCCCCGAGATTTTATCAATGTTATGGACAATCCTAACCCCCAAATATCTTATATCACCCTTGGTTTGGTATCCGCACTCCGGCAAATTCCAGGACATAATGTCCGTTTTTCTGTGTTTATCTTATAACCAGACACCTGGCCAAAATCTTGTGCTAGCCTAATAACATGGGGAAAAGACGACTCCAAGTCGGCTGTGAGAATCAGGATGACGTCTGCATACAAGGCTACCTTC
Source organism: Calotriton arnoldi (assembly GCA_963921515.1). Lineage (NCBI taxonomy): Eukaryota > Metazoa > Chordata > Amphibia > Caudata > Salamandridae > Calotriton > Calotriton arnoldi. The sequence goes on along the minus strand of CAWUFW010004392.1, from coordinate 1,111,332 downwards.
CTCTCCCATGCTCCAAACTTAAAAGGTGTGATATCCGTCTCCTCCCTGAGACGTTGAGCAAAAGGCTCAATATATATATCAAACAGCAGAGGGGAGAGGGGGCAGCCCTGTCTTGTTCCTCGAGTGATCTTAAAGGAGTTAGTCAATTTACCATTGACTAAAAGTCTTGCTGTTGGGTCGCTATATATGAGCTGGATAACTCGGCAGAATTTCATCCCGAAATTGAACTTCTCTAGCACTGTCGACAGGTAAGTCCAATTGACCCTGTCAAAGGCCTTAGTGGCGTCTAACGTCAATGCTGCCAGGGGTAATGAAAAGGTGGAGGCAAGATCGATAGCTCCAATAAAATCATGAGTGAGATCAAAAAGATTCCTACCTCTGAGGAACCCCTTTTGATTTAAGTGCAACAGACCTCCCGCCACTGAACCCAATCTATCTGCCAAAATCCTTGTGAACACTTTATAATCTGTGTTTAACAGGGAAATAGGTCTATATGACCCACAGTTTGATGGTGACTTCCCTGCTTTTAAGATCAAGGTTGCGGTTGCTTCTCCCCACGAGACGGGAGGTCCAAGCCTTTCAACCAGTATCTTATTGAATAAGATTGTCATTGTTGGGATTATCGCATCTCCCAAAAATCTATATAATTCCGCTGGGAGCCCATCGGGCCCGCGGCCTTACCACCCTTACAAGCAGCAATGGCTTTCCTGACCTCCTGCTGAGAGATATCAAGCTCCAAGATGTCTCGTTGCGAGGAGTTTAGGGAAGGAAGGTTAATCCTACTTAGCCACTCCCGAGCCTGATTCCTATCCACCAAGTTATCTTCCTCATATAGCTCTTGGAAAAAATGAAAAAAGGCATCTCCTATCCCTACATCATTCACTACTGGCGTATCAGAGTGTTCAGTGTCAATTTGCTTTATGACATTTCTTGCCCTGTCTGTCTTGGCTTTCCAAGCCAAGAGTTTGCTGGCCCCCTCCCCATATTCAAAATGAGCCAGCTTGCTGGCCTCCCATCTTTTGGAGATCCTCATCTGGATGGTACTTTCCAGCTGGTCTTTCAGGGTTACCAATTTTGCCAGGTATTCCAGACGAGTTGATGAGTCAGTCTCCCTATTCAGGCTCAACTCTACTTTCTTCATTTCATCCTCCGTCTGCACTATCTCATCTCTATATTGCCTGTTCTTATAAGACGTCCTACTTGTCACCAGGCCTCTGAGATAGGCCTTCCAGGCATCCCACACTACTGGGATCTCAGCCGATCCAATATTTAACTTTAAAAAGGCCTCTGTCTCCTGGGCTAAGTATCTGGCTTCTGCATCATCCAGAAGTAGCGTACGATCAAACGTCCACACCCTGGATTGCTCTTTCTCTGCCCAGATGAGATCTATCCAGACCGTCGCATGATCCCAAAGATGAGGAGTCAAATAACCTATATTCTTCGTTTTGTCCCTTAACTCATGACTGACCAAAATGTAGTCGATCCTTGATTTATGTTTGTATTTATGGTTATAAAACGAAACACCTAATTGTGAGCCTGACCTTTCCCTCCAAACATCACTTAAACCATACTGCCTCATCATCGTCTGAAGGTATGTTCTAGATGTAGACAACATATTTGCCCTATTACTTGGAGACTTATCTAATTGCGGGTTCAGGACTATATTAAAATCCCCCGAAAATGATTGGTTCAGAAAATTCCAACATATTTGCAAAGATAGTTTTCAAACTGGAAGGATCATCTCGGTTGGGGCCATAATATCCTACTACTGTTAAGCAGGAACCCTTAACCAATAAGTTGGCAATTACCCACCTGCCACCTGGGTCTATCATCAATTTTTGTATGCGGGCATTTGCTTGCTTCTTAACCAAGATGGCCACCCCCCTAATGTTGGCAGTCTGATTGGAACAAATACAGTGTTCCACCCATCTGAGCTTTCCAAAAATCCCACTCATTTCCTCCTTCAAGAGATGTGTCTCCTGTAAAATAATTATTTGGGCCGAGGAATCTTTAAGATATTGTAAAATCTTTGCCCTCCTACTTTTCACCCTGAAGCCATTGACGTTCCAAGATAAACACTGTAAATTACTCATGGCGGTTTAACCAATGGAACCCAAGAGATTCCCTGGAATGTGCCGAAATTTCCCTGAATGCCTACACCGAACCAAGCACGATGACCATAAAGACAGTGGAGTGGATGAGAATTATTTTTTTGTATTTTTACCCCAATGCTCCCCACCCCGTGCACCCTCACCCTACCCTTAAAACCCTCCCTGGAGAACCCTACCCCCATTGCCTGGACTAATAGTCCAGCTTCACCTACCGGAGCACCCTGCCCTGTCCCTTACTATCAAAGGATTTCGACCCTGATGCCCTATCTTTCTGTGACCCTGTGAGTGTAAAATTTTAACAGAAAAAGAGAAGAGAGAAAAGGAAAACAGGTAAGGAAAAAAAACCAATAAAAACTCATGTCTGCAAGACCCAGTAATCCCGAGATAGGGTGGACCTGATCGTCGAGAACACAGTGTGTACAAATCGTCCCAGATAGACTATTTAGAGACTCTGACTAAATTCTCCAGAAGCTCTTTCCGCCTCTTGGACTGTTTTTAAATTATACATTTTATTGTTATGCATAATTTTTAGGAGTGCAGGGAATTTTAGTTGGGCAACCGCACCCAATTTCCTGAAGTCCTCCATTTTCCTGCCCAACTCCCATTGTCGGTCCAGAGTGGTGTGAGCTATGTCAGAACGAATCTCAAAGGCAAAGTCTCTGGGTTTCAAAGATTTATGTTTTAAGGCACAGTCCAGGATCTATTCTTTCAAGGAAAATGATAGAAAGTTGATCAGAATCTTCCTCGGCTTAGTTCGATTTGGATGTTTCCTAAAAGGATCCCTATGAATCCTCTGAATGTCTTTCTTTAATTCCTCTTCCGTTTCCTCAATCTGAACTGATTCTTTAATGAGGGTGACAATAAATGACTTAAGATCTTCGCCCTCTTTTCCCTCAGGGACATTCAAGAGGCGTAAGTTGTTACGCCGAAAATTGTTCTCCAACATTTCCAGTCTGTCCCGAAGCACGACTTCTTCCTTTTTAAGCAGAGATATATCTGTTTTAGCAACCCCCAGGTCATCCCTGAGCTCTCCGACTGAATTCTCTAAAGCCACAGTCCTTGAATTTAGGAGATCGATTTTTTTATCAAGAGACTCACAAAAAAGCCTAATATCCCCCTGGTTTGCCTCTGAAACAGAAAAACCCTTTCTAATATCTAATGATAGTATAGAAAAGAGTTCTTCCAGAGATGCCATCGAGGATCCCGGAGTGTCGCGGGCCACAGGGGTTCCCTCTACTTCTCCACTTCTACCGGCCTCGGCCCTTTCGCCGACAGAGCTTTCAACATTCAAGTTGCCACTGCCCTTGTCCTCTCCCCGAGTTGTAGATTCAGCCACTGGCCCGATTAATGTGGCAGGCATGAAAGTAGCCACCAGCTCTGCTTCTTCCATGTCCTCGGAGAGGGGCCCCAACCTTAACTGCTCAACAGACTCTCGTAGAGTCTCTACTTGCTCCGTCACGTCCAACACCTGAGGTTGAATTTTAAAATAGGATCTCAAGGAGGGTGTAATCTTAAGTTTTGGCTCTGCGAGTTTGCCCTTAACTCTGCTTGTTTTAATGCTTCTAGCCCTAATTTCGCAGATCTGGAAGGTTGAGCTACTCTCAGGTTCTACAGAAGCAGTAGAACCCCCCTTGCTATGAGCTGAACACTCACGCTTAGCGGGGTTAACTTCCGCTGGCAGCTTAATGTTTTTATCGGCAAATTTCCATTGGTCAACCCTTTCGCTGCTCCACTCCATCTTTTTATTGTACTGATGACTGGGGACCAGCCTAGATACACCCATTATCTAAGTGAGAATTGCCATTGCTCCCACAATTCAGGCTATGCAGTGAACGGTGGGAATGGCAGCGTTTTGATCTGTGGGAAGACCGCCTACTGACTTTCTGGGTTCAATGTCTGTCCACCTCCAGTAACTGGGGCCCTGGCTCCTTTATCATGTGTGGGATATGTGTGTGGATTACAGATTACTTTGTGAGTGGTGGGGTTCATTTGAACCCTGTGTGTGTGGCTTTTCCTTTGGAAAGGCCGACTATGACTATGTCCACTATGACTTTGTCCACCTTGGACAAAGCAGCCTGTGGTGCTCATTCCAGGCCCCAATGCCTTAAACTTGTCGGCATATTTATGAGAAAATCACAAAGCACAGCGCAGCATATCACTTGAATGACAGGGAAAAGGCAGGAATGCCCCGTATTTAAAAGAATATGGCGCATTCCTGCCTGTGTCACTGCGCTGGCGCCATTATGGCTGCCTAGCGCCAACACAGGCACCCTTGCACCATGGTGCAAGGGTGCCTGCATTGTAAGGAGGATTGTTCTTGTGTAGAAAAGAGCACCTTCCTGCACTAAAACAATCCTGAGAGGCATATTCCTCTAGAAAGAGGAAGTAACAAGGAGAAATAAAGATATTTCTCCTCTTCACGCCTCCCCTGAGAAGGCGTATCTTTTTGGCACATTCCCAGGGTAACCAGTGATGGTAAATCTCAGAATGCATCACAATCCATGGGAGTTGTGTAGGATCACCTACACAACACCCATAGAATGCCTTTCCAAGGCAAAGTAACACAACACAGCAATTTGCGCTGCGTTGCATTACTTCAGATTTAGGAAGCCACTCAGGGCCACCCAAGGCGGCCTTGCGTGGCTTCATAAATTGCATTTTGGACTTGTGTCACTCTTGCACCACATACCGTAAATTATCAGGCCATCTTGTTGACTCTAGCTGACCCGCCTTGGCCACCAGAGCAGGATCAGTACTGGTCCCATTAAGTCACAAATGGATTGTCTGCACCTGATTAGACCTGTACCAGGTTTGGAAGAAGATACAGACAGAAGTAGAACCACTGCTAGAGTGCTATTCTCTCTCCAAACAGGACCCCCATCTGGGATCCTGCAGAGAGGTCCACTTACCTGCCTGCCAGAGGAGTAAGACTGTGCCTGCCAGGAGTCGACCTGATGCCAGGAAGGCCCACATCAGGTTCATCTAGATCTGTTCAGAGGTCCAGGAAGATCTGCACGGAAGATGTCTCGCTAGACTGAGCTCCCCAGGAGTCGCTTGATCCCACGGTACAGTCGACCAGGAGATGAAAGAGCATAGGCTTGGTTATAGACCTTAATTGTCTTCTGTTGTTACAAGAGCAGAGGAGTCTGGATTTTCTTCTCCCCAAAACTTGCCCTGGGCTGCCTGTACCTCACTCCACTCCAAGAAGAACAAGTAGTCAATGTGTCTTAAAACTCCTGGCGTTGGTCCAGTTCCATCAGCTTGAGAATGTTGCTCTGATTTAGGAGTGATTTGAGCTATCCCTGAACTAGATCACACACTTCCTAAGATATCAATTTTTTAAGTCACAGTCAATTAGCCCCAACCCCAAAAGGTCAGTAGCCAGGAGAAATAGTGGAACCAGTGACTGCAGTGGATTTACCAGGTCCTGTGGGTGCTTCCACCACTGCAAAATCTTGACCACAGCAAGTAAAATGTGAGATGGAGACGCCATCGACTTGTCAGCACCATTGGGGCCCATAGTAAGTAACCGGCCACTGCAACATCTTTATTGGTTCAGGCGGATCCGTGGGTGCCTGTTATCCCTTTCATAGCGATGACGGACAGCTATTAGTTACCACCTCACTAGATCTACATTTGGTTGTATAATTTGCCTGTCATCGATTCCTTAGCGATGACGGGCAGCTATTAGTTACCGCATCAATAGATCTGCAATTGGTTATACAATTTACCATGGACACCCAGTATTTCTACGGATATTTACGAGACCCACATTTTTTTTTCTTACGCCATTAAATACGGACTTTATGGGATATGGCCGCTCCATCCTTTTTGTTATAGATTGCCACACGTTTTCGTTTTTGTTACACGGGTTTGTTTCCTGGTGACTATTCCAACATGGCGGTTCTGTTTCTGCAACCACCTATGCCGGCCTGCCTGAGTTGGCTTCCGGGTTATAGTTTATACCTCACTTGCACTACTGAGTTCTGATTGGCCCTCCGATACAGAGGGGGAGGTACCTCCTCACATTAAATGGGCTCAATGGCGTGCACAGTACCCGTTTGCACAGACGCGGACAATTGGCCTGACGGAACGGGTATGGAGTTTGAGGGTGCCGTTGGATTGGCGAACCTTATAATTTACAGTCGTGTGATTGTTTCGGGGGCTGAGAGGTTCGTGTGGGGTTATATTCTTTGCCCTTAGCGGTTTGTTTTACAAAATGGACATATGGATGTACGCGATTATTTACCGCTTTGGAGGATCTTATACATGTATGATGTTGCAGAGTGACTTGCGGTTCCTTATTAAGGGAGTGGGGTCATGGATACCGTAGTTTGATTTTACACTCGCTAGCAGGTAGCTGCCACATTGATACAATACTCTTTCACGGAAGGGCGGGACCCGGGATTGTTTGTTTATTGGCCTTGGACCGCCCTAGTCATGGCTGCCTCTCCAGCTTAAATATTTAGCTAATTTTCTGCTCTGTGACATGCAGATCCTTTTTTACGGGAGCGGGGTCATGGATACTGTGGTTGGTTTGATACTTGTTATCAGGTAGCTGCCACTTTGAAGCCAATACTCTTTCACGGAGGGGCGGAAACCGGGGTAATTTGATTGTTGGTCCTTGACCGCCCTTGTCCTGGCTCTCTCTCCAGCTTAAATATTTAGCGAATGTTCTGCTCTCAGGCTTGGTGCAATTTTGAGGACTCCTGTGACTCAGTCCTACTGCCTTTTGACACGGTGTTCTCCCCAGCGATAGTTATCCGGGTGTAATTGCACGTTAACAGGTTTACCGCTTATAGGGCATATGGATGGGGCATTTCTATTAGCAGGGTTATGGAGTAGGTGTTTATTCTCATTACCCCTGACAGTCACAGGGTTCATATTTATATATACGTATGGTACTTGTGTATCTAGCATGGGATCTTGTTGGGATACATTGCATAACTTAACTACACTGCGTGTGCAGGCACGCTTTTTGAAATAACATTCATGTGGGCTCCTTTGAGAGAAGATTTTCCCCCAACTGGGGTGGGCTGCTGCATATGGTTCATTCACTGGAGTGCCACTGGTAGTTGATTATGGTTAGCACTTGCTGGATCTACTTTTTCTCACCTTACCAGAATAGGGTTGGTTTTTTATCTTTTTGGTAGAAACTTTCTCATGAAATGGGCAGGGACAGGAATATGTTATGCTTTGTCTTTTTATTTATACCATCTATCGATATTTACATAGATTTTTATATACAACAGATCTTCGCTTTCGGGCATGACTTAGCCCTGGGAATTCCCTTTGCATCCAGCGAAATATACTGGAGCATTTACATTGGCTTTTTGCTACATGATGTGTTGAGCTTTCGCTTTACTTAAGGTGAGATCGCAGTCATAACAGACACACTCCCCCTATCTTTCCTCTGGGCCAGGAGCAGGCATTTTACCTTTCCGTTTATTATTCTTTTTCTCTGGTCTTACATATTGTGCCGAACTTTCTCACGACCATGGTGATTTCAGGGGGGTGAGCTAATCTCATGCTAGGATCTTTTAAGGATTTTTTAAGGAGTTGTCTGTTGTTTTAAATAGGGTGGTATCTTCCTGTGGTCTTTCTGCAATTTTTTAACCTACCACACAAGTCAGTTTTCTGGCCCTTGTTACGATGTTCAATCTACTTTCCCACCTTGAGAATTGATATATGTATGGTTTCGCCTTTTGAAACTATGGTGCTGTCTATTAAATGGTGTCTTTTCGTTCTTTTACATGTGTTATTGTAAATGTTTTTGATTGTTTTTGATTTTTTATGAATGGTTTAATTCTGGTTCTTTGTCGTTTTGTACTGTATTTTACTTGTGATTTTTGTTTGTGTTTTTATTTGGTTTCTTATATATGTCATTTTCAGCCCTGATGAAGTTCTCCTTGTGAGAACGAAATGTGTTGGCTGAGTTGTATGTGCTATTAACTATTAAGTTGAAATAAAGACGTTTGATACAACAAGAGTGTCTTGGACTTCATTGCCTGGCGCACCCCCGCTTGTAGCAGCTTTTTCAGGATCTGGAACACAGAGGCACCACACAATGGCTGGTGCTGGGGTATCAGTGCGCAGGACTTTGTACTAAAGAATCTTGCGTGAACTGCAGAATCAAAAGTCCGCCGCTGAAACTTTCTTCCTTGATTTGTAATTTTGGACTGTTTGGACTCACAGCTTTTCGTCACTGTTAAGGAAATATGAAATGGTTTAATGACGGGATGGGAAGAAATGGCGCAGGATTTATTTGGCAAAAATGTGGCCATGCAACCACCAGGTCAGGGCGTGCAGAATAACATGAGTCTCCGCGCATTGTTCCTTAAACTTGAACGTCTAAAAAAACAGGAGCTAGCCCGCTGGTGGGATGGGGTTACCCTTCAACAATATATAGACAATAAGAAAATTCCAAGGGGTCTTTGCATCTTGATCTTCCCTACATTTGAGGATCTCAGTGATGACCTCCTTAAAGAATGGGAGAGCAATCTGGAGGGGGCATCACTTGTTATGATGCAGATCCTAATACGGCATGCAATCGAGAAGGGGGGCCAAACTACTATCAGAGATTGAAGTGGTAGAGAGGGAAATTGAGGCAATAGACAATAAGGACTTATTTGAGAAGAACTATGAGATACTCAAGAAAGTGATTGAGGGGCGCCAGAACTATCTAAAGGACAAGAAAGCGCGTAAAATCCGGAACTAGAAAGAAGGTCGTATCTATACCTTCGTGAAAAAGTTTGACCAAATAACGGGTACTGAGGATAGAAAGAGAGTGAGGAAGGAGAGTGACGAAGCTAGGACAGCGAGCAGTATCTCGATCTCCACAGTGAGCAGTGCTGCCTCAAGTAGTGCCGCAAGTGATCACCCATTAGGGGAGGGGACAACATCATTCCAAAGGGAGCTAGCAAAGCTACGAATAAGTGGGAAACAGAGAAAAAAGGACCCAAAATGATACAATGGGGAGTAACGACCTGAAAATTGGTAACCTGTCTAACAGACCACTTGATACTGATGAAGAAAATTTACTCTGTAAGGGTCTTAACTTCTGTCCGAGCCAGGATGGGGACTTAGTGAATGTACATGTGGACCTATTTAAATTTGTTAGATCTCTTAAATTAAAAGATTTCTTCCACGACAAAATGCCACCAGTACCTGTGTCCAGTAACATATCTACGCCTACAACACACACTATTGCTGATGTCAGGAATATGCAATGTCTTCTGTCACTGGGGGGGACGAAGGGGTAGACATGCAATCCCTTCTTGAGGAAATGAACATAATGGAAAACCTGGCGATGGATAGTGGTCCAAATTCACTCCTTCTACCTCTTATCATCGCAATATTGATTTATTCTCAGAAAGAGTCAGTGAGGGACTGTATAGAATGGAGACCTCTAATAGACCTAGAGGGAGGCTTCGACAGAATCTGGCAACTGGCGAAAGGAAAGCACTTATCAGATTACGGGAGGATGACAATATTGTGATAAGGGAGGCGGAAATGTTGTTGTTATGAATACCTCGGACTATATGAGTGAAATTGACCGCCAACTTGGTGACATTCAGTGTTATGAGAGGGTTGGGACCAACCCCATGGGTGACCTTACAATGGTCATCAATTTGAAGCTATCTGAAGCTATCTGTGTCACCCCCCGCCATATTAGTACGGATTGCCGGCCGGGCGGAAAAGGCACACAATATGGTGGCGGTGCCTTGCAGGCACCGCCATCCATATTATGATGTGTGCGGTGTGCATGCATTTCCATGGCGGAGACTCCGCCATGGAAAGGCATGCGGAGATTGGCTTCGGGGGCCCGTTGGGGGCCTTCGGGGCAGGGGTGGGGGGTGGGTGGCTGCACTGGGGGATACCACACATTGCCATACACAAGGTGGCAGGCACCGCACTGTGCCTGTAACGTTGTGCATTGAAATGCACTACATGCACCTTTAACATTGCGGCGGGTGCTGTTTACAGCACCGCCCGCCGAAATGTTAATGGCAAGAATGCGCCCGCCAGTGTGGCGGGCGCATCCTAATTTGCATCGTGGGACCGCCGCACCTCTGGCGGTCGGTTCCGTTTACCGTTGTCCGCCATCATAATAGGCCCCATTGTTTTTTAGGAGTGTTATGTTCTGTTTATAGTGAATAAAGGTGTGGAATTTTGTATTTATTTTTTTTTAATTAAAAAAATTTGAACAAAGTAATTTATATAAATGATAAAGTTGTAATTAGAAATTTTTTAAATCTTGTGTTGATAGGTGATAAGTTTGATTAATTTGTTTAAATTTTTTTTATTTTAAAATTTATATATTTAAAATTAAAAAATTGTACAATTTTTATAATTAAGAAATATAAATTTGTATAAGTTAATTATATATGTGAAATTGAAATTAAAATTCAATTATTTATAATAATTTATCATTATAAAAATCAATTATTAATTGTGATTAAATATTATATATATAGTTAGATGTAAAATATAGTAATTTGTTATTTTTTAATAGTATTTTTTAATTTTTTTAATTTTAATTTTTTATGAATATGATTTTTAAAATTGATATTGAATGACCTATTTAAATATTGTACAATTTTGTAATTGTGATTATTAAAATAAATATGTTTAGTGTCAAGCACATTTTCAGATTTAATATTAATTGGAGTGGGAATAGTAAATTATATGGGCCATATTTACAAGCCCCTTGCGCCACCCGTACGTCACTTTTCCCATGTTAAAAATGACGCAAAAGTGGCGCAAGGGGCTTGTAAATCTGCCCCTATATGTTTAGTGTCCAGCATTTACCCTGATTTAATAGTAATTGGAGTAGGAATAGTTAATTAAATATGTTTAGTGTTTAGCACCTTCACTGATTTTTTTAATAATTTGAGTAGGAATAATAATTTATATATGTTTAGTGTCCAGCAGCTTCTCTGATTTAATACTAACTGGAGTGGGAATAGTAAATTATATATGTTTAATGTCCAGCACGTTCCCTGATTTAATAGTAATTGCAGTGGGAATAGTAAATTATATATGAATAGTGTCAAGCACCTTCCCTGATTTAATACTAATTGGAGCGGGAATAGTAAATTATATATGATTAGTGTCCAGCACCTACCCTGAGTTAATATTAGCTGGAGTGGGAATAGTAAATTATATATGTTTAGAGTCCAGCACCTTCCTTGACTTAATATAAATTGGAGTGGGAGTAGTACGTTATATATGTTGATAGTTTTTCAAATAAAAAAATTTATGTAGTGTAGAGTGGGAATGTGTATAAATAATAACAGTTTGAATTAATAATAAAAAAATATTATATATATTTAACAAAGACATATATATTTTATAAAGTACATTGATTTAAAATACATATTTTAATACAAATCCAAACATTAATAAATTAATAAATAAATAATGAGACGTAATCTTTTAGTTGATATCTTCTTTATTGTCAAGATAGTAATGAAAAAATAAAAAAATATTTTATTAAGTACATTTAATATATATTGTTAGACATAGAGAAAATAAATACAATCTTTATTTTCCAGACTTTATATATTTGGCATATATGTATACTTTTATACATAATAATTTTGCAAACAAAGTTTTAAACATTATTAAACTTTTTATTACTGTTATGTACATTTTTTAGTATAAAATAATGTCGTTTTGCATTGCTTTGTAAACAATGTTTAAACAATAATAATTTTTAATAAGAATTATACATTATTATTTTGTATTGTGAACATTTATTACATTGTTACATATAGGGGCCGATTCCGATTGGAAACCGTACCGACCGACACGGACCGGGAATGTAGACCGACCGACACGTACCGGTGCCTTACGACCTGCGCAGTACGATGCAATGTGAATTACAACCGACTCGTACGGAACACAAGCCGCACGATCGACCCGTATGGAAAACAGTGATTCGCCCGTAAACGGACCAGGAAACGTACCGACCGACACGCATCAGGAATGGACCAGACCGACACGTACCTGCGCTGTACGACCCGCGTAGTACGATGCAATGCGTGTGAAACGAGACCGACTCGCACTGAGCATAATCCGGACGACCGAGACGTACAGAAAACAGTGACTAGCAAACAATATACTCCTTTGCGACCGACGCGTACGCCAACGATGAAACACAGCACAATGTCAGTGTGACAGACTCGGATTACCCCGCAAGAGCCACTGGCAGCGTCCGACCCGGTCAAATGAACGTCTCCATCATGCTCAACAAAACCAAAAGAAAAAAGACAAAAAAAGGAAAAATAAAAAAAATGGAACAAAGACACACCCACAACTCCACCTACATAAAGGCCAGAAATCCCTACCATGATCCTTTGCAAACTACAGACATAGGACAGCAGACAACACCACCACACTGCAGAGACACACCACAACTCACACACCACACAACATCTACACCAGTTGCACCTCTCAAAAAATCAATCACACATTCACAGAGAAACTCACACCCACCACACTCACTTACACCCTCACACACACATCAATACCCACAACCACCCAGCACCATGCCCCCCAAGAAGAATCCAAAGTTCACAGATAGTGAGTTGGAAGTCATGATTGATGAAATACTCAGAGTAGAGCCACAGTTGTTCGGCACATTGGTCCAACAGACCCCCATGTCACAGAAAACCAAGATGTGGGAGAGAATCGTCGACAAGGTCAACGCACAAGCACCTTGTCTGCGCACAAAGGACGATATTCAGAACAGGTACTATGATGTGCGCAGGAAGGTCAAGAAGCTCATCGACAGGGATCATGCCTTTAGCAAGCAGACTGGCGGTGGCCCTCCTGCCAAACCAACACACTTCAGGTCCTGGGAGGAGAAGGTGCGGGCCATCCTACCACCGGAGAGCATCCATGGATTAACAGGAATACCAGAGCCTGGTGAGTACACAACCAATATACGCAATATTGTGCGGCAATACACATATATCACTGTCAAGGGGACAGTGAAACCAAGTACTGTCAGCAAAGCCATAGCAACCGAAAGGCAAGTATCCTGTGACGTGTATGCCAGTCAGACAAACACAATACCTGACATCTCATAGTAATATGGAACCATGACATAACATGTACAGACCTAATAACAAATACAGCAAGGCAGTGGCATAAATCACCAACAAACACTATCAGCCATTTTGCCACCACTGTCACACTACCTCACAGGGAAGCAGATTCACAGGAAGGATGCTTTGGTATCTGGGAAGGTAGGTGTATCCGATAGCATGATGGGAGTGGTTGTCACTGAACCATGCACACCTCACAGGCAGTGGAAATGTACTGATAAGATGGCTGACACTGGGCTCTGCTGTGGGGAGCACAAGGCCCTAGTGAGACTTGTGCCCAAACAAACAACAGGACACCACAGCCTCACATCCTGAGTGTTAACTTCCACTCCCTACTATGGAAGCATGCTGCATGGTGGGATATCTGGCCGGGGGGGGAGGAGGACCACCAGCTCTGACTACATCTACCAGCAGCCCCCCTCACACACACCCCTCCCACCAACACCAAAATACACACCTGGGATCATGCTCCACAAGAGTGTGAGTGAAAAGCCACTTCCAAGATGTCTGACAATGGCGCTCTGCTGTGGGGAGCATAAGGCCCTGCTGGGACTTGTGCTCCAACAAACAACAGGACACCACTGTCAGCCATCTTGGTAGCACCGTTACAGTACCTCACAGGGAAGCAGAGTCAAAAGGAAGGAAGGTTGGGTATGCTGGGAAGGGGGGTGTAGCCAAAAGTATGATTGGAGTTGTAGTCACAGCCAAAAGTCATCCTCCCACATGGCCCATCAAGCCCACCTGAACCATGCTCACCTCACAGGGAGTGCAAAAGTACTGACAAGATGGCTGACACTAGGCCCTGCTGTGGGGAGCACAAGGCCCTGCTGGGACTTGGGCTCAAACTAACAACAGGACACCACTGCCTGACATCCTGAACATGAACCTTCACTCCCTGCAATGGAAGCATGCCTCATGGTGGGAAATCTGGCCTAGTGGGAAAGAGTACTGCCAGCTCTGACTACATCTACCAGCAGGTGCTTGCACCCCCTCCCCCCTCAACACAAACTCTACACAACACTCCTGGGATAATGCATTCCCTCAGACTCAATTAAAAATTCTCACAGAGATTTACCACACTGGGTTCTGCTGTGTGAAGCACATGGGCTTGTTGGGACATGTGTTGTGCCATCTTGTCAGCACAGGCACACCACCACACAGGGAAAATGAATCCCAGGAAGGAAGGTCAGGTATTGTGGGAAGGTGGGTGTAGCTAAAATCATGAATGGAGTTGCAGTCACAGCTAAATATCCCCCACCCACATGTCCCAGCAAGCTCACACTGAACCATGCACACCTCACAGGGAGTGGAAATGTACTGACAAGATGGCTGACACTGGGTTCTGCTGTGGGGAGCACGAGGCCCTGCTGGGACCTGTGCTCAAACAAACAACAGGACACCAATGCCTGACAGCCTGAAAGGTAACTTGCACTCCCTGCAATGGAAGCATGCTTCATGTCGGGATACCTGGCCTGGGGGGGAGGAGGACTGCTAGCTCTGACTACATCTACCAGCAGCCCCCATCACACACACCCCTCCCACCAACACCAAAATACACACCTGGGACCATGCTCCACAAGAGAGTGAGTGAAAAGCCACTTCCAAGATGTCTGACAATGGCGCTCTGCTGTGGGGAGCATAAGGCCCTGCTGGGACTTGTGATCAAACAAACAAAAGAACACCACTGTCAGCCATCTTGGTAGCACCGTTACAGTACCTCACAGGAAGCAGAGTCAAAAGGAAGGAAGGTTGGGTATGCTGGGAAGGGGTGTAGCCAAAAGTATGATGGGAGTGGTAGTCAGAGCCAAAAGTCATCCTCCCACATGGCCCATCAAGCCCACCCTGAACCATGCTCACCTCACAGGGAGTGCAAAAGTACTGACAAGATGGCTGACACTAGGTCCTGCTGTGGGGAGCACAAGGCCCTGCTGGGACTTGGGCTCAAACTAACAACAGGACACCACTGCCTGACATCCTGAACGTAAACTGCGACTCCCTGCAATGGAAGCATGCCACATGGGGGATTACATGGCCTTTGTGGGTGAAGGAGGTCCTGCAATGACTCCAAATGCTACCAAGGCCGGCTCAAAACACACCTTCTCAGCCAGAACAAATAACACCCTTGGGACCAGTCACTCCGAAAGTAAATGCCCTGGCAAGATGGGTGACACATGGTCCTGATGTATGAACTGGCTGCGAGTCACACCTACGCACTGGCCAACTCAAACACATTTATACTCACAGCCATTGGAACTGTAGGTATCCTCTCACTGTCTGGGGATGCAGTGTCCCAGGGGTGTCCCCTGACCTGGCTGTGAAGGTGTGTCTCATAGATGACAATTGGGGAGATGCAGACATAGTACATAGCACCAAGCACACACAATGTCACCTATACATTATTGACAGGGGACACCTGACAATGACTAGAATGGACACACCCATATAGCTGACATTGTAGCATGGTGTCATTCCCAAAAGGTACAGTTGTGAGCTGCATTTCAATCCCACATCGTTCTGCGTTGTATGCATCATTCACACAACACATCACTCACTGTCATAGACACTCCAAACACAATGACTAACCTGGACTGCATTGGAGGAGGCATGCAACTCACAGCAGCAGAACTGCAACACACACACCCCTGGCCATCACTGTCATGAGCATGGAAAAGCAAGAGAGCTGCTGTGCTCAATCCCTCCCACCATGGAGGAAATTGACAAGACAAATGACGTTAGCACGTACAAAACTCAGCACCAACATCATCAGCTACGGTAACACCATGACTTGTATGAAATGAGATGTGAACTAGGAACACAGACAACCAAATAGTATCTCCCATTAGATCTCAGGCATACCGGACTGTGACCATGTTGTTCAGACACACCAATGGGACGCACAAAGACAAGCAAAAACTGCCACCACATATGCCCCAAGCTTGCAACATACCCTAAGTTGAATTGTACGTATGTCATCGTCAAAGCACAAATGTGGACAGGGATGACACAGCTGTGTCAGGCATGTGATGGCACTTGAGTAGCAATGGCCATGTACAGACAATTGATCAATACATGAGCTGGTCATGCACACAGCTTGACGTGCACATTGAAATGCCTCAGGTTGCCATGACAAACTGCCTCAACAATATCAACCTCTGTCTGTCACAACTTAGGACAATGCAATGTACAGACTCTCATAATGATGTCCAGTGTCAACTGTCATGTGTGTGAAACGTTGATGTGTGTAGAACCATAAAATACATTGTGTGTCTCTTCCAACAACAGGGGATGCTGGGGACACAGCAGGAACTGAAGAAGAGTCCCAGTCCCAGACTCTGGCAGACCCTGAGCTCTCCGGTGTGGATCAGTCTCTGTCCTCTTCGGACGACGACCACGAATGACCTGGCACCTCTGGTGTGAGTCATCGTGCAGCACCAGCAGTAGGAACATCAGCACCCCCTGCAACCACTCCTGCCACATCTGACAACAGACAGAGTACCCCTGCCCACACGGACAGACCAACGCCACAGAACACCGACGGCACAGGTACACAGGGCACCCTGGAAGCAACGGACAACACCACCAGTGCCAACACCCAAGGGGGCCCAGTGTTGCCTGTGACAGCCATGACAGGTACTGCCCGTGTGGGTAGGGGCGGTGGGAGGGGTCAGGCAGAAGACACGGCCTGCAGAGGGGGCTGGACTGCATGATGACCCACACCTGGGACACATCATAGATGCGTACCATGAAAGCACCGGAGGTTTTGGCCAGGTAGTGGGGATCCTCAAGGACCTCAAACAACAGCAGGCTGCCCATCATTCCCGCTTGGACTCCCACATGTCCCGGGTGGAGACACACATGTCCCGCATGGAGTCCAAGTGGGACAAATTGGATGATCTAACAGCGGTGCATAGGGACATACTGACATGCCTCCGCCAGATCAGCGGCAACATGACCACACCTCCCTGTGCGCCCACGACATCTGTTGCCACAACATCCGCAACTGCCACATGGAGGGAGGAGGACTCTGGCGGAGAGTCCTCGGCACCGCAGCAGCCTGCACTTGAGGGTCCCCCAAGAAAGAAGAGGGGTCGTCCGAAGAAGGGCAAGTGAGACGCTGATGGCCATGCACATCCCCCAGGAACTCAACACCTGTTCTTGATATCGACCTTTGTGTGCAAACCATTTAACCTTGTTGACTGACACCCAACTCACCCACTTGACATGGAGGGTCTAAGTTAGAACAATGCATCAAATTACTGTGGACTTTACTCTGAACATTTTATCTTCCAACACTACCAACTCACCTGTGAACTTTGGATTACCATCACACTGTACAGCACTTCCAATTACGTTCACTATCCTCACACATGTTTGTAAATAAAATGACAATCACACAATACTTGCCTCTGTTGTTATTTAAACTGGGTTTGTGTCATGGAGATGATGATCTCCTAAAGAACACTGTGCATGCAAACTACTACAGCAATGTAAACACCGTTATGTGAGTCATGGTAATGTGACACATATGAGGGAGACACACCACTAGGGCAACACAACACATACTCACCATGGCCATCTAACTCATCGCCTACACTGATGTTGACAGGAAATACTGTGGAATGCACATACATCACACCCATCCTGAGTCAGTGGCAATCAGCCCACAGGTACAGATGCAAATGACTGTTGGATGTGTGGATACAGATGAAGCACATCCCAAAGTGAAGCACAGGTTTATTAAAGATTTACAACCTGAGGATTCCACAACTGATGCAAGGTAACCTCACGTGACAGTGATCAAAAAGTAACCAAGTGGTAAACAATGAAAGTCCAGGGGTGTGTTGGGACAACGACTACTTGCACTCTAGAACAGGAATCTGGGTGTCGGGGTTCAGACCTCACCATACAGCAGCCAAAGTACCCTGTGAAGGACAGACAGAAAACACAATCAAATACACAGATTTACAGCATACAACTACAATATACATGCCCAAAACAAATCCCAAGCTACGTAAACACAACCCAGTAAACAGGTAAACACTGTTTGGGAGTACAGACTACCTGAAAGGACACATCACTGCAAGCATCCTGTCAAGTAGCACACAGCCACACTCAAGCAGCACCAGTGCACCACCAACATATATCAGGCAAACACAATACTTTGACAACACATCACTGTATACTGACATTCATGTGAAGAAGTTGTGGATCAGCTGGGTCCGAACATCACTCTCACCCTCATCATCACTGGCATCATGCCCCAGGGCAGGATCCTCCACGGCTGTCGGATGTTGGTCAGCGTCATCTTGGATGAGAGGCAACCCCTTCCTCACTGCCAGGTTGTGTAGCATGCAGCACACTATGATGATTTTGCACACCTTAGCTGGTGCATATGGGAGGGCCCCTCCTGTCTTGTCCAGGCAGCGGAATCTGCTTTTCAGGAGACCAAATGTCCGCTTGATCACTCTCCTGGTCCGACCATGTGCCTCATTGTAGCGCATCTCCGCAGGTGTCACAGGGTTCCTGAGGGGTGTCAGCAAGCACGGCATGTTGGGGTATCCGGAGTGACCTACATACAGACAATTGCACATTAGATGAGTTTGAAAACAGGGTGGAAAACAACATTACCAAACACACACAATGGTAAACCGTCAGTACACACCGACAAGCCAGGCACGCTGGTTCGGCATCTGTGACATCATCGTCGGGATGCGACTACTCCTCATGATGTAAGCGTCGTGCGCTGAACCTGGGAAACGTGCACACACATGTGAAATGGTCATGCCAGACATACCACCAGAGCATTGATTGAGTGGAAATGTTTCCTGTTTTGGTATGTCTGCTCATGTGCCTGTGGTGGTACCAAAGCCACATGTGTCCCATCAATGGAGCCAATGACATGTGGCATCCTTCCCAGTGCATAGAAGTCACTCTTGATGTCAGTGAGTTGTTGTGTGGTTGGGAAATGGATGTAGTGGTTGAGGAAATGCAACATCGCCTCCAACACATCTCGGAGCACACGACTGAACATGGTCTGTGACATCCCACCAGGAGAAGCCACAGTGTATTGGAAGGTACCGGTGGCAAAGAAGTGTAGGGCTGCCATCACCTTCACCTTGGGGGTCAGCGCTGTAGGGTATGGCCAGCCAGGTTGCAAGTGTGGGGCCAACTGCTCCGCCAAATCCTCAATCAGCGGGCTAGTGAAGCGGTACCGTCGGATGCAGTCACGTTCAACCATGGTTGCAAGGTCAGGGAACGGTGTGTGGACAGCTGGTCTCCTGCAGTACATAGATGAGCAAATAAAGGTTGTCAATTCCCTATCTATGTGCCAGTGTCCACGCTAAATAGCACATGAAACATCACAACAGGACCCAAGTACCTGATGTGTGTGCTGTTGGGTAGGGGCACATATGTCAGCTACATGCCCATCATCTGACATCTCAGCTCTACATGTCTACACAACAAGGTCCATGTTGTGCTGTGACAAATCTATGGGCTCTGTCACAGTACATCAGTACGAGTGTCACATACCGAACACACACCTTCCCCACATCACAGGTTTTTGACAGACACACACACAGGGACCTTGTATTGCCACAAGGACACTATCATGATGTAGCGTCTCATGTACACGCCACAATGCACACATGACACCCACAGGAAGTGCCACCTGATTTGTTTGCAGGTCAGACATGGATGTCTGTGACACACAGACGCAACATCAACTCACATTGACAAAACACATGGATGTGGTGACCGTTTGACATTGAGCACATGAAATCAGAGTAATTTGCGTTGCAAAATGCACACATACTGTGGATGAACATCACATTTGTTGCACTGGGACACCCTGTGACACACATACCATTCCACCTAAGAGTCAGGGTGTATGTCACATGTCATACACAATGTATCCCTGGAACTGTGTTCATGCCTTGTGCTCTGAACTGTACAGTTGTCAATCACAGTGGTCATGTGCACAACACACAAAGGTATCTGTCCCCATGACACCTTGCACAGCCTGGGAGTGGGTGCCACTAAGTGCCACATACTAAATCACATGTTGACCCACATACACACACAGGTAATGCTGCCTGACATGCCTTTTGACATACTGTGTCACAGGCTGTATTGTTGTAGGTGTGCACATGGGTCCCTGGCAAGCTATGGTGGGTGGCATCCTTTTGCCCATTGACTGCAATGGTGACAGACGCGGGTGGGTTTTCAATAGACGCGTCGGACACCTAGGGTCCAAGGCGTGCGCACGCCTTGGAGCACGCCTTGGACCCTGAATGTAATGGTGACATACGCGGGTGGGTTTTCAGAAGACGCGTCGGACACCTAGGGTCCAAGGCATGCGCACGCCTTGGACCCTGAATGTAATGGTGACATACGCGGGTGGGTTTTCAAAAGACGCGTCGGACACCTAGGGTCCAAGGCGTGCGCACGCCTTGGATCCTGAATGTAATGGTGACATACGCGGGTGGGTTTTCAGAAGACGCGTCAGACACCTAGGGTCCAAGGCGTGCGCACGCCTTGAACCCTGAATGTAATGGTGACATACGCGGGTGGGTTTTCAAAAGACGCGTCGGACTCCTAGGGACCAAGGCGTGCGCACGCATTGGCTATTGACTGCCATGGAGACTGACGCGGATTTGATAATTGTACGATTCGTGTGCTGAAAAATCCGTTGGCTCCCTACAACAATGTATCAAACTCATTGGTGTCATGAAGTTGAACTTTTTAAACGATGCGGAAGGCGTGTACGAGGCGTGCAATGCGATGGATTGGCCAGATTCATAGGATGCAAACGTGTCGGACCTATCGCTTTGGACGCATGGTTCATAATCTGCCTCTGCAGCACAGATATAAGGCTGTCTGTTCCCCTGAGAGCTCACTTGCCTGCACTACATGCTCCAGATTGACATCTGTGCTATCACTGCTGCTGTCTCTGCATCCTCTGGCTTCAAGAATGGCACTTACTGTGGAGAGGGCCCCAGCCTTCACAGAGGAGGAGAACCAGGCCCTGCTGGACAGCCTCCTTCCACAGTACTGCAAGCTGTATGGGCAACCAGGGGAGCAGGTGAGTGTGCAGTCCACGTCCTTTCTCATTGTGCATGTTGTCTGTCTAGCACTAATGGCATTGTGTACACCAGTGGCTAGCATGCTCACGGAGTAGTTGTAACCCCCAAAGTGTGTAGGTACCTGTAGGGAACAGGTACTGTGCTGAAAAAGTGCATTTTTACACGGTCATAAGACCCAGGCAATGTTTCCATGTTGTTAATGCAGGACAACTGTCCATTACCATAGTTGCACTACCTGTGTACATCATATGCCCTTGTGATAACGACATGTATATCCAACTGTGTGATGCACAAACATGTTGCATGTGTAGTAATGGTCTTTTAACTTTGTCATCCTCACAGGTTGATGCCCATCAGAAACAGGAGATCTGGAAGACCATCGTCCGGGCAGTTCGATCTGTGGGGGTCTACAAGCGCCGCATCTGCAACTGCCAGAAGAGGTGGCAGGACCTTCGTGGCTGGACCCGGAGGATCGCAAGAGTCCAGCTGAAGCTGTCGCCTCCTCGCAGAAGGGGCGGACGACGGATCCTGACCACCCACATGCTCCGGATTCTGACGTGGTCTTCCCTGACCTGGATAGGCAGTTAAAGGCCAGACAGCAGCAAGGAGGGGGTAAGTGCATGCCTTTTCTGTGAACTATGTCTCACATGCTATTTGCACTCCTTCAGCCTGGTTACACTCCCACAGTTTGTCTGTCTGCTTGAACAAGAGTCATGTGCCTAAATTAGGTGATGGCCCATCCTCATCTGATACACAGGTGTGGCCCTTTCAGTCTGTGACTTGTGTCACTTGGGTTGTGTGTCCCTGCTGTTGTCCAAGGATAAGGTTTGAAACAGCATCTGCTACCGGTGCATTGTTTTGGGCTTCATGAGTGAGGCAATTGATTGACATGTGTCTGCACATTGCCAGAAAGCTGACATGTACTCTGTGTGGCTCTAATGTAAAAGACTTAAGGCAACAATAATATAAAATCACAGCAATAACCTAATGAATTGAGACACATATATAAACAAAGAGAGAACCACAATATCTGATAATTATATATAAAATTTAAAATATGTTTTATTGATGAACAATAAGATAATGGCAGAAATGTATAATATTAAAACAATACCCCAATTATACTAATTCAATCATACTATCATTCATACATTAAAAAGTCACAATTGATTTTGACAGTATAATAAAAACACTTAATGTCTAATAGTCTTGATCAATAAAGTACAATGTGGCAAAATGAACTATTATGTTCGTTCTACGCGCGTTTCGGCACAAACCAGTGCCTTCGTCAGGAAAAGGGGCCACAAGGGATCAAGGATAATTTCTTAATTCACTCCTATAGGATGGTAAAAGAGTGACGAAGACTGCTACTGTTATTGAAACATGTCCAAAATCTTTAAGCAATGGATGTCCAATTTGTAAATGGATTTAACCTAACATCACAACCCAAGGGTTTAAAAGACTGACGTCCACCTCAATTTGGATCTTAATATGTGTACTAATTGCTGCTCTGGCTCACCATATGTGTCTGGGGTATTTACCACACACCCATGCAGCAGGTGAGACAATGTTGGGGCCTCAGAAGAATGTGCATCATGTGTGTCACACATGCAAAGACACATGCCTAGTGTTCAGGGTTATCCCATGTTGCACATGGACCAGGACAGGTATGCCTACTCCGGACATGAAAGTACACTCTGTTCTACTCCTGTGTGCCAGCCTACATTTTGTGCATTGTGAAATGTGCAATCAGGTGTCTGCCTCTGTGTCATTGTGGAGTGGCCTAGCTTTTTAGACTCCTGGGGTGTTAAACAGATTGGGGTGGGCAGCCAGCTGAGATGTGGCTGTTGGATCAGCACAATGGGGTGAAACATAGGTGTGTAATCACTTGACTGTGCCTAATGGTGTATTCTACATTAAAGTACAGGCAGCTTTAATTCGTTCTCATCAGGCTGTGATGTGATCATGTTTACAGATTTGTGCTTGCAGTCACTCAACTGTAGCATTTGTATTACGTGGGATCATCAGATGCCTTAAGATGTGGGTAGCAGTGGGTGGACATGTGCACTTGACAGCTGCAGAGCTTACATTCCCCACAAAAACATGATTGTGACACAGTGCAGACTGTTTGTTTTTGGATGCACTGCCCCTGTGACTGAAGCCAGTAATGACTGATTAGCCAGACTGGCCTGTAGCATGGTATACCACTTGCAAATGTGTATCCTGCAGTAATGTCAGTTGTCCTGCATGCACTCAATTGTGGCATTGACCATCAATACATGAGCACATCATGGTGTCTGGTGAAGGAAGCATATCCATATTGCTGACAATGACTTTGACCATCCCTTATCCTGACACATGTACTGAGTCAGTGGCAGGAGATGGGATACGTGTGTACTGACACATTTCAATCACAAATCCTGCAGTTCAGACAACTGTCTATGTGGTGCATGTGTGCACATATGAGTAGTGGCATACTACATGCACCAGACAGATGGGTCCATGGACGGGAAGGATATGAGGGGCATGGTTGACTGGCAGACTGACAAGTGTCTTGTTCAAATATGTGTCAGCTCTTTTTGCAATATTTTGCAAATTATGCCAAGGCGTGCTCTGTAATGTGCTGTACAGACTGTGATGTGTCAGGTCAATATAGGTGGCTGATGTGGATCTGTTTATCCTGTTTGTTTGCAGATACATCTACGGCTACTGGAGGAGACAGCTCCACAGACCAAGAGGAGCCGCAGAGCCAGACTGGGTCCGCAGCAGAGGAGTCGGAGGGACCCAGTGGCACGGAGGGTGAGGGGAGCCACACTGAGGAGACCTCAGCTACAACCACCTCGGCTGGGGAACACAGCAGCTCGAGTGATGACTCCCTTGTGGAGGCGGGTGTCAGCAGACCCCAGACAACACCTAGTGAGTCTGTCCCCGCCACCAGCACCATCTCCACCCTCCCATCTGGTCCCATCCCAGATGTCCATGGAGGCTCCCGTGTAAGGGAGCATGTCTCCTTCGTGCCAGGCACCGCACCCCCTGCCTCTGTCTCCCCTGCTGCCCTGAGTGTGGAGGCTGTGGACTTACTTAAGCAGATCCATGTAGGGCAGACAGCGATGCTGAGTGTCCTCCATTCTCACACCAGTCTGTTGACACAACTGGTGTCCTTCATGGAGGGCATTTCATCAAACATGTCTGCCCTACAGTGGACCATTCAGGCCATGGCCTCCTCACAGACGGCAACAGTGTCCCTCCTCCAACAGTCCCTCACCCCTCCTACCTCTGCCTCATGCACAATCCCCACTACCCTACCTGTCCAAGGCACACACACACCAGCACAGGCACGCACCACAACAGACACAAGCAGCACACAGCCACGCAAGACAAAATCCAGACGCACAAGCATGCACACTCCGGGGACTGATGGCACACACACAGGGGATGGGTTACAGACACACAAACAGCCATCCACAAGCACTCCACAGTCCTCAGATGCCTCTCCCTCCAAAACCCCTTCCCTTGCCTCACCTGCAACCCCCCCTTCCCAGCAGCTCTTCCTCTGTGACCTTGGCCTCTTCCCCACCGATCCATCTGATCCAACTTACAAGGGGAAGAGGAAGTCACTCACGCACAGAGGGGAGTTCCCCTGCCACACGGACACCCTCCCCAGGCGCAGGAACACTGAGGCCCCCATCCGCAAATCCCCCCAGACCAGGAAGGGCAAGACCCCACCACAATCCCGCACTTCCACCACACAGTCTCCGTCCTCCAGCCCCCAGGCCACCACTCCACAGGTCTCCCCACCACACCCTGCCCCAGGTTCCCCCACATACCGATACCGCATCCCCAAAATGCTTAGGCCCTCCCCCCTTACCACATGCACTTCCACCCCCACCACACACGCTCAGCCTGTTCCTGCCACCGGTGTGGAGACCGTGTCCCCCCCTCTGTCCTGCCCACCTCATCTGAACCCCATTACACTCCTTTGGAGATTGGCACTGCAGTAGAGAGCACATCCACCCCGTCTGACTGGGGCACTGCAGTGGAGACCCCGTCCACACCATCTGACCTGACCACTGCAGTGGTGCCGGCAACCACCCCATCTGACTTGAGCCCTGCAGTGGTGACGGCGCCCACAGTGTCAGACACCTCCACTGCATTGCCAGTGACACTCCTGCACCCACCACCCCTCCCCTGCCCCATTCTGCTATCCCCTGATCCTGTCCCTGCGGTGCCTGGCCTGCCCCTAAGTATGCGCCTCCAAGGGGAGATGTCCCCTGGCCGTAGCAGTGCAGGCAAGCAATGGGTGACAACTTGTCACATGTCACCCTGGTCGGACTCTTGATATGGACTGGCCATTGGCCTTTTGACTTTGTGGACTTAACAGTTACAAGGATTTATGTGCTGAATAAAGCCAATTGTTGTTATCCAGTGGTGTTGCATCTAATGTACATGATGTTGATGATGAGTATCATGAACTTGCTGTTGTAATGGTGTTTTGAAGAAATAAGAGATCGATTTGCTGATGTGATGGACTCCATGTGGTCCATGGGATATGTGTACTATTCTGGTATGTATCCATGTCATCCTTTGCTGCAATTTCAGGGTGTAGTGATAGCAAGAATTTGGGACCAGGATTTTCTCCTTTTGTTTGCTACTTCACATCTTTGGCATACACTGTTGCACATATGTTGGGCTTACATTTGTGCACATTGTAAGATTCCCTGACTGGGCCCATCTCCACTGGACAGGCAGGTTTGTGCATCAATGGTACACAAGTCATCTGTGTCATCAGTGCAACTTGCTATACATGTGTATTGCATATGTGCAGAAGACTTAAGGGACACTCCCATACATAGGCTGATGTGACCAGAGCTTTCATTGTGTTGTAATTGTTGGCTCACTTAGCAAGTGTTATGCTGACATGGCAGAGCCCTGCACAGACAACGTTTTGCACAGCTGACCTTCCCCAGGAGTGGAGTCCCCTCATGGCAGTGTGTCATTCCGTGACATTTCCTGAGCCCATGGTGTGTGTTGTGTGAGCATGTCTGTGTGTGTTACCTTCCCTTTTGCTACACAGCCTGTGTTCCCTACAGATGTTCCAGTTTGTGGTGCTTGCTGAGTTGTCCTGTGTTCATCCAACATCTTTGCCCTGGGTTTCCTGGGATGTAGGTGCATGGAAAACTACTGGTCATTAGGTAGGGTGTCATCCCTAGGTGTTTTAGTTGTAAGGTCCGGGGATGTTGTCAAATGCACGTGGGACACATTCAGGATTCCCCTTGGCACTTCTGTGTTACCAACATCATGTTGTTTTCCCTATGTGGTCTCTGTCAGTGAGTGGGTCACTTGTATGTGTGTGTGACTTCTCCCACTCATCAGGGTCAGATCTGCAATGTTGGAAGGTGTCGACATGTGTTCTTTGTGGGTCTCCTTTGGTTCCTCATTGGTGTGGGAGTGTGGCAGGGATCCCAATGATTCTGGTAGATTTCACGTCATGCCCATGTACCGCATACTGTGCAGTGTGGCAGACATTCACAAGGGTTGTTGACTGGCCATGTGTGATGATTTTTGGGTACCTTGGATCCCCCACCACCCCTGGGATTGTCATGGGTGCCTGAGCAATGTCACCAGTCCATGTGTGCTTAGCTGATGCACATTGGTGCAGATCAAGGTGTGTGGTGTTGAGAGTGGCCAAATGTGAGTTGTCTCATGGCTAGGCCCCTACTTACATTTTGCCCATTGATTACAGGCCATGGCCAGTGATTTGTGTTTGTGTAGGTGTGATGGAAGTTTGTTGGTCAGGACACATGACCCAGTGCGCACAGGTGACTGTGCTCCACAGTATGGGCAACATCTACCTTTGTCATCACAGTGGGATTATCATACAGGCTACTGACACCCCAATGTAGGGTCCCTGAGGGTAGTGCTGTAGTGGGTCTGTCTCTTGCTGTGTTGGTTGCTGTTCCGCCCAGCTTGTGTCACATGAATCCGTTGGGATCCCACTTATCTGGCAATGCCTGCTTGCCCACAAAGGGGTGCACAGTTCATGAGTTATTTTTGTATGGCACTGTGTACACATCTGTGTCATTGGAGTTCAGCCCACCATCATGTGTTGTGTACTAGCCTGGGGACAGTGAGACACACACACATGTTGTGTTTGATATGCAGTGTGGGGCTGCCTGTCTGTGTTTGTGCATCTGCACCACTGCATTGGTATGGCTTTTGCGGTCCATTGGCAGGATGTTTTTTGGAGGTTTTTCCCTAGTGTCCCTGGGTCTCCTAGCTCATCAGCCTGCACATTCAGCATGTTTGGTATGTCCCATTGCTGCCATGGTATGGGACATAGTCACCTAACATCTACAGTCTCCACAGGATTCCTTAGTTTGTGTGTCTGTTCGTTAAGATGTGTGTATGCATCATGATGCTCACTTTTCACATAGTCTAATTGGACACTGGAGGCATTGTCAGGGATCATGGCCGATGCTTGTCTGCACATGGCAGAGGGTGTTCTTGTGATACACAGCAATCTTTGCCTCACCAAATCCATGTTTGTATGGGACACAACCACTACATTGCCACAACATTGCTTGTGGTGTTGGGACCAGGAATCATACATGCTGGTTTGAAGATGCTGCTATTATTATGTCCACACTCACCTTCTGGTCACTGTAGTGATGTGTGGTTTAGACCCCATTACCACATTGTTCCTGATATGCTGGTGTTTTGAACCCCACAATCACCTTTTGGTCACTGTAGTGATGGGGGGTTTAGACCCCATTACCACAATGATCCAAAAATGCTGGATTTTTGAGGCCCACAATAACCTTTTGGGCACACATGTGATGGGAGTCACGTTGTATGTTCACTGTCAGAATCTGTGTTGTAAGCATTTGACACACAGAAAAACAATCTTGCCAAGATGGTAGGGGGGGGGGGTTTGGCTTAGACACCCTATGTGTGTGAATGCTGGTAGTGCTAGGCATCCAGCCCCCTATGAGTAGGGGATACTGGTAGGGATGGGCATCCAGCCCCCTATGAGTAGGAGATACTGGTAGGGATGGGCATCCAGCCCCCTATGAGTTGGGGATACTGGTAGTGATGGGCATCCAGCCTCCTATGAGTATGGGGTACTGGTAGTGATAAGCCCCCCCCTATGAGTAGGTACTGCTGGTAGTGATAAGCCCCCCCTATGAGTGGGGACTGCTGGTAGTGATAGCCATACACCCCCCTATGAGTGGGGACTGCTGGTAGTGATAGCCATACACCCCCCTATGAGTGGGGACTGCTGGTAGTGATAACCATACAACCCCTATGGTTTGGCTGTTGCTGGTGGAAGGGATATCCACCCCCTATGTGTGTGTAGCATTTCGTGGGTTCGTGACGTTTGTTTGTGTGGTGGGTGTCTGACTTACCGTCTGCGACATACGCGTCTGTTCCTGATCCGGTCATAGATATACAGTACTGGGATGACCTGCGCGATGGGATTCATCATTGGTTCGTCTCATACTTGCTGATTGTTGCTCCGTCTCGTACACGTTGATAGTTGGTCCGTCTCGTAGCCGTGGATGGTGTAGTGGCGCGAATCGGACCTGAAATACAGCTCTCCCGGATGCTGTGACGTGCTGGAAGTGGCGACACGTTCGGCGCGTAGGAAGTACGCATCGTACTTGTCCGGCCGGAAACTGCTGTGAAAATTCTTCCGTGCGACTCGAATCGGCGTTTACTGACCCTGCTCGTACGGGAAATGTTGCTGGAATGGGTGCGTACGTGCCGATCAGGATTTTATCACATTTGCGCATCGTACTTCATCGCCCGGACGGACCGGCTCCCGGAACGAGTCGGTCGCAAGGTATGGCTACGGACAGCTCTCGTAGGGCTGTCCGAGCGAGATCAGAATCGACTCCTTAGTGTAATTTTTCATTAATATCTCTGTTTTAACATGTTTTTATTACAAACATTTTTTGCTATTGTATTACATTTTTTGAACATATATTAGATTTTAATTAATATTATTTATATGTGAAATATAAATAATATTAATTATCACATGGATTTATTTAATATAAACATTTTTATAACATGTATACATTTTATTAACATTTATTTCACTTAGTACATATTTTTGTGAAACATTGTATATAACATGTATATTTATGAAATTATAATAAAAATTATTAAATGTTTTATAATAATTATTATTATAATTTTACATTGTAGAAAAAATATAACATAATTTTTAAAATATAAGTAATAATTTGTAGTATTTGTACAATTTTTTTAGTAGTGTATTTATCATGTTATAACAGTTTATTAAAGTAATAGATTAATCTTTATTGTTTAAAGCAGCCATAGTTGTTTATAACTTGTATTTTGTAACTGCTCGCGTTTGTTTTAGGTCATTTCTGAGGGGAGAAGCTCGCGGTCGGAAGCTGCGTCGCATCGGGAAGGTAAGTTTAATTTTCTTTATTTAAACTTTACTTTTAGGTTAATTTGAAGGTAGTTAGGTGCTAGGTAGTGTGTCTAGTGTTAGGTTTTTGAAGTTTTGGTGAGTTGTATGTGTAAGTTATGTTTTAGCGATATGTCTTCAGTTTGTTTAGCGGCCTAGGTTAGAAATTTCGAAATATATGAAAATGTGTTTAAATATAATGTAAGTAATGTTTGTATTAGTATTATATTATAGTTTATGTGTATGTTTGTGTGGGTGGGATTGTTTTTTTTTTTTACAGGTTTTGGTCGTTTGAAGATGCGATGGGAAAAGATTGCGTTTTTTTTTAGTTAAGGAAGTGTGTATTAGTTTTAGTAAACTAATAATTATTTTTCACTTCCTTAATTTTTCGCGTTTTCATGGAGCGTTTCTTTTTTTAAATACCTTTTTTGGGATTTTTATGGTTTATCGTTTGTAGAGTTACGGACCGTGGATTACTTTTGAAACAGTTGGATTTTTCCATTTTTTGGGGGGATTTTTTTTGTTCTATTGGTATTATGATATACCTGGATGGATTTACAGCAGCTGGGATTTCCTTTCTTCAGCAACGGAAAGTAATTTTAATTATTTATTGTGGGAGGGAAATGTTTAAAAATGTAGTGTTATTGTGATTTATATTTTCAAAAATATAATTAATTTGTCAATATATATATTTGGTTCATTAATGAACATATTGGACAATTTAATAATAATTCTGGAAATATAAACATTATTATCTATTTGTTTATTTTGATTTTGTTGATGAGTTTTTGGCTAATTGGAGGATTTTTAGTTAAAGTAGGCTTTTGGCTATTGTTTCTAGGTATTCTAGGCCTCTAGTTGATGGATATAGTCTTACTTTATATTGCAAGTATTCAAACATTTGTCTAGTTTGTTTGGTAAGTTTTGGGCCTATTTGTGTGACAGATTGTTCCATTCTTAGTTGTTGGTAGCTCTGTTCTGTTTGGATAGATAGTAGTAGTTTGTGTAGAGTAGGTGGGGTTCTGCCTGTTGTTGCTTGGAAGGCATTATGCCATCCTTCAACAGCATTGTTTGTTTTAGCTTCTTTATTTAGTGTGCTGTGATATACATTCCACCATGGAATGTGGTATTTAGGTTGCCTTCTGTGTCCAGATCTGTGTAGCCTTCCCACCCAGGTATCCTCAAAATAGTCAAGGAGGGGACTTAGGGGCATATTAGCAAGACCGGCGATAAAATTATCGCCGTTTTAGCGGCAGGAAACTGCCGCTAAAACGGCGATAATGGGCTTGCTAATATGCATTATAGAATTCCAATAGAAGCCCAGGTTAGATGTGCAGGACATCTAACCTGGGCTTCTATTGGAATTCTATAACGCATATTAGCAAGCCCATTATCGCCGGTCTTGCTAATATGCCCCTTAGTTTTTGTTCATTTTGTTGATAGTATGGACTTTCTATTAATAAGTTGTAGTGTTTGGCTACGTCAGTAACTGGGACGTAGGCCAGTGCTATAAGTTTTTTTATTTGATATGCAAAGGAGCTATTTGTTGCATATTCAACACTTAGGGGCTCATTACGATGGCGGATTTTGGCACATCCGTGGTGCTGACGGAAAACGTCCTTTTCCGCACACCAGCGGCGGTCCTCGCGTCCGCCATATTACAATGGGCAAAGATAGCCCATTTACCGTCCGCTGCGGAGTTTCGGGATCCGCCAGGAATTTCCTTCCGCAACGGTGGCGGAGGGAGCCAATAGAGAAAGACCGCCATGCGGAATGACGTTACGACCGCCAGACAAATCACGATGCCTCAAACAGCCCATCACAACGCAGCGGAGAAACCAGCCACTCGGAGACGGTGGAAGCACTACTGCGGAGATTGCTATGGATCCAACCCTTCAAGCCCTTCCACTGCTGTACCTGATCCACTGTAATACAATAAGGAAGGGACTGCGGGCTATATTTAAACAGGTCCAGCATACAAGCCCATGTAGAGTTCAAGAAACCGAATGGTATGCTGTTCCTAAAGAATGCAGTAGGTTGATATCAAGTCAGTGATACATAGTTGTAAAATCACGACAGGCAGGAGAACATTTCCTCCTTTCGGAAAAGACCCTCACACACCCAAGTCACAGGATGTATTGCCTCATCATCGGGTCTGCTCCTTATCGGGTCGGCGCTGCAATGCCCGATCGGCGCCGAGTGGGGCCTCTTACCGGAGATCTTTATTCCTGATGCCGTAAGATATAGTGTGTGTTTGAGGGTTCTGTGGAAAGTGTAGATGTGGAAAGTGTAAAGGTGAAGTTAAAAATAAGAGGAAGCGATCCACTCAGAATTATTTTAATGAAAGTGGTCGCTCTCTTGAGTTAAAAAACGTGATTAGTGCACACCCTCTTATAAAGTATTGGGGATGTGCGCTGAACAGGTCAACATGTTTCTTGCCATTGATTCAAATAGAAGGCAATTCTTCAGGACCATTTAGAATCTAACTACACTTTTTTGGTGGTGGACCCCAATGGTATAATAAAGTGTCCACTCGTACAGCACCCAAAAAAGTGGTACCTGTTAGATTAGAGTCTCAACCCTGATAGGGTCAAGTTATTGCTTCATCGTGTACCGGCAGAGTCTAGAACACTGAATAGTACAGTGCCAATTGTAGTACGCAGCCACTGGCGGGTCTACACCTACCCACAATCTGCCGGTCCCGGGACCGGCAGATTGTGGGTAGGTGTAGACCCGCCAGTGGCGTACTACAATTGGCACTGTACTATTCAGTGTTCTAGACTCTGCCGGTACACGATGAAGCAATAACTTGACCCTATCAGGGTTGAGACTCTAATCTAACAGGTACCACTTTTTTTGGGTGCTGTACGAGTGGACACTTTATTATACCATTGGGGTCCACCACCAAAAAGTGTAGTTAGATTCTAAATGGTCCTGAAGAATTGCCTTCTATTTGAATCAATGGCAAGAAACATGTTGACCTGTTCAGCGCACATCCCCAATACTTTATAAGAGGGGTGTGCACTAATCACGTTTTTTAACTAAGAGAGCGACCACTTTCATTAAAATAATTCTGAGTGGATCGCTTCCTCTTATTTTTAACTTCACCTTTACACTTTCCACATCTACACTTTCCACAGAACCCTCAAACACACACTATATCTTACGGCATCAGGAATAAAGATCTCCGCTAAGAGGCCCCAATTGGGCGCCGATCGGGTATTGCAGCGCCGACCCGATAAGGAGCAGACCCGATGATGAGGCAATACATCCTGTGACTTGGGTGTGTGAGGGTCTTTTTCCGAAAGGAGGAAATGTTCTCCTGCCTGTCGTGATTTTACAACTATGTATCACTGACTTGATATCAACCTACTGCATTCTTTAGGAACAGCATACCATTCGGTTTCTTGTACCTGATCCACTACCAGCATATAAGATGTCGCCGCGGTCAACACTGCAGGTACGTAAATAACACATCTCCACATACAACCACAGCACACAACTCCTGTGCTGAAATACGGTTCCTGTCCACATCAGACACTCTGGTGGAGACAGGAACATATCCCCCAGTGTACTCACACATGTCCTGCTTGCTAGAAATCCACACCTCCGCATCGGGGTCATCCATCAACATCGAAATCACTGCAATGTCCCGGTCATGTCACCGCAGCGGGGAAGACGCGGGAAAACCTGCGCACAATGTAGTAGGCAGGGCCGGCGCCAGGCATGGGCAGTCTGGGCAGCTTCCCAGGGCTCCACCTTCACCCTTCCCACATGGTGTGCCGCATCATTTGGCCACAGCCCACAGCACGCTTCCCACATCCATTTCTGCACATGCTGTGTGCCCCTCTTTTGCCCCCCCCCTCAATGCACTATTTAGCAGCCAGATGTGGCTCGACCTCGCACCTCACACATCAAAGGGCAAGGTAGATTGACTGGGAAGGTGGGGGTGAAGATGAACACCCTGCACAGAATGTCAGGGGCTGGACCACCCTCCTCCTCACACCTGCCTTCCACTCATGTGAATCAAACTGAGTAAATTAAGAAATGAAGACTCACTCTGCATATTAACAACCACTGAAATGTTCACACTGCATGTCAAGTCCCTCAGACAGATCCCACACTGACACTCTGCCACATACACATACCATAGGTCAGCAGCAATGTATGACAATAAATGGACTACCCCAAAGTGGAGTGCACAGTGCTGGAAAACCATGGAGCAAGGCACATAGCATTTGTACATGACATGCAAGAGGAGGAACATATCACACTACCCTTAGGCCATCAAATCAGACATGGGTGGCACAGTGATTGAAATTAAACCAAAGTGACATCTGTGCAATATCTCTGGGATACAGCAATGCAAGCTATGCATAGGCACAGGAATGATAGGAAGTGTCAGAAGCCATACAGTGACCAGCCCCACATCTGTGTCAACTACCTTGACATGTGTATGCCACCAGCACAACACACATGGTTCATTGTCACACTCCCTGACTGTCAAACCCAAGTAGAACCTTCACACATACCCCTCATCTACCCATCTCACACCTGCAATACTCAACACCTGTGAGAAACACACAAAAAAGGTGCAAATAAGGTCCTGTGAGTTTCCTGACAACCAATCACACACCCTGGTGTGTATTTACAAATGTCAGACTCCCACTCAGGGATGTCTGAACCAATGCTGATCAAAAACCAATAGCCAAACACAAATCTCACAAACAACATCCACAGAAGTCCAACAAGCCCAGCCATGTGCAGGCAAACAGTGGATAGGCAATGTGACCCTAGACAGAACAGGAATACACAACATTTTCACTCTGGACAAATGCACAGACACCATACCCCAACCCAATCAAAAATTGCATTATCAAATGCCAATCATGAACACTAACTGTGATCAATTGGACAAATCAGCTAACACAGACATAGACACCACACCAGTTATCAAGTGAGCATGGTGTCAATGTGTACCACAAGCATGCACATGCACAATCCTGACAAGTGACAGGTCAAATATAGGAGGACATAGCACTATTGTGCACTCAAAACAAGCTCATGAACAAGACTCCACATCGCTGCATATCACATTCACACAAGAAATGCACACTACACATTCAACACACATCTGAATGTATTACAATGCACAAACTACTCTCACACAATGTCATGCAAATAGAACATCACACACACATGCACCTGTCAGTAGAAAGAGCCAACACAGGCCAAATACTGCATCCATCAACCACAAAAACACAACATATGCAAAAAACAATTCATCACATAGTCAACTCAGCTGGACATCAGGGGGATGCACACCAGGCAAGTACAAGGCAACATACACTGACAGCGCTGCATGCACAGTAAGCAGTGTGTGAACACCAACAAAACCAGTAGCACACATATCTGAGTGCTCCACCATGAACTTCCACACCACAAATCATCACAGCACACAGATCACATCACACTCAGGAAGGGTAGCAGTACCTCAGCAAACAGACATACAGCTTAGCCGTCACCCACAGCTGCACAACTCAGGAAAACCCAGATGCAAACAACATGACTAGAGGACTGTGCTGCTCAAATATATGCACTGCACATGAGCAACCATGACTGCAACCAAGTAGAAGAAAATAACACATAACTAATTGTGAAACTGTCCTGAGTGGCACATTGGACCTGTACACAGATCATCCTCCCACAGTATAGTGTCACACTATGAAGTGTTGGAGAGGGTCACACACTGGCAAGGCATGGGGTGGAAGACATGAGACTGAAGTGGTGTGTACATCAGTATTGGACAGGTGAGGAGTGTACAGTGCAAAAACACATAGAGGAGTAACTCACAATGTGTAGGCATCAGAAGCACCTATAGGGGATGGTATGACACCTCATACCACATACTATACTTGTCCCAAAAATGTGTCAAGTGACAGCAATGCATGAGGAAACTCACAAATAATGTCAGTGTGGCTGAGCAGGTCAGCACAGTGAGCACACACTTAAACAAGACCTATGGCTGATCAACCAAACACAACACAGACTTTGCAGTGACACTCTGCACACTCACAAATGACAGCGACAACAAGTAGGTTTCCCCCAGGAGTGCAAGGACACACCGACACACTGCACAGTGCTCAACCTACAACTCCTCCATGTGTCCACAATCTGAAGTCCATGTCTGACAATGTAAACAAACAGGCACTCATTACCTGGATCATACATGTGTGTAGTTGGCATGTGCAGGGGCACATACACCTCAACACTACTGACAATGACAGGCCAATCACACTGTATGACTACTTATGTGCACACATTCAAATGTACCCATGTGACTATGAAGACAGGCCTACACAAGATGACTACACATCAACACTGCTGTTCACACATCAAGAAAGATCCCACAGATATGACGGACCCTGGCCACCCCGCAAGTAATCCTGTGGATAGAATTCACCTCTGTTGTGGTATTGCATCCTAACATGACATGTGTACAATTTTGCAAACCTGACCATAGACTGATTAGGATAAGAGTAGATCATCACAAACAACCATCATTGCACCCTCAAGCCTCAGAGTCAAGAAGAACAAAAGTGCCTGTCACCTCTGGCAACCTCTGAAAAAGTAACTCAAGTAATTGCCAATGTGAAAGTGGCATACAGAGCATGTGTCACATGAACATATACCCATACATAAAACTTTTTATTTAGCAAGGGCAGCGACAAAGCAGACAACATGAGTAACAGTCTTTATTACATAATATCCAGATAGGCAACAAAAGTGCAAACCATCAAGGCCATTGGCCAGTACAAATTCCTAGTATGCACATGTGTGCATGACAAACTGCACAGGAAATGGGCATCAAAAGTACAAAACAGCAAGGCCATTGGCCAGTACTAATTCCTAGTATGCACATGTGTGCATGACAAACTGTACAGGAAATGGGCATCAAAAGTACAAAACAGCAAGGCCATTGGCCAGTACAAATTCCTAGTATGCACTTGTGTGCATGAGAAACTGCACAGGAAATGGGCATATAAAGTAACAAACAGCAAGGCCATTGGCCAGTCCATATTTCTAGTCCGCACATGTGTGCATGAGAAACTGCACAGGAAATGGGCATCAAAAGTAACAAACAGCAAGGCCATTGGCCAGTCCATATTTCTAGTCCGCACATGTGTGCATGAGAAACTGCACAGGAAATGGGCATCAAAAGTAACAAACAGCAAGGCCATTGGCCAGTCCATATTTCTAGTCCACACGTGTGCATTAGAAACTGCACAGGAAATGGGCATCAAAAGTAACAAACAGCAAGGCCATTGGCAAATCCGTATTTCTAGTCCGCACATGTGTGCATGAGAAACTACGCAGGAAATGGGCATCAAAAGTAACAAACAGCAAGACCATTGGCCAGTCCATATTTCTAGTCCGCACATGTGTGCATGAGAACTTGTACATCAAATGGGTAACACCGTCCACTGCCATGGGAATCAGCACAGCTCAGGGGCTACATATGGGCAGTCCAGGCACCGCTGTTGGAGAAATGGTGTGGGGAGGAGGACTTGGCTTAAATATTTGGCTTTAAGTTGAACTAGGAGGGGGCTGATTGTCGGGGCCAGTTGGAGGACTGGACCTGGGAGAGAGAGAACCGGCTGAGGTAGAGGCATCCATGGCTGTGGGAGCCTGAGGGCTGCTTGGACCGGGTGGAGTGATGGCACGGGGAGGTGGAGACATGCTGCGTGGAGGCACAGTGGTTGATGGTGAATGTTGAGGGCTGGGTCTCAACTGTTTGGGGATTCGATAGCCCACAAATGTCTTGGCCGGAGCGGGAAGTGAGGTGGGCACAACAGCCTCACTCTCTACCAAAGATGTATCAGGTGCAGGTGGCTCTCCCCGTGGGGATTTGCTGGACCTGGTGGTACGCTTGGGGTGGCCTTGCCTCTTCCCCTGCATCCCCTGTTGTCGAGGTAAACCCCCCACTTTGCTCTCTTGTCCCTGCTTCACAGGGGTGTGGGTGGGAGTTGACGTGGGTGAATCTGCCTTTGAAATGTGTTTGGGCTTAGTCGTTGCAGGTACCAGGTTCACAGCAGACAGGGCAAGTGTTTGTGGGTCTTTGGGAGCAGGTGTGGGGATGGGAGTGCCCTTGGATGGTGGTGATTTTGATGAATGTGATGTTGATGCCTGCTTCTTGGCCTGATGCCCCTGAGTGTCATGTGATGGGCTTTTGGTTTTGCGCTCATGTGTGCCCGTTTTGTGATGTGGTGATGGTGTCTGTGGTATGGTACTTTTAGAGTGCTGATGTTGTGTGCTGCATGTGGAGGACTTGGTTCCTGAGGGCTCTGGCGTGTGGGCACTCTCGTCAGGTGGTGCCACTGGCAGGGTGGTTGCTGAAGGGACAGGAGCTGGAGTGGGAGCCTGTGACAGCTGAATGGCTGCCGTCACTGTGGAGGACAAAGACTGGACAGTTTGGTGTAGGCCACCCACGTCAGAATGAATGCCCTCCATGAAGGCAACTACCTGTGCCAACTTCTTGTCATGATCCTGGAAGGCATTCAGGAGAGCAATCTGACCCACACACAGCTGGCACAAAAGGTCTATCGCCTCCACACTGAGGGCAGCAGGGGAGGCAGGGGCAGGGGCAGCGGTGCCTGGGGGAAGGAGACTCTACCATTCCTAGGGCTGCGTGCACGGACAGCACTTGTGGGAGCATCCGGGAGGGTGGGCACTGGACGATGTGTGGCGGAAGAAGAGGCAGATCTGGAACTTCCTGTGCCCGCCAACATTGAGGAGTCACCGCTGGAGTCTGAAGATGTGGAGGTTGGTGTTTCCGGGCGTGAATCATCCAGGGCACTTCTGTCCCCCTCCGAGGCGCTGGTCACATCGGTGTCAGTGAACTCATGTGTAGCAGTCATGCCAGAAGCTTCCCCACTGGTGTCCGTCCCCCGTCCTTCAGTGCCCTCGGTAGATGCTGCAAGACACAGAGACATAGGTTCAGTATAGTGCCATACTCACAAACATCATATGCAAGCAAAGCACAAAACCTTAAAATGATAGTCCCATGTTGGACTCCTCCATGTACATTCAGCATGTGCTACATTTATGCAACCATCAGAAGATGCATGGAAACATGCATAGTTGATAGTAATGCTCCATGTGGCGTTGACACAGTCAAATAGCTGGCCCTGTGCCTCCCTGTAACCACACATACTTTTCTCTGTAAGCATACCTACGTGCCTGTAGGTGAGATATCTATACATCAAAACATGTTGTCTCTGTCACATATGACGTCTCTTTAAGGGAACACCACAGATACCAACTCCAAAATGTCCTTTTGCAATGGCTACAAGCTCCTGATATCCACTATGTTATACTTCGAAGCACAACTACAGTTGTACATTGGTGTCAGATGTGTAGATGTCACAAATTATTTGTTATGCACAGCACACATCTATGAATGCACACTAACATGATGCTCACTGCTGTTCACTGCCAGGTGATGTCTATGACACTCATACTGCAGCATATGTCACAAGGCCACATCTCATCTGTCAATGACCAGGGTCGTGGTTTTAAACACATGAGAAACCACATGTTGTACAAATGCAGAACAGCTGCACTCAACACTTAGAAGCCATTGCATCACACTAGAGACATCACAGAGCTTCCCACTGGCTCACGGTTGGGATTCATGCAGTCACTCACACCCAAAGTCACACTTAGCTGAATACTCACCCCCATTTTGCTGCTGATGGGCCCTCAAGTGTCCATCTAGCTCTGGCTGTGTTACTGCCAAGATGCGGGCCATTAGTGGTGTCATGCTCCTGCGCGCCAACCTGCCACTCCGAGGCAGCACCCCCAGCGTCATCTCTGCCACGTTTTTGCTCAGCCGGCAGATGTCATCCCACCTCTTGTGACAGTGTGTGTGCCATCAGTTGGAGACACCCAGAGCCCGCACCTTGCATGCAATGGCCCTCCATATCGCCTTACGCTGGTGGACCTTAAGCTGCAGGCATGGGAGACAAGAAGAGGAAGTTTCAGTGACACTGTTTTATGTACCACTGTGTGTCAGTACAGGAGCATGAAAATACATAGCACACTAATACATAAATGTTGAGCAAAGGCCATACAGCATGGCACGTAGTACACTTGCACTCCCATAGAAATGTATACATGTATGATGATGGACACAGTACATGGCCATCTCATACAAATGGAGAGTGCCAGCACAGAAACCAATGTGAAAATGACCCTCATCTGTGATGCAGTATGTGAGTGAGCATGACATACAATACATTGGAAATGATGTGTCGGGGCTGACTCACTGTGTCCAACACTACACACCCCTCAATGTCCTTGACCAGTGAATGGCTACATGTGTCATGGTGGTCACATTTAGGGCCATGATCTTACATTCTCACACTCTTCTCACAAGGTGTAGTCCTGTCTTGTGCAATCCTCAGGCCTAAGATAGCTCATTGAGAAATAGGGTGGAGGACAACACATATGTTTCACTCAGTCCATTTAGTGATGGGTCCTTGTAACATTGGGCAGTTTCTGTGCAGGCCAGAGGGACTCACACTGAGGTTAAACGTGGGCCAGCAGATAAAATCACATGCATGTACAATATGAGAGGGTAAACAGTGCCTACACATGCGAGACTGAACACATAATGAAATCAATAGAAGGATGACATCTCCATATTACATTTATCTGATGTGTCATAGGAGAATTACCACCAAGAGTGTTACACTCGGGCATTGTACTCTTGTGCATAATGCACACATCACCATAGGGGCAATTTGAGCACTGTACACACATCATTCAGTCCCCTCTGGACATAATACATTTGTAATGTCACAAATGAGCATATGAAGACTTAATGGACTATGACATCACATAGCACAAGCAATGTTTGTTCAGACTTCGACTGTCTCAAACCAGCAGTGTAACTGTATGGCTGCAAAAACACTGCATGTCACTCCCATCCTTCAATGCAGTCATGGATCTGTGGAAATAAGGCTACACACCCCATTGACATGAAGTCAGCATGCTAGGCAGTGTATCACACATTTACATTAACCAGTCTCAGACCAACGTTTGTTGTTTTTTGCTGAAGAAGGGCTGTAGAAGTGTCCATGTTGCCATCCTCCCCACATACTCAAATGCAATTCTTAATAGGCCATGTATGGAGCATGCTATAGGAAAAATATGGATGCACATTGACTTGCACTTACAGGCACATACTACTGCAGAGCAACATCATGTGAGCATTCTGGGCACTCTCAAACTTTTATTCTGAAACACTTACCAGTACATCTGGTGCACCATACAGCCTCCCATACTGTGCAAGGACTTCGTCCACCAGGACCTCCAGCTCCTCTGTGGTGAAGGGACGGGCCCTGATGTTCTCAGGTCTCGCCATCACTGGGTCCAGAATACAGGAACAGCAGCAGTTGGTGGTGAAGAATGGCAGGCAGCAGTGTCTGAATGCAAGTGAAATGTGTGGCTCTCTCACAGAGATTTATAGGCCCCTGGGGTTGTTTCAGTGGTACTCAGCTGCTGCAATTGGTCTGCCTGGTTAGCATTTTTCAATTGTATCCAATAACCGGAACCGCGGAAGCGGAGCACGCGCACCGCGAGTTTCAAAATTGTATTTCGCCATCGCGGTTCCCATTGGCTGCAAGGGCATTGGCATGTGCGGTGTCACACCGCGGGTGCCAGGCGGTCTCTACCGCTATTTGGCATCTTTCAATAGTACCCAATGACCGGGCCAGCGGTAGCGGAGCACACTTACCGCGTG
Organism: Calotriton arnoldi; assembly: GCA_963921515.1. Classification (NCBI taxonomy): domain Eukaryota; kingdom Metazoa; phylum Chordata; class Amphibia; order Caudata; family Salamandridae; genus Calotriton; species Calotriton arnoldi. The sequence continues at coordinate 1,069,777 of CAWUFW010004392.1, read as the reverse complement.
TTTCAAAATTGTATTTCAGTACCGCGATCGTGGTTCCCATTGGCTGCAAGGGCATGGGCATTGGCGGTGGCACACCGCGGGGTCTATGCGGTCTCTACCGCTATTTGCCATCTTTCAATTGTAACCAATGACCGGGCCCGCGGTAGCGGAGCACGCCTACCGTGGGTTTCAAAATTGTATTTCACTACCGCGATCGCGGTTCCCATTGGCTGCAATGGCATGGGCATTGGTGGCAGCACACCACGGGGTCCAGGCGGTCGCTACCACAATCCTGCATCTTTCAATTGTGGCCAATGACCGTGATTGCGGTGGCGGAGCACGCATACCGCACCTATGGACACATTATGCTCTAGCAATGGCAATAGCCAATTTTCATCATTGAACACTATACCTTCACAATGTCTTACAGCACCTGTTTGAAGAACTGAATGCTAGTGTGACATTCAACTCACTGATGCCTACACATGCCATGTCAGTGCACATGGTTACATGCATTGGCATGAACTTACATGTCACCTATGATATTTGTGTGGATGTACACAGATTTGGTGTGTAATGGAGTCTCATATTTGTGAACATGTCAATGTGTGAGATGGCTAATCAACCCACAGTAATGATGGACCGACCACATAATGTGCCTATATCACTGTGTACAGTGCTGTATTGATTTTGATAGTTGATCAGCTTACACATACTGTGCTCATTGTGTAGAAAAGTTGTGCTCTGTGCAACTTAAGCAAGAAGGTGTGGCAGGTACAGCAGCAACGTAGAAGTCAGCAGTGTTGCTATTTCCAACATGTGCTGTGTCAACTACTCCCAGGTCTGGGGACACAAGATGTAGGAGTGCACCATTTACCATTCACGTAGTCTGATTCTGTTTTGGAGGTAGTCAGTCCACATGTACGACTACATGAGATCGAGGTGTCTCTGCATGTGACTTGTGCATTAAGCTGTTGTTACAGTCCAGTCATTGTTGGCGCTGCGTCAGTCAAGATGTAAGATGTTTGACACATCTCATAGGGGAATTAAATTGACATGTTTCCCCTTTCATATTATGTAGGAGATGACCAAAATGTGCATCGTCCATTCCCAGTGCTGGCGAACATGGAGGATGAGGACATCATAAGGAAATTCCGTCTGGATCGCCTTACCCTTCAAGACCTATGTGGTCAGTTGGAGCCCCATCTGAGGCCTCACAGAACCTATCCGACTGCTTTGACACCAACAGTTAAGGTGATGGCGGCCCTGCATTTCTTTGCAACTGGTTCGTTTCAGTACACGGTGGCCATTGCCAGTGGGATGCCTCAAGCTATGTTCAGCATGGTGCTACGTGATGGCCTGTCCGCAATGATGACATACAAGGACCGCTACATCCACTTCCCAAGGAGACATGAATTGGCAGGTGTGAAGGGTGATTTTTATGATCTTGGACGCATACCTAATGTTGTTGGCGCCATTGACTGCACACATGTTGGCCTAGTTCCACCACAGGCACGTGAACACATCTACCGGAACAGGAAACATTTCCATTCCATTAATGTGCAAGTGGTATGCCAAGCGGATATGATTATCTCCCATATCTGTGCCAAATTCCCCGGTTCTGCACATGACTCCTACATACTGCGTAACAGCATCATCCCACAATTGATGGCAAATCTTCATCCGGAGCGTGCGTGGCTTGTTGGTGAGTACGCAGAGTCAAGTAGTGTGCTGTATGTGTGACATGCTGTTCTCAGCTACTGTTTATATTAGTAAATTGCTCTCTGTATCTCACACCTAGGTGTTTCTGCGTATCCCAACCGGCCTTGGTTGCTGAGCCCACTGAGGAATCCAAGGACCCCGGGTGAAGTCCGCTACAATGATGCACATGGGAGGACACGTCGTGTGGTGGAGCGTACTTTTGGGCTTCTGAAGTCTAGATTCCGGTGTCTGGACAAGAGCGGAGGTGCACTACTCTACTCTCCCCAAAAGGTGTGTCAGATCATAGTTGCATGCTGCATGCTCCACAACCTGGCCTTGCGCAAAGAGATCCCCCTGCTCCTGGACGATGATGAGCAGCAGATGCCCCCCCTGCAAATCCACACATGCCCAGTGACGACGATAGTGGAGAAGAGGATGGTGTTGACCTGTGTCAACAGCTCATCAACAACTACTTCCCTTGAGTGTAAGTGACATTGTACAACAGTGACATTGTCTGTTGTCTTTGATGGTAGTGGCAAGGCATAGATGATCTTTTTGACTGCTGGCTGTTGTTGGCTCTGTGCTAATGGCTGATGTGTGTGGCACAGGGTATTCTTATCCAGGTACCTCATGTCTATGTTGATGTTGTTGCTCATTGTTATGTGTGCTGGTTTTTTGTACATTGATGACTAGTGGTGTGTTTTAGCTGTAATGGCATCACCTGACAAGTAAATGTCATTCTCTTGTGTCTTTCTAGGTTCCTTCACCCTCTCAATGCCTCGTCACAATCAAAGCTTGTGGTACATTGGAATCTGAGTTGACATTGTACATACTGTGATAAACATGGAGCTGACACAAAGACATAGGTGTGTAAAGAGTGTTTATTTACAATAAGAATTTGTGACAGAGAAGTGATTATTTACAAAATTGTGCAAAGTGAATTTATGAGTTGTCAGTGATGGTAAATGAGACAAATAGAGTAGTCACCACATTGATGTAGTCACACAGTCCAACAGACTCCTGCCATCAACATGGCAATGTGGGTAAGGATAGTTAACAAAGTCAATGTCAAGGGGATCACAGGTGCCATCAAGGCTGGCTTAGCGACTTGCGTTTGGATGGTGCATTGCCACGTGATCCTCCCCTGGTGTTTCTCGGATGGCCCCTTGTGCGTTTGGCAGGGGGGCCTCTGCTGCAGGCTCCGCGGTGTCTGAGGAGTCATTTTGTTGCAGCTCACCCCTCTCTGTGGCCGCAGCTGAGGTGGTGGGAGTATCAGCAGGCGGGCCACTGGAGGGGGGGTTGAGCCATCATTTGGGCCACATATCTGTCCCTCAGAACACCCACAAGCTGGCCCATGAGGTCAACAAGTTGGCCGATACGTGTGTCCATGGACCTCAGCAGCAGGCGAAGCTCACGCACTTCTTCCACAATCTGGCCCATCTGTCCCTGGTTCTGTTCATATGCCCCAAGGACTCTTGCGATGGTGGCCAGGGCTTCGGTCTCAGTATTTATCCCCCAGTTGCCCTCCCACCTGCCCTGCTGACACGGACCTGTGGCGTTGGCACTCGAGGCACCCGCACACTCTCCCTGGCATCCTCTGAATGTGTTGTGGTGTTGGTAACCACTGAGGCAGGGAGAGTGTTGCAGGCAGCAGTGGTGATGGTGGTAGTGGAGGCCGCACAGGTCGTCGTAGCAGGGGTCAGCGCTGTTGTTGTTGCTGTGGTGGTGGTAGGGACAATGTGGGCCTGAGACGTGGTGCGCCCTGGCAGTCCGGATGGGCCAGGTTGTTGCTCCTCATCCGAGAAACGTAGGGAGTCTGCATCTGAGAGTTTATGTTCCAGGGACTGGCTCTGCAGGTTGGTGGTGTTTTCTGCTGCAGTTGCTTGTGGATCTCCTGTTGAACAGAAGTTAAATGGTCATTGAAGTGCACTCCACAAGCTTGGTGTTAGACTTTTGGATGTTACATTTGATACACCAAATACTTTACATTGCAATCACTTGGTATGGCTGCAAGATACTGAGCATCATGACATGACTTGTCCATGGTGTGACATGTAAATTGAAACCGTGTGCCACGTACAGATTGTGTGATTACAGGGACACGTCATCATCTACCAACTTGCGGCACATCAACTTTTGATGATGCGTCTTTTTTGTTTGCTCTTCATGGAATCAATTTCAGCTAAGCAAGAACTAGCCATTGTAATGTTATACATACCTTTTTGATATCATGTACTTTACTTTGTTTGTCAGATTGACCATGCATGTTTTGTATTCATATGGACCTTCATGCTCTGACACCATGGCACTTACACATTGCATTCTGTGCTGTGCATGATTGTGCCATGAATTACTTTCACATGTGACTTGGTGAGTCAAAGTTTAATTTCTGTGACAGTTACGTGCGCTTAGCTGTCTGCACACTGGATATGTCTTTTGGATCTATGCCAAGTTGGCTGACGTGAGTGCTGGTGTGGTCACATGGCTCCATGCATTTTGAGAAGGATGGCAGGGTGCATGCACTGACTACCTACCTGTTCGGTGACACAGTGGAGGGAAATGGCTGCCACATGGTTGTGGGTGGGGGGGTGCTCCATCCTGCTCAGCTGTGGGACAAGGGGGCCTGGGGGAGTTGTAGTGATGGCTTCCTACCCACAAACACCCCTCCCTGTTAAGATGGCTACCTACCTGTAAGTTTGATGAGTTCAATGAAATGGCTACCACATGTTTGTGGGTGGGGGGAGTGCCCCATCCTGCTCAGCTGTGGGACAAGGGGGCATGGTGGGAGTTGTAGTGATGGCTTCCCACCCACAAACACCCCTCCCTGTTAAGAAGGCTACCTACCTGTTAGGTGAAGGTGAGCAAGGCAATGGCTGCCACATGGTTGTGGGTGGGGGGGAGTGCTCCATCCTGCTCAGCTGTGGGACAAGGGGGCCTGGGAGAGTTGTAGTGATGGCTTCCCACCCACAAACACCCCTCCCTGTTGAGATGGCTACCTACCTGTAAGTTTGATGAGTGCAATGAAATGGCTACCACGTGGTTGTGGGTGGGGGGAGTGCTCCATCCTGCTCGGCTGTGGGACAAGGAGGCCTGGAGGGAGTTGTAGTGATGGCTTCCTACCCACAAACACCCCTCCCTGTTAAGATGGCTACCTACCTGTAAGTTTGATGAGTGCAATGAAATGGCTACCACGTGGTTGTGGGTGGGGGGAGTGCTCCATCCTGCTCAGCGGTGGTACAAGGGGCCTGGTGGGAGTTGTAGTGATGGCTTCCCACCCACAAACATCCCTCCCTGTTAAGAAGGCTACTTACCTGTTAGGTGAAGGTGAGCAATGCAATGGCTGCCACATGGTTGTGGGTGGGGGAGTGCTCCATCCTGCTCAGCTGTGGGACAAGGGGACCTGGGGGGAGTTGTAGTGATGGCTTCCTACCCACAAACACCCCTCCCTGTTAAGATGACTACCTACCTGTTAGGTGAAGGTGAGGGTGAAGGTGAGCAATGCAATGGCTGCCACATGGTTGTTATGTGGTGTCCCGCAAGGTTCCTCCTTAAGTCCGACCCTTTTTAATATTTATGTTGCCCCCCTGGCAGGGGTAGTAAGATCCTTTGGATTGGAAGTACTGTCCTTCGCCGATGACACACAAATTATGGTGTCTATCACGCACAGCATTAGAGAATCTGCCTCAAACTTTATAAACTGCATGCAAGCAGTTTCCTCCTGGATGGTTGAGAACTATCTTAAACTCAATGGGGAAAAAACTGAGGTCCTGATTTTCGGAAACCAGCAGAATATCTGGTCAATCGATTGGTGGCCACATTCACTTGGTTGCTGCCCTTGCCCTGTATCCCAGGGTAAAAACTTAGGGGTCACCGTGGACAATTCACTCTCTTTGAGTTTGCAGGTTAACAGAACGGTGTCCACCTGCTTTGGGATAATCAGGATCCTCAGAAAAATCTCCCACTTCCTTTCCTTCGACTCTTGCAAACAGGCAGTGATTGCATTAGTGATGTCCAGGTTGGACTATTGTAATGCCCTTTATCTGGGCATTAATAAGGGCCTTGTCCGTCGCTTGCAGCTGGTGCAGAACGCAGCAGCCAGGCTAGTGATGGATCTTCCAAAATTCCACTCCGTCTCGGCTTCCCTCAGAAAACTGCACTGGCTTTCTTTAAATCAAAGAATTGCGTTTAAAGCCCTATGCCTCACCCATAAGGCCAGTCAGTCAGTCACACCGCTTTATTCGATCATTATAAATAGACCATAAAAGCACAAGAAATACATATAAAAAATTTCCAGATCAATAAATATTCATATATACATTAGTTAAAACATTATTAAACAAGTTTTGCTATGGTCCAATTAAAACCTTTAAAATCAGATTATATAAAAAGAACAGTTCATAATATGATTACAGGGTGCTGCTAGAAACTATGCCCACCCTTATCCTCTTCCTGAGGCAGGCCCATAAATATGAGGCAACACAGAAACAGACGAATGGGTCACGTAGGGCTTTTAAAAAATACATTGCGACCCGACATTGCCTGAAATTATGATACCTTAGGTTTGGCAGAATAAACAGTTTCCTTTCCTCAGAATATTTTTGACAGAAAAGTAAGATATGCAGATCTGTCTGCGCCGAAAGGTTGTTACAGGGGCAGCGATCAAGATCTGCTAGCCTATACTTTTTTTGTGGATATCCCAGGAGTAACGGGATCATGTTTAATCTGAAGCGCAGTAGAATAAATCTGTGCTGCACGTTGTTTATCCGTGCTAAGTAATGGAAACCATCTCCTGGTATTAATGGGACCAAGTCATACACAATAGTTGAGTGATGCATCCGTTTTTTTTCCCTGCGGGCGTATTCTGCTCTTTGGGAATATAGATCTTTTAACCGTTTCTTCGTGACCCCCTTACAAGAGGCAGGGTCCTGAAAGAGTTTTTCCATCCCTATAGCCTTCAATACAGTTTCTACATGATTTAGCCACCCAATTCTTTTGTAATAATCTAGGTTACAGCATTCTCTTATAATGGTTTGTGTCAAGTCGACCGTAGATCTTTGCCAAATTGATAGACACAAGAGGACCGGGGCCATTCTTATGGTGTCACTCAGAAAGGGGAGCCCTAATTCGAAATGTAAAATATAATTTGAAGCCGATTGGGGTAAGGACACACGATTTTTAAAAAAGGAGTCTTCCATTTGCTGTAACAGGCCAACATTGGCCATCCCCCACACGCCTACTCCATATGTTGTGGCTGATTTTATTTTGGCTTGGTAAATATTTTTTGTTACGTCCAGTGAACTTCCACCCAACTTTTTTGCAAATCTTTTAAATGCGTTTAGGCTCCTTTGCATACCCTGAGCTCTTGTTTTTACTAATTTGGACCAAGAATGATCCTTATCAAAGAGCACTCCTAGGTATGAAAAGGAGTCCACCACCTTAATTTCATTGCCAGCCATCTGGAAGTGCGGGAGTTTCTCTCCTCTAGTCTCTCCGGCCACAATTATGAAAGATTTTGTTTCATTTATCTTTAAGTCAAGGGAAGCCATAAAGATGGCGTAAGCTTTAATTAATTTTTGTAAGGCCAGGCCCGTTCTTGCCATCAACACCGCATCATCGGCGTATGCCAAAATCGGAAGGGGGGTTTGATCAAATTTGGGTACGTCCAAAGAGAGAGCAGACAGGGAGGACTCAACCCCGTTCGTATAGATTGAGAAAAGGAACGGGGCGAGCACACACCCCTGTCTAACTCCCTTTTCAATTTTAAAGTGACGTGTACACTCCCCCTTTCTACCATACCTTACACAGGCAGTAGCATTGGCATACAGCTGGCGGATGAACCCAATAATCGGCGGGTCTATACCCATGTCCTCCATCATGGACCATAGCCTAGAATGTGACACACAGTCAAAGGCTGATGTTAGGTCCATGACGGCCATGTATAGTTACCCATTTCTGGCCTTCGAATACTTCCCTATAGTTAGGGAAAGGTTTAGGCACTGGTCGACTGTCCCCATACCTCTCCGGAACCCATATTGTGCCTTCATGATTATATTATGTGATTCTGCCCACTCCTCCAGTCTAGCCAATAGGACCCTCCCCATTAGTTTGGCAGTAGTATCGAGGAGGGATATAGGGCGATAATTCTTTGGTAAGGCCCTATCCCCTTTTTTATAAATCGGGACTATTATGCTTTGATTCCACGAAGGAGGTGGGCCTGCTAACACAATGCTGTTGAAAGTGTTTGTAAGTAAGGGGACCCACATGTCGCAATCAAATTGGAAGCGGTCAATCGGAACACCGTCCGGCCCTGGAGCCTTACCGGGGATACATGATTTTAGTGCCCTTCGGAGCTTGTGTGTGGTGAAGACTAGTCCTTCCTGAGGTGTGTTTGGTGGGGAGAGTGTTTGTATGAATGCAGGAGGGGTTAACCTAAAAATCTCTTCGAAATGTCTCACCCAAGACTCTTCGTCTACATGAACATCTAGTACGGGGTCATTAATGGGGCATATTAGCAAGACCCACGTTAAAATTATCGCCGTTTTAGCGGCAGGAAACTGCCGCTAAAACGGCGATAATGGGCTTGCTAATATGCGTTATAGAATTCCAATAGAAGCCCAGGTTAGATGTCCTGCACATATAACCTGGGCTTCTATTGGAATTCTATAACGCATATTAGCAAGCCCATTATCGCCGTTTTAGCGGCAGTTTCCTGCCGCTAAAACGGCAATAATTTTAACGTGGGTCTTGCTAATATGCCCCTAATATCTTTAAAATAAGGAGCGTTTACAACTTCCCGAAAGCTTTGCTACTACCAGAGCTGGCTGCTTGTTCAAGATCATCCCACGCCTGTGTTTTTAAATCATTCTCTCTCACCCTCCTGGCTGTTTTATATTCTAAGCGTAGTAAATGAATCTTAGGGTAATCCCTGGGGAGGTTTTTTAAGGCGTTTACAAAGTCTGTTTTGGCTTTAGTGCAGGCCGAGTCAAACCGCCCCTTTTTTGCTGCGAAGTTTGATGACTTTGCCCGCGTAATTGCTATTTTTATTTTTGCCAGAAGGGCAGTGAATCTGGTGACCGTGTCTGCGGGGGTTAGGTCTTCTCCCAGGCATTTTATAATATCTTTCTTTATATGTGCCAGAATTTCGGGGACCAAATTTGATTTTATTACCACTGTCCATTTCAGTTGGTAACCATTTTTCCTGGACAGGTTCACATCCGCAAGAACCAGATTATGTTCTTTGGGTGTAGGAAGGATGTTTAGCTGAGTCAGTAGGATGGCATGATCGCTATGGGGTGAGAACCTAATGCTCTTAAGGTCTACCTTCTGAAGTAGATGTCCAGACACTAAGACGAAATCGATTGTAGTTTCCTGAGTGCCTCTTCTAAAAGTTGACCCTTGCCCTTTTTCATTAAACTCGCTTAGTATAAACAAGTTCCACTGTGATAACAAGTTGTTTAAGGCCTCTCCATACCCATTGTGCGAGAAATGCAGGAGGGGATTGCCGTCGGTGGTTTCTACACCACAGACTCTAGTCTCCGTAAGTTTACATAGATGGATATTAAAATCCCCCGCCCATATGAGATTCACATTTCCCCCTTTCTTCCCTTTATACAATTTGTCAATCTCCACCGTTAAGGCATCCACCACAGCCCTAGAGTTTCTCCCGAATTCATTATTATAGAAGTTGACGAGAGTACAAATATTCTGTTTCATAATGTCCAACTCTAGTATCTGGAAATGGGTGTGTAGCGAGCCAACTTGTCTGACTTGGAGTGGTGTGGTATTTGAGATTAGTGTAAGTAAACCCCCTTTGCCCTTCCTGAAGCTGCAGGCGTAGCTGGAGAGTGGAAGGAACGAAACCCCGTAAAGAAGGGAGGGTCTATTGCCCAAGTTTCCTGGAATAGGACTAACTCCATATCTTGCCACTCATTCAGCCAATGTTGGTTCATTAATTTGGAGGCTAAGCCTGACACATTCCATGATACCATGTTTGCTCTGGAGCCCTTAATCATATTTGAGGGGGTTGGCAGGGTCTGCCCATGTCCCTGAATTCCTTGCGCCAGAGTTACATCTTCAGCGACCACTTCAAAAGGTGTTGGGTTAAATAGAGGTGGTCGTAAGCTGTTTTCTACTATGGCCTTAATGGGAGATTTGATGGATGATTGGGATAGTGACAAGATTAGTCAATCACAATCCTCCATATTAGACAGGGCAGTGAATCTATTTTGTAGACTAATCCCGGGATTTATATTGGAACCCCCGTTCCTGTCCGTTAATAAATTCCTAGTTTTGTCCATTTGAGCCCTCCCCTGGGGTCATCCTGGCTGACATAAAAGTATTCCAGTGCTAGGGGTATTATTTGGGTATTCCTTAATGCAGGAATATGTAGATTAGCCAGGAGGGAGGCACTTGCGTGCGAGTTATTAAAATTGATTACCACGCAATCTCCATCATAATGTTTGCTTTGTCCCCCCACCCAGCCAACTCTCCTAGCCATAATCAATTCATGAGCCAACACCTTCCTCCCCCGATCGGTCACGTTAACATTGTGAAGTAACCAGTGCAAACATTTGTCCATTAACTGTCCAGTAGTTTCACTCTGATTTTCACGGAGGCGAGGAGTATTTGCCAGAACCTGGACCAATGGGGCAGCGGCAGGTGGAAGATGAAGGATGTGATGCCGGAAAATCTGTTGCGCTCCGACATTTTGATCTTGGATTCTTGCCTTATGTGCAACTCTCATTTGACCATTCTGGGATAATAATAATGGTTGGGAGGTAATGGCTCTTTTCTTCAGGCCTAGAAGGCCTTGCGTGGCCCCAGTTGGATTGGATTTTTGGGGAGTGTTAGGATCTTGCATTAGATGACTGTCAAGGCCTCCAGATGGTAAACACGGTGCTAATGGTTGGTTCGAATTTGCCACTGGAGGAGTGTCCCGAGTTTCTCTTGATGGTTTTTGAGTTGTAGATGTTAATGGGTTGGGGACATGGGTGGCAGGCGTTCTGGCAAGTAGAGTCCGATTCTGCGATTCCAACTCCGCCAAGCGGAGCTCAATTTGGATCAGTTTATCAAGAATGGGAGCCAGTACCTCACTTATTTTCCCTATAATCTCCAGCCCAGCCTCTGGTCCACTAGGGTCCGGGGGTTACAAAATGTTTGCTTGTTCTGGTAGTGATATTATCTTTAGGTTCTTGGCATGGGCCTTTGTTTGGGCAGATTTAGGTTTCGGAGCGCGAATGATCTTTGGTTTTTTGAGTATTGCACCATTAATGGCCCCGCCTGCTCTAGGTCGTTTGGCGGGTGGTAGCGGTGAAGAATAATTCAATGGGGAGACAATCTGGGGGGAGCGGTCTAGGCCCCTTCATGGGGCAGATTCTATAATGTGGTTTACAAGAACACATCCACTCTTATCTAATACCCGGACTGTTGGGGTTACAGGGATTGCCAACATTGTAAGTGGTAAAGTGACAGACTCGGGAGGTGGTGTCGGGGATAGACTCAATCTTAGTGAGGTAGATTCCAGAGAAAGGCGTCTTTCGGTCAACTCTATCTCCACGGAGAGGACGCTTGCCGCTCTTACTAGGAAGGAGTCCAATGTTGCTCCGACCCTCCCTCCTCACTCTCTTTACAACCCTTTCCTTTCGACATAGTTATGAACCGGGATAGTAAGGGATAAACTGTACCTTAACAGGAGTGCAGATGAAAGGGTATAGCCCCAGCCCAGCCTCCTCCGGGCGTGGACGGGCCCGCCCTTGGCCCGGGCTTCGCCCGCGCGCGTCCCGCGCTGCGTGAGGTTACCGCGAATTAAGTAGGCGCCTCCAGGCGCGTGGTCAGCTGCAGTGGTAGCAAAGGAGCCTGGGACGTGTAGTCCGGTCCCGCTCCTGCTTCCAGACGAAATACCGGCAGTAGCAGTGTCGGCAGTGTCCTCTCAAGTGGCAAGAGGTGCTTCCCAGCTTTTACCAGGTAGCCACTGGACGCAGTCTGGACCCTCCTGCTGCTCTCGAGCTTCCCGCGCTGCGGGAGGTTACCGCGAATTAAGTAGGCGCCTCCGGGCGCGTGGTCAGCTGCAGTGGTAGCAAAGGAGCCTGGGACGTGTAGTCCGGTCCCGCTCCTGCTTCCAGACGAAATACCGGCAGTAGCAGTGTCGGCAGTGTCCTCTCAAGTGGCAAGAGGTGCTTCCCAGCTTTTACCAGGTAGCCACTGGACGCAGTCTGGACCCTCCTGCTGCTCTCGAGATTTTCGGAAACCAGCAGAATATCTGGTCAATCGATTGGTGGCCAGATTCACTTGGTTGCTGCCCTTGCCCTGTATCCCAGGGTAAAAACTTAGGGGTCACCGTGGACAATTCACTCTCTTTGAGTTTGCAGGTTAACAGAACGGTGTCCACCTGCTTTGGGATAATCAGGATCCTCAGAAAAATCTCCCACTTCCTTTCCTTCGCCTCTTGCAAACAGGCAGTGATTGCATTAGTGATGTCCAGGTTGGACTATTGTAATGCCCTTTATCTGGGCATTAATAAGGGCCTTGTCCGTCGCTTGCAGCTGGTGCAGAACGCAGCAGCCAGGCTAGTGATGGATCTTCCAAAATTCCACTCCGTCTCGGCTTCCCTCAGCAAACTGCACTGGCTTCCTTTAAATCAAAGAATTGCGTTTAAAGACCTATGCCTCACCCATAAGGCCTTTTATGGTCTGGGCTCGGACACTATCAACAGGCTGTTCCAGCGCTATGTCCCTACCAAGCAGCTTAGATCAGCTAGCAAAAATCTGCTGCAAGTTCCAAGGTTTAAGAAGTCTAGATGGGGAGGCAGGGCTTTCTCCATTGTTGCTGCTGGTCTATGGAACTCCCTTCCTGGCGATCTCTCGGGACTGCTGTCTCATTCTCTCTTTTGCAAGGCTCTGAAGACTTGGCTCTTTAAAATGATTTCTGTCTAAACAGTACTTTATCTTTGTATGACAGTCCCGCCAATAGCGCCTTGACGCCCTTGGGCTAGTTTGCGCTTTAGAAATCTAATATTCATTCATTCATTCATTCATGGTTGTGGGTGGGGGGAGTGCTCCATCCTGCTCAGCTGTGGGACAAGGGGGCCTGGAGGGAGTTGTACTGATGGCTTCCTTCCCACACACACCCCTCCCTGTTCAGAAGGCTACCTAGCTGTGAAGTGGAGAAGAGGAAGGGAATAGGTTACACATGGCTCTTGGATGGGGGGAGTGTTCCATCCTGCTCAGGGGTGAGACAGGAGGGCATGAGAAGGCTACCTACCTGTTAGTTTGAGGAGTGCAATGAAATGGCTGCCACATGGTTATGAGTGGGAGGAGTGTACCATCCTGCTCAGCTGTGGGACAAGGGGGCCTGGTGGCAGCTGTAGTGCTGGCTCCCTGTACACATGCCCTCATGGAAATATTGCTGGCTACCTTTGGGGTGATTCAGAGGAAGGAAATGTTAGATCTGTGAGACATGTGTTGGGAAGAGTGTGTTGTACGTAAGTGCATTTGTGTTTTGGGAGTGTAGCTTTCTAGTTGTGCAAGACAGTACATAGCAGTGTAATGGGAGACATTTGTTGGTACTTACCAGCCTCCACTTCCCCGGGTATTCCTGTGAGACTCTCTGGATGCAGTATGGCAAGCACCTTCTCCTCCCATTCGGTGAGTGTTAGTGGTGGAATGGGACGTCCACCGCCAGTCCTCTGAGCCAGCTCATGGTTCTTGTTGGCACGCTCTTTCACCCTGGTCTTGAGGTCATGCCACCTCCTCTTGATGTCCTTCAGGGTGCGCGGGGTGGTCCCTACTGCATTGACTTTGTTGACTATCCTTTCCCACATTTGATTTTTTATGGCTACTGGTGTCTGTTGGACCATGCTTCCAAACAAATGTGGTTCTACTCTGATTATCTCTTCTACCATCACTGACAATGTTGTCAGTGAATTTGGGCATTTTCTTCTGTGACATGGTGTGTGATGTGCAAATGGGTGAAAAGTGCAGGTGTGAAGGTGGTGGTGGTAATGTGTGTGGTGTGTGTGTGGTTGTGATGGTGTGATGTGTGCTGGTTTGCCTCTCCTTTGTGCTGTGGGGTTGGGCCTTTCAGGTCTGTAGTTGTGCAAAGGATTCTGGGCAGGGAAGGGGCTGGTTTTATACTCTATGTGGGTGGGTCATAATGGAGTATTCATGTCAGGTGTGCTGTCTGGGTTGACCTGGGATTTCTATTTTTTACTTGCCATGGGGATGTGTCATTGGGGTGTGTTAGATGTTTTTTGAGGCTGAGCCAGATATACAGCCACACTTGGTAGCCTTGTTGTGTGGTTGCTTTCGACCGCCATTACTTGTTCCGCGCGACCGTGGTGGTCAGAATGCAACAGTCCTTCCGCCGGCTCTCCCATTCATCATTATTTGCGATCGCGGCGGTCGGAAACAACTGATCGCCATCATATCGTAATTTCACTTGCGGTCATTCCGCTGGTCGAACGGCGGTTTTTGGTCTTTCCGCAGCAAATCTGACCACCGCGGACGGATTTTTCTGGCAAGCCATCCTAATCTGACCACGGGTTTGCCCCGGTACATGCGGATGGTTAATTTCCGCTACCACGGCGGTCGGAATGCTTTTCCGACCGCCATCGTAATCGGCCCCCTAGTGTGGATTGTTGGAGGTGTCTCCAAATATATTAATTAAAATGATAGTAGCAACCCTGAATTGCAGTGTGAGGGTAGGTTTTTAGTATTGCATTTATCATTGCCTGCTCAAAATCAATAATTATTTTCTGGGGAAAATAATTATTGGTTTCCTGTTTTATTTTGGACAGTAGTTCGATATAGGTGGAGTTTTGCTTATTTGGTAGTAAAGCGTGGAGAAAAGGGATGTTTGTGTTTTGGTATAGTGCATGGACAGTATATAATTGATAGAATGGTTTTGGACATATTTTAAAAGTCCCGTCCATCATCCAAGTTTCAGACTGTTGGAGTTTTAGTAAATTATTAGCAGTTGCAAAAATAATTATTCTTTTATCCTTTGATTTGTTATCATAAAGAAGAAATTGTTCTTCATAATGTGTAATTGCGAGTTCTGGGGGAATTTCTACTTCTTCAAATGTTTTTGGGGCAGGTGTGGTGGTGGTAGTAGCTTTTTTCGTTCTAGCTCTGGTTCTTTTTAGGGAAGATATTGAGGGCATTTGGCCAGTAGCATGTTGTGGTATTTTGGGGAGCATTTACTTAAGTATTTCAGTGGTAGATTTGTCTGATCTAGTGCTAGCTTCTTTTATATTGTCTAAAGCATTTCTAACCTCAATTTCACTAACGTTACGGGGGTGGTTATGTTCTTTAACATACAGAACAGTTGTTTCCTTAGTTGTAGCCCTCCCATAACATTTATTAGAATAGTATTTACTACATTTCCAGTTTACTTTCAGTCCAGTTTGTTTTTCTTTGGTATACACATACCCCATGTAACATAGTAAATATTTTCCTTTTTGTGAAGTTATGAATTGGGCGCCATCAGACATTGTGATGTTTCTAATGCTAAGAAAAATGTATATAAAAATTACTACAAATATTACTGTACTGTTTTATTTATTTATTTAAAACATGTACATTGTCATTTATATACTTACAATGTTGAATTTGAAGTTGTTTTCAATGCTGATGCACTTTCTTTGCTGTTTGATTTCAATTTTGTTGATGATATTTCTGTTGGTACAAAAAAAGTAATTTTAATAATTTTGTTTAATTTTGTACGAAGTGGGGGAAGTTGGGATAAAGTTGGACTTTATTTGGGTATTTTAGCTAATTGTTTTAGTATAATTTAGTTTGATACTTACTTTATTTACAAGTCGGTTTTTCACAGTGTTCTGTAGCAGTTTGGATGTTTTCAGAATTATCTGTAGAGGAGACATAGATTTAAAATATATATATTAATTATTTTGTTAGAATAAATATTTCTTTTAGAAGATTAGCAGTAGCATCAGATTATAAATTAAGCCTGGGCGGTGAACTACGCTACGCTCGCGGAGCTTGCGAAGTTGCGGTAACTTCGCGATTCGCGTAGAACGCGAAGTTACCGTGCACTATGCAATTTGCGGCGTAGCGTAGCTGTTTTTCTTCTTCGCGCGCTCAATATACGTTCTCGCACGCGCGGTAACGACCTACCGTGATTCTGCGTTCGCCGACGCGACTTCCTATCCGTTCGCGGGCGCCACGAGATTTGGAATCCGGCCGCACGATCCCGCGAGAGTGTGCGAACGCGAACACGTCATTCGGACGCGCGATCTGACTTCCGGCGGCAGTGTTGGTAAGATCGCGATCCCGAACACGAAGAAACTACAATCTGGCGAAGAATATATCTCGAGCATCATAAAACCTTCTCGAAAATGATGAATTAGTTCATTTTGCACAAAAAACTCCTCAGGTTGTCATTTAGAGATGTAGTTTGGTGAGCAAGGAGTCCTTTTTCTTTTTTCCAAGAGGAAGGAAGTGCCCCTGATTCTCAAACTTCCTGTTCCTGTCCAGCAGGCTCCTCCCAGTGCTTTGTCCATGTGCTGTTCACTTTCATTTGGATTTGGAGCTGGAAGGATCACTTTTTGTGTCTGTCTGCTGCATCATATCATTGGATTGGATTTGAGGACTCTTGGATTTGAGATTTTACAAGTAAGTTGGAGAATTGGTGTACTTGTTTGTTTTATTGGGGCTTGTTTGTACCTACATTTTTTTGTGGTATTTCCATAGTTTTTAAAATGTATTGTTGTGGCCTGTAGTTTCGGCAGGGGCCTAGTTATTTTTCTTTGATTGGAATTTCAGCCAGTAGGCCCGGACGAGAGCCAGAGGTACCCATGGGTGCATGTTTCTGTGGTGTCTGTTGAATTTAAAGTTTAAACATCATGTAGGCCGGGCATCCATGGATGGCATTGGATTGATTTGCAAAATGTGGGTTTTGGGGTGGTATTTTATATTTTTGGGTGTTTGAATAGGCCTTTTCAGGCAGTAGGTAACCCTGGGCGTTCAGCTCGCGGACTTTGGGCAAGTCCGCACTGCGCGACAACGCGGACTTACACTTTTTATCTTCTTCGCGCGCTCAATGTACGTTTTCGCGCGCGATAACGACAATTTGTGACGATCGCGATGCCGAACTCGCAGAATTTACAATCTGGCGAACAATATCTCTCGAGCATCATTAAACCTTCTCGAAAATGTTGATTTAGTTCATTTTGCACAAAAAACTCCTCAGGTTGTCATTTAGATGTAGTTTGGTGATCAAGGAGTCATTTTTTTTTTGTTTTACAATTTTTTCCAAGAGGTAGCAAGTTTCCCAGAGTCTCCAACTGCCTGGTCCTGTCCTTTGTCTTCACTTTTTGTTATTTTGGGTGGCCTGGCCATGTGGGTGGCGGCCATTTTGTAAAGCCAGGCATTGTGCTTTTGCCATAGGCCTGCATTGTCTGTCTTGTGTTCCTTTTCTTGTTGTTCTGGGTGGCCTGTCCATGTGTTGGCGGCCATTTTGTGTGAACAGCCACTGTGCTTTTGCCATAGGCCTCAAAGCTTGCAGCCTAGTGTGCCAGTAGGCCCGGCGGTAGTCATCCTCATGGGTGCATAAAAACTGTTTCTGTGTTGTCTGTTGAATTGTAACATAATTTAGGCCATGGATGGCATTGGATTGATTTGCAAAATGTGGCTTTTGGGGCGTATTTTATTTTTTTGGGTGTTTGTTAAATAAATAGGCCTTTTCAGCCAGTAGGTAACCCTGGGCGTTCAGCTCGCAGACTTTGGGCAAGTCCGCACTGCGCGACAACGCGGACTTACACTTTTATCTTCTTCGCGCGCTCAATGTACGTTTCGCGCGCGCGATAACGACAATTTGTGACGATCACGATGCCGAACACGCAGAATTTACAATCTGGCGAACAATATCTCTCGAGCATCATTAAACCTTCTCGAAAATGTTGATTTAGTTCATTTTGCACAAAAACTCCTCAGGTTGTCATTTAGATGTAGTTTGGTGATCAAGGAGTCATTTTTTTTTTGTTTTACAATTTTTTCCAAGAGGTAGCAAGTTTCTCAGAGTCTCCAACTGCCTGGTCCTGTCCTTTGTCTTCACTTTTTTGTTATTTTGGGTGGCCTGGCCATGTGGGTGGCGGCCATTTTGTAAAGCCAGGCATTGTGCTTTTGCCATAGGCCTGCATTGTCTGTCTTGTGTTCCTTTTCTTGTTGTTCTGGGTGGCCTGGCCATGTGTTGGCGGCCATTTTGTGTGAACAGCCACTGTGCTTTTGCCATAGGCCTCCAAGCTTGCGGCCTAGTGTGCCAGTAGGCCCGGAGGTAGTCATCCTCATGGGTGCATAAAAACTGTTTCTGTGTTGTCTGTTGAATTGTAACATAATTTAGGCCATGGATGGCATTGGATTGATTTGCAAATTGTGGCTTTTGGGGCGTATTTTATTTTTTTGGGTGTTTGTTAAATAAATAGGCCTTTTCAGCCAGTAATTAACCCTGGGCGTTCAGCTCGCGGACTTTGGGCAAGTCCGCACTGCGCGACAACGCGGACTTACACTTTTTATCTTTTTCGCGCGCTCAATGTACGTTTTCGCACGCGCGATAACGACATTTTGTGACGATCGCGATGCCGAACACGCAGAATTTACAATCTGGCGAACAATATCTCTCGAGCATCATTAAACCTTCTCGAAAATGTTGATTTAGTTCATTTTGCACAAAAACTCCTCAGGTTGTCATTTAGATGTAGTTTGGTGAGCAAGGAGTCATTTTTTTTTGTTTTACAATTTTTTCCAAGAGGTAGCAAGTTGCCCAGAGTCTCCAACTGCCTGGTCCTGTCCTTTGTCTTCACTTTTTTGTTATTTTTGGTGGCCTGGCCATGTGGGCGGCGGCCATTTTGTTAAACCAGCCACTGTGCTTTTGCCATAGGCCTCCAAGCTTGCGGCCCAGTATGCCAGTAGGCCCAGAGGTAGTCACCATGGGTGCATAAAACTGTTTCTGTGTAGTCTGTGGAATTTTGGCATCATTTAGGCCATGGATGGCATTGAATTGATTCAATTGAATTGCGAAATGTGTTTTTTTTGGGAGGGTCTGACTATTTCACTTTTTGGGTGTGTTAAATAAATGCCTTTTTTGCGTGTGTACTGTGTAATTATAATTGTGTTGTTGTAGTGGTTGTCTAACTTTCCAAAGTGTTTTTAGCCATGTGGATTTTAGTTTTTGCATTAAAGCTGTGTGTGTTTTATAAGGCATCCTTTGTCTGCCCATATATAGGCCTGCTTGAGTTCATTGTTTGCCGTGCCTTGTGCCTGTGAGTCACCATGTTTCTGGGGGCCATTTTGTTGTGGTAGTTATTAGTGTGCTGTTTTTGCCACATAGGCCTGCGTGTCTTTCCATTTTTCCTCTTGTCTTACTGCTTCCAAATCCATCCCCATTGCCAGCTGCAGCTCCCTGATGCTGCTATATAATACATCCCACGTGATGCACAAATTTAGGCCAAACATGCTCCAGTACATTTTAGTTTTTGTTCTTTACTATTCTTATTTTTCCAGAGTGTACACTAGCACTACACAGTAGCCAGGAAAGCCCTGGCCTTGTTGTCAACGTCTCATAAATGGCTACACTGTGTGTTGTTGTTCAGAGTTTCTGAAATTTAATAATTGAGGCCACCACACACTAAGTTCTATATTCTATTTGTTTGATTTGTGCTATGTTTGACTGATGTTCTGGCTTTTTTGCTTTTAGGTGCACAAAGACTGAGGAGGAGGTGTGTCTCTCATCATTGCCTGTTGCACTTCCAGACAGACATCCTGCTGCTGTACACACAACACAACGTGACGTGTGACCTGACCAGACATCTCTGCAACTGAGTGCTGCTGACATCTGAAGAAGATGGGCCCAAAGAAAGCAGGTACCAGGTCCTCCAGTACCAAGAAAGTTGCTATTGAGAAGAAGAAGGAACAGAAGAAGCAAGTGACACTGAAGTCTGGTGTGCCGGCCAATACCTTTTTGGGAAAAAAATAATTGCGCCTGCAGCAGCGGTGTCCGGGGGCAAGCTGGGGGCAGCACCTCCGCATCAGTGGACCCAACCCACCAACCCAGGCCCAAGCACATGAGTGGGGAAGAGGTAGCCAGCCTAATGGTGGAAAGCAGTGATGCTGAGCCGGAGATAAACTTATCGCTATCTCAAAGTAGTACCCAATCAACGCAGGAGGAAACACAGCAGATAAGTGGTCAACAACAACAGCCGCAACCACCGCCCACAATAGTAGTTGTTGTTCCTCCTGAAGTAGGGGCAGTTCAGGAAATTGAGCCTCATGCAGAGGTAGAAGAAGAAGCCACTCATTCAGAAGATCCATTGTCTTCCAAATCCCCAGCAAGGAAAAGGAGGGGTAGTCCATCAAGTTCTTCGCCAAGCCCCCTTCTGATGATCTAGATGCCACTTGGAAGCCACAAACTGAGTCTGAGAGGGAGCCACGTTCCAAGACCAAGCTAGGGAAAAGGAAGGTTCCAGAAAGCCTTACACTTATGGAGGTCGATGTAGAACAGCAAGATGATGATGATGATGACGACGAGCCAGTCATCACGAACATCACTCCCGGCCCCGAGGAGATGGAGACCAACATTCTTACTCTATCCAAAATCGCTGCGAGGGATGTAGCACGCATACCTCCACAGGTAACACCAACACGACCTACAGCTTCCATATTTGCATTAGCAAAGGCCCGGCAGCGACCTACATCCAGCACAACCACCACCTCTGTAGGAGTAGGTAGTGGTACAGCAGCACAGAGTCAAATTCAACACACACCCTACAGATCATCCGGCATTGGAAGTGGCACCTCCAGCAGGAGGCCAAAGTTAAGCTCCCCAGTTTGGGACTTCTTTACGGTTAGCGAAAAGGAGGAGAACATTGCTATATGCTCCATTTGTAATACCTCTGTTAGTCGTGGTAAGCTTGGTACAAACTATGGTACCGGAGGCCAAATGACCCATCTGAAAAAACACCACTTGATCAGCTGGGAGGACCACCTTCGCGCCATAAAAAAAACTGCAACCATTGGTGTTGGTGGGGATAAAGGAGTAGAAGAAGAAGATCCGATCACGGTGGAAGAGGAAGGACAGGGAGACATTCTCTCTGGTAGTGGTACACAAGGTGTCCCTGACCCCAGCAGTGCAGTCTTAACGTTGCACACATCTTCAGCAACATCTCAGTGGCACAAGAGTAAGAGTCAGCCGGAGATACCAAGAAGTACCAGGTCCGCACTACCAAAAAGTGCGTTGAGCCTAAGAGAAAGGAAAACCATGCAGCCTACCATTATCAGCATGTTTGGGGGTGAGGGGCAGTACGAACGCAACCACCCAATAGCACGTTTGTACAATGCGAAGCTGGCTAAAATGTTAGCACTGGACCTTCTCCCTTTTTCTTTTGTTGAAGGGTTGGGTTTTGTGGAATTTGTGTCAACCATCTGCCCAAAATGGCATGTTCCCAGCCGCTACTATTTTGCCAGAGTTGCAGTTCCAGCACTACATCACGACGTGCTGGAATTGCTAGGAAAGGCCTTGAAGCAGAGTGCTGTTCACAGTATCCACCTGACTACAGACATGTGGACCAGTTGCCAAGCCACAGATTACATGTGCATCACTGCACACTGGATCAGTTTTGTGGGGGTTAGAGAACAGGTATCTGCTGGTGTTGATACTGCAGAGATTTTTCATGCCACTCGCAAACATGCAACTGTAGCCATGTTTGCCATGGAGAAATCTCATACTGCTGCAAACATTTTGGAAGAGTTTAACACCAAGGTCTTTGAGTGGCTGCGCCCAAGAGGGCTTACGATTGGTTTTGTTGCCACGGACAACGGCAGTAATGTAGTTTTGGCCATGCGCAATGGTGGCTATTTCAGGGTCCCGTGTTTGGCACACTGCATTAACATTGTTGTTCAAGACTTTTTGAAAAATGAATCAAAAGTCAGCAACTTACTGGTCACCTGCAGAAGAATATGCACACATTTCAGCCATTCTTTTAAAGCCCGGAAGCAGCTGAGGGTCATTCAACGTGAGCATAAACAGCCAGTCAAAGCGCTCATCCAGGAGGTGCCAACACGTTGGAACTCAACTTATTACATGCTTGATCGTCTGTTTGAACTGTACATACCACTCAATGCTTATGTCATGCAAAGATTAGGGGAACCTACTGTGAGAGGCATGACCGTTGGGATGGCTCAATGGGACCTCATTAAATGCCTGACTGAGATGCTACTTCCTTTTGAGATCTTCACACGTGAAGTCAGCAAGGAGGACTGTACTATGGGCCAAGCTATCCCATTGTTGCACATGCTAGAGCAACAGCTGAAGGATGTGTCTGAAACGTACGCAGGTGTGGATGACAAACAAGACGCATATCATTTGGCGGAGACCTTAGCCGCTCGCTTATCGGAAAATACAAGGATTAAAAATAAAATTTTGTCACAACCACATTACATTAGTGCCACAATTTTGGATCCACGGTACAAAGTATTTCTGAACAGCAAGGCAGTAATTCCTTTTCGGAAGTGGATGTTGCCAACTACAAAACTTTGATAGCTAAGGAAGCAACTATTTTCGAAAGCGAACGGCTGTTAATTACAGGCCCCCCACCCCAGGCCATAACCAGTACTACAGGGCATCCAGAGTCAAGTTCTACTTCGGAGCCTGAGGGCAGTGCATTTGCCTCCCAGCAGTCACCTACACCAACAGTAACATCAAGAACAGGATCATCCACAGCACAATGTGCAACTGATTGGTTTCTACAGCAGGGGTATGGTAAGTCCAGTGCTGATGCAAAGGCAAAACAGGCCGAGCACATCCGAGCACCCCTTAACATTGAGCGGATGGTCCAGGCCTATCTGGATGACCCAACAGAGGTCTTCATGGATGGAAACCCATTGGTGTATTGGTATGGGAAAAGAAGCCAATGGACAGTGCTCAGCAGGCTGGCGATAAAGTATCTCGCTTCCCCTGTCGCAAGTGTCTCTTCTGAGCGTGTTTTCAGTGCTGCTGGTGCCATTGTAACTTCGAAAAGGACCAGTCTCTCGGCCCAAAGCGTGGAGAGGTTAACCATGATCAAAATGAATCAGCACTTTATACCACCGGATTACAAAATACGTGAATCACAGCAGGAAGAGGAGAGCGACTTGGATGACGTAAATAGTGCGTTACAGGACCTACTTCTGTCCGAACCACCAGAGTTTGAGGACGAGCTCCTCTTCCCTGACAACTAGGCTTTCAAATTGTTGCTTTCTTCCTTCCTTTATGTGTCTGTGTATCTGTCTTTCTGGTTCAAATCAAATCACAACAAAACCATCACCACCGTCTTCTCTTTTTATTTCCCTATTGGAGTTGCACGTCTGTGCATTTAACTGTCCACTCTTCAGAGTCCTGCTTCATCTTCCTGTCTCGCACAAGTACATTTCCATCAAGCCAGACATTAGTACAAGAAATGTTGCCTTTACCAGTCCCGCCTCCATTAGAAGTGAAACATGACTACTATAGCTATCCTCCGTTTTGTTTTCGAGCCGAAACTCATCAGTGTCCGAAGGCTACAGCCTCAGCAGGCATCCAAAGGTCCTCACTGTCAGGACAGAAGGTACTTGGCAGAGAAAGACAAGAGACTCTTCGAAGAAACTTGCTGACATTTGTGCAAACTCAAATGACCAGCAATGAGCACTACACAGGCCGCGGCCCATCATCACAGTGCTGACCATGGGAAGCAACTTAAACTGTGACAAAGTGCCACAGATGAATAAGACGAAAACCGAAACAGCGCCTAACACTCAAAATGAATGTGGACTGGAGTAATGATGAGGCCACTGCCCCGTAAAAAAAAAAAAAAAAATGTCAGAACTAGGCATCTGATGATCTGACAGCCAAAGAGAAGAGCAAGACAGGTAATGATGGAATGCATTGGATGTTTGCAGACTCTGAGCGATTGCTGTTGTTTGTTGTTGATGTTGTGCATGAAGTCGAACTCTACTCTACTAGTTAATCTACAAAGTGACTCAAGTAAGTCAGTGACAGTCAATGTTTCCCTTCTTGTTGTTTAATAACCAAATTGTACTCCTACTACTGCAGGTGCAGGCCAATATCTGTTGCAATTTTTTAATATGGAATATGGACTTAATCGGAGTCAATACAGACTGAGTTGTAGTTGGACAACACGTACCACACCATGATGATGACCATACTATCTTTTTGCGCGCAGTCATTCAGTTGGATCGGAGATGATTCAAGGACTAACTGCATTTCATGAAGTGGCATAAGGTAAACATAAACACAACAATTCAACAAGAAAGTAGTAAACACAGCAGACCTACATGTCCATGTAGTGGTGTAGTCGAGTGTAGTGATGACTGACAGCGGCGCATTGATTTTGTCACTTAATTAGGAAAATGCTAAGTTGCTGTGTATGCCTTTTGTCTGGCTATGTCAAAAATTAAGGTAAATGGAGGTTGGGTCACGGGCTGGTGCTGTGGTGGGCCTGTTCTGTCCTGTTGTTGTTGTAGCTTAATGCTGTAAACAGAATCTACACGATATATCCAAGCCGCCTCACTCTGAAAGTGTTCTCTCTTCTCTTCTTGGACTCCACCGTAAATGATGTTTTTTTTTATTCATTGATTTCTCAATACCCCTTTTGTTTTTCCATCTAGACGTTACAGGCCGGCCTTTACCCTGTGCTTGCTATACTGGGAGACACAACTCACATTTACCTTACCAATCGGCATCAGGAAGGCCACCAAGATTGATGTGCGGAGCGTCCATGGAAGATAGGACCAAGAGGAAGGACGAGATTCAACTCCACAATTTTAGCATGATAATACAGTAACTTTAGTATCATTCATCATTCATCTTTTAATTAATTTGAATCCTTTTTCTCTGCAATCATTAGGACTGTGTGTTGTGTGTTTGTTTGCTAATTGATCCCTACAAATGTTTTTTAATTGTCTTTGCTATCTTTACAAGTAAGCCCAGTACAACATGGAATTTGGGTCTCTGAGGGCATATTACAGGCAAGGCAAATTGCATAGAATATACTGGTGCCCTGTACTGTCTAATTGTCTAGTAGGAGTTATTAAGTACTACTCATTAACCATCAAGTTATCTAATCTTCATCATCATTAACGCATGCATTTCCCTTTTCTCCCTTTATTGATTTTTTGGATAAGATCATGGTCGTCTGCCAAGATTGCGCTTTGCTTTTGTTGTCCATGCGTACTGTTTTTCATTTTCAAACCTTTCCCCAAACCCCCTTCCCATCCATTCATCAAACCCTAACCCTCTTCCCCCGGGCTGTGATTTATATTGAGGTGTGATGTGACTACATAAAATCTACACCAATTGATCACACGCTTGCTGGGGCACATGTGGTGAAAGCAACACTAATTCAATTGCAAGGCAGGGCGAGGAGCTTCTTCTGCTTGCCCACCCATGCTCAGTCTATGTGCATTGTGCAAGCCGTCACCGGCTAATAGTAGTACATCATAATTAATTGCCGTCATTGATTGGATTAATCATCAAACTCCTACCACACAGCAGTAAAGGTTACGAATTACGATTGTGTTAAGTTAAGTGACTCACTCGACAGCACAACTGCAGTTTATAACTTCCTGTACTAGGCTGTCCCCGCCACCATTATGTTTAATTTGACTTTAGCAGTTGCAACTGCAATATTGTTTGTTTGGCAGTCGTCTTCTGTACTGTATTTTACTTCGTTCGACTACTCCTCCCACAGTTTTTCTCAGGCAAGTGACTGTCTCTTTTTTATTTTTTAGCAAATGCTACTGCCAGTGTCTACTCTACTACTACCACCACAACCATGGCATCTTCTACATTCTCTATGGAAACCATGCAGCCATCGCTGTGCCGAACGTAGTCATCATCAATCACAGGTAAGATAAGTTTGGTGGGAGGTAGAATACTAGTAGGACAAATAACTCAGTGAGGGGTACCGCATCTATCTGTTTGTTATACATCATCGGCAGATTATTTAAATCAAACACTGGCTGCGGCCCTGCAGCAGCAAGGAAACCAATGTGACGTTAATTCTTAAAACAGTAACCCCCACAAAACATTAACATTGTATGTTTAAGTATAAATATAATTTATTACCCTAACAAAAATAAACTATCCCACACCTGACCCACCCCTCTCCCTAACCCCAACCAATGTCCAAAACGAAAAAGTCCAAAGAATGTCCCGAAACCCCAACGCCCAATTCCCACCCACCAAAACAAGGAATAAAAAGGGGCAAAGCAACAGGGTCCTCGATGTTATAATCGGCGGGCTTTGAGGTGCATGTCCACCAGGATTTTCACCCGCTCCTCCATTTGCTCCTCTTGCCGTGCCATCCGGAGGAGAATCTTCCTGCGGAATGCCCTGCAGTGGCATCCACAATGGGGGACAGCAGTGCTGGCTGCTAGTGAATTGCGGCGGGTGGCTACCAGACTGCGGCGCCGTACCGCTGGAGTTGGGGCCTGGCTGGGGCCCGGGGCATCGGACGAGGCTGCAGCTGCTGCCGCCTCCTCCTCCTCCGCCTGAGCCACCAGCCGCCGGTACTCCCGGCATATGGCCTCCAGTTTCCGGCGCCGGGCCCTGACTGCCAACTCCTGCCGCAATGGTTTGTCTTGGGAAAAGAAAAAAAAAATATTTTTGTAACCAGTACTCTTACCTAAACAGTAACACAAAATTAATTCAACACATAATGGCACAGTAGCACTAGCAAGAAGCACAGTACATAACATTTGTGGTAATAATCTATCTATCCTCCCACTTCCTCGGCCTCTAACATTTGTGGGAGTTTCAGGCATTATACTAGCACTATGGACTCCAACCAGTACACAGTACACCAGTGTTCTTCTTATCTCTAGTTTAGCGAAATGACATAACCTGGTTGTAGCCGGCATTGCCAGCTCGGTCATCTATGCTTGAACCCAAGACAAACATACGAGTCATGACGCAGAGTCACATTAGTTTGATTTACTACTGTTTGCAGGTGGGGAAGCTCGTATTTTTCTATTACGGGTGGCACTGGCCATACTCTCTCTGTTACATGGAGGGCAATTGCTCAATTTCACAGTGCCTTGGCTACTACAAAAAGGCAGATTATATATCTGATCCAATGATCATTGCTTTTATATGGGACAACGACATAAGGTCAGTAGCGGTCGGTGGTGGGACTCGGGGAGTTTGGCCGGGCGGTGACGTGGGTAGGGGCAGGATGGGGGTAGTAAACTATGGATTACGGCCAATTACAGGTAAGTAAACATATAAATAAATTAAACTAATTTTGTTGCGCACACTGCATCGCATTTGGCGGTGCAGTGCGCACAATGAAATTCACTTTATTTATTTGTATGTTACAGTAAAGTTACCTGTATTTGCCCGCGTAATACATTGTTTACTACTACCCCCACCCTGCCCCTCCCCACATCGGCTTTGGTACGCTGGCGCGGTTTCTTTAACATTCCCTAAAACTGTGCATCCCGTGACAGTCTCCACCTATGCTGTCTATGATGAATACATACAGGCATCCATCCATTCTAAGTAAATGTCAATCATTCTTCTTAATCTCTCCACAAACGTTACTTTGTTTCACCAACAACAACGCATGCGTCCACTCACTCCGTTGCTTGCCTTGGCTTTGAGTTTCACCCAAACACCGCTGATGATTCTTGCTATCCACAGTATCCACCCATACTGTGTCTTCCACCCAGGCAGGCATCCATTCTTCTTTCACCTCCCACCCATCCTTCAACAACACATGCATCTGATTCCTATCAGCCACCTATCCATGCTTCCAACGTATCCTTCTCTGCCAGTCGTCATATTAAATCTCGCCCGCCCTTCCTCCTTCCACCCTTCTTTCCCTTTTTGTTCAACACATCCATCAAGGTCATCTGATCTGACTTTTAGTCTCCTCCATAAAACTTTCACAGCTGAGTTGGAGTCAGATATAAGAGGCCATTGGTTAATGAAGTCACGCTGGTAATGCTATTGCTACTGCATTGCTCATGCTAAGTAAAGGGTGTCTTCTTTATTAACCGTTGTATAATGTTCACTACAACTTCATACCTAATAAGTCTCAACAACAGTACAGTGAGTGAAGTCCACTCCACACACCCTTCCAGCTAGTGCAATGTCAATAAGTCATGAATATAACTTACCACCGCCCGCCACTGCTGCTGGCTCACCCCCTGTATCTCCTGCAGGTGCTGCATCTCCTGCCCCCTCCGGAATGGCCGCAACGCCATCGCCGCTGGCCCCACCGGCACTGGTGGTCGGTAGTACGCCTAGAAAAAACATGACACATTTTTAGATGCCTGTACACCTCCCCTATTTATTCTTTTTCACTAGCAAGATTGAAAAAAAAGTTAATACATACATATTATTATTATAAATCACATTCAATAGTCCAAATCGGGTACTAGAGTACAGTCAGTAGACAGACACTAGTAGTGTTATTATGGTCCCTAGGGTCATTATTATACTATACTCTACTCTTTGCAAAGTTAGCCTGAGCCATGCAACCATTTTTCGCTTCATGTCTTTTGCGCATGTTACCTCGCAGCTTGTTGTGCAGTAACAGTAAGACGTCTTTTGAGCCCACATGAGCACATACAGCTACTGTCTGAGCGTTGCGTACAAGAGGTCGAAAAACAAGCCACTTTGTTATGGAGTTCCGTTAGTCCGTATTACTTAGCCATAGGTAACATGTTACAGTTTTTTGGCAGGACTGACAAATGCTTGCATTAACACGCACCATTTTTCTCAGGCAGAGGATTCCCTTCTACGAACCAGAGATTTGCAGAGCTTATGAATGATGCATGTAACCAGTAATTCTACGTTCTACGGTGAGGAGTCGCCCAGAATTCACACAGATCTTTTGTCTTATATCATCATGCACTTGTTGCAACAATTTTTATTGTTTTAATCTTATGCATTTTGCTGTTGGAGCTGGCTGGAGTACACTGAATTTTATAGAACAACAACATACAGAGGTTGTTATTTGAAAATAAACCTTTTGAACTTACACATAGACTCTGTGGTATTTGGTGTGGTGGTGGTGGTGGACTTACACGAGTGAGTGAGCGAAAGGGTGTTATGTTCTGGGTTGTGGAATCATAATCATTGGGTATCTTCGGGTGGGGGTTCGGGGACCTAATGAGACACTAGCTAGTCGTTCAGGGGATTGTGGGTTCACTTCTGACTGAGGTGTGAGGAACGTCCAAGTTCCAAACTCGCATCACCAACATCCTATTTCATTGTGCATAGTTCTGCATGGGGCTGTGCAGAATCCAAGTAGTATGTACTATATCCTATCAAAAATAGTCAAATATCTGGTTGTGCATTTTGTTTGTGGTAATTGTCAAAGCCTCAAGATTAAGAAGCCTAGAAGAGGACAACCGAAAGGACTGGACTCAGTGGCTAGAGCTATTAGTATTGGTCAATCTGAGTTTTATTCAAAACCGTACAATAAAGAGTGGCAATGCAAACTGGGCAAGCTTAGTGACAGACTAATAGTAGTAGTACAGAGTACAGACATTCATAGCAGAGGCAGTTACAACTTAGAGGCAGGGATAACCAGAATTTAGAAACAGATAGTCAAGTCAAGATCAAAGAATCTTTTGTAAAAAATATAATTAGGGAGTGGAGCCAGAATTAATAGTTCAGAAAAAATAAGGTCCAGTAAAAGTTAGGGCAATATAATTGTTAATATAACCACTGAAGGACTTACTGGGACCAGCAGCAGGGCCCTCGGTAGAGGAGCGGTCCTCTGGTGGTTGTCCCGCCGACTCGGACCCCGTCTTCTTGCCCCTGGGTGCTGCAGATCAGTGATCATGTAAGATATAATAAAGAAAAAGAAAGACACAAACATTAATGATTGCTGTGAAACAAATAAATTATCTAAAAAAACGCTCAAAAAACGTTTTAGGAAACAAAAATTGCAATAAAATTGACCTATCTAATCCGATCGACTACTGGCTTGCGGGATTCACGGACAGTCTACTTATTTGGGAACACTAATTCAGTGTTCCATTCTGATTGATTCAAATAAAATCCAGAACACTAACTAAGCCTAAGTACCACCTGACCTAGCCCACCTATTCCAGGCGGGCCAATTGTTCATTAAGCCTGCATTTCCATTTTTTTTCCCATCAAAAATGCATAGATGAGAAGGAGGACACATGCATAAAGTCAGTGCATAATGCATACACCAAATTGTTGGTTGGTTGCGTCTGATGTTCTGCAGCTGACTGACACTGCTAAGCTAAGCTTACCAGTACCACTCACTAAACAAACTACAAAAGGTTCTACTAAGGACTGGGGTAAGCAGCACTCAGTGACAGAGGATGCGTCACGCAGACCGCTCAAAAATTATCAACTAATAGTAACTAAACCTACTATCAAATCCATCCACCACTATTTGACAGGAGGACAAAGGAAGGACTACAGTCTCTCTAGCAATAGCATTACCTAACTGAAGTTCTCTAAAGTAAACTCTTACATAATAATGACAAGCGAGCGCAAAGTTGAAAAAAAGTAAGAGTACCACCCAGCACCTGTGTCCTACAATCACAGAAGATTTTGAAACGTAATTTACCTGCAATGTAAGCAGCATTATTCTTGTTATTTGTAAAAAATGTATACACAAATCACAATACTTATACTACTATATATATTGGCTACTCACCAAGCCCCACGACCTCGACACCTAGCAGGTCCAACAGGTCCTGCTCCCGGTCAAGAATGTCTGACCACCGGTGGGCCAGCTGGTTATGGGTGCGCCGGACCGCGGAGCAGCGAAACACTGCCCGACGCACCTTCGCCCACCGGCGGTGACGCTCCTGGGTCGGGTAAACGGAGCCTGGCCTGCCGCCTGCTGCCCAGGTCAAGGGGAGGTGGCGCTGAATAAAAAAAACAAGGGCGGCCACCTCCTCCTCCGTAAACAGCTGGCAGGCTTGCACCCCTGCGGGGCGCAGTCTGCCGCAAGGCAGGCGGCGATTGGGCGCACGCGCCTTGCCCTTTGAGCCGCTGCTGCTACCCTTCGCCATGGTTCTGGGGTGGGAGGAGGTGAAAAAGAAAAGTTAGAAGGGAAAAATAAAGTTAGGGGAAGAAGTAGGAGCTTAAAGAAGAAAGTTATATAAAACAGTTGAAAAGTAAAAAAAACACAGTAAAAAGTAGAAAAAAATGCAAAATATAGACTTAGGCAGAGAGAGAGATAGGTAAGAAATAAAGAAAAATTGAAAAACAGTGTAAAAAACTAAGGATTGCAAAGATTGAGGGAGGATAGAAAAGCAGGCCCAGAACCATAGCATAGAGTGGTAAAACAGGATGGCCGCGCCCATCGCGACCGCATGGGTAAGTTCGCGCGATATTTCTCCCCGAGCACGCAAAAAACGTCGCGAACATGTACAACGCGTTCCCGAACATGGAATGCGCATCGCGAGCACGCTATACGCGACCCGGAACAGGAAATAAGGGATCGCGAACGGGCGGGACAAGTGAAAACCAAAATGGCCGCGCCCATAGGCGACCGCATGGGTAAGTTCGCGCCCCCGAGCACGCAAACAGCGCCCCAAACACGAACAACGCGTTCCCGAGCAAGAAAAACGCATCGCGAACGGGCGCGCCAAGCAGCTACGCATGCTCGCGAAGCTATGCGTAGCTCGCGTAGCGCTCCGACGTCTTCGCGTAGCGCGACTACGCGAACTACGCCCAGGGTTATTATAAATGTGATTTTACTTACTTTCTGGAGTAGGAAATAGTATTTTCTTTCATGAAGTCCTGTGTTCTGGCAGCAATCCGGCAGAGTTTCGCCTTCTTGTTTCTTTTTGGTTTGAGGTGTAAAATACTGATTAATTTTTGTGTCTTTATATAGTGTTTAATTAATAGCTCGTTTAATTTCATTGGTTTATTTTAATAGTGTGTGTATTTCATTGGTTGTCATTTATTGTTTTAATTGTTTTGGTCGTTGCATTCCATATATGGAAAACGCTAATTAAGATTCAGTTATTGCATTTTTTTTTTTACTGCTTTACTCTATTAAATGTGATTTATATTGTTTTAGAAGTTAAATAATATGTGCTTTTTATTTAGGTATAATATTTATATAGTTATTAATTGTGTGTTTTTAGTATATTTTATGATAATATATTTAAATAATTTTAAAACAGGTTGTATTACATTTATTTTGTATGTTGTGTATGTTTATTGATAAATATATATTTTTGGGATTAAGTTTTGTATGTTTATAAATGTTTTTAATATGTCGATATATTTTTTTAAATGATATTATTGCTGTCTATATTGTTGTTATCGATATTATTGATATCTTGTATCTTTTTTAAACATGTTCGATATTTTTTATAACTATTTTTTTATGTTCGATAATACTGATATTGATGTAAGTGTTTGACGATATTTTGGTGTCGATATTAGTGCATTTTCTTAAATAGGTATAGGATGTCGATATTACTGTGATCGATATTTTTGTGTCGATAATGTGGTAGGTCGATATTGTGTCTTTCGATATTATGTCAGTGATTCTGGAGGGACATGTTTGTTGAGTGACAATGAATACAGGTACCTGAAGGTGGAGAACCCTTGATTGCTCTGTACTTACATACTACCCAAGGTTCACAAGAAGGGTGATTTCCCACCGGGGAGGCCTATTATATCAAAGGTGGGCTCCCCTACCGAGAGAATATCGGAATTCGTGGATCTCAAACTTCAAACACACGTCCGAAACCTGCCCTCATACATCATGGATAGCAAGGACATATTGACAAAATTTAAGAACTTTACTTGGTCCAATGACTTGCTGTTTGTGACCCTAGACGTAGCTAGCCTTTACACATGCATCAAACACAAATTTGGCCTTATGGCAGCCAGATCCTTCCTGGACAGGGAGGGGGCGGACTGTTACGAGCATAATGGCATGGTCATGGAAATGATGGAGCTGATCCTCACAAGGAACTATTCCCTCCATGATGGTACTTGGTATCACCAGAGACGGGGTACTGCTATGGGCTCCAGGTTTGCTCCCTCTTATGCATGCCTCTTTATGGGGTGGTATGAGAGGGAGCATGCCTGGGGCAAATGTGCCTCCCCATGGACTGATCATATAGTCTTTTGGGGGAGGTACATTGACGACATTATTTGTCTTTGATCGGGGTCAGAGGACTCCCTCAGGGATTATTTTGCTTATCTTAACGATAACCCTTACAATGTCAGCCTCACTATGGAATTTTATCGAGAAAAAATGAATTCTCTTGACCTTCAGTTCTACATAAAGGATGCTATGGTGCAGAGCACACTTTATCGTAAGGAAACAGCTTGTAATGGTGTGCTGCATGACAGCAGCGCACATGCCAGCTCTGTAATCAAACATATTCCCTATGGGGAGATGGTACGGATCAGGCGCAATTGCAGTGAGGAAGGGACCTTTGATAGAAATATCCAGGAGGTCAAGAAGAGATTTGGTGCGAGAGGTTATGACGGGAGGGTTCTTGAAACAACTCTGGCAGAGGTGAGCATGAAAAAGAAGAACAAGGGAAGTTACACCGATGTTCAGTTTATCACACAGTACACCACATTCAGTGATGAGATCTTTAGGCTGTTTAAACGAAACAGGCACCTCTTGGAGGAGATCCCCAGCTTACAGGGCTCACTCAGAAGGAACCCTTCCATTGCATACAGGACGGGCACAACACTTAGAAATAAACTTTGTCCAAGTTACGTCACAACCACTGAGAAAGGGGCCACGGGGCCACGTGGCTCCCAGAGAAGCCCAAAGGATTTTACGTGTGTAGCTTCTGCAATATCTGTAAGTTTGTGGTGAATAAGATCAAAGAATTTGATTACAATGGCTCAACGAAACACATGATCAGACAGTTCATTAACTGTAATACTACCTTTGTGGTATATGTGATTGGATGTTCTTGCAATAAGATCTATCTGGGGAGCAGAAAGAGAAGTCTCAAGCTCCACATTCAGGAACACCGGAGGGCAATCCTAAATGGTGATATGAGATACCACATGGCTGAACATTATGTCAAAACCCACCCAGGGGACCATACTTTCTGGTTCCATGGTATTGATCAGGTTGAAACAGGACAAAGAGGAGGTAACAATGAGTTACGCTTGAGACAGTGCGAATCAAAATGGATATGTAAATTGCGCACAATAAATCGGGTTCACAATACTGATAACGAGATGCATTTCTTCCTGAATGAGAACCATTAGTTAAGGGTTGCACCAATTACCAGTTGTCTCCGTTTTTTACTTATGCCCATGCTATTTTACTAACTGAATCAACTACAGGCATTATATCAAAATGTATGACCTCTCAGCACGATCTCCATCTTTATGATATTGCCTTTAATGTATATATATCACTTTGTATATTCAATGTGCACTTTATATATTCTTGGATCTACTATGTTCACCACTTACCTATCCTTTCCCATCACACATATCACCACGTATGTTTATCACCTCATATTTGTATGCTTATTGTCTGACCATTGTGGTCATTTAATGGAGCAGCGGGGGGACGGTTCTTCCCCTTTTTAGTTATTTTTTGTATTCTCTATGATTTGTAACTTTCCCACTTTCCTTTGCCTTTCAAGTAAGGTTGGGGACAGGCGCAGCATATATCTCTTATGGGTACTTGCTCTTAATTTGGTCATTTAATACCGTCTTGGACTGCCAACTACCTTTAACGTCTGTTGCCTATCACCCGCGTTCTTCACTATATATTCTGTGCTGTTTATAGACGGCGGGACCGCTGCCATTATGGTGTCATCACCTTCTCCAGCAATGACACCCTGCCAACTCATATCTGGTTGGACATGGTTTATTTTTATTTTTAAATTTACGGTGCTCCTTCGTGATATTTTGATGGCTGCCTTTCCCTGGTTTGTAATGGATTTCCAATGCGGTTATTGTTTGGCACTGTCAACTCCATTTATGCAGATCCGTGGGTGCCTGTCATCGCTTCCATAGCAATGACGGACAGCTATTAGTTACCACCACACTAGATCTACATATGGTTGTATAATTTGCCTGTCATCACTTCCTTAGCGATGACGGGCAGCTATTAGTTACCGCATCAATAGATCTGCAATTGGTTATACAATTTACCCAGTATTTCTACGTATATTTACGAGACTAAAATTTTTTGTTTTCTTACTACATTAAATACGGACTTTATGGGATATGGCCGCTCCATCCTTTTTGTTATAGATTGCCACTGTGTTATATCTAGGTTTCTACCTTACATCTTCCCTGTTTCTCTGCCTCTGCTGTTCAGCCAGTGAGAGTAGAATGTTAGTGTGAATGTGATGTCATTGGAATGTTGGGTATGCTGTGAGTGGGACTGTCAGTTGGATCCTGGGCTGAGCGGCAGAGAAGCTGCTCCTGGTGGGGCTTTATTACATCTATACCGGAAAACCTATCTGAACATCTAAGATCAATAAACTTATCATCTGTAACCTAACCAAGACTACTGGAACTACTTACCTACGATATAACATAAATTGGCGACGAGTTGGATTCAAAACCATGCGTGAGGACTTACTTCAAGCTTGAAAAGGTACTTTTATACAAGATTTTACTTAAAAAAAGAACTTACCTAAGGATCTTACGCCCTCCCGCCCCACCAGTGTCCATATTCACCGGACAGCCCATAGACAAGGCGTAAATTTCCTGCTACCTGCTTCTTCCTGCCTGATTTCTACTGCCTGCTTCTTACTGGGCATGTTTCCTGCTACATGTCTTTCCAACCTGATTCCTGCTACTTTAAAATTTCTATCATTGTGTGGATCCGGCATCTTCAAAGATTGGCACTATATCTAAGAACCCATTTTACAGGACGCATGTTTCCTGCTACATCTTCTTCCTGCCTGATTCCTGCTACCTTTGTCTGCCAAATACTGCCTGTACCTCATCCTGTGTACCTACTCTTTCTACATGGGAAACACTAACGTTGCACCCAGCAAGCAATTTGAGCAAGCGCCATCCATACAAACTGCCGATGTACCCTGGCTCTACATCAGAGGTGTAGGAGGAGCACTTCCCAAACCCGTTGTGTATTTTGGGATGCTTTCGTGGAACCAGTGACTAGCATCAACTATGCCAAGAATCAACTTTGGACACCCCAGAGACTGAGCTTTGCTTACTCGCTGACACTTTACATGGATCCTGTTTGGTGGCAAGTATTGTGAACATTTTGAGGTAAATCATAATTGATTTAATTATGGGCCTCGGTTTCCCCTCTACATTTGGCAGTTCAACCTTCCTGTCGTGGTTTGAAAAACAACGCGCGCCATGCTCAGCACGCGCTCTTACCTTCTCGTGGATCCTCTGATCTTCAGTGACGCTTTCGAATCCTTCTCCGTCTCAGCGTTACCGTGCAGCAATTTTGGGTGCACGCACTTGCCTACAACCACCCAGCACTGCGTCACGAACGTGCCGCCATCTTGCGGTTGGACTCATCAAGCTGTTCTCAGCATATGAAGTGTCTCGCAGGATTCAACGTACTTCAGCATCTTGCCAACCACGTTTTTCTTTTCTTGCGTGCCAATAAAGTATTTCAAGCGTTGATGTCATGCAGCACCTGGGCTTTGCTGACAGTTTCCCTCTCCTGGCCTTGCTGTCTTGTGCACCTTCGCAGTGCGCTTCAGTTACACTGCCTCCGTACTTCTCGTCTGAGAAACTGAATTTTCAAGGGATCCATCATTTATTTGGAGCTGTCACTTTGCCTTACATTCTACATGCCGGAGCAATTGTATTTATTTAGATGTGACATATCTCATGGAGTGAAGTCACTCTTCTTCATTTTTACCTTACAGCGCTTACTGCCAGCGTCCTCTATAGGGTAATCTTCAACCAAGGTACTGTTTTCTTATCGCTACATCTTCTTTAAGCCCAGCATGTTTTCTTACGGACCACGGTGACTACTTTATTTGTTTTAGTTCATTGTTTTGAGACTTATACCAACTTTATCATTTTTATTTCTGTAACTAATACTGTGCTACATTTCTTTAATGTACTGCCATATTGCCTATTCCATGTTCATTTTCTCATCTTTGGCTCCCATTACTACGGTGCTCTATTATTATGCATTTTTATGTTTCTACGTATACCTACATTGATTTTTTGCTATGTTACCATGCTAAAGTTTACTTATTTACCTGTATTGATTTATTCTTGGATGTAACTTTGATCATATTACTTTATACATGCTACTGTGTTAGTAATGTATTTGTTGCATGGCATGCAGGTTCTTACGTTTTGCAGTCTGTACTTTGTTATGGAGCATTTTTCTTGTTCCTTTGATTCTTTACATGATTTTTACTTACGGTGCATTTGTTATATTGTGCGCAAGTTTTCATACGTGGTCTAACTTGAGGTGTGACTGAATTTTATTTGCTGTGTAGTTCAGTTCACCCAGATCGCACTTTCCCTGGAGCATTTTTCTTTTCCTCTGATTCTTTACATGATTTTGTTTTATTGTGCGCAGGTTTTCATATGTGGTCTAACTTGAGGTGTGACTGTACTTTTAATTTTTATGTTGTGCAGCTCTCCCTGATCGCATTTTCTTTGCACTTTCATGCATGGTCTAACTTGAGGTGTGACTGTACTTTTGCTTTATATGTTGTGCAGCTCTCCCAGATCGCATTTTCCTTGCACTTTCATGCATGGTCTAACTTGAGGTGTGACTGTACTTTTGATTTACGTGTGGTGCAGCTCACCCAGATCGCATTTTCCTTGCATTTACTGCTTGGGGATTCACTATTTTGTGTTTTCACCTCTGCTTGATTTCTGGTAGGGTGTAAGTCACCCGTTATTTACTTATGATTGCTTTCTGTTTGGGTGTTTTTCTCTTCCTGCTTTTGGAATTCACCTTTGCTTGCTTTCTGTTTTGGGTGCTGGTCACCTTTTGCTTACATTTGTTCTTGTCGTTTTCCTTCTTCCTGCTGTGTTCAGTGTTTCCATCCTCCTCGCCAGTCTGGCCAGTTGGTGTGGTTGTGGTGGTTACATTGGTGCACTATTTCTTTGTTAATTTTTCGTGGTATACCTCTTTCTTGTTCATGTATGTACGTTCTTTTACTATTTCCTTCCTTTTGAAACTTCTTGCTTCAATTTTTTGCTCTGCTAAGGAAGGAGATGTGTGTCTTTTCTAGTTTTCAATTTCCTTTACTCTATCTTCGTGTTTACTCATTGCATTACCGTTTACATTTTGCAATTTTTTTCCTTATTGCTTCCTTTTACATCACCTTTCTACTTGCTTATTTTAGCATGTTTTTCATAACTTATGTGCAATTTGCTATACTTCTTCTGGCAAGTTTCTTCAGTATTACTGTGATGTTACTGCAATGTTACTATTTATATTTGCTTTCTCTTTGTTCATTTTATAAAGAGGGAAGGTGTGTTATATCTAGGTTTCTACCTTACATCTTCCCTGTTTCTCTGCCTCTGCTGTTCAGCCAATGAGAGTAGAATGTTAGTGTGAATGTGATGTCATTGGAATGTTGGGTATGCTGTGAGTGGGACTGTCAGTTGGATCCTGGGCTGAGCGGCAGAGAAGCTGCTCCTGGTGGGGCTTTATTACATCTATACTGGAAAACCTATCTGAACATCTAAGATCAATAAACTTATCATCTGTAACCTAACCAAGACTACTGGAACTACTTACCTACGATATAACACACATGTTTTCGTTTTTGTTACAAGGTTTTGTTTCCTGGTGACTATTCCAACATGGCGGTTCTGTTTCTGCAACCACCTATGCCGGCCTGCCTGAGTCAGCTTCCGGGTTATAGTTTATACCTCACTTGCACTACTGAGTACTGATTGGCCCTCCAATACAGAGGGGGAGGTACCTCCTCACGTTAAATGGGCTCAATGGCGCGCACAGTACCCGTTTGCACAGACGCAGACATTTGGCCTGAGGGAACGGGTAAGGAGTTTGACGGTGCCGTTGGATTGGCGAACCTTATAATTTACAGTTGTGTGATTGTTTAGGGGGCTGAGAGGTTCGTGTGAGGTTATATTCTTTGCCCGTAGCGGTTTATTTTACAAAATGGACATATGGATGCACGCGATTATTTACCGCTTTGGAGGACCTTATGCATGTATGATGTTGCAGAGTGACTTGCGGTTCCTTATTACGGGAGCGAGGTCATGGATACCGTAGTTTGATTTTACACTCGCTAGCAGGTAGCTGCCACATCGATACAATACTCTTTCACGGAGGGGCGGGACCCGGGATTGTTTGTTTATTAGCCTTTGACCGCCCTACTGGTGGCTCCCTCTCCAGCTTAAATATTTAGCGAATTTTCTGCTCTGTGACTTGCGGATCCTTTTTTACGGGAGCGGGGTCATGGATACTGTGGTTGGTTTGATACTTGTTATCAGGTAGCTGCCACTTTGAAGCCAATACTCTTTCACGGAGGGGCGGAAACCGGGGTAGTTTGATTGTTGGTCCTTGACCGCCCTTGTCCTGGCTCTCTCTCCAGCTTAAATATTTAGCGAATGTTCTGCTCTCAGGCTTGGTGCAATTTTGAGGACTCCTGTGACTCAGTCCTACTGCCTTTTGACACGGTGTTCTCCCCAGCGATAGTTATCCGGGTGTAATTGCACGTTAACAGGTTTACCGCTTATAGGGCATATGGATGGGGCATTTCTATTAGCAGGGTTATGGAGTAGGTGTTTATTCTCATTACCCCTGACAGTCACAGGGTTCATATTTATATATACGTATGGTACTTGTGTATCTAGCATGGGATCTTGTTGGGATACATTGCATAACTTAACTAGCACTGCGTGTGCAGGCACGCTTTTTGAAATAACATTCATGTGGGCTCCTTTGAGAGAAGATTTTCCCCCAACTGGGGTGGGCTGCTGCATATGGTTCATTCACTGGAGTGCCACTGGTAGTTGATTATGGTTAGCACTTGCTGGATCTACTTTTTCTCACCTTACCAGAATAGGGTTGGTTTTTTATCTTTTTGGTAGAAACTTTCTCATGAAATGGGCAGGGACAGGAATATGTTATGCTTTGTCTTTTTATTTATACCATCTATCGATATTTACATAGATTTTTATATACAACAGATCTTCGCTTTCGGGCATGACTTAGCCCTGGGAATTCCCTTTGCATCCAGCGAAATATACTGGAGCATTTACATTGGATTTTTGCCACATGATGTGTTGAGCTTTCGCTTTACTTAAGGTGAGATCGCAGTCATAACAGACACACTCCCCCTATCTTTCCTCTGGGCCAGGAGCAGGCATTTTACCTTTCCGTTTATTATTCTATTTCTCTGGTCTTACATTTTGTGCCAATCTTTCTCACGACCATGGTGATTTCAGGGGGGTGAGCTAATCTCGTGCTAGGATCTTTTAAGGATTTTTTAAGGAGTTGTATGTTGTTTTAAATAGGGTGGTATCCTCCTGTGGTCTTTCTGCACTTTTTTAACCTACCACACAAGCCAGTTTTCTGGCCTTTGTTACGATGTTCAATCTACTTTCACACCTTGAGAATTGATATACGTATGGCTTCGTCTTTTGAAACTATGGTGCTGTCTATTAAATGGTGTCTTTTCGTTCTTTTACATGTTTTATTATAAATGTTTTTGATTGTTTTTGATTTTTTATGAAAAGTTTAATTGTAGTTCTTTGTGCAAGTCCTGTGCCGTGTTGTACAGTATTTTACTTGCGATCTTTGTTTGTGTTTTGATTTGGTTTCTTTTATGTCATTTTCAGCCCTGATGAAGTTTTCCTTGTGAGAACGAAACTCGTTGGCTGAGCTGTATGTGCTATTAACTTATGGGAAATATTAAGTTGAAATAAAGACGTTTGATACAACAAGAGTGTCTTGGACTTCATTGCCAGGCGCACCCCCGCTTGTAGCAGCTTTTTCAGGATCTGGAACACAGAGGCACCACACAATGGCTGGTGCTGGGGTATCAGTGCGCAGGACTTTGTACTAAAGAAACTTGCGTGAAGTGCAGAATCAAAAGTCCGCCATTTAAACTTTCTTCCTTGATCTTTATTGGTTCCAGCGACATTGGATTGTGTTCCTAACAGGACACCAGTGATTGAGATCCTGGTCACTATTGACTTCACCACCAGATCTTTAAGAAATCCATTGTCTTCTTGAGGTGGGATCCTTGTTGCTTGGGTGGTGGGAATTTGAGCCTGGGAATTTTTTGTAGGACACTTTATTCACTTTAGTTATCTGGAAACTCAGACTCCCCTGCAAGTGCCACACTAGGTTGGACCTGGTTTGACCCAGAGTCCACGTATCTGTATCCATTGCATAGTTATGAATATGGGAGAAAGGCTCTTGCAAGAGGCAACAGACCCAAAGATGACCCACACACACTCCCCATTTCCATTGAGGCAAAGTTATAGAAAATCTAGCGCTTAGCGCATAGGAGCTATGTCAACAATTGGGGCATACCTGAGCAACCGAAGGTTATAGCACTTTTTGCTTTTCTTTTTTATCCTAGCTCCAACTGATCAATTTTATCGTCTGTTCAATAAAGATATTTTGTTCTTCTAAAGTGAAGCACTGACTGGACATTGATGCTAGTGAGTGTTATTTGCTCTTTGCCACGGATTCTGAGCGCGTAACCACATCTACATCCAGGTGTAAGCTTTGAAAACTCACTTTTGCTACTCCGAGAGAGCCGAGGTGTCAAAAAGAGTACCTTGGCTACCCAGTTTAGAGTCCCTCAGTGTTTTGGCCCACAACTGACTGCCACAGGCCTGAAGTTTGCCTTGTAGGTAAGACCCCTTCTTTATGTTTAAGGCGATAAAAGGGGGCGCGGCGGTTTTGTTTAAGTGAGTACACCATTTCCTTTGTCATTAACTCTCTACTGCATTAGGGGGTTGTACTTTAAAACACTCCCCTGACATAGCTGCCAAGGTTTCAGATTACTTATGTGTGACTTTTTCATAATTTCAGAGTAATTATGAGTGACATTCAACTACTATGAGTGACACTTTCCTGTGAGCAAAATCAAGCAAAGAAGAGGGAAACACACATATATATTCCACCCATTCGAGGTACGAGAAACTGTAAGAAGATCTTAACACTGCTGCAAAGCACCAGAAATGAAAGGGCGCTTAGTGTCATCGATGAGAAGTGTCTCTGCGAGTCACTGTCTGTCACACTCACTGGCTCAGCTCAGCTGGCAGCAGACAGTCTGCTGTACTAGCGATCAATGAGGCAGTCAGTCTGTAGTCACAAGGGATGCTGGTGAGAGGAGCTCTCAGTTGCAGAAGTCTGCTCTTGACTCCGTATTGCTCCTGCTGCAGCTCTCTCCCAGCACTCACTGCAAGTTATCTTGAGGCTTGGCAGGCCCTTGGCACTGCAGGCTGAGAGGAAAATTACATCCTACCAGCACGACCTCTCCATAGTAGAGAGCACTGCGAGGGGTCATGCAGGACCAGGCGCCAGAAAGACTGGTCTGTAGTGCTGAGTGATGGGGGCGTGGCATGTAAAAAGTCAAAGTTGTGGCCCGCCTATTTCTGCACCGGTCGCTAGTGGGCAGTGCCTTTGATGGAAATACAACAGGGAAGAGGCCGCCTGGGGTTATACATGAGGTGCTGTAGCAGAGACTCAGGTACTGCGGCTGGAGTTCATTATGAGCAACTGAAAAATTCACAACGATCCTTATTACTAAATCTGCACGCACTCTTTACATTCTGCCACTCTCTAAAAAGGAAAAAAACGAGTGTGTTTGTATTCCAAAGTCTATGTTTGGTGAGGAGGTGGGGATACCTCTGTACTTTGCAATACTAGTGCCACATGGCTGTCATGGGCTGTAGGAGTTAGGCCCCAACTCGCTACCTTGTTAGTCTCATTTGTGCCCTGCTGTCCGGCGGGGTCTGGGCTGCGAGTGCCGTCTCCGTTTGCTACCCCCTTTTTGTTAGGCAAACTCACCCTGCCGTGAGGCATCCCAAAGTAAGTGGCCCTACTCCTACACACCGCCCTGTCGGTGTGTCTCCATAACAACCATTGTACCCTTACTTCTTCGCTATCCGCTTGCCCGCTGTCCAGCACTGCGACACTGCTGTTCCTTAGGTGAGGGTGAGTGGGACAAAAATGCTGTTATGCGCCGCTCCCCTGCTCCACGATGATAGGAGCTACCTAGAATGAGCGGCGACTTATATCCCCCCCCACACTTTCCCACCTTGCTGGCGGTGTCCCCCCATTGGGGGGTTTGTACCTCACCAGGCCCCCCCATTGGTCGGGGGCCTCGCGCCTCTCTGGTAGGCCTGGGAGGTAAAATCAGCTCCGCTCACAGAATTTGCGGAATTTTGCTAATTCCGCGTTCCGCGGAGAACGCGGATTTGCCGAAAATTCCGCGGCGTAGCGGAATTTTTTCCTTGTTCGCGCTTTCAAAATGCGTGTTCGCGCACGTGGTAGCGACTTACCGGGATCCCTGCGTTCGCCGATGAGTTTTCCTATCCGGCCGCGCGATCCCGCGAGAGTGTGCGATCGAGAACACGTCATTCGGACGCGCCATCGGACATCCACATTCGCAAACAGGAAACACGCATCGCGAACGGGTGGGACAAGTGAAACAAGATGGCCACGCCAATTGGCGACCGCATGGGCAAGTTCGCAAGATATTTCCCCGAGCACGCAAACAGCGTCCCCGAACAGGAAAAACGCATCGCGAACGGGCGGAACAAGCAATTCTGCGTGCTCGCGGAGATCTTTTACATCTTCGCGGAACTTTGCGTAACGCAACTATGCAAATTCCGCCCACCCCTCTCTGGCGCCCGTGGGGGGGGGGCCGGGGCTACACAATTCTGTTTCTAGGCGCTCTAGGGCCCCCAGAACCGGATCCTTCCGGGGCTCGGCGTCGTTTATGGCGCCGGCCCTCAAGGCCCCCTTCGTGGGCGGCCTCTGCGATAACCCCCGCACTGTGCCCACTCCAGAGTACATGCACTCTCCCATCCTTAAAATAAACAGCCAACATGCGTAGACGTTATAGTGGTCATTGTTGGCTGCAGTTTTATTATGAATACATGGATATACTTTGGTCATAACTTGTATGACCCTGGTCATAAATCATCATTTGTGAACTGTCATACTTTGGGCCATAAATCATATCATTTGCTTGTCATAACCTTATTTGCCGTAAATCATATGTAAATCACCAATTCACAAATTGCACCGACAGTTCGTTGGTTAGTTCTTTTGAAAGCTTATCTCCTTTCTTGTCCCTTCTGGGTCATACAATTGTTCGGTTGGGTTTCCACGCTCTTTGCGTGTGGGGGGTAGCTTCTCCCCGGAGTTAGGCCCCAACTCGCTACCTTGTTTTTTTTAAAAAAAATGTATTTAAACTTTATTTGTCATTTTCCAACAAAACAAAAAGATAACAGACAGGTCATTTTTGGTCATATCCGAAACACATGTATAGACCAAATTAGCATATTAAATAATCAAATGACAGCGATAAGACACAGCGGTCGCGGCATATCCAGATAAGTGCTACTGTACAGCTCCTAGGCACTTTCAAACAGAGGGAATCTGATCTAGACCACCCAGAAGC
Organism: Calotriton arnoldi; assembly: GCA_963921515.1. Taxonomy (NCBI): domain Eukaryota; kingdom Metazoa; phylum Chordata; class Amphibia; order Caudata; family Salamandridae; genus Calotriton; species Calotriton arnoldi. Next base: position 1,025,513 of record CAWUFW010004392.1, on the reverse strand, counting down.
AAGGAGGTCACGTTGTTTCCTACACGTGTGTGTAGTATTGTGTAAATCGGGTGTCAGGCATGGCAAGACTGGACCGTCTGAGCGGTGACGTGGTACCGTGAAGAAAGTACAGGAATGTCATGGCGTGGTATGCTAGCGGTTTGTGCGGGCAGGCCTATGGAGATGGTGACGTTGGTGGAGTGTGGGCTGGTGCTTCAGTGTGTGTAGCCGCCCATGTAATGAACGGCGCCCAGATGTCTTTGGGGCGTGATGCGGTAGGCATCAGCTCCCAGTACGCTGCTAGCATCTCCTGGCAATAAGTCACGTCTTTTATCCATATGTTGATGTTGGGTCCCCAGTGTATTGCAATGCGGCGCTTGGCCAGGAGGAACATCATGGCTGACAGGCGTCCCACGACTGGAGGGGCGTCAGCCTTGTGGCCAAGAATGGCAGTAAGGGGGGTGCGGGCATGTCGGAAGCCTGTCACTTCATGAATTATGTCGAACACCCTGTCTCAAAACAATGAAATGGCGCCACAGTGCCATGACAAGTGTAGAAAGGTGGCTTGTGTGTTGGCGCAACGCCAGCAAGCAGCGTTCGGGCGTAATCCCATTTTCTGTAGCTGCAGTGGCGTACGGTATAGCCTATGTAAATATTTGAAATGTATGAGGCGCAGTTCATAATTCGGAGAGAGGCGCTTGAGTTGAGCGCAGCAATAGGCCCACTGTTTGTCTGTGGGTGGCGGGTCTAAGTCCGAGGACCACTGCGCCAGCTCAGTGGGTGACGTGATCGGGTAGGTTTGCTGTGTGATATTATAAATGCGGGTTACCAACTTCTTGGGCGAGTGGTTCGCTAATATATTTTCCAACGGGAGCAGGGGTGTAGGTGCAGCGGGAAACGAACTGTGCGCTTGTCGGCAGTTAGCCCTGAGTTGATGGTAGAGTAGGAGTTCCAAGGGAGGGGCACGCGCATCCTCCAGGTTTTGTGGCAACTCGCTACCTTGTTAGTCTCATTTGTGCCCTGCCGTCCGATGGGGCCTGGGCTGTGAGTGCCGTCTCCGTTTGCTACCCCCTTTCTGTTAGGCCAACTCACCCTGCCATGAGGCATCCCAAAGTGAGTGGCCCTACTCCTACACACCGTCCTGTCGGTGTGTCTCCATAACCAACCATTGTACCCTTACTTCTTGGCTACGCCGTCAGGGAGGCTAACGTCTTCCTGTAGCTCCCCCTCGCACTCTTTTTAAAAAAAAAATTTTTTTATTTGCAGCCTGCCAGAGTCATGGCACCCCAAAGGTTGTCCCGGAAAACACGCATCCCGTCTTCTGACAGGTAGACACCCTCCCGCCCATAGAGCTCTGGGCGGCCCGGGTGGATGAGCCCATGCCTGATGCTTTTCAAACCGTTGGTGTTGCAGAATTTGTTAACTGCAATGTTCAGCTTTCTCCTCAAGTTCTCAACTGCCTTGTGTGACTCTGCTCCCCGCCACTCCATTCTGCCGACCAGCTCCGACCAAATGATGGCCGTACTCCCAAAACACCTCTCTGCCTCCGTGAGGTCCGTCTGGATGTCTTGGAGGAGTGCCTTCCTCCCCCTTTGGGCCAGGTCATTACCTCCCAGGTGGATTATCAAGATATCCGGGTGCCATGCTGTGTCCGCTTGCAGGTCCCTAAGGGTCACTGGCAGCTGATTCCATCTCATCCCTGGTTGCCCCAGCCATCGGATGCATGTGTTGACCGGTCTTCCTGTCTGCTTGTGGCCCGCCCGCTGCCACCAAGACTGCATCCTGGAAACGAAGGAGTGGCCCACCACCCACACCAGGCGGGGTCGCCCTCTTGCTGAAGCAATGATCACAAATGTCAGACGGCCTCTCGCGCTGGAGGCGGCATCCCCTCCCCCAATGCGATGGCACTTTGTGTCTTTACCGGGCGATTCTACAGTAGTTGGGGTCTCACGTAGGTCCTGTATGCTCGGGACCGCCATCTGCCTATTGCTTGTATCCCTGCCTCGGTCATACCGTGTTGTGCTGCTGAGGTTGCTGCCCCAATCCTGAATGAGTGGGAGCCAAAAGCCGCTGGGGGTAGCCCTGCTCTGGCGAGGGCCTGGCGCATCACTGCTGTGAACTGAAATTTGCTTAGGTGGCTCCCATCTCCATGCTTGAACAGAGGACCCTCCCCTGCTGGTGGCACCACCATGTAGGTAAGGAGGCAGCATACCGCGCAGTATCTCTGGTCCTTGATGCATTGCAAACGCACTACCACCCCCTTGCCGGCCTGATCTGTTTTTTACCGCCTCAGGAGTAACTCAACCTCCGCTGATTTGGGTTTGACATTGGCTGCCTGCAAGCAACGCCCCGCTGGCCCAGCCCTGCTGGGTGCTACTAGCTCCCTGAGGCGAAATGCGCCAAAGAATACAGTGGAGAATGCTGCCTTAAAAAGGTAGAGCTCAAAGATGTCCCTTGTTATAGCCCCAAGTGTGTCCATGAGCTGACCCAATCTCCTGAAGTCTATGGGTCGCCTGCTGTCTGTCCTTACACCCTCTGCGCGCTTCCACCCTCTCATTGATGCTTTGATGTAGTGGGAGGCCATGGGGTCCTGGCCTACCCCAATCGTTGTATAGTGAGCCACTGCAGACAGGTGGGCCTGTGCCCATGATCTGGACTTTTTGCAGGTGAATGCCCACTGGATGAACCTCTCGACTGCTCTTTTTGTGTCACCCATGTTACCCAGTGTCTGGATTCCTCCTATTTGCATCACTGTCCATGCATACCTTTTGTAGCGCCTGGCCGCTTCCGGGGCGAGGGATTGGTTCACTAGCGCTGACAAGTCTATCCCGCCAGACCCCAAAGCTGAACTGGAAAGGGGGTCATTACCTTCTCCGCCCCCGGGGCCAATTCCCTGAATCTGCTCATCTGTGCTCGTGAAAGGGGGTCCGCCACTGCGTTCTCCACCCCCGGTACGTGCCTTGCCTTCAGGTCTACGTTCCCCTTCAACTGCAATTTAACCAATTGACGCATTAATCTCAGTATGTCTGGGCACCTAGCTAAGCCTCTATTTATTGCTTGCACCACCCCTTTGTTGTCTGACCACAGGGTCAGCTTCATGTTCCTCAATTCCTGCTTCCAGACTGTTAGGACTACTACAATGGGAAACAGTTCAAGAAATGTAATGTTGTTGGTGATGTCCTGTTTGTGCCATCTGCTGGGCCATTGGCCTGCGCACCATTTGTTGCCCAAGATTTCTCCGAAACCTGCGCTGCCCGCTGCATCCGTGAACAGGGATATCTGTCTGGTTGTCACCCAGCCTTTTCTCCAGATCAAGACCCCGTTAAAATCTGTAAGGAATGTGTCCCACATTAGTAGTTCTTGCTTGACCCCTGCCCCCAGCCTGACATGGTGGTGTTTGTGGGTGAGCCCTGCTGTTAGCTGAGTTAAACGCCTGGCATAAACCCTGCCTGCGGGGATGACCCTGGCTGCGAAATTGAGTTTGCCAATCAACCGCTTGCGGTCGTGTAGCGTTGCCTATTCGCGGCCGCAGAGGCCCCTTATCTTCTCCCTGAACTCCCTCACTTTTTCCTCGGGTAGTCTGGATGTTCCTGCCACTGAGTCTAGTTCTATTCCCAGGAATGGGATTTTTGTTGCAGGACCTACTGTCTTTTCTGCCGCCAGCGGGATCCCTAGTTCCCCTGCTAACTTTTGGAAAGCCGCCAGAGTGTCACCGCACTCTGCAGACTCAGAGGGGCCTGTGAACAGAAAGTCGTCTAGGTAGGGGAGTTTGCCTCCTGCGGGGTGCCTGTCATGCAGGGCTCATTCCAGAAAGGTGCTAAATTGTTCAAAGTACGCGCAGGATACCGCGCACCACATGGGTATAGCTTTATCAATGTACAGGGCCCCTTCCCACTGGAACCCCAAAAGGTGGAAGCTTGAATTATGCACCGGGAGGAGGCGGAAGGCGGATTCTATGTCTGCTTTTGCCATGAGCGCCCCTTGGCCTGAGGACCTAACTAAGTCGATGGCATCGTAAACTGTAGCATAACGTACAGAGTAAGCTTCAGCGCCGATTCCGTCGTTTACTGACGTCCCCTCAGGAAAGGAGAGGTGGTGAATTAGACGGAAATGTCCTGGTTCTTTTTTAGGAACTACCCCTAGGGGAGAGATTACCAACCCCTTCTGCATCTGAGGAGGCAGGGGGCCCTCTATCCTGCCTAAGGATTTCGCTTTCTCTAGCTTTTTGCTGACTACCTCTGGGTGTTGTAGAGCTGATTTTACATTTTTTGCGCCGCCTAGTGGGAGAGGGCCCTCAAATGGTATAATAAACCCTTCCTCAAAACCTTGCACTAGTACCGCGGCGTCTGTCTTGTGATATTTGTTGGCTAGCTTGCGGAGTTGTTGAGTGTTGATGGGGGACCTGGCTAACCTGTAGTTGTGTACTCCCTTTGGCCCCCCTCTCCTTCCTGGACTAGATCACTGCTTTCTTTTCTTCTCTTTCTTGTCCCCTCTGTGCTCTTTCTTGCATCTGCACCCTGCTGCTGGGTGTCCTCCGCCACACGCAGAGCGTATGTGCTGGAATTTGCACGACGCCCCCCAAGTGCATTCATTGGAATCGTATTTCCAGCATATTGCTGCTGGCCCGCTGGGGGGTGGGGGTTTCCATGTGTTAAATGCTTTGGGCTTATGAAATGACTTGCCCTTCCCTTTGTAAAAGGAACCCCGAAAGGGCTGCTTGCTCTTCCCTGCCCATGTCTTGACCTCCTTAGCTACTATCATTTTGTGTATAAAACCAGACACGTCTTCCTCATTCCATTCCATTCCATTTCTGGGTGTGTCTGCATCTTTATGCGGAAACCTTTGTCGTATTCTAACCATGCATCCCCAGCGAATTGCCTCTGTGCCCTATGGATGTTGGCCTCGTATAACCATAGATCGGCCGTGCAGCGCGGGAACCTCTCCACAATTATGCACGCCATTATTCTAAATGCGTCAAGCCAGTTATCAACATTTCTTTCTTTCCGTTCCCTTCTCCTTTCCCTTCTATCCTCGTCTTTTTTGTCACACACTGTCAGGTCGAGGCCATCTAATTGGATCTCCAACTGTGTGAAAATGTCAATAAATTCCTTTCTCCATATCCTTTCCTTTACTGCCAGCGGGATAAGGCTCACTAGCCCTGTGGCCCTTGTGGTCATAGATGCCGGGCCAGGTGAGGGCCTAGTGTATGCTTCTGGAGCCAGGGCTGTTCTGGCTTGGTCGCTTGCTGTGCTTGTACTGCCCCATGCTGCTACGGGGACCCTAGTTCCCCCCGTGTCTTCTGCGTGACCTGTCCCCGCAAGCGCTCCTGTCCCCGCAAGCGCTCCTGTCGCGCGCAGCCTGGGACTATCAAATGCCAAGGTAACCCGGATACTTCCCCTTGTGGTTGAGATCCCGCTGTCCTCAACCACTGAGCGCCTAGCCCCTTAAGCAACAGTGGTGCCATTGATTTTAAGCATTCCTGAACTATGGTACCAATATGCTCACCCCTTGTTGCTGCGTCGCTGGTCCCACTGTTCAGTCCTGCCGTCGCCTGGTTGGCTACAGGCGGCAGGTCATTCCTCTGGCATCCTTTTTTGGGTGCCACTGTCCGTGGTGGTTTGGTTACCGCCCTCGGTCTCTTCCTGGGTGCTGGCAAGCTGGCGTTTTCAGGCAGCTGGTTGCTTGCCCCTTCTCCTGCGTCTTGGGCCAAGTGTGACTGCAGCCATCTGGTCCCATGGACCTCTGATGCTGCCCGAATTTGTCTCAGCAACTCCCCTAGGTCCTCTGGTTGCCAGTTTCCGCCTTGGCCCTCCATCGCATGTGCCTCCATGCGGGGTGCTGCCGCCCTCTTTATGCACCAAGCCTACCAAATTTGGAGTCTGTCTGGGTCTACGTACCAGCACTCCTACTCCTTCTTCCTGGCGGGGTGCTGCCACTGTTCCTTGTGCACCAATCGCTTTATGTCTTTACCCCACCCCACCTTCTGTGTGACCTGGTGGTATTTGCCGGGGCCTGCACACTGTCTGTGCTTCACTAGCTTGTGGCCCCGCCCAACGGTTTGCCTCTTCTGCTGTTTAGTCCTGCAGCAGATTTATCTAACAACGTTTCCCCCTAAGCAATCAAGTGACTTGTCCAGAATCACAGGATGTTGCACTTCTGAGACTCGAACCGGGATCCCCCAGCCCTCGAGTCAGCAGCTCTGGCAGCTTTCTGATTGTTTTCCGAGATGCGGTGGATGCAGCAGCACCTGCCCCGCACGTCTCCTGCTCCTCTCGATTGTATTAATGTGCTCCGCTTTCAAGGGGGAGCGAGCGTCGCACCACTACGCGCTGCTTTTTTCCCCCCTTTGTTTTGGAATCAAATGCTGTGCCCGATCGCGGGCGTGGTCCGGGCGTGCAGCTGCTCTTTGTTAGTTGGAGGTGTTACCCTCCGGCGCTGCACGCGCTACCTTTGAGGAACTTCGAAAACGAGAAAAACCGCACTTGAGCAGTGAGGGTAGTGAAATCGGCAGCTCAGCGCCTCTAATGCACACAAAAACTAATGTCTCCCAAGTCGCGGTCCCCTCGGTTATCCTGGGACCGCACAAACCGCCCGCCAGCTGCACTCGAGCCTCGGACCGCCGATCGTGAGTCCTGCAGGGCTTACCGCTTCACGCCGCAGCCTGGGGACACCGTTGCAGGAGGGAGGGGGGGGAGCGCGGGCAGTCAAATACCTCCCGCTCTTCTCTGGCAATCCACCACTCACAGGACACACCGCCGCCAGGGAAGGGCGAGCCGCGACACTTCCTGCTTCCGCACCGCTGTACACCTTTGACTCCGCAGCGTGTCCTGGTGGTTTCTTCGCAGCGCCGGACCTCAGCTGCACCAGGGGGGCTCCCAGGTGGGGGAAACCAGGAAGGACTTAAGGAGTCCCGGGGGCCCGAGCCACACCTGCAGAAACTTTTGGTAGCGAGGCTCTCTTCTTTACAGTAATCCGTACGCAGCAAGCCGGGGGGTCGGACACTGCACACCAGGGCCGATCCTCCGCGAGCATTGAGCAGCGAGAGGAGGGGGCACGACCCCGTGTTCTGGAGGGGTCGCAGAAAGCTGAGCTCGCCGCCGGCCCGACTGCAGCGGAGCCTTGCAGTCAATCAGAGCGGCCATACCTGTCCTCAAAACCGGGCAGTGAAACACGTGGAGCTTCGAGGTCTAAAGGGGGTCCCACGCAGAGCTTCGCCTCACCTCCTCGTCTCGTCGACAGGTAACAAAAATGCCGTTATGTGCCGCTCCCCTGCTCCACGATGATATGAGCTACCTAGGGTGAGCGGAGACTTATATCCTCCCCACACTTTCCCGCCTTGCTGGCGGTGTACCCCCATTGGGGGGTTTGTACCTCGCCAGTCCCCCCATTGGTCGGGGGCCTGGCACCTCTCTGGTGCCCGTGGGGGGCGGGCACGGGGCTACACAATTCCGTTTCTAGGCGCTCTAGGGCGGCCTCTGCGAAAGTCTATGTTTGGTGAGGAGGTGGGGATACCTCTGTACTTTGCAATACTAGTGCCACATGGCTGTCATGGTCTGTAATCAAAATAAAGCAGCCAGTCTCCAGAAAGCCACAAGATGCTTGCACTCCTCATCCTAGGCACAGGCCCTCACTCAACTGGCTGTAATTTTGGACCATGGGTCGCTTCTAATTGGCTTAAACCTCAATGTTTCCCGGCCAGCGATGTTGAGATGAGCTTCTGAAGTCCATGGTGATGGACAGTGATTATTCCCTGGCACCGGCGCCGGCACATGGAGCATACTAGTTGGTGTATAATTATATAATAATAAAAAATAATTATAAAAATATACTAATAATAATTATATAATGAATATAAGTAAAATCAATACGCCCACAGTGTTCTGAGAACAGAGCTGAGCACGCAGCTAAGCAGCACAGCGCGCATGCTGCTTAAATGCATTCCTGCGTGCCTCCTACTAGAGTGCACCTCGAGGTGGTCCCTGGGGCGCTGTAAATGCGTGACTAATGAATTTTAGTGCAGTGATGGCCACCAGCACTAAAATGCGTTAGTCTAACCCCTGATGCAGTGGTACTTGGCAGGGCTGCCCTGCTAACATGCAGAGCTTAAAATTCCACTAGTATAAAAGATCCACTGATTAAATCGTATTTCAGATGCCTGTCAGCGTATTTTTCTTCAATGCCCCCTTTTTGTTTTTATTTACCATTTTCCACATTATTGATTCGTATTTTTTGTTCTTTAGGCAGTGCTTTCTTTCCCTGTCTTTAAAGGGGTAAAGGGGGCAAGATGCGTCACAACCACTGCAATGTCGTCATGACACTGATTCTTCCCCGACGCACAGCAAATACTATTTCCAGTATGCACCTTTAAGGACATGAGCTATGGGAGGCACACTAATTGATTTGTAATTGTATTGTAATTGCATTTATATAGCGCTTACTACCCCTGACGAGGCGTCGAAGTGCTTTTTCGGCGAGTAGCATGCTACTCCGGAACCCATAAAGGATTAGTGTTGAATTAGTATAGTGAAATATGAAAGTAATTTGAGTGGCGGATATGTTAGTCAGTTATTTGGATTCAGAAGGATAGTGGAAGGATAGAAGAGGGAAAAAAGGTTTGTATTTATATAGCGCTTGTTACCCCTGATGGGTTGTTGAAGCGCTTTTTGGCAAGTAGCACGCTACTCCAGAAACCCATAAAGGATTAGTGGTGAATTAGTATAGTGAAATATGAAAGTAATTTGAGTGGTGGATATTAGTCAGTTATTTGGAGTGAGAAGGATAGCGGAGGGATAGAAGAGGGAAAAAGGTTTGCATTTATAGAGCGCTTGTTAACACTGATTGGGTGCAGAGGCGCTTTTTTGGCGAGTAGCACTCTACTCCTGAACTCATAAAAGATTAGTGTTGAATTAGTATAGTGATATATGAAAGTAATTTGAGTGGTGGATATGTTAGTCAGTTATTTGGATTGAGAAGGGTAGGGGAGGGATGGAAGAGGGAAAAAGGTTTGCATTTCTATAGCGCTTGTTACCCCTGATGGGGTGTTGAAGCGCTTTTTTGGCGGGTAGCACGCTACTCCAAAACCCATAAAGGATTAGTGTTAAAAATTAAAATAGTGAAATATGAAAGTATTTTGAGTGGTGGATATGTTTTTCAGTTATTTGGATAGAGAAGGGTAGCGGAGAGATAGAAGAGGGAAAGAGGTTTGCATTTATATAGCGCTTGCTACCCCTGATGGGGCGTTGAAGTGCTTTTTTGGCGAGTAGCACGCTACTCTGGAACCCATAAAGGATTAGTGTTGAATTAGTATAGTGAAATATGAAAGTAATTTGAGTGGTGGATATGTTAGTCAGTTAATGCAGCTGCACCATAGCTAGTGTTGCCACCCTGCCGGTTTTATACCTGCTGAAACCGGAATTTTAATATTCTGCTGGTACAAATATTAGAAATATCACCTAAAGCTGGTATTTTTTCCCCCCTGACAGTAATACTTTAAAGACTAAGGGGCATATTCTCAAGGACTTATCGCCGAGTTATCGGCACTTTAGCGCAGCAAAAGTGGCAAAAGAATTATCGTCCCATTCCCAAGCTGGTGCAAACTGCCCACATCGCCAGTTTACCAGCGATAGCTGCCGCAAAAAACATCGCCACGGATGAGAGAGACAACTAACGCTAATGATATGCAGAGTAGGCGTTCCCGTGCAAAAAACACACAAAAACACCACTTCGCGATATTCTCAACTTCCAGCCAGATCTGCGATGCGAACCAAAAACAGGCGATAAGGCGCGTTAGCAGCAGGGATTTAACACCTGCCTTTTACTGGTGTTAAGCAGGACGACAAACTGCAGTAGAAAGGGAGCCCAGCCCAGAGCCACATCTGAAGACCAACAGATGCCATGGAGACAATGATCATGCAGCTCGGAGACCCAAGAGGGCCACAACACCCACCGCCACCACCCCCAGCCCCCCCTGCCCGGACCAACCCCCTCCCCCCCGACTACCACAGAGTCAGCGCAGAAAAGGATAGCGGATGTCCCGAAAACGGCATGGCCCCTCAGCCACACAATAGCAGAATGTGGGGAGAGGTGGGAACCAAGTATGTGTGAAGGAGGCAAGTCACCCATGAATAAGAATGCACACAATGCCAAGTGTGGCGGTGATGTGCTGGACAGACCTCAGGATGCAGAGCACAGACCTATCCATATGGACATATACTGCAGGTGTTTGCAGTGTCGTGGACAGTGGACGCAACCATGTTACCTCAGGCAGTGGGGAAGACCTCGGTCATGTAGCTGTGCCGTCCCCCCCGTAAGCGTAAGCAGAGTGGGCTTGTCCGGCGCACGCCAGCCCAGCGTAGGAGTGTGAATAAATAGGCCGGGGCTCTGGGCGTGGTTCACTTCCGGGATGGCCAACGCATCTGCCAGGGCGGCGCCCCTCACCCTGCCACGAGTCCGCCGCCGTGACCGCCAGCCTCCTCAGCCGAACGCTGGCTTCCGCGACACAGGCCCCCAGTGCACCCAGCCGCACAGCACCACGGAGTTATGTGTGTGCTGGATACTGCCTCCGGCCTACACTGAGGTCAGCAGGACTCACAATTCAGATCGAGTCGCGATTGCAGATGACGCAGTCCAGTAGGCAACAGACATTGACCCCAGTGCGGCCCGCCCGGACCACGCATCATCGCTGGCTGCGCACCCCCTGAGCGCCACAGGTGCCACTAACTCTGTGCACCACAAGGCAACGCCACGTGGCTGCGGGCCCTTGCTGACCTCTGCCCTACACTGAGGTCAGCAGGGCTCACAATTCAGATCGAGTCGCGATTGCAGATGACGCAGTCCAGTAGGCAACAGACATTGACCCCAGTGCGGCCCGCCCGGACCACGCATCATCGCCGGCTGCGCACCCCCTGAGCGCCACAGGTGCCACTAACTGTGCACCACAGCTCATGGACCCTTTATGATTGAGTCACGTGCTGTGGACTGCGGACGCAACAATGTCACCTCAGGCAGTGTGGAAGACCTGGGACGATGATGTTGAAGATGAGGCAGGTGTAACACACCCCACTGCAGCTGCGGCAGGAATATCCCGAAGGGACACAATCATTGACAATTTCTTCACATGAGCACGCCCAGCTCTGGTGCCAATATCTCAGTGCACCACAAGTCATGGCCCCTTCTGATTGAATATTGGGTGACCTCTGTACTTGCTCTGGCTACCTCCATGGTGCTTCGCAGTTGTTAGTATTATGTTGGTGTTTTCTGTTTCCGCTTTAATAGTGATCACTGTTCAAGTTGTTGCCAGCACCAACCACTCACTGAGGGCTGGCTCACACTCACCCCACACCCATCCAGCACAGGCGCCACTGGATATGTGATCCTGGTAATAAAAAGGGGCCGGGCGCACGTGCCCGTAGCCAGTTCCACTATCTATCCAAGTGTGTTCGTGTGGTCATTATGCATGAATGATGGCCCCGGGCCCTACCACATTACATTGTGCTGTGGACAGTGGATGCAACCATGTCACCTCAGGCAGTGGGTAATAGCTTGTACATGTAGCTAAGTCGTCCACCCCTGTAAGCGACAATGTTGCAATGTAGCATGCTCCTGGAGGGCGGGCTCGCACAAACGGAGTAATGAAGGAGCGCAAGACCGCTCGGGGTCCAGGATCATACATGCCAAGTGTTGTGTGTAACTGTATTTCCGCAGCATGAGCAAAATGCCCAGCCACATTAGCAGCGCCAGTTCAGCCAGGCATATACTCTACATCTGTGTCCGCCCTATCCTTTACATAGGCCTACACTCACGTGGCCCACTACCTTCAACGGCCAACATCACAGTGTCGTTGTCAGGCTTGTGGACATGCGCAGACAGGCATGACAATACTGTGCCGTAGGAGTGCAAGTGATGCAATCGCGCAGCGCACATAAGTAAATGGCTACGGGGGGAGGGAGGAGCAGCTGTGAGGCAACGTAACACACAGTGATGCCACTCATATGCCACATGCAAGTCATGTCAATAATGAATCACAAAGTCCCACTCATCCCACCCCACCCCCAACAAGCCACTTCACATCCCATGAATGCAAGCAGATTACAAACTTACACTAGGGATGAAAGCTCCTTTGTCTGAACTATCAGGCGGAAGCACATCTGCACCTCCGACCTCGGAATTGCATGTGCCCGGCACCCCTGACAGATACTATGGCAGCTGATGATGACTCCCACACTACGCACAGCCCGACGAAAGACCAACGTATACACACCCCACACACAGAAGTCCTTGCTCGAAGTTATCTTGCATGGAATGGCCTTCACACTTACTCCCACAACATCCCAGGCATACAACCGGTGCACACTATAACAACTCATTGATACGAGATGTGGCATTTCATCCACAGAACTGGCGCAGGTCAGAACAGTGCCGCTTCAACAAGAGCCACTAATGCAATGGCCGAACATCCCGGACACATGCACAACCCCTGTCACGTGGAACTTTACCATGCACGAATGCTGCTTTCACTAGGGACACTGCCATTGGCACTGCTACGGATCAGTTACCGGCTAAGCTTCCGCCTTGCCAACGTCACCTGCGTTCAGCCTGTGTTGCATTGTCGATCGTGCATGTTCGAGTGGTCCATGGATGTCTGCCTATAAGACAGGATGGTAGCTGAACTGGATTTTGACATGTGTGTGCGCCCCCTGTTGGCCCACGACCAGGAGTGTCACCGTGATACCCGTTTATGGAATGCCTTGATACTTGGCATACATGCTGGCAGCTGGACCTGGGAGATTGCACAAATCCTCGTGTGCAGTGACCTCATTGAACCGCTCCCATATTGGGCTGTAGTGCTAATTGGTGAAAGGGGGTGGATGCAGCACATCTGACGGACCTGCTAATGGATCGCCTCGCCGTCCTGTTTGATGAAGTCAACACCGACCTCATGTTGGAAATGTTAGCCTACGAAGCTGCAATCGCTTTCATGGACGAGTAACTACGTACCTGCAGCCACAACTGATTGGAACACATTGCACATGTCCTGACAACTTGTTGCATCTTGGAGATCTGGTCACATATCCCACGACAACAGTGGACATGGCTGCACTCGCCTGGACTCCGAAAACATGAGCGGACAACAACGCGTGTTAACACACACTTGTGAAAGGTGAGGCACTCCCCCGGAGTGGACAGCGGCGCTTGGCAAGGTTCCTCATTCTGACATACTGCTGCATTGGTCTGCATGTTGTGGCACTTATCTTGCCCGTACTGACACGCATATGCTAATAAAGTCTACGCAGCTTCACTTGTATTCAACTGTGATGAGTGTTGATTTGAATGACAATGTGTGTCTCAATGCCTATCTGGGTCACGGCCATACATGTGCATTGATAGCATTACACAGGGAGTGCCTCTTGTGTGGAACCACTGTCCCTACATTCATCCATACTTTCATTCTTAAATGGTCATGGCCATGACACATCAGTGTGAATTGGGATGTTTTATTCACATTCAGTGGAGTGTTGAAGCTGGGCCAGTACAGGGCCATGCAAACCCCACTTTACATTGTTGCCCTGTGGAGGGACAGCCAGAGTCTTTTTGGGATTGACAAGTTCATAGGGAGTGAAAGACTACAGTCCGCAGTGTGATTGCTGTGTCATTGGTAACCACACCAAATATGGCAGTCCATGTCGAGGTCCAAGGTGAGTGTCGCTCGGTGTATGGGGGGGGACACTGGGAGGTGTTATTCCAGGGAATGATGCAGAGGGCAGAACCAAGCTGAACACGGCCATATGGCGGAGATAAATGCTAACACTTGTGGGGCACTGACACTTCAGGGGGAGGAGATGTGGATGTAGTAGTGGCACCAGCATCCATCCGCGCCAGGCCTTGTGGCTGCAATGCCATGACGGGGATCTGCAGGGCATGGAAGATCACAGCTACATCTCGCTGGTGTGCAGCCGTGGCACACATTCTTTCCGCCTGCATCCGCTCCAAGCTCTCCATCATTCTCCTTATGTGTCCCAACTCACGGATGACATCGCTGGGGCCACTCTGACTGGACAGTTGTTCTTGTCTCAGAGTCATGACTCCAGCGATGTCAGCCATGGCTTGTTGTAGAGCAAGGAGCGGACAGTGGGTGTCAGTTAGGGACTGTGAGTGGTCCCTGATGGGACTTAGACACCCACGTATGGCATCCAGTTTGGCTGCCATGAGGTCGAACCCCACCCGCAGCTGGTCAGACATCTCCTCCTGTCACCCTAACACACGGCGTTGGGAGGCCATATGTTGGTCGTGGGGGTCCTGGGAGACAGCCGTGGTGGTGGGTGCTTCCTGCTGTGTGGCATGTGCAGGGGGTGGGGTCTCATGGATGCAGCTGGGCTGCCCTGCTCCTGGAGGTGGTGTGCCGGAGCTGTCCATGAGCTGTTGGAGGGCATCGGTGTCGATGTTGGGGAGGTCCTCTTCATCATCAGTGCTGAGTTGTTGGGTCTGCTCTGCAGGAGGTGTTGATTCTTCCTCTGCAAAGTGAAGGGAAATGCAGATTGACATTGTGTTCACATGTATGTTCACGCATTGTGCAAGTTTACTGTCAGACTGCATGGCAATGTACATTGTGACTGTGTATGAGGAGACGCCTATTTGAAGCGGGACACTTGGTATTTCTACACCATCAGGGATTTGAGGTTGTACTTGTACATTGTCATCTCACAGTTTCCTGCTATGCCAAATGCGAATTGCCATTTTCTAAACACAGGCGGCAGCAGTTGTGTCCTCTGTTCTGTTGTGAAAGTGTTGCAGTTTGTACCACATTGTTGTCAATGTTGGGGTGCTCTGCATCTTGTGTGTGCGCTGCATTGTGGGTGATTTGCCCCTTCGGGTCTGATTTTGCTGGCCTTTATCCCTTTCAGGCGGTGTGCCTTTCACTTCTGTGCTTATGCAGTGCTGAGCTGTTGCAGACTTGGGTAAATTGGGCCCTTGGTCGGAGTTGTGACTCTTGGGCATGGTTTGTCCGCAGATGTGCTATACTTACTTGTGCATGTGTGCCATTATGCCCATCTCCCCCGTCCCCCAGTCCCTGGTCGTTACTCACCCTGTTGCTGTTGGCTCAGGTCATGTTGTGCAGTGTCCAGTCCCCCGACTCCTGCCACCGTCTCCCCAATGATGGTCCCAGGCTGGTCCTCCGTGGGGCTTGTGGGGTTCTGGTTGTCCTCTGTTCTTTCTCCGGCTACCTCCATGGTGCTTCACAGTTGTTTGGGTCTTGTTTGTGTTTTTGGTTGCCGCTTTTATAGTGATTTTGGCCGCCTGACTTGTGGGACTTGCAGGCTGGCGCAGCTTATCGCTGGTTTGGTATCGCGGTTGGGCCCATCGCAACTTTTTTCGCGTTCGGGTTTGGATTTTTATCGCCGTCTTGGTGATATTATCGCGGCCATTTGATGCGTTATCGGGAGACTATCGCATGTTACCGCCGTCTTGAGAATACGACGTTAACACGGAGTTATTTTCCCGCGATAGACGGCGATATGAAAACGTGCGTTAGCCTTTTTTGTCGATGATTATCGCACGTTCTTGAGAATATCCCCCTAAGAGTAAGATGAAAACACTTTACCCACCTTCACCCCTTTCCACCTACTCCCATAGACACTTAAAAAAAAACAGGTGCAGAATCCCCAAAGCCCACCTCTTTGGCCCTCCTTCTATGCATTTATTTTGCACCTTTCCTCTGCAGCAATCATATATTCCTTATTTGTTGGTATTTTTTAATCCTGGTTTCCTTCCCCTCCTCTGCAGCACCCCTTCCTTTCCTCTCTGCCCACAATTTCCTACACTCAAGACACTGACTTTGCAGGGCACTGGCAGTCATCAGGGGTAGTAAGCGCTATATAAATGCAATTACAATAAATTCCTTGCCCTTTCCTTCTTTCCTTCCTTCATCTCGCCAATGGAATTTGGCCTCATTTTTAATCTTTTCTCATCAAACATTTACGAGGAGCAAGAGAGGGAAAACACACAAAGGTGAAAGAAGGAGGAAGTGAAAGACTGAAATATCGAGACAAAGGCAGAAAGCAGGAACCTTCAAGGGTGAGATGCAGGGTCAGGGAGCGTCTAGGAGTGGATTAAAGAGACATGAGGTGGATTTAAGACTATGCAGCGTTTATATTCCAATAAGGAGTTGCAATAAAGATGTGCTCAACAAAAGGCATCCAGTTTATATATGAGATTCTGTAGGTGTAATATGTCTGCCAAAAACAAGTACTATATCTTTTTACAAAAGAGTAACAGATTGGATATTATGGGGCAGATTTAGAAACACTTTGCATCAGGTTTGCATCACAAAAGTGACAGAAACCGGCTCAAAGTTATGAGAAAGTGAATTATTAGTTGGGGTGGATGGCAGTCCACCACAAGTAATAAATGTCACTATTCTTGTTAGTTTCAGTAATTTAAACCTGCACTCAATTCCTGGTAGCTATGTCACAGGCCAGACAGGATTAAATTAACAAAATGTGTAAATCTTTTAAAAGTTCCAAACTGTTAAAAAGTCAAAAACATAATACAATAAAAATCCCAGTCCAATTTATAAAAATAGAGACAAATTTATTGAACAAAATGACACCAAAACTGCAAATATCCAATAAGGGGAACTGGTGATACAAATTTTTAATGTTTTAAATGAGAATACCGCCAAAAAAGCATTATGCGCCAACAATTCAACCATGGTCATCAGGTTGCGGTTGACTGGACAAGGGTAAGGTTTAAGGCCGGCAACCATGGAGCGTGAATCGGCTACAAGGCCTAGGTTTGTCTCAGTATTAAAGTTACCTCCCGATGTTAAAAGGTTGCAGTGAAAGCAGGCAATGAAATTGCATAGAGAGAAGCGGGCTGCTTGTTGATGAATTCCGCCATGAAGATGGAGCCGCAGCACAATCGATGGTTTAGGTGGGAAAAGCTCCGGTGGGAGAAGTTCAAGTTTCTGCGCCCCAGAGGCCTCTGGCATCAATCGGGTCTCCTACAAGGGTGGTGCAGATGAAGCTGAGGTTTGGCACAAAAGAGGACTCAGTGTCGGCAGATTCTGGTATCAAGAGAAGAACGTAGCAGAAGCTATGGAGAAGTCAGGGCCAGCAGAGATACACCCTCGTCAGATTGGCTGGACAGGTTGGTCCCAGTCTCCCGATAGTTCTCAAGGTAAGAAGTTTGCAGAAAGTTTCTAAGTCCCAAGTTTTAGAGTTAGGCAAGAGGAGTACACTCTGACATCAGCCAAGGGTTCCAGGACCTCAGGAACAGTACTTTGGGATCAGAACACACGTCAACGAAAGCCACCAGCAGGATTCAGGCTATACAGACAGGCTACAGTGGTAGGCCTGCAGTCATGTTTTCCTCTGTCAGTCTAGTGGTCACACTATGAGTGCTGTAGTCCACTAGTGACATTTAACTTACAGGTCCTGGGTACACTTTGTACAATATACGAGGGACCTATAGGTAAGTTAAATATACCAATTAGGAGAACAGCCAATCTCGACATGTTTTCGGGGTCAGAGCGCATGCACTGTGCACTGGAAAGCAGTGTCCCAGTGTGCAGAGTCCAAAAACCAGCAATGGAATCTAGCAAAAATAGGGATACCATGCAAAATGGGGCATTTCCCTACAAAAGTGTGTTGGGGTTTACTTTTCGTTTGTGCTTGAAAGTAGCCCTAAAATAACGCAAAGTAGTGCTATTCCGTATTTTGCGTCAAGAAGGCGTACCATAGGTGGTACATAGGTGTTCCCATGGATTTTCACAAAAATCCCTGTCTACTAATGTTGGTAGACAGCGATTTCTGTCATAAAATTACACTTCCTCATGGCAGGTGTAACATTGGATAAAAGTTTTTTTTTCTACAAACGTTTCCAACTTTGCATGTGTGCTGTACTGTAAGGGTTCCCTTCAAAACTAAAAATTAGCTTGACATCATGCACACACCCTTGCACAACGGAGCCCAAAGTGCTTGTAGATATGGTGCCGTTTGCTCACTCCCTTTCAAGCAACACAATAACTTTGGTTACTGTTCTGCGTGAAAAGTTAGTAATGTATTCCCTATTTTTTGTGAGAGATACTTGTGTAGCTTGATGTACAAGTTCTTCCAAACACAGTCTCCAAGAGTAAGCCTTAAATGTTTGACTTTGCTACCCCTTGAAAGTCAAAGCCAAAGTGGAGGGACTTGTCAAATCAGTGAGCGCGCATTCTTTCGAAGACCAGCTCATCGTAGCCTGCACAACTCAAGGAGAGTGAGTGCATGGTGCCACCACAGGTCACATCCTGCGACCACAGCCTGCTGCGGTCAGTCAGCAGCCATGAAGAGTAGGAAATGGACATACATGAAACAGGCTCAGGATGTGATCGAAGGCCAAGGCCTGCAACCAATGCTGCTGTGCACAACTGGAGGACATAGTCACAAGGGAGTTTGTGGCCAAGGGGAGTGGGTGTAGAATGTGTATAAAGGAAGTTGTGGTTTGTTACCTGAAAGACAATTAACATTCCTAAAAAACTAAAATCAAGGTGTACAATAATTATGATACAAAACCCAAGGATCCCTGAAATTCCCCAGTTAAGGTGACCAATACACCCATAACACCCGCAATGCAAAGCACGCAACCTTGTGTATAACGGCACAAATCAAAACAAAACTTGCATCACTCACATAGATGAAGCTGATATCAGAGCTGGAGCACCCAAGATTGAAGTGCAGGGCAAGACTGCAGGATGGGCTCTGCACCCCAGCATCCTGCCTTGGCCAAAGCTCAAGGGCTAGGGATGTTGAGCTCTGGGATTCACTAAAGGCTAGGCCATGCACACATAGCATGTTATTGCCTGAGTGGGTTATGGCCTCAGCAAACCACAATCAGGGTGATGTCGTGAGCAGAGCATTAGGCGAGTTATATTTGAAATGCTCTTCCTAATGAGTGAATTTCAGTGTTTTTAAGTTTTGTTTTGTAACCATAACTCCCCTTCAGCTGAACAATTTTAGGAAGTTACAACATTTTGTTTTATTGCAAATGTTATTTATTTAATGAGTGAAGCACCCAAGAGTCATTTAGCAGTTATTTTAAGTGACTATACATACATACATAGATCGTTTCATAAGCTGAGATAGAAACCATATACAGGGGAAGATACTATGGCCCTAATCTACTTCAGCCATATTAGTTACATCCTATTTGAGTCACATTGCTCCCTGATTCTCAGCCATGAAACAACATTAAATGAAGCTACTGGTTACAAGGATATGGGCCTTTATAAAATCGAATTTATAATAGATGATGATAACATTAGCCATGTTTCGGCCACACACTCTTTAAGACCTTGCCTTCATCTGTAGATGCTACTACACACCGCATGTGCTCAGTTTCATTGTGTCCACTTAACATAATACTGTGAAAAATTATCACATGGCACTGTTATTACCCTTATTTGTTGTATTCTAGCATAATCTCTATGGACTTTTTTGTGCACTCTTTCTTTCAGCAATTGTTACCTTATAGGTTGTGAAGGTGCACAGGTATGTTTAATAATTTTACTGTCAGAGAACCATTATTATACAAAAAGACACAAAGCTGAGTTATATCAGCAGCATTAACAAAGCGATACAAAACCACAAAAAATGCATGATGGCAAGGCACAAATGTGTGTCAACCTAATCATAAACAGACTCTGCCTGGTACCAAAAGTAAAAGTACACGTTTTGCCATTACAAAAATGACACCAGCACATCCAGACCAATATGCACTTTCCATGCATGCACCAGTGCCAAAATATTGAAATAGAGCGATTTTGTGGTACTTGGACACCCGCCACTCCTTTGAGCAGTGAGAGGGCAGTTCTTCACCAGAGAAAGCATTTATATGACAGGTGCGCACGCACTGGACGCTGACATGGAAGGGGTGTTCCCAGTCCGGCCCTGGGTGGGCTCTTACCTCGGGGGGGGGGGGGGTTTGTGTTTAGCAATAACTTATGATTTAAAAGCACCTGCTGAAGAGTTCCTTGTGGTCTAGCTTTTAGGCAGCAAAAAATATTTGTCAAGATAACTCTTGTGATTAATGTTCCTGCTAGAGAGAGAAATTTGACACGCCACAAAGTAGCACAGAAGGTTAATATGCGTGCTGCAAAGAACAGATCTGTATTTTATGTGGATAGCCGAGTGGATTAGTAAAGTCAGCCTTTACCAGCACTTTAAAAGAAATGAAATGCATGTGAGAGAGGGGCTATGGAGAGATGAGAGGCCCTTTTGCTGGGTGGTAGTGAGGGAACCTGAGGAGGAGGTCATGGGGGGGGGAGGGGAAGACACACCATAAAAGACTGTCACACTGGGCACCACCAGTGATAAAGCCTGCCCTGGTTGTGATATATATTTTCATTTCAGGGGTTTGGGGCATTACAGTACCCTTCCTCGCAAACGCCTGCCGACTGATTTGGTACTATAGAAGTTCTTTTACATCTGCAGCGACTAGGGCAGAAAAGCTGAGTCCGGCAGCAGTAAACCGCTGCTCATCAGACCTGTGTGCACCTTTGTGCGAAGCCGCCAAAGCTGGTGCGTTTTATCCTGTACACCCCAGATCATCACGACATACAGTGATCGCGAGATGCCTGCGTGCCTGACCCCAGCTTCACTCCATCCTGTTCTCCGCTCGACAATCCTGAAAGGCCCTTGCGCTTCAGTCCGGCATTGCTGCATCGTCCTGCTCTGTGCCCAGTTATCGCGACAAGCTCAAATCTAGGTTGAAATATCAGAGTAAAAGAACAAAATGAAAAAGGAAAGCAACAAAACAAAAATTCAAATGTTAATGCAGTCGATGTATTTGGCAATTCCTTTGAAAGTCAACAGAATATTTTTTTCCAGTTTTCTCATATTTTTACAGGCTACAACTAATGCTACAAGTTTCTGATTTTGAACTGTGCACAAAATATGCTTCTAAGCATGTTCTGCATTTTTACATAAAATAAGAATAACCCCGTTGCATCCTTTGTTTAATGCACGTAAATTTGATGCAAAATAACTTGAATAATCACTCAGAAGATACATGTTAAAACCATAAAACTCATTAAAGTTATTAAGCACATTACGTTAATTATCATAAAAGTCATATCTTTTCACAAAAGACAGAGGGCCTGATTTAGATCTTGGCAGACGGGCTACTCTGTCACAACGGTGATGGGTATCCCGTCCGCCGAAATATAAACTCCATAGGATATTATGGGATTTATATTTCAGCGGACGGGATATCCGTCACCGTTGTGATGGAGTAACTCGTCCGCCAAGATCTAAATCAGGCCCTACGACTGCTTGACTAATATATTTATTATCAATAGAGCTAGACCTGCTACCTCACACCACCCTAAGTGAGTAAGCCTTGACTTCTTGACTTTACTACCCCTTGAAAATCAAAGCCTGAGGAAGAAGTCCTTGACCATTTTGTGAGCTTGCAGTATTATCTGGTTCTTCTGTTTCCAAGGACAGAAGCACTTGTTACAAGGATTGCCGAATTGCCCTTTAGTCAGACAATCCCTGGAAAATTGCCCTGGTTGTTGTAGTGATTGGATTTTAGTATTAAGGGAGGCCCAGGACTGGTAGAGGCTCCGCTGGACAGCTGTGCCACTGGAAGCACTGGTCGCGGACATGGAAGGAGGGCTGGTCTCACATTAGCTTGTGGAGCCGGGTGGTCCATTGTTTGTATCAGGAACTTTCCTGGAAGGTACTGGGTTGGAAGGGCTTTCACACAAAGGATTCCTGGTGAGGTTGTTAAAACTGGGTAAAATAATGAGAATTGTCTGGACACCTTACTGTCATCCCTGAGAATATATATAGGGATCCTGAGAGAAGGTCTCTGCTGTATATTCCTGCCAGCCAGGGCTGCTGTGTAGATCAGGACTAGGAAGTCCTTGCCCAATAGGTAAGGTTGTTCTGAACCCCCTTTGCAGCTACCTCAATAGGAGCCACAAGCTTGTCGGTAATTGTTGACGCAGCAGCAACAACATCAACCTACAGGATAGCCACAATAGCTGCCCCAGCAGCAACAATAATAGCAACAACTCATGTCACAACAGCAACAGCTGCAAACCTTGGCAGTACCACAGTAGCTACTACAACTTTACCAGCAGGAGCCACAGCAGTAACCACAGCAGGGACCACAGCAGTAACCACTATTATCACTGCAGCAGGGACAACAGCAGTAACAACGGCTGCCACCATAGCATGGACCAGAGCAGTTTCCCCAGCTGTAAACACAGGAAGTACCATGGCATCAACAACTGCAGGCACAACGATAGCAACAGCAGCCACAACAATCTTGAACAAACCAAAATTATGTCTTTTAGCAATAGTGGCACACATTTTACATGACATATAAACCAAGGACAAAATTGAAGATGTTTGCACATAGAGCTATACATGTATGTATATGGTATTTCTATAGCGAGAGCCTAGCCAAAAGGCAGCGGAATGATGTACAAGGTGGGAGATAAGCATAAAGTCAATGAGGGATAGGAGGGGTAGCTGGGTTGTGGCCATTTAATGCATTGTGATGCAGAGTTCTTTAAAAAGATGAGTCGTACACTCTTTCCTAAAATGAAGCAGAGTCAGGGAGATCCTGATCGATACGGGGGAAGTTGTTCCAGATCCTGGGTGCATACACGGAAAAGGACGGCTGTCTTGTTTTTTCATTTTTACACTTACTAGCCTGCAGTCTGGTGCTGTCCTGGCTACAGGTGTGCTGAGAACTACCAGAGATTATGCGTTTGTCTTCATGATAAGCAGCGGTGCTGGTGGGGATGGCTTTGTAAGTTTTGCAGCTGTTTTTGAACATGGCGCCGGCCGTCAAGGGGAGCCAGTGGAGTTCTATTGGGATGGTGGTGATGTGATCATATTTCTTCAATCGCTTGATAAGATGTGCTGCAGCATTTAGGGTGCCTTTAGGGGTGCCAGTGTGGAGTCTGAAAGGCAATGGAGCAGGAAGTTACCACCATCCAGATTCAAGAGTAAGAGGCCGTGAATAGCTGTTCTGAAGTTGTGTTCTGGAAGAAATGGTTTCACTTTCTTCAGAAGAAAGAGTTGACACAAGTTATAAGAAATCTGCCTTTTCTACATGGTCACCCTGAAGTTTATGTTTTTGCTGAGCCCTATATTTTTGCTGGTTTGACAACTCTGTGCACCTTACTCCTGCTAGCCAGTAATAAAGCACCTGTGCTCCCCATTTAAACATGGTCATATTGGCATACTCATAACTGGTGCATTTAACTTGCCCTAGTATATGGTATAAAATATACCCAGGGCCTGGAAGTTAAATGCCACTAGTAAACTGCAGCACCTACTGTAATACTGCAAAACATGCACTGCAACCTGTCAAAATAAATGCTTTTGACAGATAAAAACCTTAAAGATGAATATTCACCCTTATGTAGGACTTGTAGCCCACAAGGCAGGGTGTATGATATTTAAAAGTAGGACATGTAGACATTTGAAGTTACATGTCCTTACAGTGACTAGCACCCAAAAGCTATTTTCACTGTATGGAGGCTGGCTGGCCTATAGAGAAGCACTGGGAAGCAATATTAAATACTAAGACTGTATCTTAGACCAGCAAGAAAATAATTAAACTACTATTTTTAATAATTATTAAAAAGCCAATTCAATGGTGAATCGAATTCTTAATAAATATTAAGGAAAAGTAGCTTCTACAAAGCTACCTTTTCCCTCTCTGAAGTTCCTGGAGTGATTAGCCTTGACTAGATGTCAAAAGGTGTGAAATGTCTGCCAGAAGCAATAAATACGCTGACCAGAATGGATAGAGAAGATTCTTCTGAACTCCATACAATATGCAGGGTGGGGGCTGTGGACAACCTTTTTGACACAACAGTGTGAAATCCTGCTTGTCAGGTCTGATAAGCCACTTGTAACACTTGGGGCACACTTGAAAGGAAGATAACAGGATACCAAGACAATTCTTGTGTATTCGCTGTCTGGTTGCTGGAGGATCCTGGTTATGTTCTACCAGACCTCTGTCCCTGGGTTTGTTGTGGGTACAGTGCCTGCCTCAAACTGGATTTTAGAGTTAGATGGCATATTTACAAGCCCCTATCACCAACACAACGTCACTGTCAGTGACGTTGTGATGGCGATAGGGGCCTTGCCTTATTTACAAGGCAGCGTTAAAGCCACTTAACGTGGCTTAACGCCGCTTTGTAAATATGGCACCCTTTCACGCTGTATTTAGCTTGAAAGGGGAGGGCAATGGGTGTTGTGGTGGGCGTTCCACCGCAACACCCATTTATTTTGATGCTGCCCCCTATTTACAAGGGCAGCGCAAATAGGAGGCAGCGCTAAAATTAAGACCAGGGAAAACCTGGTCTTAAACTGGCGAAATGAGGAGAAATGCTTTATTTCTCCTCGTTTTTGCTGTTTCCATGTGCGCTGCCTTGGGCAGCACTCATAGAAAGAGCAAATTGACTATGATTGTTTATGTGCAGGAAGGTACCCCTTCCTGCACATAGACAATCATTTAAAAAAAAATGCTGTTTTGAAACTTTTATGTGTGCTGCATTAAGCAGCACACATAGAAGTTACAAAACGGCATTTAAAGATTGTTTATGTGCAGGAAGGGACACCTTCCTGCACATAAACAATCTTCCCCCCAACGCAGTCACCCTTGCACTATGGTGCAAGGGTGCCTGTGTTCGCGCTAGGCAGCTGAACTCAGCGCTAGGGGAAACGCAGGGGTGCGCTGCATTCTTGTGAATGCTGCATCCCTGCGTTTTCAGAACGGAGAAGAGTGGTGTTAGCAATGTTTGCTTAACGCCACGCTTCTCCATTCTGCTGTAAATATGCCCCTCAGTTTGGCTGAAGACTTTCGCACTCTTGAAAATACTGACACATGTTGTTTTGTGCCTATTTCGCTTAAGACAAACAGGAACTACTCAAAATGTGGATAGGGAACTTTTATCTCATTGGTTAGGATGTGCTCAGGAGTCACCCCCACACACTAGCTCGGGCCAGGAATAAATGTGGCATCTCCAGACACCTACTTCAGAACACTTTCTAGACCGGCAGAAGCTCAGAATAGGACTGGACCTGCTGTCTGTGACCTTAGAGGAGCCCTGAAGGACTGGACCTGCTCCCTCTTGTACCCAGGACAAAGAAGTGGACACCAAAGGTGAACTGGCTGACCTCCTGTGTAGCAACAAGGAGACAACAAACTGCTGGAGGCCTTTACCCTTTTCCTGCAAGTGTACAGCTGACCAGTGGCAACTGGACATGGACTGAACCCTGCTGTTGACCTCTGTCTGCCTCCCTGTGTGTCTCTAAGTGCCTCCCTGAGGTCTTCGGGAGGCCTTAGAGGTGCACTCCTGTGGTTGACTGGGATTTATAGCTTTCCTTATTTTGCCTGGTGAGATTTAAAAGACTAATTTAAAAGGTAAAATCTTTGACCAGGACAAACCTGATTGGTGTATCCAACCTGCGCTCCATCACAGTAAGTCTCAAATGGCACTTAGGTCCCGGTCTACTGCAACCATTGACTATCATTGGTGCTTTGTTGTGCTAAAATGTCATATCTCCAATTCCCCTTATTGGATTTTTGGCATGTTGGTGTTATTTTATTTCATTTTACTCTATTTTTCTAACTTGGTTTGGAATTTTTATTATTTTGCATTTTGACTTTATTACTGTTTTTTTATTGCATAAATACTTTACACATTTCCCTAAGATACGTCTGTCTGCTCTGTGTCATAGCTACCAGGGGACTGAGCTCAGGTCAACTTAGTTAACCCTGACAAGGGTTGTGATGATTCCTTGAAGTGGGCAGTCACCCATCCCAAATAATGATCCAATCTCTTACACCATCCAGTCTTTGTTTTCTTTTCTCAGTGTTCTTTGGGGGTGAGGTTGATGCCCATTGTGAATCCAAGGGACTTCGCATTCAACGAAAGGTGAGTTTGGAAGCCATCAATGTTCATCTCATTGATCCATTTGTTGTTCTTGGCAAATAACAGGAATTCTGTCTTAGTTTGGTTGAGCTTCAGGTATCACTTGACTGCAAACTAGCAGACGATTCCTCAGCATAAAATTATTAAATTAAAATGCAGGGAGAGATTGTGGACGTTTTCTGTCTCCCAGGGCATTGCCCTACCGCTATCTGGGTTAAATATTTTCTCAGCCTAAATGGATTCTACACTGAGACATGGTTCCTCGGCCTTTATAGGATGTATAGATAAGCAATCAGACACTATCCAATTGAATGTTTTAAAATCAATTTTGGATCGTAGAAAAGAAACTCCAAATAGCTGCCATTCAATTTGAGTTTAATCACACTGTTGACTCCCTTTTCTTCAACAAAGCAAATTTAATGGGTTATTAGGCTACGTAATCAGCAAAAGTAGAGGTTAAGATGTCAATCAAACCAGTGATTTGGAAAGATGTGCATGTTCTCGACCCATGAGTTTAATAAACGCCTGAGCCCTTTTTAACAAAGCATAAAAAAAGTTAAACTTGGATAAATATTGTTAAAATAAAACACAGCATAATCAGAAGGCCTAAAAGTCTAACGTATTTAATGCATAAATAGTAAGTGCCACTGCAAATAGTCAGTGACAATTGCAGCAAGCATTTGCAATGTAATAGGTCTTGCATTTGCGAGACTTTAAGCTATTGACATTATAAATGGCAATGCCTTTTATTCATGTATTTAGAAAACTAACACATAAATGAAAGGCATTGTCATCTACAATGCCAATAACTTAAACTCTGGACCTCGACCTCGGAGGAGTGTTGGGGCGGGCAGTAGGAGGGGTGGATAGTGTTGTGCACGGCATGGGAGATCCGGGAGATAAGGGAGTACGAGTACTAGCTAATGGCGGCCGCACTCCTTTATGTGCAAAATACGCGCCTCCCCACTCCAGGCGTGCGGCCGCCATTGGCGAGTACTCCGATAAAAACAAAAGATGGTGGCCACTATAGTTAAAGCGGACCTCCGTAGCAAAACAAATAAAGAAAGGAGCGTGGCCGCGGACCGCGCTGGCAACCTAAATAAAGAAAGGAGTGCGCCCTCTATAGTGAAAGCGGACTGCGCTGCCAAGGTGAATAAAGAAAGGAGCGCAGCCGCTATACTTAAAGCGGTCCGCACTGGCAAATAAAATAAATAAAGATGGCGCTGCTGCTATAGTTAAAGCTGACCTCCATTACTAATTAAAATGTAAAAGCGGACGGCGTGCTGCATTGTAGGAAAGCACAGCATGAGTGAAATAGGGGAAAATATTTAAAGAAAACAGGGGTATATGTACAAGGAAGTGGCGGAGTGAGGCGTTAGCCGTCATGGCTTAACCCCTCAATCCACCAATTCAGAAACGCAAGGCTGCACCGTATTTACAACGATATGGTGCAGCCTTGCATTTCCCCCTGCGCTGGCGCTACACTTAGCAGTGTAGCACCAACGCCGGCACCCTTGCACCATAGTGCAAGGGTGTCTACGTGCAGGGGAATATTGTCAATGTGCAGGAAGGTCCCCCTTCCTGCACATAAACAATCTTAAAATGCCATTTTGTCACTTTCTGTGTGTGCTGCTTAATGCAGCACACATGGAAGTTACAAAATGTCATTTTTTAAAAGATTGTTTATGTGCAGGAAGGTCACCTTCCTGTACATAAACAATCCAAGGCTTTTTGCATGTGTGCTGCACAAGGCAGTACACATGGAAAAAGCTAAAACGAGGAGAAAAAAGCATTTCTCCTCGTTTTGCCAACTTAAGACCAGGTTTTCCCTGGTCTTAATGTTGGCGCTGTCTCCTATGTACGCTGCCCTTGTAAATAGGGGGCAGTGTCAAAATCAATGGGTGTTGCGGTGGAACGCCCACCGCAACACCCAGTGCCCACCCCTTTCACGCTAAGCATAGCGTGAAAGGGGGCCATATTTACATGGCAGCGTTAAACCACGTTAAGTGGCTTAACGCTGCCTTGTAAATAAGGCAAAGCCCCTATCGCCACCACAACGTCACTAAAAGTGACATTGTGATGGCAATAGGGGCTTGTACATATGCCCCAAGGTGCTCACAGACTAGATAACGCCGACCGTGTAACAACACAAGTAAAAAGTCCAGTCCTTATGGGAGGTTACGAATGTAGACAAGGCGGTACAAAGGAGGGACTACTAAGCCTATTCATAAATCAAAAGCAAGGATTTAGAAAGGACAATAACAGGAGCTAATTGAAAAGATGGGCGGGAAATGGGCGGAGCTTCAAGTCCATACCTGAATACAGCATGCCTTGCAGAGTAGCTCATGCGCTGCCCAGGCTCGACCTAACAACTGCCCTTTGAGTTGACCAGAGCTCTCATTCAAAAAGCCAGCTGGTGCATGTAATGCTAAAACACATGCAGTTTTGGACCGTTCTTATAGACTTTCTCTCAATATAGGTCTATGGAGCATAAACATGTGACAGAAACTATCAAATGAGCAGCAGCCAGGATCTTTTCACAGAGAGAATTAGAGAAGTCTTTGAAATAAAGATACATAAACGTACTACTGAATCTACAGTTTTCCTAAAATCACACTTCTGTTTGCCTACATTGAAAGTAAGGCTACGCTCTACTACTACTAGTGGCAACAGAGCTGACTCTAGGAAGAACAGGGCAAAGTCAGTAGTAGTGGTGGCAAAGGAGGGATCCAGCCGGGGGCAGAGACATCTTAAGGCATGGGCAAAATGGGCAATTGCCCAGGGCCCTCACCTTCCAAGGATACCCTTGGGAGGTGTCCTTCATCTCATTCTACTTCTAGTCCACTTCACATGGATAATATGTGAACCTTGAACATATTATTCAATATTGTTTGGCATCATCAGGCTTGAATTAGCAGGAAATGGGTAATAAAATGTAGAGTTGTTCTGGTCAGAGGCTCCTCGAGTGTGTTTTGCTTGGTCTGCCAAAAACCGTAAGAGGACATTGGCTGAAGGGAAGGAGTCGGGATCTGGTCGGCTGAAGTGGCTCCTGCCATTGTGGTGGAAGATGCTTCAGAGGAAAAGGCTCTGCTTCAAAAAGGAAAGTTTAAATGTAGCAGACTGGCTCCATCAACATTTACTCCAGTAACTAGCAATCTTACCGCCAAACCTTTCAGCAGAACCTTTGTTTAGCATTTACACTTTTATCCTCCTGGAGAACAGGAGTTTGTGTGAAACATACAAAAGGGGTAAGTCTTTTTATTTATTTTTTTATTTTATTTCCTATAAAGCGTCTTTTAGCACCTCCTCCTATTAACAAACTCCTCCTCCTATTAACATACTACACAGCAGAACAGTATTGTACCTTTCACATTTTTCATGTACGTGTCTCACACAGAGGTACCTAAGGATTGAACACACCATAACTTTAAAAATCAATGGGGCATATTAACAAGGACACATCGCCGATTTAGCGGCACTTTTCCGCCACGAAAGTGGTGATAGATTTATCGCCCTATTCACAAGCCTGCGCTAACAGCCGACATCGCCAGTTTGCCTGCGATAGCTGCTGCTAAAAACATCGCCAAGGCTGACAGCGACAACTAACGCTAATCATATGCAGAGTAGGCGTTCCCGTCCAAAAACTCACGATAACACCACTTCGCGATATTCTCAACGACCAGCCAGATCGGCGATGCGGGCCAAAAACAGGCGATAAGGCACGTTAGCAGTAGGAACTTAAGACCTGCTTTTTTCTGGTCTTAAGTAGGACGAAAACCTGCAGTATAAAGGGAGCCCAGCCCAGAGCCGCATCTGAAGACCAACAGATGCCATGGAGCTACTAATCATGCAGCTTGGAGACCCAAGAGGGCCACAACACCCACCGCCACCACCCCCAGGACCACCCCCACCCCCAGGACCACCCCCCGGACTACCACCGAGGCAGCGCAGAACAAGACAGTGGACCGTCCGAAAACGCACCAGCCTCAGAGACTTAACGCCAGAGGATGTCATTGCCCACTACAGGCTCAAAAGGACAACCATCCTCCGCATCCTGACCCACATTGCCCACAGGCTGATGGTACCAACACAGCGGACAACCAACATCCCTCCGCAGACAAAGCTGCTGGCTGTGCTGCACGGTTGGCCTCTGGTACTGTTATGTCCCGTATAGAGGCCCTAATGTAGACCCATTCATACATGCTCTAAAATGGACGTATTCGTATTTGCCCTAATACGGTCATATTCGTACTTGCCCTAATATGGTCAAAGCTGCATATGCCCTATTACGGTCATAACTGTACATGTCCTATTATAGTCATGATTCCTTATATAGGCATGATCTTTCACCTACATTGGTCCTCGCTATCACACAACGAGCTCTGAGGGCTGAACATTATCTAGTCTGTGGTTTTGAATACAGCAGGGTTTTTCCCAAACATAGGCCCACTCTGTACTCATCAATTATGCATGGCTCTCTAGGAATACACCACCTGCATAGTATGTATGTACAAAGTTCACCCCTGACGTCTTCCTCAAGTCTAACAAGGGCCAATACAAACCATACGAAGCAACTAGAGTCTTCAGGGTATAAATACACCACATCTTACCCCGGTAAGACAGAGGGAACCGAGACTTCCATGCTGACACACTGACCAGAGACGCTGAGGCTCCTGCATGCAGTCGCTCCAGCTGACAGCGGTCTAACACAGCCCTTGCGGGGTGTCCAACTCGAGACCAGGACGGGGTCCCACACTCTCTCTATTCGGGTATGGGGGTTCGACTAAATCCTAGAAGGATTCTTGGCTCTTAGGCTTTTAGACCTACATATATGCTAGGTACACTCAGGTACATCTAGTTAGGCATCGCAGGAGTACGCGCACTTTTCATAATGCTTTTTATATTCATGTATGTATTCATGACTATTGCAATATGGTAGAACTGTTCCATCCCTTTGCTTTTATCGTACTGCTGATAATATATCTCTGCTATTGTCTGCTGGTTGTCGCAGCACATGTATTTTACACTAGAATAACAACTGTTCAATAAATACTTATTGAAACGCCCAGACTGTTTATTCTGTGTAGCTCTCTGAGACAAACCAATTAAGTAAGCACGAGTGACTGAGCGAAAAGTAGTATATTGTTTCCACGATTCTGAGGAATTAGGGTTGTCATGATCTAAGGTTGCCAGGAACTAATCTTTCCCCTATAAGAGGAGATTCTAGTGGCACTGTGAGCTAGCTAATGCAAATCAGGCTAACATACGCGGTGGGGGTGCACAGAGTTAGTCTAGCACCAAGCCCACAGTTTATGTTATCCAAACGCGCAGGTCCTGCATGGGTACTATAGGAACTACACGACATGGCGCCCAACGTTGGTTGGGTACTTATTTAACAGTAGAATCTGAGTAGTTCAGTCGTGCTATTCTCAGAGAACCTACTCACAAAACACCAGAGATGTCTGGAGTGGGTGGGCACAAAATCCGCCACAGCTGAGTAGTGCGAGAATACTATTTATTGGCTGTTGGTTAATCAAGCTTGAAGGACATTTAGTTCCTAAATTGTGCATAACACCTCATCTTAGTTCCCTGTGAACACTTCTTCCTCTAAACATGCCTGATTCCGAGGCAGGGGATGAGAGAGTTGACCTGAATTTCTTAACAGGAGGAGAAGATCCTGAGGATGCAATACAGATTGCACCAAAATTCAAAAGGACAGTCACCATAAGACTATTAGAAAATGGCTTACCAGCCAAGGGAGGCATGGTTGTTTTCGTGATTGAGGCACACGAATCAAACAAAACAGAGGTGTTCTATTCATGGGTTACATTCCCAGCAACAAATGCAATAACAAATACATTTCACTACTACATAGCAGGAGATGCACCACTGGAATATGCCCCGTTTGAGGACATAGAGATTCCACTCACTTACCAGGAACATCATTACTGGTTTAATGGCGCCCTACCCCACGTATGAGAAAGAGTAAGATTAGGCCCGCTCAGAGGAGACGGGGCCACATTGCCAATACTAGCGGCTTACAAACCGCATCCTGACATTGGAACAATGCCGCAGCCAGAATTTCTCATACAACACAGAGATTTAATTAAAATCTACAGAAACCTGACACAATTCGTCATGAGGACTTTAACAATCCAACCTGCACCAGGTGCAGCAACTAGTACTCCAGCTCAGGGTACAGGAAATGAAATTACTCCTCAAACATTACACGTGGTAATGGGCAAAATGCCCTCAAAACGCAAACAAATACCATTCTGGATAGCTCAGAAAATAACTCAGCTTGAGGCAGTATTCCCGAATACTACCACCTATGAAAAACACAGAATTCTAACAATCTGCTTGCCCATGGGAAAACACCCCAAGTAGAGGACTGCACGTCTTGGGGTTCAGTCTTTGCTGCCATATATACCAGAACACATGGTATCCCGTCCTTAGCAGTAGTACCTGACGTATTGAGACAGATACAAAATGAGTACGGAGCAGAGCCTGCCCTTAACTTAGGGATGAAGTTACTAAATAACTTTGACCAGGTATCAGCCATAATACTAGCTAATATTAAAGGGGAAGCAGCTTCAGTGGCGATCCGCCAACGCCTAAGGGAGTTCAGTCCAGTAGATCATCAACACGAACTACCCAAAATAATTGAAACTGCGTATGCAGAAATAGGCAGAGACAGTCTAGGTGGGAAAGCATTAAAACCACAACTAGTGGGCAGTCCTGAAAAGGACACTACAAAGCAGACGCCTACTTCTTCTAAAAAGAAGTGGGAAAATAAAAAACAACAAATGTCTAAAGACAACAGATCTCAATCCAAAGGTAGGTCTCTTCAACAGGAGCCCTCTGAAAGGAGGTATAACCTCAGGAATAGGGATAATATTAAAAAACCTGACAGGTATCAGGATACTGGTACACGTTCCTCTCGTTCCTTTCAGGGTTCATCAAAAAACTCCGAGAGGGAAGGACGGTCAGAACACAGACAAGAGGAGCGTACAAAGTCCAGAGACACGCAACGCGCTGCGGACTACGCACCTAAAAAAGAAGATAAACAAAAATCAAAACCTCAGTTCAAAAAGAAGAAGGTAGCAGGTCTCAAGATCAGACATGCCCAGAATTCTGAGGACACAGTTTCTGAACGGGGAATGGGCTCTGACGATGCTAGACAGCGCGGCAGAAGTAACGATAGCTCGCCAGAACCTGAAGGAATTTCTGGTGACAGCGGAGTTGAGTGAGTATATCACAGTGGAAACACCTGATACTCCGGTAAGTGTCCCACATAAGTTACATGAGATAACACTCCGGCTGGAGGGGGACAAGACCAGAATAATTAAAGGTCTATTTTGGAAAATCTGTCATCTGGTTATGACATCCTATTAGCAGAGCAAGACTGGCCGTCTGCATTCGTCATGGAGTGCCCTAGGGGAGAAACAATAATTTTTCCAGCCTTTTCCGACCTCGTTCCCATACATTTAAAACATGCATATGCGCAGGAGTGGGCGGTTGACCTAACTCCAGCATTGTACAAAAATCATATTGGTTGGGATGAGGATTCAACCCACCACGGGATCCCGTTAAAAGTTTCCCCAAATGCTCAAAGGCAATACCCTATAAAGCAGGAAGCTAAAAAACAAGTCAGGGAGATCTTAGATCAACTAGAATAACAGGGGGTGATTGAAAATTGCACTTCACCTATGAACAATCCTTTGCTTCCCGTAATGAAACCTGACAACACATATCGTCTAGTTTTAGATTACAGTCATTTAAACACTTGCACAAAGACATTTGCAGTCCAAAATGCACACAGTGCCGCATTAATGAATAACATTGTGCGCAAAAAATACAAAAGAACACTTGATATCTCAAATGGATTTTTCTGCCAAAATATAGCGCCTGAAAGCAGGTATCTGACCGCATTCAGTGCGTTAGGGTCCCAGCGACAATTTTGTCGACTAGCCCAAGGGTATAAAAATAGCCCCGGAGTATTTTCAGCACGAGTAACAGAGTTACTCCAAAATTTGGATGAAGAAGCATTGTCCTATGTGGATGATATTTATCTGACGGATGATGACTTACCGAGGCACTTGACCAGGTTGAGCACTATTATTATGGGATTCGCCTCTGAGGGCTATAAATTTAATTTCAAAAAATCAAAAATTGCCCATCTCAATGTCTTGTTCTTAGGATATGAGCTGTCAAGTGAAGGGAAAAGCCTAGCAGCTAACTTTTTAGAAAAGTGTGCGCTGCTTCAACATCCAAAATCATTAAAGAATTTACAATCAATTCTGGGATTCCTGATTTTGGTCGAACATACATTTTGGATTACGCAGAAAGAGTAAAACCTTTCTACGACTTAATA
Source organism: Calotriton arnoldi (assembly GCA_963921515.1). NCBI lineage: Eukaryota > Metazoa > Chordata > Amphibia > Caudata > Salamandridae > Calotriton > Calotriton arnoldi. The sequence continues at coordinate 991,218 of CAWUFW010004392.1, read as the reverse complement.
AAACCTGATTTTTCAGTCAGACAATGGACACAGGAACATACAAATATCCTGCATTCCCTACAGGAAGACATGATAGCTTCTAAACATTTACAGACATGCGTAAACGTACGCAACTTAGTGATCCGAGTAATAGCGGATCAATGCGGGTACACTTATTTGACTTTCAATGAAGGCGAAACTGTACCGATCGCATACAAATCACACCTATACACAAACGCAGAGATGCGTTTCACTTCAACAGAAAAAATCCTGACAGCAGTGCAGACCGCTGTAGCAAGAGAAAGAGCTCTGGCTCAGGGAAAACGCATAATAGTCGTGACCCCAGTACCAGCCTTAGAGGCTGTTACAAAGGCTAGTATTCCAAATGCGAAAGCCTTACATCCGAGATGGATACAATGGGCTAATTCTCTTACTGCAACGGATGTTGAATACAGATTTGATCCAAGTTTAAAAACACAAGCATTTCTGCAATACGAACAAGAATATCCTCTACCAAATGAGATTTTGCCTCTAGATCAGTATGAATACATTATTTACACTGACGGATATGCTCAACTGGCGATAGGGAGTAAGCAAGCTTACAGCGCGGCGTGTGCAATCGTTAAAGGTCGCTTGCGCGATGGAAAGTTCCATCCTAGTTGCACTAAAACGCAATCTCTAGGAGACTGCACGGCTCAGTTGGCAGAATTAAAAGCACTTATACTGGCACTGGTGAATACGGAACATGAATTCCCCACACTAATTGTGTGTGATTCCTTTTACTGTGTACAGTCGTACAATGAATATTTACATCATTGGGAACAAAACGGGTTTAAAGACGCAAAAGGTGGCACAATTAAGCATAAAATGCTATGGGAACAGGTAGTGGAGTTGCGAAACGAACTACCAAGGGCTCACGTGATACATACACTGAGTCATCAGCGTGATGGCGTTCACGTTGAAGGGAATTCATTGGCTGATGAAGCCGCAAAGGGGGCTGTTCGCACGGCTTCCGTAGCTGCAATCACTCGTTCAAAAACGAGAATAGACGGCGAGATTATGGTAGCTGTCAATGCTTCACGCAAAGGCAGCACAGCAGTACCTAAAAAATGTCCACTCAAGTACTCCTACAAGTTAGATGCACAAAACATTCCATATGCTCAGATTCCTGGAGTGGGGGATAGAGTAATACCAAATATGGATCGTAGGCAAGGCTTAATTTTAGCAGCACACGAGGGTTTGGGTTCTGCGCATACAGGCGTCACAGCGACTATTTCTTTAATGAAACAGCGCTACTGGTGGCCAGGGTTAACAAAGCAGACCAAAGACTATGGGGTATATTCACAAGAAGGTATGATAACTACCGCAAGAGTAGCCTAACGCAACTTTCAATATCGCAGCCTATCACTGGAAAATAACCCCCTGTCAACATGGAATTCACAACAAGGTGGTAGCATGCGATAGTCACCAGATAACGCGTCAAATGACAGCGTGAAAATCAACGCCACGCTGAAAAAATGCGAAACACGAACGCGAGAAATCATGCGATGAGGCCAATCGTGGTACAGAAATCAGCGAACACCAGCCACAGGCCTGGAAATCCCACGCGTCCGGCGGGAAAAAGCACCATAAAAGAAAGAGAAAAAAAAAACAAAAACAATTCAAACTGCGTAGCAACATGGATGCACCCGGACCGAGTGCAGAGGACAAGCCGAACACCACAAGCCCTACGGAGGACCATCCAGGAACCCCGCTTTCGGGGAAGGGCAAGGACAAGAGGAAGAGGAAGACCGGTACAGTCCGCAGGAAGACCAGATCATCGTAACGGGGGTGTCCGAACACCATCAACAACTGTTCGGCACCTCCACTGCGGCACTGGCAACCCAAACCGAAATATGGCAGGCCATCGTCACCAACGTCAATGCAGTCGGAGTGTCCAGGAGGTCACTGGAGGAGGTCAAGAGGCGCTGGCATGATCTGAAAAGTCAGACCAAACATAAGCTCGCCGCCAACAGGGAGGCAGCAACGGCGACTGGAGGTGGGAGTCCTGCGACACAGGAGGAGCTGGATGAGCTGGTGCAAATGGTGGCCACAGTCAGCAGTGAGGAGATGGTGGCAGGATTGGGGGGCCTGGACACAGCACGATACGACCTGACCCAACAGCAACAGGGTGAGTAACGACTAGGGACGGGGGGGACGGGGGTGGACGGGGGAGATGGGCACAATGGCACACATGCACAATTACGCGCAGCACACAGCACACCCACAATGACCGTGGAACATGTCCCTGATTGCCTTGGCACACTGCAGCACACATAGAAACGCCAAGTAGGCCCCCATCCACAATGTGCACAGAGGGGCCCCCCCTATCACCAATATCACAACCGACCCGTACACATGTGCTGAATTCAGCAAAGCAGCGGCTCCGTGACCCACACTGACTATGCAAGTAACACTGCATGTCCGATAGCATGGCAGCTGCCCCAAAAAAATGACATGGCCCATGAAGCGACATGGAGGTAGCCAAGTGCGGATCACATCCGTAAAGGAGCAGGTCACACTCCGACGTGTCCACGTGCACCCACAACCCATGCCTTACAATACACGCAGCAGACGAACAATGCACCAGGCCACAAAAACAGTCCGCGAGCACACATGACCCAAGTCAAAAGCAAATCAGGCCCCAAAAAGCACACAATTCAAAGGCACCCCACCTCAAAGGGAGAAGGCTACATGAAATCAGACCTGCAGGGGCAACTCCCCCACAATGCAGCACACACACATAGCAATCACAGAACATCAGCAATGAAGGCAATGTGGTACAAAGTGCAACACCAGCACCACAGGACAGAGCTCACAACAGGTTCCGCTCGTGCGTAGTAACTGTCCACCCACATTTGGCATTGCCTGACACTGTGTGATGATAATGTACGGGTACTACCACACATCCGTCATGTAGTCGAAAAACACACTGACTGCCATCAAATAGCCAGCTCCCCCCAAACAGTCACAATGTACATTGGCATGCAGTCTGAATGTAAACATCTGCAAATCATCACCATACATGTGAAACTCTGTTAACCTGCATCTCCCCTTTACATTGCAGAGGGACAAACAACACCACCTGCAGAGCACACCACACATCCCACCATTGATGATGAAGAGGACAACCTGCACTTATGTCAAGACACCCTCCAACGGATGCTGCACAGCCTCTGCACCCAACCCCCAGGAGCAGGCCAGGCCAGCTGCCTCGAGGTGACCCCACCACCTGCACAGACCACACAGCAGGAAACACACACCACCACAGCTGTCTCCCAGGACCCCCCCGACCAATACATGGAATTCCAATGGCGTGTGTTGGGTTGCCAGGTGGAGTTGGCTCATCAGCTGCGGGTGGGTTTCGAGCTCGTGGCAGCCAAACTCGATGCCATACGTGGGTGTCTGAGTCCTATCAAGGACCACGTACAGTCCCTATCGGACACCCCCTGTATGCACCATGCTCCGCCACAGACCTTGGCTAACCTCGCTGGTGCCATGAGTCTAATACAAGAACTGTCTGGTCAGACAGGCACCAGCCATGACAGCACAGAGTTGGCACAGATGCGGAGGGCAATGGAGACCATGGAGCAGATGCAGGCTGGAAGTATGTCTGCCACGGCTGAACACCAGCGAGTAGTGGCTGGGAACAGCAACGCCCTGCAGTACTCCAACTTGCCATTGCTGCCACTGAGCCGTTCCCAGATGACTGCAGCGGGAACATCGACACACACAGCTCCGACCCCTGATGTGTCCGTGGCACACTGTGATGCTGCCCCATCACCTACGCAGTCTGATGTGTCGGGGCACACAGCGATGCAAAGCAAACACAAGGAGATGATGGACGGAGCGCTGAAACTTTTCAGACACTCACCCCTAGTCACAGATCTGGGTTGAATCCATCATCGTTCTTTAGCTCACTTCACCACCCCAGTTCAGACACAGCTATATGCAAATCAGTCTTGACCGTGTGCCTCATGGGAACAGTCCAGCCCGAACTGCCAAGCCATATCTTCCCTGGACCGGAAACAAGCATCCTGGGACCGGTTTCGGGCTAACAGCCCTCATCAGCCAGGCTAGCTTGAATCCAGTGGCAAAGTGAGCAAGGGACCCACGTCTGGGCCATCACCCCGCCACACACACCGGACACACCGGACACAGAACCCGTATCAGGGGAGTGAGAAGGGGATGGGAACTACTGTGTGAGGAAGGAGGCAGTAGCATCCATCACCGCCATATGGCCTGTCCCTGCCTGGTCATGACCTATGCATCATGCCCTGGGAAATACCTCCTACTGACCTCCGGAACACCCTGCGACATTCATCCGGACCCCGACTGCCATTGCTTCACCGCTGGCCAATCACACAGCAATCCTGCTGCGGACTGCACTCTCCCTCTTCCCAATCACTGTGCAATCCCCAAAGGACTCTGGTTGGCCCACCACTGGGCTTTCATGTGATTTGGGCTTGGATGGCCAGGTACAGCTCCAGCTCCGTCAATCACCTGAATGTGAATAAAACATTCTAAATCACACAGATGTGTCATCACCATGTTCACTCAAGTATGGAAGTATGGCTGGATGTGGGGACGATGATTGCACATGAAGGTACACCCTGGTAACTGACATCTATGCGCATGTCTATCCCTGAGACACATGGCCAATTGGATGACTGTGAAGGTGACTACTAGCTGTGTCCCCATTGCACATCAACAGCAATCTCTCAACACCCCAACATAGGCACACGTCCATGTGTTGAATAGGGCCGTGTGTAGGAGTGACCAAAACGGTGGCAGTCCAGGAGTGGTATCCCACACCACGTGTGACAGCAGAACTTCACGTTGCATACCGACTTACACACATCTGTGTGGACACATTCTGTTGTGATGTATGACATTGCTCCACATGGTCAGAGGTTGGACACCATACACACATAGCTGGAGTCATGTAAGTGCACATGTCGTCCAGCACCTATCCAAAATCAATTTCTGGCTCACAGAGGTGGAGCTTGCCAAAGGGACACACCCCCATTGCACATGCGTCAGTCAGTTCCTCCCTGTGTTGGGACGATGCTCATTGTGGCACACGAGTGGACAATCTAAACAACACACCTCACAGTTAGACACCAGTGGAGTGGCATAGGCTTTATTGGCATGTGCGTGTCAGTACGGACGAGGCAACGGCCACTACAGGCAGGGACATGCTTAAGACACTTACACACAGCATGGGTACATGTCGAGGTTCAGATAATGTTGGGGCTGAAATGGACAACATTCATCACGGATGGCAACGCTCACAGCCCACCTTGCCTTGCTTGATGAGTCATGTGTTGTTTGGCGTCTGCACGTTGCCCCGTGTGAGGGGGCACGACTCACTGCACGTGGGGTCTGCATGGTGCTCTGCCTCCGGGGTGCGCCGATTGTCTGCTCTGCCGACAGTGATCAGGTGTGAGGGTCCGACAGGTTCACATGCCGTGCTACATTGCCATGTGTGTGCTCTCACCCAGCAGTGTGTCCGAATTGGCAATGTTGCCAGACGACGCTGTGTTGCTCCGACCATGGACCTGCGTCACCTTGCACAGGTGTGATTACACACGCGTTATTCCACGCAAATGCATCCAGAGCCCGACCGAAGGCAGACGTGTCCTGTGTTGGGGTGGGATATGTGAGCAACAAGTTGTTGGGCCATGTGCTGTGGGTGGCAATCGGATGTGGCTGCAGGAACGTAGTTACTCGTCCATGAATGCCCGTGCAGCTTCATGTGCAATGTGTTCCAATAGTACGTCGTTGTCGTGTTCAAGGAACACCAGGGTGAGCCAATCCATTAGGTGGTCCGGGCAGGTGTGCTCAGCCCACGCCGTCTCACCGATCCGCAACACAGCCCAATAGGGGAGCGCCTCGATGTGGTCACTGCACACGAGAAATTGTGCAATCTCCCATGCACAACTACCAATACATACGCAGTATGTCAAGGCATCCCATGCACGGCTGTCTCGGTTACACTCCTGTTCGTGATCCAACAGGGGGCGCAGACACAAGTCATAGTCCAATTCATCAACAGTTGTGTTGGATAGGCAGACATCCATGGGACACTCGTATGTGCATGTTCGGCAGTGGAACCAGGGCTGGACGCAGGTGATGTGGGCAATGCGGAAGCTGAGCCTGTAACTGATCCGCAGCACTGCCAGTGGCAGTGCGCCCAGTAAATGCAGCATACGTGCACAGTACTGTTCCACGTGACGGGGGTTGTGCATGTGCCCGGTATGGCCTGCCATTGCGTTGGTGCGTCTCGTGAACAGGCACTCTTCTGGACTGCGGCAGTTGTGTGGAGGATATGCCACAGCTCTGAGCAATGATTCGAATGTGTGTGCAACGTTGTGGGTAATGGGTTGCTGTTTCGGTGAGTGTCAAGGGCATCCCATGCGGGGGTACCACAGGCAGGGGCTTCTGTGTGTGGGCTGTGGATGAGTCAGATGGTTCATTTGCGGAATGCGTGGTGTGGGAGTCGTCCCCATCTGCCATTGCATCTCTATCAGGGTGTTCCAGGCGCGTTCTGGACCAAGGTCAGAGGTGCAGGTGTCCTCCCGCCTTCTGCATTGGGACAATGGTGCTTTCATTCCCTGATGTTTGTCTGACTACTACTTGCGTTTTCGGGATGTGATGTGGCTTTGGCACTGAGATTGGGACACGGCCTTGGGCTCATGGGGCCTGATTCACAGAACTAACTTACGTCAAAAACGTAAAGTTAGTAGTATTTGGTATTCACAGAATACACTTACTCATTTTGGTATTCACAGAATGAACTTACTCATTTCGGTATTCACAGAAGTTAGTAGTCCTAACTTCAGGACTCCTAAATACCTTCTGTGAATACCGAAAGTCTTAAGTTAGATTTTTCTCAGTTTAGTAGTAGTAAAGTCCTAACTTTACTACTCCTAAACTGAGAAAAATCCTAACTTTTAGACTTTCGGTATTCACAGAAGGCATTTAGGAGTCCTAAAGTTAGGAGTCCTAACTTTACTACTCCTAAACTGAGAAAAATCGTAACTTTAAGACTTTCTGTATTCACAGAAGGCATTTAGGAGTCCTAAAGTTAGGACTACTAACTTCTGTGAATACCGAAATGAGTAAGTTCATTCTGTGAATACCAAAATGAGTAAGTGTATTCTGTGAATACCAAAAAGTACTAACTTTACGTTTTTGACGTAAGTTAGTTCTGTGAATCAGGCCCATGGTGTATGGATGGTGATGCACAAACACATGTTGGCATGTGGAGCCAGGTGCCCGAGCAGCCTTGCGCTGCTTGTGCTATCTCACTCCATCTCTCTCCCTCGCTCTCTCCCTCTCTTTCCTTTGTTGGGCGCATGGCACACCTTCTTCTCTTGGATTTGGTCTTCCAGGCTGTGTGCTCCCGATTGTCCAGTGAGGAGCAGCTAGGACTCATCCTAAGGGTTGTTTCTGCTTTTGTTTGTATGGTGTTTTGTGTTGGTGATTGCATTGCTGTATGACTGATTCGCCATTTTCTGGCCACGCATGTATGTTTATTTTCCTGCTTGTGCGACATCAGGAAAAATGTTTGTTTTGGGATTCGTGGTGTTGGTGTGCAATTTCTTAGTCCGGGGTTGGGGGTGGTCCCAGGGGGGGAGGTGTTGCGGGTCTGGTGTCGGTGGGTGTTGTGGCCCTCTTGGGTGTCCAGGCCGCATGATGGGTGGCTCCATGGCATCTGTTGCCCTTCGGATGTGGCCCTGGGCTGTGCTCCCTTTTGTGGTGCTGGCTGCCGTCCGACTTTACACCAGGTCAGAGCAGGTGTAAATTTCCTGGTGCTAATGCGCCTTATCACCTGTTTTGTGTTTTTGTCGCGGATGTGGCTGGTCGTTGTGAATGTTGAGGTGTGCTGTTGTCTCGGCTTTTGTCACGGGAACGCCTACTCTGCATCTCATTAGCGATATTTGCGGGGGTCCTCTGTGGCGATGTTTTTTGCGGCTGCTATCGCGGGTAAGCTGGTGCTGTGGGCTGTTTACACCGGCTTGTGAATGGGGGGGTAAATTTATCACGACTTTGGCTGCGATAAAGTGCCGTTAATTCGGCGATAGCTCCTTGTGAATATGCCCCTATGTCTAAAAGTGCGACATCTGTCAGCAGATGAAGGGCTCCACCGTACCACGCCCGGCGCAGATACCATTGCTGAAATCAGACAAACCTCTCGCATGTGTTTATTTGGACCACTGCGGACCCCCACAATCTGATGGGGCAAGAAATATATCATGGTTGCAGTGGATTCCTGCTCTAGATTCCTATGGGTTTGGCCTCAGCGCTGTGCTGACGCTCGAACTGTTATAAGAGATTGCGAGTCTTTATCGGTACATACGCAGTTGGCACGTTACATTCTGACCGTGGCCCGGCATTTAGCTCTCGGGCTTACAAAGAGGCCATGGAAGGAATGGGCGTAGCATTGCGGTACTCCTCTCCGTACCACTATGAGGGAAATTCCGTTGTGGAGAGGAAAAACCGTGACTTAAAGCAATCTTTAACAGCTAAGGTATTAGGCAAAGGCGGTAGATGGGTCGATCACCTTTATGGGGTCCAACGAGCAATAAATAATGAGCCAAGAAGCTCTCTAGGGGGTGTCACTTCTTACGAGGTCCTATTTGGGACAAGAATGTGGGTACCTGATCTTGATTGTGAAGGCACAGTGGCGGATGAAAAACCATTTGATATTCATGATCGTTTGGCTGTTTTACAGGATCTAAATGAATCCAGGACACACCAAAGCAACGTCCACTTAAAGCAAACCGCCACTGAGGAATTCAAGGCAGTAACTGCAAAACCTTTCTGGATCCCAAAAGTCGGGGATCTGGTCAGAGAGAAGATTGCAGACAAGAAAGAATTTGGGCCATCCTACACGAAGCCTGTACCGGTCCTAGCAATCCAAGGCACAAGAACTGTACTTCTGCTACCTCTTGCCGGAAAAAAGGAGAAAAGATTTGTCTCAATCGACTTAATCAAACCACACTATGTGTCCGATACTAAACAGTAGGCCTCGTGGACTCCACAGTAGCAGACGCCCTCCTCTCGCTACAATCCAAGAAGTTCAAACAGAAAGACTCATCACGTTTGAAGAGCCACCTGTACGGAATGAAGGACTAAGCAACAATGCTATGGAACTCGTTCCACTTCAACAAGAAGTTCGACTTCAAAATAAAAATCAACTTAACAACCAAGTAGCAATAAGACCGACTACAGACGTCTATGTCAACATTCCTTGTCAAGAGCAAAATCCGATTTCAACAAATCCTGATGCAATTCCATCAATTGATCGAACTGCTTCTGGCTATTTCATGAACTTTGATACGTTTTCACTGGATCCAAGCGAGCCGTAAGCGACGCCAGCCAAAAAATCACACAAACAGAAACTCATTGACTTTTTGCACTTTTTTAGAAAGACTTACCTGGTGTCACCTTGGATAGAACTATGGTATATCACTGGGATTTTATTTTTTGTTTTATGGCTAGGTTTAATTATAACTTTTAGTATGCTTATTAATGGACGATACCTCCAGCAGAGCTCTACAGCCCAAAGAGTCAATTTGATTTTAAAACCACACCAGTCTTCACATCGTGAACCAAGAGACTTGTCTTCAGTGAACATCACAGCAGTTCCTATACCGGACGGTATAGTATGGGACAAAGTTGATTTTGATATATTCGGTCCGACTGAACTTTTAAAGCTTAAACATGTATTTAAAATTTCTTTAAGTGATATCATTACCTCCAGTACATTTTCTGATGATTGGGACACTGAAACTGTAAACAATATGATGTCTGATTTAGAAAAAACTGCAGCATTTCCAAACAATGAAATGTTAGAAGGTACTTCAGACTATGATACATTGTACTGTTACCAACAATATGGTCATCATTTCTTGCACAAATCCATAACACCTAGAAATGTATTTGAATACCACCAGTGGGAACACTGCCCAACACCTCCAAAAGGTAGTTCGCAAACTTTTGCACAGAAATTCACATACTTTTCAGGGTTTAATATATCTGACCCAAAGTCATTTTATTACAGAGTGACAACAACATCAGCACAGAAAATTATGTTGACTAACACCAAACAGATTTACTCTGCTTCCTTTATGGCCCAGTTGTCTATACAGGGTTTTGACCTATGGAAGGACACTATAGATTTAAAATCAATCTGGGGTTTTAGGGACTGGCAAGTCCAGGGAACAGAAGCGCGTTTTTAGAGCATGCCTCATTCCACAGCAGATGATATTTCTAAATGACACTGTGCAACAGACATCCTGTCTTGGACTAGCCAAGAACAAGGAAATGAACACACCGGGGTTTCCAGCACCATCACAGATGGGTGGGGGGCAGAATTCAACCATACAAGGTGTAGGATTAGATGACATTCGCCAGTACAACAAGTCAGATTCCAATTGGACAGAATGGCTGATTTGGCCCATTGATCCAAACACATGTCAACAACGATTCCTAGGTATAGCCGATGGGTTTAGTATCAGTAGGCCAGATACACGCTATGTACAAAGACAACACCCAGGGGTAGTGACATCCTACAGTGTTGGGAAGTTGTGCCTTGATTGGCTAGAAACCTAAACACTCACAGAAGTAAAACATCACTTAACCTTACTCACACCTGATGTAGACCTTAGGGATTTTTTACGAGGCCCAAGGAAAACACATCAGAAACGTTTCATATATGCTGCCATTTATGCCTATTATAATGAAAACTGGAAAATATCCCAACAGGAGGCCGCAGAAAGGATACGGGAAATAGACCGTGTTAACTTGGAGAAGGCATTAGCTGTAGTGGATAATGGGTTAACAACTTTGACCTCCAGGATTTACTCCTTAGGCAACATTGTATCTTCGGCAATCGACATATTAGGACAAGATCTGGCCTTGTTACAACACGGGCAATCTCAGTTACGTTCTGTTATGATGTTAAGCTGGACGCTGCAATCTTTGCGTGCAGGCTATGTGCCCTGGCATTTCATAAACACCACGTCTCTGTTTTCAGAATACAATCTAACTGATAAACAGAAAGAAATGGCACAAAGGGGAGCCAAATATACAATGCTGCGTATTGAGAAACTGGAAAGCTTACCATTCACTGTAGCCGAATCACCATCAACTGAATGGCTAATTCATGGCCAAATCACTCTGCCGGTCACTACGTTTCAGTTTCAATATTGCCTTGAGCAAAGGCAGGCAGGAAAATATGAAAAGATGGGTAAGGGTTACATTAAGCAAACTTGGGAGTTACCATATAGATACCGATGCCGGAATGGGGATCGAGAAGTATTTCTGAGCGGTGCAAACTGCAAGAACGCTTTAAGCGGTTCTCTCATGTGTCAGGATATTTCACTACACGGAGCCTGTAGCGGTTCAGTAGCGAACCTATCGTGTCACATGACAGGGACCCCAGCGGCCATGATCACACCGGTTTTCCAGCTGCTCTCGAATGGGAGTTACTTGATGCTAAATGATCAAGGTTGCTGTGGGATGCTTCCGGGCGTCGCCTATCTGGTCACTGTTAACTCCAGGGTTACTTGCTGTATGCAAGTATTGTTTCCGCCACTGAACACAGTCAGGGAGGCGCCGCTATGGCCTTCACTGAATGTTTCTTTCATACAATTTGATACTCTGAGCAGACTGCAAGCCATGCTTTTACAGCAAACCGTGCCCTTAACCTCCGCTCGAGAAACCTTTGAACTTCAAGTTGCAAGGACCTCGACTTAGATACAGGCGCTTATACGTACAAACTGCCCTTTTCATTTAGTAGAAATGGTGGGACGTATCTTCAATATGTCTGATGCGAGCGGTATTGTACACCTATTTAAGACCATAGGGTCAGGACTGTTAAGCACCTTTCAGACAGTCCTCGGAGTAATCCCAAATTTTATACACTCCGTATTGGGAAGCGTATTTGGAGGACTCCCGCTTATCCTATTGCTGATTGCAGGGGTCCTATTCATAATACTACTGCTACGCAATGGACGGCCCAATTCCCGAGGGAATGGCGAACATGCTCCTGGAGCGGGAATATCGTGAAGCATGGTACAACTTCTGGGCATTTCTTGCCTGCGAGAACTCAATGCCTCCTGGTTTCTATCCTTTCGACCAGTCTGGGTAGACTGCATCTTACCTGTTCTTCGATGCCTGTTTTGCGGAGAAGAATGCACGTTGGATCTTTGTCTAACGTTTCCATCAGATGCGCCTCCGGACACGGATGCAATGCTGGACCCAATAAAGGCCCATGCTCTGCGTTGTCCCCAGCGGCTTCCAATTCTGATGAATGCATTCCTGGAGAATCCACAGGTGCCGTTTGCTCCTGCTGGGTTAGGTGACTCCTCCACAGGCACCCAGGTAACAACTGCCGCAGAAGCTGCCGCAGCATCGACTGTTGGCAGTGCTACATTCCATCTATGTGCGATTGACGTTCTCTGTGAGGCGTTGGATTTGTCGTCTGCAGTAGCTCACACAGATAATGTTGTGCTTCCCAGCCAGGACACTTAATCTCGAATTGGCTCATCGCGTCCTGTGAAAGAATTCGGCTTCTCACTCGTTTTCATAATAAACGAGCAAATTTGGACTATTTCCTAAATTGACACTTTCGCTTGAGAAAAGCATGGCATTCTTCCGCTTTGAGTGAAGCAACTTATATAGAGAAACAAAATAGACATTTCTTTTTTTAGTGGCAATTGGAAATAGCTGAATTGTAACATTTTTGCATTTTTTTTAACAATTTTAAAACCATGTTTTTACTTGCTTTTAAAATGTTTTTAAATTGTCCAGATTTTAAGTATGGTCATTGTCATCCTGTTCGGAAGAGGAGTGGGTGTTATGTCCCGTATAGAGGCCCTAATGTAGACTCGTTCATACATGTCCTAAAATGGACGTATTCGTATTTGCCCTAATACGGTCATATTCGTACTTGCCCTATTATGGTCAAAGCCGCATATGCCCTATTACGGTCATAACTGTACATGTCCTACTATAGTCATGATTCCTTATATAGGCATGATCTTTCACCTATATTGGTCCTCGCTAGTACACAACGAGCTCTGAGGGCTGAACGTTATCTAGTCTGTGGTTTTGAATACAGCAGGGTTTTTCCCAAACACAGGCCCACACTGTACTCATCAATTATGCATGGCTCTCTAGGAATATGCCACCTGCATAATATGTATATACAAAGTTCACCCCTGACGTCTTCCCCAAGTCTAACAAGGGCCAATACAAACCATACGAAGCAACTAGAGTCTTCAGGGTATAAATACACCACATCTTACCCCGGTAAGACAGAGGGAACCAAGACTTTCATGCTGACACACTGACCAGAGACGCTGAGGCTCCTGTATGCAGTCGCTCCAGCTGACAGCGGTCTAACACAGCCCTTGCGGGGTGTCCAACTCGAGACCAGGACGGAGTCCCACACTCTCTATTCAGGTATGGGGGTTCGACTAAATCCTAGAAGGATTCTTGGCTCTTAGGCTTTTTGACCTACACATATGCTAGGTACACTCAGGTACATCTAGTTAGGCATCGTAGGAGTACGCGCACTTTTCATAATGTTTTTTATATTCATGTATGTATTCATGACTATTGCAATATGGTAGAACTGTTCTATCCCTTTTCTTTTATCGTACTGCTGATAATATATCTCTGCTATTGTCTGCTGGTTGTCGCAGCACATATATTTTACACTAGAATAACAACTGTTCAATAAATACTTATTGAAACGCCCAGACTGTTTATTCTGTGTAGCTCTCTGAGACAAACCGAATAAGTAAGCACGAGTGACTGAGCGAAAAGTAGTATATTGTTTCCACGATTCTGAGGAATTAGGGTTGTCATGATCTAAGGTTGCCAGGAACTAATCTCTCCCCGATAAGAGGAGATTCTAGTGCCACTGTGAGCTAGCTAATGCAAATCAGGCTAACATACGCGGTGGGGATGCACAGAGTCAGTCTATCACCAAGCCCACAGTTTATGTTATCCAAACGCGCAGGTCCTGCATGGGTACTATAGGAACTACACGACAGTACCTTCCAACCAACAACTGCCATTGTCGGAGGAGTCTCACAGCCAGCCCTATCAAAGTTCATCACACCTGTCTTGGATGCCATCATCAGCTTGATACCCCAGCACCTTCACTTCCCCCACACTGCGCAGGAACAGCTGGAGACCAAGCAAGGCTTTTACGCCATAGCTGGCTTCCCGCACGTGTTGGGGGCAATTGACTGCACACATGTCCTACTTGTGCCCCCTGCCGACACTGCACACAATTACCGCAACAGAAAGCACACGCATTCCATCAATGTGCAGGCAATAGTGGACCACCGGGGACTGTTCACCAATGTCGTCGCCAACTTCCCAGGCAGTGTGCATGATTCCTACATCTTCCGACAGTCCATCATCAACCAGCGCTTTCAGGATGGCACCTATGGAAATGGACTGCTCGTTGGTAAGTACCAACGGAACACACCACACACCCCAACTCCACAATCATACAACTCACAACTGTGGGAATGCACACGTAACAAAATCACATACAACATGCCAAACAACATGCCCACCTACCAGACACGACAACACAAGTAACTGTGGTAACAGGGGCCAGACATGTAGACAAACCATCCACAAAGGCATAGCCCCTCTGCCACACAATTGCAGAATGTGAGGAGAGGTGGGAACCAAGAATGTGCGAAGGAGGCAAGTGACCCATGAATAAGAATGTACACAATGCCAAGTGTGGCGGCGATGTGCTGGACAGTCTTGAGTATGCAGAGCACAGACATGTCCATGTGGACATATACTGCTGGAGTTTGTAGTGTTGTGGACAGTGGACGCAACCATGTTACCTTAGGCAGTGGGGAAGACCTTGGACATGTAGCTATGTCGCCCCTCCCTGTAAGCGTAGTGGGCTGGGCCGGCGTACGCCAGTCCAGCGTAGGAGTGGGAATAAATAGCCCGGGGCTCTGGGCGTGGTTCACTTCCGGGATGGCCACCAAAGTAACTACTGCGTGTGTCTCTGTGTCCGCCATATCCTGACCATAGGCCTACACACACGTGGCCGACCACCTTCAATGGACAAATCTACACCGGCGACGTGGTGGCTACTTCACACGCCACCCGGCGCACATCTCTTCATCACCTGCAGGGGCGTGTCTGCCAGGGCGGCGCCCCTCACCCTGCCACAATGCCGCCGCTGTGACCGGTGGTGCCTGCGCGATCCTGTGCTCCTGCTGCACCCCAGCCCGCTGGTCCCCAGACCCATCGGCGCCCAGCGGTGATTGCCCACCCCTGCGCATCCAGGCCACACTGCTCACCTGCCGCCACCGACATGTCTCCAAGAGGGCCCACCACGTGCCGGTGCAATCTTCAAGCCCGAGGCCCACGAGCTTGGCCGCCCCCTCAGCCAATCGCTGGCTTCCGCGCAACAGGCCCCTAGCGCACCCAGGTGCACCGCACCGCGGAGTTCTGTGTGTGCTGACTGCTCCCTTCGGCCTACACTGCGGTCCAGCAGGTCTCACACAAATCTAATCCAGTCCAGACCTCCAGGCCTACTACATCATCGCAACTGCACAGCCGCTCATCCCAACCGACTAGCAATAGTGTCTCATTCGGTCTCCTACAAATATCAAGAAGCTACGAATGTTTAGACAACCCAGAACACTAGCACTCCCGACTCACCTCAGAGTCGCGGGAACAAGACAATCTTTCGCTCTCTCGTACTTGTCCACAATAAAAATAATCAGTCACTAAATAAGTCCAAAATGTTTATTTTGACTATAGTGATTCATGAAACAGTATGCGAACCACGACCAGCAGCAAAATGCATAAAGCTAGCATCATCAGCATTGTTACAATACCATAGAATACAAAAGGAGTCGTCATTTTATAAAGACTGTGAAAAAGGCAAAATAACTAGGCCTAATCACCCTCCCCTTGGCAGTAAGAAGTTATTTTATATAACAGAAGATCTCTAGGCGTTATTAGCAGACCCCCTACCTGAAAGCTTAAACGCAAAGGTTTACATCATAGGAACAGCAGAGCTCAGCTCCATGGAACGGCTTTCTTCGAGTGTGTTTCAAAAACATGCAACCACGTTATATCAAAGCACGATTCTTCCATATTGCAGCTGTTGCTAACATGTTTTGTCTAGGTAATAGGGACTGACCAGAACAGAATAACAAGAGACATTGTTGATCGACCTTGCACATTATGTTCAGACAGAATTTAAAGGGAAAGCTGAGAACGTGAAAAACAATCTGTTATCATGTACAGGGCAGAGGCAAAGTGTCGCGAAAACAAACTCTAGCAGAGGCGTGTGCAAAAGCAGCAGCATAGGGCAAGCAAACTCATGCTAACTTAGCAATGTCGACAATGTATCCAAAGGGCCTCATAACCCCATATAACACCCTCCCCCTGGTAAGTCAGTAGGACATAGACAGAAGAACAAAAACAGTGTTCAAAATATCGGTGAGGAACTTCCCAAAAAAAATAAAAACTAAATCGGAGAAAAAATGGAAAGTTTGTAAAAAGAGCTAAAGGCACATTGAGCTTTTTAAAAAGAGTCAATAATGCAGACAACGGAGTTGTGACGACCTAAGCAGTTAATCCATGAAGGTACGTGTGCAAAGAAATGCAATTCCCTCTAACAGTTCATCCTTGTCATTGGTAGAAAAAAGCGATGACATCCAATTAAGTAAGTCGAAGGAACAATCATGTTCCTCATAAGCAGGAGTATCCAAAACCAGAAATGGGAAACTTGCGTGATATTCAATGAAACTACGTTGTAGGAAAGTCTGCGCAGCCGCACAGATATCCCATTGAGCCAAGATTCCAAGTAACGCTGCACGCGTCATTTGACCATCCACAGAACAAGCCTCGTCATGCACCTCTAAGGGACCCATCAACCAGCTGAAATCAGGGATTGGACACCACGTGTTCGATAAGCAAAGTTCCATCGCCCAGGAGAAATGACATCTTTTGCAATGTAGCATAGGTTGCACGCAAGTATAGTAGGCAAAGCGAAAGGTCAAGTCGTAACTGACGCCAATCGTTGCTAAGGGCAAGCATCCAAAAGCCCCATACAGCCGATTGCGGTACAGTTGTAGCTGGGCCGGCCTGTGCAGAGCCACAAAGTGAGCAGCCATTACGAAGCACAAAGAGGAGAAGCAAAACACCAGCTACTAGCGCCAATATTAAGGGGAACCCTCCGAAAACGCAGGAAAATATAGAATGAATAAAAGCTGGTATTACCCCGAATATAGTTTGAAAAGAAGAGACCAGGCCAGATCCCACACATTTAAACAAATGTGCAAGGCCTGTCGTCTCAGATGCATAAAATATTTGGTGAATTAGTTCCCCAAAATGAAGTGGGAGGTTAGTGTTAAGAAGCGACTGTATCTCACTCGAGGTCCGAGCCACCTGCAATCTGAATGTTTCTCTGGCGGAAGTGAGGGCCACCTCCTGTTGGAATAAAAGGGCTTTGAGCCTGCTCAACTTGTTGAACTCTGCTTTCAAAGTCGGAATGGAAGGCCAGAGTGAAGAATCTAAACTCCCTTGCGGGGGCGGGAAAAGGACATTGCTACAAGTAAATAGGCTCGGGGGAGGGAGGAGCAGCTGTGAGGCTACGTGATACACATTGATCCTGCACATTTGCCAGCAGCAATACATGGCAAACATGAATCCCAAATTCGCACAAATCACACGCCACAAAACTTGTAAGTCTGCCAACACAGCATGCAGAACCACCAATTTACACAAATCTCACTTACCTCTCACAGGTGATCAAGGATATGCACTCTGCCCGTGGATGATGACACCCCTCCGAGCCCCGAACACCCCGGCCCAGAGGCAGTACAATGTGGCCCACAAACGCACCAGGGGCATTGTTGAGCGCACATTTGGCGTGTTAAAGTCACGTTTCAGGTGCCTGTACATCACAGGTGGAAGACTCCTGTACAGCCCAGAAATAGTGTGCAAGATGATCATTGCATGTTGTGTATTGCACAACATATGTGTACGCACCAATGCCCCATGGATCCAGGTGCCAGATGCAGCGGACGATGAGGAGGAAGATGAGGCAGGTGGACCACACCCCACTGCAGCTGCAGCAGGAATAGCCCGAAGGGACACAATCATTAACAATTTCTTCGCATGAGCACGTCACATTGTGACTGTCCTTAGTAATCATGGAACAGTACAATATGACCACATGGACAGCATGTGCAAATAAATTCATTGCAACACACATTCCCTGTGTGCATGTCAGTCCTCTGCATTAGCACATTACTCTGACAAGTGTAAGAGCAACATTAAGTGCTAACAATCTCACGAATAGCAAATATATGGTGGGTATGTCACCTCTGTACAGAGAGGCTGTTTAGGGTGTCACGTATTCGAAATGCCATTTCAGGGTGTCAAATGTAGTACATAATCCCACTCATCAGCGTATCACATGTGTACAAAAACATGACATGAAGGCTGTCATTGGTGTCCAAAAAAAGAGAAAAGGGTGTCATTTGGGGTCAAATATGACATTTCGGGTGTCCATTGGGGTCAGATATGAACCACCCTGATGCAGAGATGCACCCTGTGACTCAAGTCCCACAACATGAGCAACATGGACGTAAGGGGGATGACGTCAGGGGTTGTTTGTGCACGTGGATGTGTCAGAGTGTGACCTGCTCCTTTACGGATGTGGTCCACACTTAGTCACCTCAGTGTCGTGGCGTGCACCATGTCATGATAATTGGACTGCAGCCATGCTAATCGTCATGCAGTGTCACTTGCATTGTCAGTGTGGCTCATGGACCCGCAGCTTTGCTGGTTTCAGCACATGTGCATGGGTTTGTTGTGAGATTAGTGATGTGTGGGGAGGGCCCCTTCTGGGCACATTGTTGACGGGGCCTACTTGCTGTTTCTATGTGTGCTGCAGTATGCCAAGGAGATCAGGGACATGATCCAGAGTCATTGTGGGTGTGCACTCTGCTATACTTAATTGTGCATGTGTGCCATTGTGCCCATCTCCCCGAGTCCCCCCAGTCCCTGGTCGTTACTCGCCCTGTTGCTGTTGGGTCAGGTCATGTTGAGCAGTGTCCGGTCCCCCAACTTCTGCCACCGTCTCCCCACTGATGACTGTGGACACCATTTCCTCCATCTCATCCAGCTCCTGCTGTGGTGCTGGACTCCCACCTCCAGTCTGCATTGCTGCTTTCTGGTTGTTAGCAAGTTTCAGCTTGGTTTTGCGCTTCACATCATTCCAGCGCTTCTTGGCACTTCACTCCGACTGCATTCACCTTGGCCAAGATGGACTGCCATATTACATTTTTAGCTGGCAATGACACAGTGGAGGTGATGAACAGTTGTTGGTGGTGTTCTATCACCTCCGTAATCAGGATCTTGTTTTCCTGCGGACTGAATCGCGGGTTCCTCTTCTTCTTCTCCTTGCCCTTCTCCTTCCCTGAGGTCCCTGGCTGGTCCTCCGGGGGGTTTGTGGGGTTCTGGTTGGCCTCTGTAGTTGCTCCAGCTTCCTCCATGGTGCTTCTCAGTTGTTTGGGTTTTTCTTTTTTTTTTGCAGCTTTTATGGTGAATTTTCCTGCCTGACGTGGGAATAGCAAGCCTGGCGCTGCTTATCGCTGATATTTTTATCGCTGTTGGGCCCATCGCAACTTTTTTCACGTTTGGGTTTCCTTTTTTATCGGCGTCACTGTAAGTTTAACACGGACATTTGACGCGTTATCGGGATACTATCGCCTGTTGCCGGCGTATTCTCAACACGCCGGCAACAGGCGATAGTATCCCGGCGTTGGTTTCCCGCGATAGACGGCGTTATGTAAAATTGCGTTAACCTAGTTTGGCGATAATTATCGCCCGTTCTTGAGAATATGCCCCAATATGTCTAGGATTTTTCTAAACTACGAGGGGCAGATTTGTCAGCACTTTGCACCAGTGCAAACTCCCAAAAGGGATGCAAACTGGTGCAAAGTGATGATAAACTATTACCTTCCAGTGTAAAACTTTATTTGAGTGGGAAATATCCTGTAATGTACTTCGAAAAGCAACCTGCGCTACTTGAGGAGGAGGTCCATGGGTGGTACTTGAGCATTCCTATACTATCACTTATGGTTTTTAATGCAAAGCCCTATCTACTCACAGTGGTAGATAGGCTTTTGCACCAAAACAAATCATCAAAGCAGGCCCTTCAGTTGGAGAAAAGTTTAAATTGATCCTAACTTTTCAAAAATTGCACGGCATAGCTCGTATCCAAGGTGTGAAAAGTTATAAACTTTGTATAGACATAGCATTTTGTACAGTAAGCACGTCCTCCAAGTACAAAACCTCTGCTAAAAGTCCCACACACACACCTTTGCACTAAGTATGTGCATGGCACTAGGCAGCCTAATTGTGCGTCAGTGCTGGGGAAGAGAGCAACGGGACCATATCTGAGTAGACATGGCTTTCTCCACATGGGGTTTGAATTCCAGTTAATTATTTACAGTGGGCTCGATTCACAGAACTAACTTAAGACAAAATCCTAAACTTACTACCATTTTGGTATTCACAGAAGGCACTTACTCATTTTGGTATTCACAGAAGGCACTTACTTACTCATTTTGAGTAACTTACTCATTTTGAGTAACTTACTCATTTTGGTATTCACAGAAGGCACTTACTCATTAATGAGTAAGTGCCTTCTGTGAATACCAAAATGAGTAAGTTACTCAAAACGAGTAAGTTACTCAAAATGAGTAAGTTATTCATTTGGTATTCACAGAAGGCACTTACTCATCAATGAGTAAGTGCCTTCTGTGAATACCAAAATGAGTAAGTTACTCAAAACGAGTAAGTTACTCAAAATGAGTACGTTACTCAAAATGAGTAAGTAAGTGCCTTCTGTGAATACCAAAATGAGTAAGTGCCTTCTGTGAATACCAAAATGGTAGTAAGTTTAGGATTTTGTCTTAAGTTAGTTCTGTGAATCGGGCCCAGTTTGTGTTTCCTGCTCCAGACAAAAGCCCTTTAATTAATCAGCGTTAAAGATTGCTAACTTACTTACCTTTCATCAGTGCCTCAAATGGGGATGGTAACACTTTTAGAACAAAATTGTCACTTCTGTCATACTTACCTGAATACAGCAATCAGCAGCTGAAAAATGTGAGGTGCAGTGGCTCACCCAAGCCCTGCTCATACCCACTGCTCAGCACTCTGAGACCTCAGCTGCCACCAACAATCTAGGTTGCAACTACCAAGAGACAAGGATATCAGTAAGAGTAAGCTGCAGTGCTTAATTTGAGCCTGTGGTTTCCGGGCCTCAGCACCAGTACTTAATTCTCAACACTGGCACTTATGACAGCCCACCACGTGGTGGTACTGTTTGCTAAATTTGAGATGAGCCCAACAACTGAGGGGCATATTCTCAAGGACTTATCGCCGAGTTACCGGCACTTTATCGCAGCCAAAGTGGTGATAAATTCATCGCACCATTCACAAGCTGGTGCTAACAGCCGATAACACCAGTTTACCTGCGATAGCAGCCGCAAAAAAAATCGCCACGGGTGACACCGGCAACTAACGCTAATGAGATGCAGAGTAGGCGTTCCCTTGCAAACAGCCGCGGAAACACTACTTCGCAACATTCCCAACGACCAGCCAGATCGGCAATAAGAATCAAAAACATGCGATAAGGCGCGTTAGCAGCAGGGATTTAACACCTGCTCTTACCTGGTGTTAAGTTGGACGACAACCTGCACCATGAAAGGGAGCCCAGCCCACAGTTACACCAGAAGAACAACAGATGCCATGGAGCCACTGATCATGCAGCTCGGAGCCCCAAGAGGGCCACAACACCCACCGCCACCACCCCCAGGACCCCCATTCCCAGGAACCCCTCCGGACTACCACACCGGCAGTGGGGTATGTGACGTGCTAGGCCCCCTTGATTGGCAGGGTCACATGTCCTGTGACGCCTGTGCTGGATGGGTGTGGTGTAGGTCTGAACGAGCCCTCAGGTGAGTGGCCGTGGCATGCTGACGACTAGACCAGTGATCAGCAGATCACTACAGGGACGACCTGGGATATTTAGCGTTGTCGTCCCCCCCTGTAAGCGTAAGCAGAGTGGACTGGCCTGGCGTATGGCAGGCCAGCGTAGGGGTGGGAAAAATGAACCCGGGGCTCTGGGCGTGCTCCAGTTCTGGGCTGGACATGGAAGTAACTGATGCGTGTGTCCCTGTTGTAGTGACTACGCCACCCGGACCGCAATCGGCACCCTATCACTCAAGTTCCACGACATGACCAACATGTACGTCAGGGGGAATCTCTCACCCTACATTCAACCATACTCACATACGTGAATGATCAAAGGCATGACACATCTGTGCGATTCTGAATGTTTAATTCACATCCAGTGGAGTGTTTCAGCTGGAGCAGTACAGGGCCATGCAAACCCCACTTCACATTACTGGCCCGTGGAGGGCCAGCCAGAGTCCTTCAGGGAATGACAAGTACATCGGAAGGGGAAGAGTTCAGTCCGCAGTCTGATCGCTGTGTCATTGGTAACCAAACAGGAGATGGCAGTCCATGTCGAGGTCCAAGGTGAGTGTCGTAGAGTGCATCGGGGGACAGTGGAAGGTGATGATGCAAAGGGCAGGACCAAGCAGAAACCCACCATTTTGTGGAGATGAATGCTACTGCCTCCTCCTCACCAGTAAGGTTGGTTCACCCGCATCTTCGTCCTCTGATGGCGCATGTGCCTCACACGTGGGTGGTGGTGGATTGCCTGCCGCACTGTGAGGCACTGACACATCAGGGGGCGAAGATGTGGATGAAGAAGCTGCAGCAGCACTCATCTGAGCAAGGCCTTGAGGCAGCAATCAGTACTCAAAGAATGGACAAAGGGCTTTTGGACAGGTCCAGCATAAAGGCCCCAGGGGAAGTCTAGACAAAAGAATTATGCTGTTCCTCTGAAGTGAGAGTCAGATAAAGGGAATATAGACCAACTTGACCAGAGTGGTTCAAAGTTGGGAATCCATTTCATTGGATTATAATGCCCTCACACACCCTGTCGGGTGTCATGCTTCATCATCGGGATGCTCCTCATCGGGTCGGCGGTGCAATACCCGATGGGCTCCCTATAGGAGGGGCACTTTAGCGGAGATCTTTTTCCAACACCCATTTGGTGAAGTGGGGGTGAGGGGCCTAGTATGTGTAGATGAATGTGTGTTTCAAGTGAATCTAAAAAAGGGTTGGGAGTACCAGCAACAACAACTTTAATCAAAGGGTCTCCTACCCTAAGTAAAAACAGAAGATATAAGGCGCTAGGCTGAGGTTATGTCTCAGATTATGGCGCTCTTATAGGTGATAGGTCAACATGTCTCTCGCCAATTGAATAGTCTGCGGGCGATTCGTCAGGACCAAACAAGGGGGTATACTATCTACAACTTAAAACTCAACTGGTGTTGTGGCTGCACACTCACATCAACCATACGACTAACTAGTCAGATACCTGGTAGTACTGGAACTACCCAAAACTGTGGACTAACCAGGCATCACAGTACCCGGTAGGTTAAAACATGAGGGGTTCCTCATGTATTGTGTGCCAGTCGCACGTAGCCTGTAGACCTACCCACTTCTACCGGGCCCGGTAAAGATCTCCGCTAAAGTGCCCCTACTATAGGGAGCCCGTCGGGTATTGCACCGCCGACCCGACGAGGAGCAGCCCTATGATGAACCATGACACCCGACAGGGTGTGTGAGGGCATTATAATCCAATGAAATGGATTCCCAACTTTGAACCACTCTGGTCAAGTTGGTCTATATTCCCTTTATCTGACTCTCACTTCAGAGGAACAGCATAATTCTTTTGTCTAGACTTGAGGCAGCAATGCCATGACGATGTGCTGCAGGGCATTGAAGGCCCCAGGCACATCCCGCTGGTGTGCAGCCATGGCAGCCATCCTGTCCGCCGTCATCCGCACCATGGTCTCCATGAGCCCCCGCATCTGTCCCAACTCCAGGCAGACATCGCTGGAGGCACTCTGACTGGACAGTTGTTCCTGTCTCAGAATCATGACACCAGCGATGTCAGCCATGGATCTCTGGAGAGCATGGAGCGGACTGTGGGTGTCCGTTAGGGACTGAAAGTGGTCCGTGATGGGAATCGGACACCCATGTATGGCATCAAGTTTGGCTGCCATGCGGTCGAATCCCACCCGCACCTGATCAGCCACCTTCTCCTGGCACTCCAACACACGGCGTTGGAAGGTCATGTGTTGTTTGTGGGGGTCCTGGGAGTCAGCCGTGGTGGTAGGTGCTTCCTGCTGTGTGGTCTGTGCAGGGGGTGGGGTTTCCTCGATGCAGCTGGGCTGCCCTGCTCCTGGGCGTGGGGTCCTGAGGGCGTCCATGAGCTGTTGGCGGGCGTCGGGGTCGATGCTGGTGTGGTCCTCTTCATCATCAGTGAAGAGCTGTTGGGTCTGCTCTGCAGGAGGTGTTGGTTCTCCCTCTGCAATGTGAAGGGTAGATGCAGTTTAACATTGTGTTCACATGTATGTTGACGCATTGTACAAATTTACATACAGACTGCATGACAATGTACATTGTGACTGTTTGGGAGGAGCTGCCTATTTGATGCTGGACAGTGGACATTTTGACAACATCACGGATGTGGGTTCGTACTAGTACATTTTCATCCCACGTTTCCCTGCTATGCCATATGTGATTGGCCAGTTTCTACACACAAGCGGCACCACTTGGGTCCTCTGTTCTGTTGTGAACGTGTTGCAGTTCATACCACATTGTTGTCAATGTTGATGTGCCCTACATATTATGTGTGTGTGCTGCATTTTGGGGGAGTCGCCCCTGCAGCTCTGATGTGGCTGGCCCTTATCCCTTTCAGGCAGTGTGCCTTGACTTCTGTGCTTCTGCAGTGCTGAGATGTTGCATACTTGGGTAGATTGGGCTCTTGGTGGTAGTTGGGACTGTGGGGCATGGTTTGTCCGCAGGTGTGTTGTTCAGGTCAGGGGTTGTTTGTGCAGGTGGATGTGTCAGAGTGTGACCTGCTCCTTTACGGATGTGGTCCACACTCAGCCACCTCAGTGTCGTGGCGTGCAACATGTCATGTTATATTGACTGCAGCCATGCTATTCGTCATGCAGTGTCACTTGCATTGTCAGTGTGGCTCACTGACACGCCACTTTGCTGGGTTTCGTCACATGTGCATGGGTTTGTTGTGAGATTAGTGATGTGTGGGGAGTGCCCCCTCTGTGCACATTGTGGACGGGGGCCCACTTGCTGTCTCTATGTGTGCTGCAGTATGCCAAGGAGATCAGGGGCATGATCCAGAGTCATTGTGGGTGTGCACTGTGCTGTACTTAATTGTGCATGTGTGCCATTGTGCCCATCTCCCCCCGTCCCCCCAATCCCTGGTTGTTACTCACCCTGTTGCTGTTGTGTCCGGTCATGTTGAGCAGTGTCCGGTCCTCCAAGTCCTGCCACCGTCTCCCCACTGATGACTGTGGACACCATTTCCTCCATGTCATCCAGCTCCTACTGTGGCGCTGGACTCCCACCTTCAGTCTGCATTGCTGCCTTCTGGTTGTTTGGCGCTAATCGCTTTACTGGTAAGAACGAATCTTTTAAGGATATGGAAACTTCTATACGCTTCAAGAATCCAGTGTAAATAAATTTGCGCGCACAAGCAGAAGAACTCAACAACCCCTTTATAAAAAAGAAAGACTCAATAGTGCTTGCGAATCATTGCTGTTATTAAATCACAAAAAACAATTATCAGATAATATCAGTATACATATAGTCGGGCTGTCCAACAAGGACACAGTAAAAAATGTGACAAGTGTTTCAGAGTGACATAAGTGCTCAGTGCTGGTGAAAAGGTGCATATATACAGATGTGAAAATATGTACAGGTATAAACAATTTCCATAGATGGTCAGTACAATGATTAAATAAATCCTTCTGGTCAAGGCAAAATTGCTCAATAGTAGGACACAAAGGTGCGTCAATGACCCCATTATGAATCTCTCAAGCTACACACTCACTGAAGCAGAGAAAACAGTACTCTCCAAGGGATTAACGTTTGTCCCTACTTCGCCACCTGATTCCTTCAACATCAAGTTAGAACTCCAACGTTTCTTTCGGAAGATAAGGTTAAAGTACCATTTCAGAAACCATGATTATCATCTAACTGCCGCAGCAACTTAGTTTAGGCCACCATCTACATTTACACCAGCCACCCACTTGATGACCCAGAGAATCCTGGCGTATGAACAAGTTGTATTGAAAGAGACAATGGATTTACTCAGTAACGGTAAATACATTCATTACAACATTAGCAAAGAAGAACACCTTGCTCTACGTTCCCTTGGTGCGAATGAGGCAATTGTCATTAAGGCTGCCGACAAGGGCGGTGCTGTGGTCTTTCAGGATACACATGGCTATGTGACAGAAATTGAACGGCAGTTGGATATGACTGAGAGATACCAACTAATATCAAGAAACCCCACTACCGAGGTCAGACAACTGATTGAAGACTTGACCAACCAGGGCCTTGCTCTGGGATTCTTGAGCCAACACGAGTACGAGTACCTAAATGCTAAGGACCCAAGGATTCCGACAATTTATACTTTACCAAAAGTACATAAACCCCTTGATAATCCACCAGGAAGACCCATAGTCTCTGGTTGTGGCTCAATCCTAGAGCCTTTAAATAAGTACATGGACGAATTCTTACAGCCATGGGTACTAGAGACCAGATCTTATGTACGCGATTCGATGCATATAATCCAAATTCTGGAGGGACATCCCTATAATACCGACACCCAGTTTTTGGTTACATTGGATGTATCATCGCTGTACACAAGTATACCGCAAGGGAAGGCATTGGAAGTAGTCAGAACCACCATGGACAAGCGACCACGGCCTCATTGGGTACCCACTGACTTTTTGATGGCACTGTTGGACATTGCCATGTCTAAGAATTATTTTCTCCCTAACAACCGGTACTATTACCAGTGCAAAGGCGTCGCAATGGGGGCGGGATTCGCCCCCAGCCTAGCGAATATCTTTATGGACCAATACGAGGATGAGCACCTGTACGGCGACACTAACCCCTTCATAGACCAAATAGAAGTCTGGAAACATTATATCGACGACGTTATAATGATATGGACCGGAAGTGAAACCAGCCTGCAGGCCTTCAAGGATTGGCTTAACAACAGATCTCCTGACATACAATTCACTATGTCATACAATAACGAGTCTATCAGTTTTCTTGATCTTACCTTCAAAACAGATGAAGGAGAACTATACACTGACCTCTACAGGAAACCCATGGAGCGGAATACTCTCCTTAAATACGATTCACATCACCCACGTAGCTTGAGAGACAACCTCCCCTACGGGCAATTCCTTTGCTTAAGACGTAACTGTGTGCGTAGGACTGATTTCTTCAAGGAGACAGAAACACTAACTAGTCGTCTTCGCGAAAGAGGTTATCCATTAGGTCTACTTAAAAGGGCAAGAAAACGTGCCTGGTACAGCCCTCGAGACCTTCTTCTTCAAGTGAAACAAAAAGCACCTATCCAGGACAATATTGTATGTGTCACTACATTCAACACACGCAGCCAGGAGATCAAAAAGATAGTCAAAAAGTACTGGGGCTTAGTGGCAACAGAAATTGGCATCACACAAGATCCCATCTTTGCATTTAGGAGAGGAAAAAATGTGAAAGACACGGTAGTGCAAGCCTACTTAGAACCATCCAAGCCACCAGACATTAGGACCCATCTAGGTCTGCCCCCCCTGGTCGGACACCATAAGTGTGGTCATTGCAAGGCATGCCCCTTGACTCTGGTAGGATCATCTTTTACGCATGATGGGAGGACACAGAATCTCTCCGTACACACCAACTGCAACAGCATGAATCTGGTCTACGCAATTAAGTGTCCTTGTGATTTGCTCTACATAGGGCAAACCACACAAAAAGTGAAAGCTAGAATACTACAGCACATGAGCAGGATTAAATGTAACGTACAAGGAGCACCACTGGTTGAACATTTTAACTCCAAGAATCACAGCCCCGACAGGTGGTGGGTGGTAGAGAAGATACGACCACATCCAAGAGGTGGGTCAATTGTCTCTTCACTCAATCTAAAGGAATGTAAATGGATACATTATCTGGACACAGTCAATAAGGGCTTGAATGAACTGGAAGAGACAGCGAGACAAATGGGGTTATTATAGATATACACTGATGAAGCCCGTCTAAATGTGTTGCTCCTAATTCAAGTGCCACGGGTACATTTATTTATTCCTCATAGGGGCCTTTGTAATTTTAGGTTCTGGATGGATCGTACTCTGGCATTAAGCATGTGACTGTATTGTGTATTGGTCACCAAATGTCCTCATCGCCGCATGACCCACTGTAACCATAAGGGTCTGTATATACCTTATTTCAGCACTAGTTATGTGGGTTTTTTTATTTATATTTTATTTTTAACTTTCCAACTTCCGAACATTGACTGTGTAAATTGATTACCGTATTATTATTGTGCTCTTTTGACTTATGAAAGAAAAAAACTGCGTAATTGAGCACCTTATGACTTCGTGCTCTTTTGAAATTTCAAAATAATTAATTGCTTTTGCAATATAATCTACTAGATTGTGTATAGCTCACTGGTCAGGATATGCCATGCTCTTTTCATAGCGGCACAATTCACTGTGGCACACACTGCCTTGCATTTCCATTACTGTTGTTATCATGTTGTGCCCATGCGTGGGCCATTTGTTATGCCAATCGTTATGCTATTTATTCTTTTCATCCCTGTCTCGCTGATACACGTTTTAAGCGGGGCTACGTCATGAGGTTCCACGCTTTGACAGGTAGCATCCAGCTGCTGCGCTGCTTCTTTGAGCATTCTTCCATGAGTAGATGCCTTCCGACCATGTCTCGCGGTTACTCCGTGATCAGCTGTTGCTGGCGAGGCCACGTCATTCTGTTTGACGCTGTAACAGGCAGCATCCAGCTGCTGCGCAGCGTCCTCGTGCACGTTGGTGCGCGCCCGGTTTTTTAACAGACAGAACACCCGTGCTGCTCTAATGACTGCAGAGCGGATGCCTGTTACCACGGTAAGCGCCTCATTTCCACTCAGCTGCCCTACCCTTTACGTGACTTCTCTTGAAACGTGCGCCTGAATTGATTTACAATTCTGGTTTCATTTTATTATTTTTAAAGGACTCACTGCCGGGATATAGACTAAGTCAGACTCCTTCTGAATAAGCCAGACTCACCACGAAGCCACAGGTAAGATATTTTACCGACGTGGTTGACTCGCCTAGATTAGTATCTAGTGTATCCCTTTTTCTTCTTGTAACTTGATGCATTGGTCCCTTTTTATAGGGAGCTTGGCCCTGATTCATTATTGCTGCCTAACCTGAATCTTTCCAGACTCTGCTCCAAGTCTTAGGTAAGATTAGTTTATCAATGTGGCCTTGATGCTTATTAAGTGCACGGGCTCATTTGAGTACATTACAATTTGCTATTTGCTCCTCTTCTTCATTAGGGTACTGGCCTTGATTCATCCTTGGTTTATCTTGAGCTGATGCCATTTTCTGCATTCATTTGGATATTGTGCCCTTCCTGACTCAGCAGGTAAGGCACGTCGCTTTACAATGGCGCGCTACTCTGATTTATTTTTATAAAGGTCCTCTAAATTATTCCCTGATTATACTTCCCTAGATCTACTTTGCTGCCCCCATACTACGTGGGACTCCTTTTTGCCTCTGGGGTGAGTAATGGTCATCACTTGCCTACCACCTATGTTGGCCCTTCCTTAAAATCCCCTTACACATTGTCTCCTCTATTTTAGGCTGTCCCCTGTCCTGATGAAGACCCGCCGCGACATATTATTTATGTGTTGCTAGGGTCGAAACGTCGACGCTCAACCTTGGTTCAGCATTTACGCACCTTTGTGTTAATGTTAATGTTAATTGGAGCTTCTAAAGCGCATATCACCAACTGGTCTCTAAGCGCTGTGAGAGAAGGCACCATAGCGGCTCTACTGAGTAGTGCGCCCTAGCTTAGGCCAAATTTGTGCCCCAGGCTTCTATGAAGAGGATGGTTTTTAATTTTTTCCTAAAAGGGAGAAGTGCTGGTTCTTTGCGGAGGCCTTCTGGCAACTTATTCCAGAGCTGGGGGATCAATGTAGAGAAAGCTCTGCCCCCTTGGAGGAGCTCAAGAAGCGAGCACAGGATAATAACCCAGCATCTGAAGATCGCAGGGAGCGCCCTGGTACATAAGTTACCAAGCGTTCTTTAATATATGCTGGGGCCTGTCCATAGATTGCTTTATGGGCTATACATAGCCCCTTGAATCTAGATCTCTGCTTCACTGGGAGCCAGTGTAGCTGCTGTAGTAACACGGTAGCGTGGGCCCTCCTAGGAAGCCTGAAAATCAGTCTGGCAGCATCGTTCATGACTACCTGGAGTTTTGTTAGCTCCTTCTCTGGAAGGCCAACATACAGTGAATTCCCGAAGTCTAAACGAGAGATAATCAGTGCAGTCACTGCCATGCGAAGTGCGGTAAACGACAGAAGGGGGGCAAGTTTGCGTAACAATCTTAGCAGCCCCACACATGTTCCCACCACAGCAGAAACTTGGTGGGACATGGAAAGTTTGGCATCCAATTTTATCCCTAGGCTCTTTACAACTGAGGCTGGCTTTGGAGTAGGGCCCAGCTCTTGAGGCCAGAATTGGTCACTCCAGGGGTTAGTATCTGTGCTGACAGCCAAAACCTCAGTTTTATCGGGGTTTATTTTGAGGGAATTGGCTGTCATCCAGTTTATTGTAAACTTCAAAATGTTCTGAATTCGAACATGGGCCGAGGGGGAGTTAGCAATCTGGATGATAATTTGGGTATCATCTGCATAGTTAAAAACTTGGCACTCCATACCGGATAGAGCTGCCACTAGGGGGTAGAGGTAGGCATTAAAAAGAAGGGGAGACAGTGCCGATCCCTGAGGGACGCCGCACGTCAGCCCACCAGAATCAGAAACCTGATCAGCAAGTTGGATCCTTTGCGATCGGTCTGATAAATAAGAAGTGAGCCATTGGAGTGCTACCCCCTGGACTCCTAGGGCCCGATTCACAGAACTAACTTACGTCAAAAACGTAAAGTTAGTACCTTTTGGTATTCACAGAATACACTTACTCATTTTGTATTCACAGAATACACTTACTCATTTGGTATTCACAGAATACACTTACTCATACTAACTTTATGTCCGCACTCGGGCCGGAGATTCCGGCCGTTTGTGGAGATTCCGGCCCGGAGGTGGAGATTCCGGCCGTTTGTGGAGATTCCGGCCGTTTGTGGAGATTCCGCCACCGGCCGGAATCTCCACAACCGGCCGGAATCTCCACAAATGGCCGGAATCTCCACAAACGGCCGGAATCTCCGGCCGGAATCTCCACAAACGGCCGGAATCTCCACCTCCGGGCCGGAATCTCCACCTCCGGGCCGGAATCTCCACAAACGGCCGGAATCTCCACCACCGGGCCGGAATCTCCGGCCCGAGTGCGGACATAAAGTTAGTATGAGTAAGTGTATTCTGTGAATACCAAAATGAGTAAGTGTATTCTGTGAATACCAAATGAGTAAGTGTATTCTGTGAATACCAAAAGGTACTAACTTACGTTTTGACGTAAGTTAGTTCTGTGAATCAGGCCCAGTGTTCCCCCATCTGTCCTACTATTGAGCAATTTTTCCTTGACCAGAGGGACTTATTTAATCATTGTACTGACCATCTATGGAAATTGTTTATACCTGTACATATTTTCACATCTGTATATATGCACCTTTTCACCAGCACTGAGCACTTATGTCACTCTGAAACACTTGTCACATTTTTTACTGTGTCCTAGTTGGACAGCCCGACTATATGTATACTGATGTTATCTGATAAAAAAAAATTGTGATTTAATAACAGCAATGATTCGCAAGCACTATTGAGTCTTTCTTTTTTATAAAGGGGTTTTTGAGTTCTTCCGCTTGTGCGCGCAAATTTATTTCCACTGGATTCTTGAAGCATATAGAAGTTTCCATATCCTTAAAAGATTCGTTCTTACCAATAAAGCGATTAGCGCTCCCCGACAGAGCCATTGTAGTCTTCTATATACTCACCCAGGCTCTGAGGGACACTGGGTTACCCCATTGTATTAAGCCTTCTGGTTGTTGGCGAGTTTCTGCTTGGTTTTGCGCTTGACATCATTCCAGCACCTCTTGACCTCTTCCATTGTCCTCCTCAGCACTCCGACTGCATTCACCTTGTCCAGGATGGACTGTCATGTTGCATTCTTGGTTGCCAATGACACAGTGGAGGTGACGAACAGTTGTTGATGGTGTTCTACCACCTCCGTGATCAGGATCCTGTTTTCCTGCGGACTGAACTTCGTCTTCCTCTTCTTCTTGTCCTTGCCCTTCCCTATCCCCGGGGTCCCAGGCTGGACCTCCGTGGGGCTTGTGGGGTTCTGGCCGTCCTCTGTACCTGCTCCGGCTGCCTCCATTGTGCTTCGCTGTGGTTCGGTTTTTGTTTGTGTTTTTTTTTTCTGCTTTTATGGTGATTTTTCCCGCCTGACGTGTGTGATTTGCAGGCCTGGCGCTGCTTTTCGCTGATTGTCTTATCGCGATTGGGCCCATCGCAACTTTTTTCACGTTCGGCTTTGGATTTTTATCGCCGTCCCGGTGAGTTACTCGCGGTCATTTTCCGCGTTATCGGGGAACTATCGCATGTTACCGCCGTGTTGGGAATTCAACGTTAACACGGTGTTATTTTCCTGTGATGGACTGCGATGTGAGAGGTTGCGTTAAGCGATTTTGGCGATAGTTAACACACATTCTTGAGAATATCCCCCTGAGTTCCATAACTCAATATATATTAAAAATGAATAATACCTTCCACCTAAGCCATCCTTATAGCTTTGAGGGGCCTGGAATAGTCTGAATTGTCACGCTTGTAAGAGTGTGATGGTTAGTAGTTGTGTTGGTACTGTAATTGCAGGCGCTGGCCGGGGCAAAGGGCGGTGCAAGCTGCAATGGCCTCCTGAAAAAGGCCCTTGCACTTACCTTTTACAAAATAAGCACTGAAACTGCAGGAGGCTTCACACTGTCACCCAATTATAGTAGTTGCCAGCGCGAGCCAAGTGGGTAAGATGCTAGTGATAAACCCGCGTGACACATCTAGACTTAAAGTAACCAGTGAAAGAAAATGTTGCACAATAAAATAAAATAAATAACCACTCCTACTAGTTAAGTGAGAAGCAAACACAATGTAATCTCATGGAGGTGTTCGGGAAGCAAAGTGAACAAGTACAAGGCGCAAACATGGATCCATGGTCATGACCACACATGTTTGCTTTTGCCTGATAAACGGTCGATGTTATCAGGAATCTTGCAACTGTGGTTTTCCCAGGATCATTTGCCGAGGTCTTTCAATATCAGAGCTCCTTTCGATGTGATGGCAATCAAGAGTTCACTAGGAAGGCTGGAAGGATGATCGGTGCTTGGGTGGAACAAGTGGTCTTCACACAGAATGTCCTCAAAGGCCAGAACGCCCATACATGCTGTGGCACACTTCAATCATGATGCCACTCTTCAAACAATTGAGTGAGACGCCCCTAAAGTTTCACTTAAGGGGCAGTACAATGGAGAGAGAAGAAACACAGTTCCCTTTACCCAGTATTAGAACATTGGAATGTTGGAAGCTCCATTGAAAACAATGGAGTAGCTCCGGGCTTATAATGGCTGGTATAAGCCCGGAGCTCCAACATTCCAATGTTTCTTTGTTCACAGCTGTGGCTGTGAACAAAGGCTTCAGGGAGCCTGAGGGGATTTCAATCCCCTCACGCTCCCTGAAGCCTTTGTTTTATTTGTTAGAACATTCTGCCCTCTAGTGGCAGAATGTTCTAATAGCCTTATAGCCCTTCGTAGCTGGGCTATACTGGCTATTAAAGTCCCGCTCCCTTGTTAAAGGACCTCGCCTTCGGCTCGGGCCTTTAATAGCCGGTATTGCCCGCTACGCCGGGCTATAAGGCTATAATAACTCACTAACAATCACCTCCAGTAGACATTCTAGAATGTGGCTTTGTTTGATGACATCAGCTGGGGATTTGAGATGTATTGTGACATCAGTCACCGGATGGCCCCTTTAAGCTGCCACCATACATTCATATGAAGGCTTTGGGATGAGGAGAGGGCAGCCATGTACGAGTTTGAGAGGCCCATATCATGTCCATGCTGAGCAGGTAAAAGTTGTACATCCAACCGTTGGCTTGCTGGGCAGGTAAGGGAGTGAGGCTGCGAAAGGTGACCTTCCCTCAGGAACTACTGCGAAGAGACTGATTCTCCTCAGATTTATTCTATTCTATTCTATTCTAGGAGCACTTATATAGCGCATGGCTACCCGTAGGCATTCCATCGCTGTTAGTGCCGCACAAAAGGAGTTACAGGGACATATTCTGGAAGAGCCAGGTTTTTAGTGATTTGTGGAAAGAAAGTTTCTTATCAACAGAACGAAGTGAGAAGGAGATTTAGCACTTCGTCCAGGAATTTGAGAATTTTCCATTACCACCTAAAGCTAAAGTATGCCCAGTGCTTAATTTGAGCTGGTGCTTTCCGGTGCTCAGCACCGGCACTTAATTGGTTTCCGGTGCTAGGCACCGGCACCTAATTGTCAACACCATACTAAGAACAGTCTACCACATGGTGGCACTGCTCATCTAATTTAGAGATGAGCAGAACAAGGGTTGTTTAGGAATACAATATAGATTAAAAGTTGCTAATACCTGCCTCCCCAGCCATTCCTCTAGCTTTGGGGACCTGGAATAATCTGAACGGTCGCATTTACATGCGAGAGAGATGGTTAGTAGTTGTTTTGGCACCGATGACAAGGGCGATTGGTGGTGCAAGCTGCAGTGGCCTCCTGGTCAGAGCCCTGGCACTTAATAGTTTACAAATTAAGCACTGAGTATGCCTTTAGTCTGGTCTCCGTGAACCATAGGTGATTTGTGCAGTTTCAATAATAACTGTTGGATGTCTAATACAAGCCAACTGTGACGGGTTAAAGGATGCCTGCAGTGTGCTACAGTTCCTTGTCTGCGTGAGCTTGTGCCACATAGGTCCTTGCTTTGGAAATATCTTCAGGAGGGCATCTTGAACTTTTCTTGATACAGGGGGAGATTGACATTGGTGGGCAAAGATTGCCAGTGTAAATGACTTCATCTTGCCCCTCTTTCTCGGCTATCCAGATCCAGGGGGCCTATTGCATCCTTTGCAACATCAAAGACAGGAGCCCTCAGAGTCTTCACTATGAGATAGATTTATTCAAAGAGAACCCTCAGCCAACACCAGGCACCCCATTGACTGCGATGATCCTGAGAGGACCCGAGTGACCAGTTGCAGCCTACCCATCCCTACCGCTGCATCTTTGGGGGCAAGGGAGTGCCAAAAGACAGGTCTACCACTCTCAGGAGCCCCTCGTGCTACTGTACCAAGATCATGACCGCCTGGCCATGGAGGATTAACTCACCTTCTGCATCGTCCAAGAACCGCAATCTACCCCCTCCCTATCACCTATAGAAGCTTGCATCTAAAGGTTCCTTCCAGGGTTTCTTAACAAAAAACTAATCCCCACAGTCTGGTGGTCAAGACTTCTTAGGCAACACCTAAATAACCCATCACGGCGTGAACACCCGTATTCACCGTACTTATATATTTTTTTATTCTATCTTTTAAAATGTTTTAACTGTAATCCTTTAACAATCCTTATTACAAATCCCCATTCATTGAAAGGGCTGAATGAATAAAAAGCGGGTGGGATGAGGAATGCTTCGCAGCTTTCAGAAGACGCTGATTTTGTGTTCGTATGTTGGTAAAAATCATAAATTCTTGATATGACCATGAGCTAGCAATCTGCATGTTGTATGATCTTGTGCAACACAAGGATGTGTGTTCAACCACCTCAAATAAAAAGGTCCAAAGGTTGAGACATCAGCATACTTCACTACCACCAGAATTGGTTTAGCCTTCCACCGGAGAGGAAGACACCCTCAAATATCTTGCGATGCACAATGAAGGCTGTTCCTCAAAACAATACGGTATATTATTCCCAGACAAATCCATGCGTGTACTACAGAGACTGAAACCCTCTTTCACTATTATGTGCTCTTAGATTATCTCTGCGGTCGTCTACCTTTAGGCATGGCTCGCTTCATGATGTCAGTCTTTAAATGCTCCTTTTCCTGGGTGGATTCAACACTGGGAGGATGATCCACTTGACCCTTCTGCACAATCAGTAGTGGTTGACGCAGGCTGGTTAGGCACTGGATACCAAACTAACATCCCTGTCATGACCGCAAACTGCTCTTCAGTTTCCAAATGTAACTATCCATGGGTGCCAGTCTTCCTCTTAGCCGATTATGCTCTAGCCCACTTCTCTACAACACAAGCGTTCACCATATTGGTAGCCACTATGGCCCTTAGCTATCCCAAGCGCACTCAAGGTGATGGCTTCCTCCAGGCGTATCTCTTCCTAGAGGAAATGTCATCCGTATGCGAAGCTATGACTGCTGGTCCTGATGCTGTACCTTACCTCTGAGGATGGAATGGAATGTCCAGAGACATTGTAAGGCAGGGGCAAAGTGGGCTCTGCCCCAGCCTTTCAGGGAGCCCCCTGATAGAGCCAGCTCTGTTCTGCAGAGGGCCTTCCCTGTGGACCTTAAATAATTCTTCAACAGATTGTTGCAAATATCGTTTTTCTTTAATTTATTTTTAATCTGGGTACTTTGTGAGAGTCTATTACAGACATTTTGCAGGCAAATGTTGTGTTTCCGTTTCATGCAACATCCAAAAAAAAGGTTTCTTTTAGGTCCAAACAGGTTCTCACAGATGAGAAATGGGAGGATGTCCTAGAGATTATTTGCAGTAATATTAGTGTGTTGCTGCTGTGTTACAATATTGAAAACATACATCACTATCCCTGAGTATTAGATGTAAACACTTTTAGATTTTGGACCAGTGACCTGGCCAAAGAGGGCATGAAACAGCTGACACTGGATCATAAATTCAGAGCTGATCCGCACAGGGGTCCCCAAAATAAATTTGAGCAAGGACTCCCAAAATCCTTAAGATGTCCCTGGTTACATCACCTTCATACTTGATCAAGAAATGGTTCTTTGAAGAGCTCCATCACCTATAATAACTGGGCACATTGCTTGAAAAGCTTTGAAAACGGTAAGCCTGCTAGAAGAATAGATGGGTAGGCTGCTGCATGGCTACAAAACTGCAATCCTCAGAGCAAAAAAGACCTTCTAAATATCACCTGTTGCTTTACAAAGGAACTGACTGCATAACCACTCAACATAACTTCATCACAAACATTGATTTCAGTACACTTGCCACCTTCTTTATGTGTTTGTACCATCTCCATCTCATGCCCTGTCAAACCAGAGGCATCCAAAATGGATTCCGCCTTACTTTGTAATTAATACTGTGAGCCAACCTTGAGGATGAACGTCAGAAGACATCCACTCCAGCATTTGCAGAATCTCATTTTCCATGTTTCCATTATTTACCCATATATATTCTTATATCGCTATGATCTTGAAGTTACTGCCTCCTTTGTGCACAGCCTAAAGATCTCTATATTTCTCTATCGATGCGTCCAGCCATTACTTAACGCTACCAATTCCTGAGCTGAGCCACTGACCTTGCTGTAGGGGTGGTCTAGTGGTAGCCTAGCAGTGGACAGACTGTTCACTTAAATCTACTGCCTCTCAAAAGTACCTAGTACTACTTTCATGGACAAGTAAGGTTATGTCTTTTTTACTGCCTTGCATTTTCAAACTGCATGCTGTCTCAAAAACAATCCTCTATATTTCCAAAACTTCCAGCATGAAAAAACTGACCTTTACTTAAAACGTCTGATGAAATAACCTCTCCTTACTTTCATGCCCTGTATGCCTCCTTTGTCTGAGCACAGCGTACTCTGAGTCATATGCACGTTTGCCTCAATCTCCTAATATATTTCTGAAAATTGTCCACAGCTCATTTCAAAGATCTCCGTATCCTTCTTTGAAATGTATTCCCCTGCTAACTCAAAAAACCTAATTTCCTCTAGCCATCTACAAACCCCACCAACTATCTGCATGAACTTACAAACCATTGCCCCCCGCCCCCAAGGTTCACACCCAGCTCGTATTTAATTTAATCTACCACAAACAAAATGGAGTGAATGCACGGAATGGCTTGTCTGAGAGCATATGGCCACTGCCAACAATAAACAATAACCATTGGATTAACTACTAACTTTGGGTTCTGGAGCAGCGTGCCAGAGTAAATCATTTTAACGCTTCATTAGGAGTAGTAAGCACTATATAAATGCAGTAATAGTAAAGTACAGTACAATACAACTACTTGAAAGGTTTCATTATATGAAAATCTGTCTTGCAAATATGGAAGCCATCTGGACGTCACTTATGCTTTTCTAACACAACACCCAGTGCTTAATTTGAGCTGGTGGTTGCCAATGGGGGCCACTAACATTCATTTTTGTGGACTGACACCTAGGGGCATATTATCAAGAACGGCGTTAAAATTATCCCCGCTTTAGCGGCAGAAAACTGCCGCTAAAGCGGCGATAATGGGCTTGATAATATGCCCTTGAGAATTCCAATAGAAGCCCATGTTGACACCAGAACATGGGCTTCTATTGGAATTTTCAAGGGCATATTATCAAGCCCATTATCGCCGCTTTAGCGGCAGTTTTCTGCCGCTAAAGCGGCAATAATTTTAACGCCGTTTCTTGATAATATGCCCCTTACTTTTGCTCATCAGACATCCACCGATAGCAAGTGAGGGAAAAGCACACACAGGGGAAAAAGGAAGAAAGCAGAAACCTGGCAAAAATGAGGTAAAGAGGAAGGCAGTGTCTGGTAGTGAATTAATGATGCATGAGCTGGATTTAAGACTATGCAGCCTCGGTATTCGGTGCGCCAACATTTAATTGTACCTGCCACGGGCTTTTGAGCAGAGTTTTGGGCACCGACCCTTCCCAAGACAGTAGAATTGCATTGCCTGCATCCATGTGGTTGACGGCTGGAGATCTAAATACTGAAGTGAGGAGGAAGGCTGAAAGCCAAAGAAATGAAATGCAACCCAGATTTCTTTCTATTCATTATAAACAATTCTAGCATTTTCATACATCACATTTTTGCTGTTTAAAGGAACCATCCACCCTGAGACTTATATCTCCACGCAATCAGTGTACTAGGTCCATTCCATCCAGCCTATGGACTTGAGCGTTGTCCACTTTAATTAGTAGATGGTCATGTTTTTCCCATGGACTCTCCCTTCCATTTTAGACAGGAATGTTGCAGTGCCCTACTGTGGTCAATAAGGAAACTGCTAGCATCCTATATCATCTCCATTTCCATACCTTAACTTGCCACTGGGTGGGGTGACACTGCGGCACCAATGGAGGGCTCAGGATCCGTCTGCTATCGACATTCGTGGTTTTCTGATTCAAACAGGATGTGTTTCAAATCTTCCATTTAATATTAAAAAATCACAGAGTTTATTGTAGGAGATCAGCAAGCAGAAAATGTGTCTTTGTCTGCATCAAAGTCCAATGAGAGCTCTCTTGATCTTTGTAACAGATTACAAAGCTATATGACACTGATTCTGGCTGATAAAAATATACATTTATTGGACACTGCTCTAAGATTAGATTCGGATTGAGTGTAAAAAACTTGAAAATCACTGATAATCAATTATAAAAATAGATAGTTGACATGCACTTAAGATAAGATCCTAAACTGCACTGAACAGTTCTGAGAGATTCTGAAAAATAACTCCATACATGATTTGCCCAGAAGACAGCCACCTCGCACATATTCACCACCCTCGCCCACAATCCTCAGCCCCAAATTCAGCAAATATCTGCTTATGTCTGCAGAACAAGTCCAAGATGGTATTCTTTACAGATATGTCTAGTTGGGCACTTTTGATGGGCCTCTGAGAGCTACAATTCAAAACAATTGTGCTTAAAGTAACTAAAAAGACCCTACGCAGAGGTTTAGCTATCAGTGTTGCAGCATGTTCAATAGGACGTATTTCCAGTTATGTGAGAGTCTCAGAGCTCCACTCTTATGCCTTGCACTGGGACACATGTACCTTGCTGTGCCACCTTCATCCATCCGGGCACGCCAAGTCTCTGTCATACGAGCTCACAAAAATGAGTATCTAACCGCAGAGAATTTGGCAACCAGTTGCGTTTCAAGAGCGCTAGAGCCCAAATCAAGCAAGTTAAATGCCCCCTATACCCTGAGTAGTAAAATACAGTCAATATCAGTGTGCAATGGATATTTACATTAGGGGCCTGGTGCCATTGCACCGACTGCACTATTGATCGCCTACCCTCTGTTGGCAACTTTGCCCAAATTTAAATAATTGATTTGTTGACTAGCTGAAGTGTCCACAGTTTTGCCAATGTTTCTATAGTAGTCCCTTTTACAAAGACTCATGTCTATGTGCTCCATAAGCCGAGTCAATAGATCTCTTGTGCTGGACTGAAGCATTGAGGTCTCCAATA
This sequence comes from Calotriton arnoldi, assembly GCA_963921515.1. NCBI lineage: Eukaryota > Metazoa > Chordata > Amphibia > Caudata > Salamandridae > Calotriton > Calotriton arnoldi. The sequence goes on along the minus strand of CAWUFW010004392.1, from coordinate 950,504 downwards.
AAACTCTAGAGGATTTCAAGGAGAATGTTTCATTCAATAACCTTTACTCTGCAGCCAGACTCACTGTCAACCTCCCACACAGAGCTCACAACACACCTCAGGGAACTACACTCGCTCCCGATACACAAGTGTGCTCAATTCAAATTCCTTACACACACATTTAAGGCACGACACAACTCGGGTTCCACCTACCTGAACAGTCACATCTCCTTCCACCAACCAACCAGACACCTTCACTCTACAGTACTCCAGCTCGCACAGATCCCACGCATATTCAGAACCAGATCAGGAGGGCGGGCGTTCTGTAACATGGCTCCTAAAGGGTGGAACAACCTCTGACTCCACTTTGGAGCCTCCTCCTATTTTCTTGAATTCCACAAGAAGCTGAAGACCTGGCTTTTCAAATAATGCAACCTACCATAGGTAGGGCTAAGCACACACACCTGCTTAGCACCAGGATACCTTTGCGGGTGCACTTTACAAATACACATAATGTAACGTAACCTAACGTAACGTAACATAACGTAACGTAACATAACATAACATAACTTGCATCATTGCTGCTTCCCACTAATTGTGGAGATGTGAACAACGCCACCAGGTATGGAGAAGTACACCCTCGTGATCACGTCCCATCCAACAAGTCCCAAAGAGGAATTATCCTGATATTGTATAAATGCGATGGGGTGAAGAACCAACTATGTAGTAGTTAGCATGCCATCTTTCTATCACACATGCATCTCCAGCCCTACACCACATACACTTGCACTATATCTACTCCGTTTTCTTCTATAACGCCTTAGACCATCCCACCAGATAGGTGAAAGAATTGGTAGGCAGCAGTCTTAGGCCTGTGCATTTAGAGTCTTTTCTCACAAATTAAGTGATATGGTAAATGCATTAGCTTTTTGATAAGCTTTTTCGATGGAACAATTCCTTGATTATAAATGTCTAAAATTCTCCCTCCTCCAAAGAGGATCTTTTTAAATTAGTGAAAATATTTATTAACTTTAACAGTCCTCCTTTCCTCCAGACTTCAAGCCCCTCCTGTTTTGCACCCAGTGTACCATCTTTATTCCCACATCAAGGGGTACAAATGAGAAGAAATATTTAACTTACCCACATCCCAAATTGTAAGCAGAGTTCTTGTGATTGGGTGAACACATACTACAGTTATCAACTATTTTCAGGTATCTAGAACATGCCCTCAGGTTGGTTTCTAGGTTGCAGGTTGATCCAAGTTCTGCCAAGTCCTGGTGTCCTCCTTGATGGCAACTCAAAGATCACCTTCAATTCTTCAACATTGTACTTATGTATTTATTTGTTGCATATAGCACATTTGGCCACAAAATAGTCTCAAATTTATTCAGTTGTTCTCCTCTCTTATAGTTTTCTTTGATTAATAATGCATACCAAATTTTCTGTTGCCCTCATGCTTTTGATAAATCCTGCTGACGCCTGTCTAAATGACGTCCTTGTTGAGGCCACCAGTGATCCTTCTGCCAAGCACTGTGCTTTAATCTCCCCAGCCCCCATAGCTCCTCCGGCATTTTGATCTCTCCAGTACCTCCTCCAACACTGCCCTCGGGGTCACTAGCTTCTTTGTCACCAGTCTAGACACCATCACTGCTGAATCTAGTTCTATCCCCAATAATGCCGTTGATAGGCCTTCCATTTTTTTTATTCTGGGCACACCCGGGACACCTGTTGCAGCGCGGTCATCAATGTTGCACACTCCCCATATTCACCTGCACTTTCTACAAAACGAAAGTCATCAAGGTAAAGAATCACCTGTTCTGACCCTGCATCACCCACCCAAGGGAGGTGCTAAAGTATTCAAAAGCGTTGCAGGACATTGAACACCCCATCGGCATGGCCATGTCTGCATAGAAGACACTCCCAAATTGTATCCCTACCAGGGAAAATGCATCGGCGAGCACCAGAAACAGGCAGGAAAGCAACTTGATGTCCGTCTTTCCCACATCCGCCCCTTTCCACAAAAGTGCGCCAGCGCTATTGCCTTGTCAATTTCCGTGTAGCTCGCTGAGCAGGTCTTTTTTGCAGTATAGTTATTCACTGGCTCTCCCTCTGGCCATGACAGGTGATGATGTATCATCATGTATTTTAATGCCATTTTATCTGGGAGATTTCCTAGTAGGGAGATCATCAAGGTTGGCATTGGTAGCGCCTTGAAGGGCCCCGCCATCCTTAGATGCACTTACATGAGCAAGAGGCCGAAGGCAAGACATAAGCGTCGAAGAGACCATGTACTATTACTAAACCATCAGCAAAGGACTAACTTTGTCAAGTTTTGGCCCCAGCCATGGACCATAGTGGAAGGCGGAGGAATGATGGTAAGTGCTACCCGCGTTGGGATGTGATGTGTGCAACATCTCACTGTTCATGCAGAAAACATCTCAAGCAGCCCACACAGAACTATGCCAGCCCTCAGGGCACCCCCTGATGTACTAACAAGTACTGACTGATCAACTTTACTGGAAGGGGGAAGAACCTTCCATGGTGACAACATCACCAGAGAACTCTCCACCAGCAGTGTCTGTAACACCGACTCCACGACCCGACACTGCCAGGACTGGCGGCCATTCTTACTCGTCGCGGCCTCACCCCAGTCTGTTGCAAGGCTACAAGGACCTAAGACTACCTAGCGAATCCCAAGTCTGGACTAAAATGGAAAAAAAAGAAAAATATAGAAAACTTAAAAATGGCCCAAAATTCCAGAGAAGTTAGGAAATTCACTGCAAATGATTTGTTTTAAAAATGTTGAAAACGCAAGGGAAGACGAGCTATTTGAAAGGAGCAGGTTCGTCAGTTTTATTTAATGGCACAGAAATGTTGTTGCTGAAACAGGGACAAGCATTACGCTCTGCCATGGCATTAGAAATTGTTATTTCTCGCAGTATCAGCTTTGCAATGGGCATTTTTATGATGGGTAAACGGTATCAGATGGGTACGGTTTTCTTGCAATGCATCTTGTTTTTCTGGGCCCTTACGCCACTTTCCTTGTTGGCACACTGCCCAAGCCCACCACTCCTGTCTCCTGTTACAGCACACACCTTTCCAAGTCTACCTCACTTCCGCTTTACCTGCATCTCTTTTTATTAGATTTTTTACCTGGTTTATTTTCCTTCTAATGTTTGTATTGTCGCTCTTTCATGTAGAATGTTCTGCTGCTTCTGTGGAGAGGTCTGTGCCTTTGAAATATTTGTATAAACATAGAAAGGCATCGTTTGCTGCTGCGGAGATATATTGCTTCTGGGAGCTGTTGCAGTCCCTAATGTGGTGGAATATGTCATTAGTTGTGTTTCTGAGCTCACCCACCCCCAGTGAGCCCTCCCTGGAGCGCTCTCAGGTGCAGGGGCAGCGTTATTGATCCAGACAAAGTCTGGAGCTTTTAATCTGTTCCTTATCAGAAGGGGCTTTTAGCAGCAGGCATCCACTTCCTCCTGCGGGGGACTTTGCTCTCCGTGGGCGTGGTATCTCATTCTGTGCCAGGCTTTTATATTTAGGTGCAGGCAGGCTTAGAGGGCTCACAGTCCGAGCGCTGCTACTGAAGGCTTCACAGCTGTGCGTCTCTGGGCTCCGCCATCATCTTGTAGGCACAGCCTTTCACCCCTGGCCACAGCCAACCACCTCTGGGCACAGCCAACCACCTCTGGGCAGAGCCATCCACCTTTGGGCACCACCATCCACCTCTGGGCACAGCCATCCATCTCTAAGAATAACCGTTATCTCCTGGGCACAGGCAACCATCTCTGGCACAGCCATCCACCTCTGGGCACAGCCATCCACCTCTGGGCACAGCCATCCATCTCTAAGAATAGCCGTTATCCTCTGGCCACAGCCTTTAACCTCTGGGCACAGCCATCCACCTCTGGGCACATACATCCTTCTCTGGGCACAGCCATCCTTCTCTGGGCACAGGCATTCTTCTCTGGGCACAGACACCCACATCATCCTTCAGGTACAACCATCCACCTCTGGGCACAGCAGCCAACCTTTGGGCACAGCCATCCTTCTCCGTTGGGCACAACCGTCGTCCTCTGTGGCACAGTCGTCCACATCTGGGGAGCACCATCCACCTGTGGGCATTTCCACCCACCTCTGGGTTCACCCATCCGCCTCTGAGCGCAGGCCATCTCATTGCAAACATGGGGGCCGAAGCCAGCTTCCTCCTCAGACCCAGGTCTGTACCATCTGCAGCCTCATTGGGGGTCCTGCATGTTTTCTGCATAATGAAGTTAACCTGCCAGCATGCTCAACTGTTGCCGTCTGCATTTTGGTGGATGTGGCAAGTTGTTCCTTCCTTTGCTTGAGCTTTTTTCTCATATTTTCTGCAGTCTTTCCCATTTTTCTCCTTGCCCGGGTGTCTGACGTCTTTGACTTGGCGTTTTCTTTTCCTGCTGATTGTGATACTTTGAATCCTCGGCTTTGTCGGAGTCTATTACTTAGTTGGTTCTGTGTCCTCTGGCTTCTGGCATCTCTGCTGTGTTGCCACAGCATTGTCTGCCATTTCAGGCCTCGTATTTCCCATTCTGCCTGCGATCCAGACTTTTTGCCCTTGTACTGTACAATTGTTGTGAAGTCTGAAAATCTTTGGTGTGATGATCTCTATTGTGCTTGAGTTTGCTTACCCGGTATTCTCAAGTTTTCTGGAGCCTGACATTCCTGGCACTGTATTTTACATTTTAGTTGTGTTTCTGATATTTTGCTTGGTAAAGTCAATTTTACTGAAGTCTGACATTTTTGTCCCATATTCTCTATGTTGCTCACATCATGTTTTTTTTAAATTATATTCTCTTTTTGTCCCATATTCTCTATGTTGCTCACATCATGTTTTTTTAAAATGATATTCTCTTTTTGACCTCCATATTCCCTACCCTGCTTGAGACACTGATATTTCATATCATATTCGCATTGTTTCCGGAGTTTTAAGTTTCTGCTTGCATTGCATATTTCTTTGGTCCATGACCTATGATGTTGTTAACAACTGTTGCTATGTCATAGCAGCTAGTTCCTGGATGTGAATCCTGTTATTCACGCCTGTGGCTCTCCACCAGAGCCATGCACAGCATTATGCCCCTGAAGCAGTGTTTGTACCACTGCATGATGTGGTGAGAGGAGGCGGGAGGGCCTTTCTCAAATGTTTGCAGCCATGGCAGGACCTAAGGGCACGAAATGGGCAGAGAAAGGTAAAGAAACTGCAGATCGGAAACCCGGATGTGGTGAGCAATGTCTGAATCACAGTGTTTGTAGAGTTGGGCAAGCCACAGGATTCATGGGAAGAGCCGGGGCAGACGTCCAGCTTGGCACTAAGGGGCTTTTTTATAGGAGGCTTGCTCCTTCGAAGAGTCCCGTTTTTTGACGTTCTGGGGGCGCAAGCCTCTCAATCATATATATGAGACGAGGCAAAGTCACCCTGCGTGGCTTCATAGATATGGAGTAAGACAAAGCAGCGCAAGACGATGCGTTGCCTTACTCTGAGTCTAGGAGACATTCCATGGGCGTTGCGGTGGGTTTTCTCATGCAGCACCCATGGATTTTGACGCTGCCCCAAATTTACTTAATCACGTAAACCTGGGGCAGCGCTAAAACCTTACGCCTCCTCAGAGTTTGCGTAACGAGCAGAAATACTCTTATTTCTCCTTGTTTCTTCCTCCTTCCAGGAGGAAAACGCCTCTCATGATTGCCTTTGTGCAGGAAGGTGCCCCTTCCTGCACAAAAACAATCCTGCCTGCAATGGAAGCACCCTTGCACTACACTGAGGCTTAGCAGCAAATTATGTGCCAGCGCAAGGGGAAAGGACATGAATGCACCATATTTCATAAATAAGGTGCATTCCTGCCCTTTCACATTGGCGTAGGGCAGCGCAGCAAGAAGACGTGCGGCGCTGCCCTACGCCAATTCCTCATAAATGAGGCCCTAGGAGCCTAAGTACGGCGTGATCCTGCCAAAAAAACAAAAAAAAAGGAATCATAATTCTCTCTTTTCTGTAAATTACGGAAAAGACATACGTTCTCCTAAATTGTTTAATAAATAAGCCAAAATTCCTTGACATGTAGAAAATACACGCATATGTGTTTCAACTTTCTTCAACCATTGCTGTAGCTTGCTTGTACCAAAGTAAGCATTTCAGCATGTGAAGGTTTTAGGCACGATGCCTGCTCTGCTTGCAACCACACACTGCATGTCCCAGTAATGAATAGTAATATACTTATAATCATAGTGCACCTTTCGGTTCGCCTCTGAAGCAGTGTGTGATCTTGGCCAGATACTACTCTCCCTGTGAAATCTCATTTGCAAATGTATATATAAAAAAACAATACACTGCGGGGCATATTCACAACACGTAGAGATAATTATCGCTAAACGCGCTTAGCGCGTTTTTTCCTATCGCTGGATTTTATCGCCATGATAGCGCTGTATTAACAACGCTTTGCGCATTGGCGATATAAAATCCAGCAATAGCGGCAAAATGCAGGATTATCGCAGGGAATCCAGCGATATGACATCAGCGATAGGGAAATCCTTGCTGATAGGCCATGGTGGACTTAGCCCATCAATCCACCTACCATGGAAGAGATGGCTAAGTCAGAATTTTTGCAGGAGTTAAATCCTGCGATAAAGGGGGCTTAGCGCGCCTTTTCCTCTCGCATCGCGGGTGAGGGGCAGCCTTGTTAATATGGCGATGCAGAGTTAGCGAGTGTTTTCCATTTAGTTTTGCTAAGGTACGCCCACTTTGCATGTCATTAGCGATAATAATCGCTGACATGCAAAGTGGAGTAAAAAGGGCTGCTAACTCAAGGAAACACGCGTTAGCGTGTCCTTGATAATTGAGTGGAAAATAATTCGCCGCTTTTCGGCCGAAAACGGCCGCTAAAGCGGCGAAATTCGGCTTGATAATATGCCCCTGCATGTTTTGGTGCCAGCGCTGACTAGAGATTAAGGTCGTGCAATGTGTAATTTTTTATGTGCTTAGTTGTGGGTTTATAGTGGGGAATTGTATGTAAAGTGAACTTGATCCGAGGGCATTAGAGTGCTCCGAGTGAGTCAGGGTTGTTATTAATTGATTTGCCCAGAATCAGGATGTTGCGCCAAGGCCTGGATTGGAACCTGGGTTCCCCTTTCCAAAGTCAGCATTTCTAGCCACAAAGCCACCTTTCCTCCACATCTCCTTCAGTGATCACCTGCTTGTGACCTGCATGTAGTTAGCTAACTAGTTCTTGGCTTGGACTAGTTCAAGTTTTGTAGGGCTTCATAGCAATTAACCTATTGTGTTATATATACACAATCAGGAGGGGATACTGACCAGATGCAATGCACACCTGTCACTGCACCACACACACGCGCACGCACTCTCTCTCTCTCTCTCTCTCTCTCTCTCTCTCTCTTTCTCTCTTTCTCTCTTCCACACAGAAACCCCACAGCACTTCTACTCCTGGGAGTTAAACACAAACATGAAGCACATTTGAAAAAATATAGCTTAAAAGAAGAACACGTTTGCTATCTGCAAATGATGCCACAACCCCACAAAGACAACAGAGTGCCTGCTATATAAGGGCATAACACATTTCATCTCTTAGCGTTCCTCTCTAGGCCATCATTAAACTACTCACCACTGAAATGCTCACCCACTCTCAGATTTTCTAACTCCTCACTGTCAATAACATTTTTCACTTCTCTGAATGACGTGCCACTACATCTGAGATAGTCCTCATCTCTCCTCCATGTCAGCAAACATCTAAAAACATTACCGGTCTGCCTTTTCCTGCTGCGCACTCCACCTGCTGAAGACTCCCCACAGCAGGCTCCCATGAACGAGCTGAAACGTGTACACAGTCTCACCTCACTCAAGCCATCAACACCAAACAGTACCCTCTGTACATGGGCATACTTTTACAGCATCACATTTACATTGTCAGCATTTAAATTGTCATCTTTCACACTGAAATGTATAATTTAGGATTAAGGCTAAAGTTAAGGTTTTGTCTACGATTTTGGGTAAAACTAAGTTAAGGGTTAAGGTAGTGGTAAAGAGTTCAGGTTAGAGTTCTCAGTAAGGCTACCTTCAGGTAGATGAGTTATGGTCGAGTTAGAGTTGGAGTCCTAGATAAAACGACAAAATGGCTTCAATCTCCCCTCTGAGGGTCCATGAGTTTGTCTACTACAAAAAATGTTTTTTCTTTTAAAGTGCTTGTTTACAGACCTAGGCCGGTGTACACAGATTGCAGGCTTGCATTGAAAAGCAAGAGGGACTATTTTATAATTCACAAGTACACTCACCTCAGCACACTTGTCACACAGAATTCTTTATGTCATACCTATGTGCTCTGTCAAAATCAAGCATTTTTTATTATTTTGTAGTGCAGCAGCCTTTTTTGTTGCTTTTTTTCAGGACTTGAGGTTGAGCCTGACCAGATCATGGTCAGTCTACTGTCTTTTCTTTTTAACACGGGGGAATGCCTCGCCAAGACGCTGTTCGATCTCACAAGGCTTCGTGTGGTCTTGGGGACATGCGCTTATATCCAGTACTTAATGGGGTATATTCACAAGAACGTGCGCTAAACATCTTCAAAAAATGTTAACGCAACTTTACACATCGCAGTCTATCGCGGGAAAATAACCCCGTGCTAACGTGGAATTCACAACACGGCGGTACCATGCGATAGTTTGACGAAAACGCGGCCAATGTCCGCGATACAACCACAGCAACGGAGATAAAAACACAAACCCCAACGCAAAAAAAGTGCGATGAGCCCATTCGCGATGAGGAAAGCAGCGATAAGCAGCGCCAGGCCCGCGACACACACACGGCAGGTGGGAATAAGCGCAACAAAATCAGGAAAAAGGAAGACAAACCAAACATAAAACAACAGCGAAGCACAATGGAGGCAGTCGGAGCTAGTACACAACCCCACAAGCCCCATTGGCAACAAAACATTGTACATGGCAGTCCATCGTGGACAAGGTGAATGCAGCCGGAGAGCGGAGGAGGACAATGAAAGAAAACCCGAACAGCTGGAATGATGCGAAACGCAAAAACAAGCAGAAACACGCCAACAACCAGAAGGCAGCAATGCACACCGGAGGTGGGAGTCCAGCGCCACACCAGGAGCTGGATGACATGGAGGAAATGGTGTCTACCGCATCAGTCTGGAGATGGTGGCAGGAGTCGGGGACCGGAAACTGCTCAAAATCAACAGACACAACAGCAACAGGGAGAGGAACGACTGGGGGGACGGGAGGAGATGGGCACAATGGCACACATGCACAATTAAGCACAGCACAACTGCAGACAAACCATGCCCAAGAGTAACAACACCAACCAAGAGCACAAGTCACACAAGTCGGCAATATCACACCACTGAACAAGCACAGAAGTGAAAACCACACTGCCTGAAAGGGAGAAGGGTGAGCCAAATCAGAGCTGAAGGGCCATCTCACACACAATGCAGCACACACACAGAGGAAGCAGAGCACCCCAACATCGAACACAAAGTGGTACAAACACCAACATTTGCACACCCGAACACAGGACACAAGTGCACCCGCTTGTGGCCGGTAAATGGCCATACGCATCTAGCAAAGCACGAAACAGGGACATGATAATGCACAAGTACCAACCCACAGCCCTGATGGGGTAGCAATGCATGTATGGCAGGGACCCAGATAGGCCGTGACACACACATTTGCATACATATCAACACTCATCACAGTTGGAGATAAGTGAAGGTGCGGAAACTTCATCAACAATTGCGTGTCAGTACGGCCAAGAGAAGTGCCACAACATGCAGACCAATGCAGCAGCATGTCTGAATGAGGAATGTTGGAAAGCGCCCATGTCCACCCCGGGGGAGTCCATCACCCACACAAGTCAGTGCCAACGCGCGTTGGTTGTCCGCGCATGTATCCGGAGTCCAGGCCAATGCAGCCATGTCCACTGTCGTCTTGGGACATGTGACCAGATCCCCAACATGCAACCAGGTGCCGGGACACGTGCAATGGGTCACATTCAGTTGTGGCTGCAGGTACGTTGTCACTCGTCCATGAACGCGAGTGCAGCAGCGTAGGCCAACATTTCCAACATGAGCTCGTTGTCGACTACATCTAACATGTCGGCGACTTAACCCATCAGCTGTCCCGGACAGATGTGCTGACTGCAACCCCTGGTCCCAATTGGCACTAAAGCCCAATAGGGGAGCGGCCCAATGTGGTCACTGCACACGACGACTCGTGCAATCTCCCAGATCCAGTTGCCAGCATGCATGCCAATCATCCAGGCATGCCATAAACGGGCATCACGGTGACACTCCTGGTCGTGGTCCAACAAGGGGCGCACACACACGTCGAAATCCAGGTCAGCTACCGTTACGTTGGAGAGGCAGACATCCATGGTCCACTCGAATATGCACGAGCGACAATGCAACACAGGCTGAACGCAGGTGACGTTGGCAAGGCAGAAGCTTAGCCGGTAACTGATCCGCAGCACTGCCAATGGCAGTGCCCCCAGTACATGCAGCATTCGTGCACGGTACCGGTCCACGTGACTGGAGTTGTGCATGTGTCCGGGATGGTCTGCCATTGCGTCAGTGGCTCTGCTTGAAGCGGCACCGTGCTGACCCGCGCCAGTCCTGTGGATGAAATGCCACAGCTCGGATCAATGAGCAGTGTCTGTGTGCAACGGGTGCAGGCCTGGGGTGGGGTGGGAGTACGTGTGAAGACCATTTCACGCACGCTAACTACCACCAAGGACTTCTGTGTGTGGGATGTGTACACGTTGGTCTCACGTCGGGCAGTGCGTAGTGTGGGAGTCGCCAGCAAATGCTATAGTATCTGTCAGGGTGTGCTGGGCACATGCAAGTCCCAGCTCGGAGCTGCAGATGTGCTTCCGCCTGAAAGTTCAGACAAAGGACCTTTCATCCCTACAGTAACTTTACCATCTGCTTGCATGCAGGAGATGTACAGAGGCCTGTCGTGGGTGGGGTGGGATGTCTGCGACCCAGGGAATCATGGATGATATGCCGAGCACGTGGCACATGAGCGGCCTCACTGTGTGTTACGTAGCCTCACAGCTGCTCCTCCCTCCCACGAGCCCCAACACTTGTGAGCGCTGCGCGGTTGTATCACGTGCACTCCTACGGCACACCATTGTCATGCCTGTCTGCGCATGTCCAGCGGCATGCCAACAACACCGTGAAGCTGTCCGTTGAGGGTGTGCGGCCACGTGAGTGCAGGCCAATGGTCTGGACAGGGCGGACACAGGTGTACAGTCCATGGCTGGCTGTGATCGCGCTGCGATTGAGGCTAGGCATCTGACTTATGCAGCAGCAGGACTGATACACATAACACTTGGCATGTATGAGCCAAGACCCCGAGCAGTCTTGCGCTCCTACATTTCCCAGTACGTGCGGGCCCGACCTCCGGGTGCATGCTACATTGCAACATCGACTACTTTGGCCCTGGTGGCGACAACACTCCAACACAGAGACACGCTTACCGCACTTCCTGCTCAAGGCCAGACCAGAGCCACGCCCTGATCCCCCTGCCGAATCAGCACACCCCGGCGCTGACCTGACGTACACCGGACCAGCACATGCCGCTTGTGCATGCAGGGGGGGGGGGAGCGAAGCTACATGTCCAAGGTCTTAGCCACTGCTGAGGTGACATGGTATCATCCGCTGAAGACAGCACACTGTGATGTTGCAGGGCTCGGGCCCATCATGCTGACATAATGACCACACGGACACACTTGCTTAGATGGTGTGAATGGCTACGGGCACGTGCGCCCGGCCACTTTTATTAGCAGGCTCACATGTCGAGTGACACCTGTGTTGGATGTGTGTGGGGTGTGTGTACACCAGCCTTCATGGAGTGCCTGGTGCAGTCAAAATACGACAACAGTGTCCATCGTTAAGGACACAACCATTCAACCATAAAGGCTCCATGACTTGAGCTGCACAGAGTCAGTGGCCCCGGATGCACAGCGTCCTGCACGGGCCTACCGCCACAGGCCGCTGACTTGCGGTGCACTGGGGCAGGGTCACGAGAGCAGATCAGGTTCTCGTAGATGACAAAGGGGGTTGTCGCGGAGTGTCTCGGTGGACAGTGGAAGGTGTACCCCCAGGGCATGATGCAGAGGGCAGAACCACGCAGAAACAGTCACTATGGTGGAGATGAATGGAACAGACACATGTCGAACACCAAGTCCGTCCCAGCCAGATGATGATGCAGACAACCCCCAGGCCATGGACTCAGATGCCAACAAAGTCCAACCAGAAAGTGCCCATGACTCATTGCGCACAGAGTTAGTGGCACCAGTGCTGATAGCGGATGCCGCCTGCGATGAGGCGTGTCCAATGGTGTGGACTCCTCCATATCTTACCCAAGACACAGTTCCACATGTGTGAACTACTGGACCGCAGTGTAGGCCTGAGGCAGCGGTCAGCAGGGGCCCTCATCCGAGTGTCGCCGGCTTACGTTGGATGGTCCCACCGGCCTGCGTAGTTCAGGTTCAGTGGCACCACGGGACACGGACTTGCGGTGAACAGGGTTAGTGGCACCAGGTCAGTTGTTGCTAGTGTTCGGTCACCTCCGTGACGAGGATCCGGCTTTCATCCGGACTGAGCCACATCTTCCTCTTACTCCTCTCCGTGCGTTCACTGGTATGGACTCTGCCATTCATGAATCACGACTAAGTGCTGGATGTGGGACCTACTGGACCGCAGTGTAGTCCGGGGGCAGCGGTCAGCCTGGGCCCACAGACACGTGTCGTGTGCTTGCGATGCAGGGTTTGGGACACTGATCGAAGGGAGTTCAGTGATATAAACTCTGCAATAAACATCTGGTCACTGCCGTTCTGTACTCAAGACACAGTTCCACATGTGGGACCTACTGGACTGCAGAGTAGGCCTGAGCCCTCATCCAAGTGTCGCCGGCTTGCGTTGAACAGGGTTAGTGGCACCACGTGTCGCAGGCTTGCGTTGAACAGGGTTAGTGGCACCACGTGTGGCAGGCTTGTGTTGAACAGGGTTAGTGGCACCACGTGTCGCAGGCTTGCGATGCAGACTTTGGCTTCACTGATCGGAGGGAGTTTAGTGATGTGGATGCTGCCACAGACTTGGGGTCACTGCCATTCAAAACCCACGACTCAGTACAACATGTGCCAACAACTGGGCCGAAGAGTACGCTGGTAGAGTATGTCAACGAAAAAGGAGTACTGTGGGCCAGCGTCGTGGAGGCCAGCGATGATCTGCGGAGGCTGCAAAGGTCGTGGGACTGGGGCTTGGAGCTTGCACCGGCACGTGGTGGGCCCTCTTTGACACACGCTGGTGTCGGCAGGTGAGCGGAGCCTCCTTGGTGCGCTGGGGCAGGTATGACAGGTCTGGGGACCAGCGGCCCGGGGTGCAGCAGGCGCACAGGGACGCAGGCCCCGCCGCGCATGGCGCCGGCCTCGTGGCAGGCTGAGAGGCGCCGCCCTGGCACACACGTTAGCCATTCCGAATGAGAACCACGCCCAGTGCGACGGGCTTTTTATTCCCACCCCTACGCAGGACTGGCGTACGCAGGGCCAACCCACTCTGCCCGCGCATACAGGGGGGGGACGTAACGGGCGACATTTCCGCGTTCTGCCCCACAGCCTGTGGGGACATGGTAGCGTCCACTGGCCACTACACTCCATGCACCAGCAGTTAATGTCCACATGGCCATTTCCGTGGTTTGCACACTGAAGTCTGTCCGGCACATCCACGCCACACCTGGCATTGGGTAGGTTCTTATTCATTAGTCACTTGCCGCTCTCGCACATGCCTGCTCCAGGCCTCTCCTCACATTCTGCTATTGTGTGGCTGTGGTGCCATGCCATGGCTGGGTTGTGTGCATGGCAAGCCCAGGTCCCCAATGGAGTCATGTTGTCGTGTCGGGTCAGTTGGCATGTTGTGTGGCATGTTGCATGTAGTTTTGCTGCGTGCCCATTGCCAGTGTCGTGAGTTACATCACTGTGGAGTGGAGGTGTGTGGTGTGTTCATTTGGTACATACCAACGAGCAATGCATTTCCATAGGTGCCATCCTGGGAGCACTGGTTGATGATGGACTGTCGGGAGATGTATGAATCATGCACACTGCCTGGGGAGTTGGCCACAACATTGTTGAGGAGTCCCCGGTGGTCCACTATTGCCTGCACATTGATGGAATGCGTGTGCTTTCTGTTGCGGTAGTTGTGTGCAGTGTCGGCAGGGGGCACGAGGGGTACATGTGTGCAGTCGATTGCCCCCAACACGTGAGGGAATCCAGCTATGGCGTAGAAGCCTTGCTTGGTCTCCAGCTGCTCCTGCGCAGTGTGGGTGAAGTGGAGGTGCTGGGGTACCAGGCTGATGATGGCATCCAGGACAGGTGTGATGAACTTGGATTGAGCTGGCTGAGATACTCCTCCGACTCTGGCAGTTGTGGGTTGGAAGGTACCAGAGGCCAACATGTGCAGCACAGCCGGCAGCTTTGTCTGCGGAGGGATGTTGGTTGTCCGCTGTGTTGGTACCGTCAGCCGGTGGGCGATGTGGGTCAGGATGCGGGGGATGGTTGTCCTTTTGGGCCTCTAGTGGGCGATGACCTCCTCTGGCGTTAGGTCTGTGCGGCTGGTGCGTTTATGGTGGGTCCGCTGTCTTTGTGTACGCTGCCTCTGTGGTGGTTCGGGGGGGCGGGTCCTGGGGGTGGTGGCGGGCCTGGGAGTGGTGGCGGTGGCAGTGGGTGTTGTGGCCCTCATGGGTCTCCGAGCTGCATGATCATTGGCTCCATGGCATCTGTGGGTCTTCAGATGTGGCTCTTGGCTGGGCTCCCTTTCATACTGCAGGTAGTCGTCCTGCTTAACACCAGCAAAAGGCAGGTGTTAAATCCCTGCTGCTACCGCGGCTTATTGCCTGTTTTTGGTTTGCATCGCAGATCTGGCAGTTCGTTGTGAATGTGGTGTAGTGGTGTTTTCGTGTGTTTTTGCACGGGAACGCCTACTCTGCATCTCATTAGTGTTAGTTGGTGGTGTCACCCGTGGAGATAAATTTTGCGGCAGTTATCGCGGGAATACTGGCGATGTCTGCTGTTTGCACCCGCTTGTGAATGGGGCATTAAATCTATCTCCACTTTTGATGCGTTAAGGTGGCGATAACTCGGCGATAAGTCCTTGTGAATATGCCCCAATGTGTTATAGAAAGAGGGCTGGTGCCCAGAGCTCTGCTCAGAAGCCCACAGCCAGTGAATACCAGGGCTGCGTACTCTTAAATCTCATGCCTCTTTAGTCCACTACAAGACACACCCGGCCCCTTTATCTCAATCCTGCAGGTTCCTGCTTTCTCCTTTGTGATGAATTTCCATCTTTCTCTTCCTTTGTCTTTCAGATTAATGTGTTTTTGCATTATTTATTTTCAGTAGACATGTGATGTGGACAAATAAATGCCGGTCCCCAAAAAAGAGTACCGGTGACCCCCACAGGCAGCCACCGGTTCAAATTAAGCACTCCTTATATATCAAAAACAAATGCCAACTTCAGCCCTTTTTTCTCCAATGTGTTTCATCTCAAGGCTGCACCTCCATTTTTCCCCTCCTTCCTCTCGCCACTCCCTCTTGTCCTTTGTGTCACTCCCCATCAGTCTGCCACCCCCCTCTTGCTCCTACCTCCCATACCTCCCTCTCTCCCTTTTTTGCTTCTCTTTCAACCTCCCACCACCCCATCAAAGTGGTTTGTCATCAGCCACAGAATGAAATGAAACTGGTGTATAATGAAGGCTCCAATACCATCATTACAGTGCTGTTTGTCTTTATACTTTGAATGAAGGCTATAATTCATAGAAATAAAAGAAGGACTACAGTGTGCGCTCCATTAACAACCGACTAGCACATAGAAATACAAACAGGGATGAAGTCAAGAGAGCCTTCAATATAGTCTTATTGTAACTTTTACGTTACTCTAGCTTTAATGTACTAATAATATTTCGCCATGCATTAGCACATTAAACCCAGACCTGTAGGTTTTGCAAATGCTTGTAAAGTTAATTGCAGTAGTAATGCCAAGGCTTTTCATTTCAGTTGCCACAATGTAGTTGTAGGGGCAAAACTGTACCCCAAACTTTTAGGCACCCAAAATTTGAACACCCCAAAATGTTATCCTCCTGCATTTCTCCCATAGGTTGAATTGTACATCAAGGCACCCCCCAGACATCAATCAGCAGAGTAAAACAGCTTAATAAGTAATGGGGTCCACTTAATAATGAGTTCCACATCAATGAAATGTTAAAGGGTTTTATTACAAAAATTCAAAAAGGCGATACAGAGTCAACGCCATGAAGGCCTTCAAATTCAAGTTATATAGAGAATGAAAAATCAGAAAACTTTTCTAAGTCCCAAATGAGCAGCAAAATTAGGAAGAAATCGGACAGCATCCCTTGTGCCGTCAAGGAAAGGTTAAAATCTCTAGCTCTATCCCAAAATCCAAAGGTTCTTAGACACAATCTTGCATAGAAAATTAGGAAAACTGCTAAAGCATTGTGGTGTAAACAAAAGTATTGTTTCTTTAGCAAATCAGAACACTAATAAAACACACATCATTACCTTAACACACGAGCACTATCCCAGTTTTAAGAAACAATGTCAGCACCCTCTCTGCTAATGTCATCCAAAGATGTTCTAAGTAATATGAAGCCGTGACTATAAGACTTCCAGCAAATTAACAGGGACGTAGCTTGGTCAGTAAGATTGGGGGGGAGGTGTAAGCTCAGATTTGCCAACAAGCACACTGGTATATCTTGTTAAAATACATTATGAGAAGCAGGACACAAGGGTAGCTTACGAGGCAGTGGAAAGAGGGAGGAGTGCGGCTTGTTAGGGTACTTGAACACAATAGTTTTCAAATTAACTAAGTTTCAAGGCAGAGACGTGAGACAGCTGTGTGTGTTTTTGTCTGTGTGTGCATGTAAATATCCAGGGTGAGATCTGACAGACACATCACCATACCCGACTGAGAGCACCTATACCCAACTATTTACTACAGAATACATTTCGTTAGGGTGGGTGTAAACAAACCGCCCCCCGAAGCTACGCCACTGCAAATTAATAGAACTAGTGAACACAGCGGAACCACAACAGAAGAACCTTAAATTTGAAACAAGTCTTAGAAGCAAGGAAAAGTTAATTGAAAGCCATGCTATCATAACCGTGGAAATAACCCTTACACATCAGTTTAACTGTGCTCTGCCAAGACTGTGGGGGAGAGGATGTGTGACGGCGTTTGGGGGGAGCAAGAGTGAGTGACAGAGATGTCATCCATCTTGTTTAAGATGGCGTTTGCAATTATGTTAATTCTGTCTATATATGTAAATCCGAGTATGAAATGACATATTAATCAATATTATTAATGAACAAACTAGAAACCTTGAAAAAATGGTTTAACATGGTCAGTCCTGGGCTTACAGCTCGATCAGTCTTAATGCTGGTGGGAGAAAAAGGCATAAGTAGCTGAAAGTCACCTTCAGCCAATAGGGTCAGTGGGCAGCTGGGAGGGCAGAGACCAAGTGGCACATACATGGCCTGCACAGAAGGATGCACAGCCAGGCATGGTGTCTGGTTCCTTTTGTGTGCGTCGCAGGAATTTGCTTTAACCTTGGCATGTCAATCTCCAGCGGGAAACATGCAATGTATGGATTCATCCTTTTGTGGTGGCAACTTGCCAATGCCATGTGGGCCAACATCACCAAGTTGTTCGTTCTTAGCTGACAGGATTTTGAATTCTGGTACGTGTAGTTTGAAGCTGTGGAACCTAATACCCCTGAATATCGAGGGCCTTATTTATGAAGCCCTGCATCACATTTATGCCGCCGTTGCGTCACTTTTTGTGATGCTAATGTGCCACATTGTGGCCATATTTATGAAGTGACGCATCTAGGCAGATGCGTCACTTCGTAAACCCCTGCGCTACGTTATACCTGCGTCAGGTATAATGTATGCAGGGTGGGTGTTCCCCTGCATCAAAGCCTCGTAGAAGTGGCGTATTGAAATCTATAAGATTTTAGGGCTGCACTTCTAGGACGCCATTGCATCAAAACCTTACGCTTGCCTCATGGCAAGCGTAAGGGTGACGTAGGCCCTTTCACATGGGGCTTGCCCCATGTGAAAGGACACATTGCTGGAGTTGCGTCTGTTTTCAGACACACCCCAACAATGCGTCACTTTTGCACCTACAGATACATCAGTAATACTGACGTATCTGTAACTCCTTGCGACAAGATGCGCTGTACTGTAAATACGGTGCATCTATGGTGTCGCAAGGAGGGCGCACCGAGAAGTGTTGCATCTCTGCTTTGTTGCAGCGGTGCAACACTTCTCATAAATAAGGCCCCGGGGCTTTAAAGAACAATCTGGTGCTTAGACGTGGATTGAAAATGTATCGATTCTTCGTACCTCTGTGACTATGTCCCCCCTTTTTCTTTGTCGGGCTTTCTAGCGCTAGTAAACCGTTGGAGGTCAGTTGCGCTTTATAAATAAATAAATAAACTAGCTAACGAACAAACTGCGGCTAAAGACACTGGAATGCCAGACTGGTGCACCGATGACATAGACTTTGGAACTACGTTTTCTTTTTCGTAGAAGTGGGCGAGCCAACAAATAAACAGAGAGAGCCGAGCCATAGCAGAGCCAATGGTTGGCTCTGGCTCTAAGGGCCCAAGTACAGACGAGCCTTGATATATTTGTCAAGTGAATCTTGCAACAAACATTACGTTAGAGTATGATGAGATGTTTTCAAAGTCCAAAAAAGTGTATTTCTTAAGAATGCAGCAGCGTTTCCCCTTACCACATTAGATTATTTGAAAAGTATTTATTAAAAATGGGAGTTTTTAAACATGAACTGAGAAACGTTCCTGCCCGCCATGATGACAATACTGCTAGTGAACTAAGAGGCAAGTCAGTCGTCGTATGTAACTTAAATGTTGTCTAGGTCAGTTGTCATGTGTACCTTGTTGCCTAGCTCAGTCGTCGTATGTACCTTAAATGTTGCTTAGGTCAGTTGTCATGTGACCCTTACATGTTGACTAGGTCAGTTGTCGTATGTACCTTAAATGTTGCCTAGGTCAGTTGTCATGTGTACCTTAAATGTTGCCTAGGTCAGCTGTCATGCGCACCTTAAATGTTGCCTAGGTCAGCTGTCATGCGTACCTTAAATGTTGCCTAGGTCAGCTGTCATGCACACCTTAAATGTTGCCTAGGTCAGCTGTCATGCGTACCTTAAATGTTGCCTAGGTCAGCTGTCATGCGTACCTTAAATGTTGCCTAGGTCAGTTGTCATGTGACCCTTAAATGTTGCCTAGGTCAGTTGTCATGCTTACCATAAATGTTGCCTAGGTCAGTTGTCGTGTGTACATTAAATGTTGCCTAGGTCATTTAGCGTGTGACCCTTAAATGTTGCCTAGGTCAGTTGTCGTGTGTACCTTAAATGTTGCCTAGGTCAGTTGTCATGTGTACCTTAAATGTTGCCTAGGTCAGTTGTCATGTGTACCTTGTTGCCCAGGTCAGTTGTCATGTGTACCTTAAATGTTGCCTAGATCAGTTGCCGTGTGTACCTTAAATGTTGCCTAGGTCAGTTGTCATGTGTACCTTGTTGCCCAGGTCAGTTGTCATGTGTACCTTAAATGTTGCCTAGTTCAGTTGTCATGTGTACCTTGCCCAGGTCAGTTGTCATGTGTACCTTAAATGTTGCCTCGGTCAGTTGTCATGTGCACCTTAAATGTTGCCTCGGTCATTTGTCATGTGCACCTTAAATGTTGCCTAGGTCAGTTGTCATGTGCACCTTAAATGTTGCCTAGGTCAGTTGTCATGTGCACCTTAAAAGTTGCCTAGGTCAGTTGTCATGTGCACCTTAAATGTTGCCTAGGTCAGTTGTCATGTGCACCTTAAAAGTTGCCTAGGTCAGTTGCCGTGTGTACCTTAAATGTTGCCTAGGTCAGTTGTCATGTGTACCTTGTTGCCCAGGTCAGTTGTCATGTGTACCTTAAATGTTGCCTAGTTCAGTTGTCATGTGTACCTTGCCCAGGTCAGTTGTCATGTGTACCTTAAATGTTGCCTAGTTCAGTTGTCATGTGTACCTTGCCCAGGTCAGTTGTCATGTGTACCTTAAATGTTGCCTCGGTCAGTTGTCATGTGCACCTTAAATGTTGCCTCGGTCATTTGTCATGTGCACCTTAAATGTTGCCTAGGTCAGTTGTCATGTGCACCTTAAATGTTGCCTAGGTCAGTTGTCATGTGCACCTTAAATGTTGCCTAGGTCAGTTGTCATGTGCACCTTAAATGTTGCCTAGTTTCTTATCATAGATGGAACTTTACAGGCTATAAACACAAGACTTGTTTGTTTGTACAGCGCACATCCTGAACCCAGGCATTTGAAGGCGCACTCATGTGTGATAACAAACACAAAGGCAGCTCAGTTAAATGAAGGGGCTTATTTACAAGCCTCTTGCGCCACCGGTGCGTCACTTTTAATATGGGAAAAAGTGACGCACCGGTGGCGCAAGGGGCTTGTAAATAAGCCCCGAAGTTTTTTGCCTAAGATCACACAGGGGCAGATTTACAAGAAAGTGACGCATCTGTAGAGATGCGTCACTTTCCCTGCGCCACACTGAGAAACCCTTGCGCCACCATGGATGCACCGTATTTACAATACGGCGCACCATGGCGCAAGGATTGACAGATGCTTCAGAAATTCTGACGCATCTGTTGGGGCAAAAGTCACGCATTGCTGGAGTTGTGTCGCAAGCACGACGCAACTCCAGCAATGCTTTTTGAGGCCTATTTCCACTACATTGCGTCACTCCTTACGCCTGCTTGAAGCAGGCGTAAGGTTTTGACGCAGTGGCGTCCTAGAAGTCACTTTTACGAGGCCTTCCTGCGTGGGAACGCCCACCCTGCATACATTATACCTGACGCAGGTATAATGTGACGCAGGGCTTTACAACGTGACGCATCTCCCTAGATGCGTCACGTTGTAAATATGCCGCATTGTTTGCGCCGCTGTTGCGTCAAAAAAGTGACTCAACTGCAGCGCAAAAGTCACGCAAGGGGCTTGTAAATCTGCCCCACAGTTTGGTCAAGCAGGGAAGCTGGGGTTGACCCTGGACTAGATAGATATCTCCTTCTGACATGAAAGGTTAATACTTGGAGGATGAGATTAGAGCGCAGGTGACAGGCAGTATTCACATTTTATATTTGGTAGTTTTACATAATGAACCTTACCCAAGGGCAGTACAGCTCTTAACAACAGACACAGACTATTTTCCGGCACAGGGAGATTTGCCAGGATTCATGAGATGTTCAAACCCGATGCTATCTGGCTGGCAAATGTACAACCCCCCCCCCCCACCCCCTCCTCCCCCAGGTCACACCGTCTTCCGTGAAAGCTCGGCTCGTTTTGAGCTCGAGGTTCCAGGAAGACATGGAGCTGAGCCAGAGCCAGGCTTCGGACTCGAGCTTTCAGTGGCTCAACCACCTCTAGTTTTTCGGGTCTGGCTGTCTTGTTCCTTCTCAGTGACTGTGAACCTCATCTACGAATGAAAGTCTCTTAAACCCTAGCGTGAGAAGCTATACAGTGTGTAAACTGTCGAAAGCAGAAATAGTAAACGTTGTCTTTTAATCCTATCTTCAGAGACCCTAAATTGCTGCCCCTCTGTTCTGTTTTCACTGCATTCTGGGACTTGTAGTTCTGGATATATAACCTGGGGTTACAACTCCATGTACCAGCCTTGAAACATAAAGAAGATAGGAGGGGTCATTGGGATCCCACCTGGCTTAAATGGAGATCTGTGGAGATTCCAAAATAAATGAATTGTGAGATTAATTAATCTCGCTGTGCCTTGGTTCCCTTATCTGTCCAAAAACGTAAAGTCTTAGGAACCATTTAAGCACTGGTGCCACGCGCCACGTAATATCATGCCGCCGTCTGCCTCATGCAGTTCTTAACACGTCTACGTTTGTTCAACAGTTTGAAGATGATGAAGTCCAACTCCGAGAAGAAAGTTTTACAAACCCAGACACCTGTGAGTATTTTCAGCTCTTAATTTCCGTGTGTTGATTACTTGCCCCTTGTTCCCCCCCCCCCCCGCACCCCCGCCTTTAGCCCACTTTGCAGACTGGTTGCAAAAATATTTTGAGCCCCAAGAAAAATAACATATAGCTGTTCAGGCCCTTCCTTTCACCCAGCAAACAGGCTATTTTTAGGACATTTATTGCACCCTCATCTGGTCTATTGTGGTAGTGCCATAAGGCAGCTACCTACAGTCGCCTTAATAAAGCACTGGACCAGCTACACTGTTCCTTTTCGCTCCTAAAACAGGTCCTGGCATAGGAGGGTGATGTATACCTATTACCCTTACAGCCCAGTTGTATGAAGCGCCTGGAGAAAATGAACCCCTTCTTTTGTAAATAGCACCTAAAACCCCACTGTGCGGCCAAGTATTGCGATAATAGTTGTTTTGTCCGTCCAACATTATGGTGCTCGTTCTTCAATACCATAAAAATAAAGGTCTAAACTGGCCCTGCAGATATTTAGACCAATGAACTTCTGATTGCACAAAGATGTCAGTAGATGCTGTCTGGCAGCATCCAGTTTTGCGTGATGTATATATGACAACAGTTTAATTCAATTCGCTTTTATTTCGGTTAGAAACCATAAAAAGCACATATAAAACATTCCATACAATGGAATTTAACACGGTTTCCAATGTTGATCCAACACCTTTACAACTCGTCATAAGCTTGTTAAAACTCATAAAACATATATGACAACAGTGATCCCCTGCGGTGCGACACAAGTAAATGCTGCA
Source organism: Calotriton arnoldi (assembly GCA_963921515.1). Classification (NCBI taxonomy): domain Eukaryota; kingdom Metazoa; phylum Chordata; class Amphibia; order Caudata; family Salamandridae; genus Calotriton; species Calotriton arnoldi. The sequence continues at coordinate 927,641 of CAWUFW010004392.1, read as the reverse complement.
GATTTGCACTATGAACAACTATTCTCACAATAAGGCTCTGTGGGTTAAGGGGTATCTGTGCAAACTGAAGATCAGCTGTTTAAATCCCAGCAGAGCATCTCAGCCCTTCATCATTACAAATAAAATGAAATAAGTGTCCCGAGGTATATTAGCATTGGTTATTTACGGTGTCCAAAATGTTACATCTAGTGGGAGTGTGCACTATGAAAATCAAGTTATTATCAAAGCTGTTCATGAGGTCTGTTTGACAGTACAACTCCTTTCCTAGCTTGTCTGCCAAAGAGGGGCAGAGTACTGCACTCACCTCTTGAAAGGAGATGTCTCTTCTCCTGGAAGATAAGGAGGCTGCTCATTGGGATGCTGCAGAGCACCAAATGGCAGGAGCATTTGCTCCAGTTCTGCGTAATGTGGAAAGTAAATTAGTCAGTGGCAAGCAGTTTCATTTAAATTCTGACACTTCCATTATCACAACTTCAGGTAGCTGGTGTTTTCTTTTAAATACCTGCAGCCAGTCATCTGAATTATTTTTAAGCTGGATCAACTGAAACCAGTTTTTAAGTTTTGTCCAGAGTTTCCTGTCTGAACAGTATTTCAAATAATAACTATGCCATTTAAAAACATTGAAAATAATGAGTTCAGATTTGATGTTTACTGTCCCTCCATAATTTTCAAATATTTTTTTACTTTTTTGAAGAAAATAAAAGAAAATGATTTACAAACAAGCAACTTGACAATTGCATTGTAAATGTGAGACATAATGGCTTTGTCAATGCTTGTATAAGCTTGCACTTTTTACACTTCAGTGAGTTGCGAAACAAGCCAACATAGATGCTGGAAGAAAGGTGTTGAGTGCTGAAGCAACCCTAAAATAAACATGCTGGAGTTCAGGTGAATGAGCAATAAAGATGCCTTTATTTTTATCTTGTCACAGAGGTCGAATGTTAGGTTTTGTTTTCTGACAAATATTAGCTTATTCTTTTAACATGGAAATTAGTGTTTATGTTTCTTTCTCTGACTGCAAAGTTTGAAGATTTTGTAATGTGAACTATGTGACAATCTTGCCGAGTGTGAAAGGAATGGCTGTAGGATGTTAATTGTTCTCTAACACACAACAAAACTTGAACTGTATAAATATTTCAAAATATATCAGCAGTTAGAACAGTACAAATGAAGCCCTTTCTTTTGTAATTCTAAAGCATGATGGGAACACATATTTTAATAGGATCAAAACAAATCAAGACACTTCACTTGGTGGTGTGCCAATGATAAATATTCACTGAAACTAGAATTCCATGCATTGTCATTTTCATTTCTGTGCTGAATAGTTTTATTAGTAATGCTACATATCTGTGCAAATTTAGCAGCAGCTTCTATGGAAAATGCGCTGTCTGTAGAAGCTTGTCTGTAAGTGCACCACACCATGCTTTAATAATATATTTCTGACATAGTGCTCCAAAATGCACCACCGGTTTTATACTACACCCTTACAAGGCTCCTGCTGAAAGAGCGTGGCTCATTTGCTACACTTGTTCTGTGTGTGATGCTGTAATTTTTCACAATCCCTATGACTTCAGTGACGTAACACTGATGGCAGGACCCCACTCTGAAAATTGTTACAGCACCAGTGCAAGCCAATTGAGCTTGCTGTGAAGAACTGGTTTTCAGTGGGACAGAGAGCAGTAGAATTGCAGGGGCTGGAAAGAGCTAGGGTTTTGCCATCAGCAGTTAGCCCACAGTGAGGACACAACAGAGGGGAAAAGGGAGAGGTGGGAGGAAACAAAGAGAGGGTACAGCTGTGAGCAACAAGGAGCAGACTCACTGCGGATGGAAGGCACAAAACACAACAGGAAGCAAGGGATGGGTGCGAGGAGCCAGAAAGGGAGAGAGAGGGGTCAGTAGGAGGAGCCAAGATGGGAGAGAAAGGGATAGGTGGGAGGAGCCAGAAAGGGAGAGAGAGAGGGATGGGTGGGAGGAGACAAGACAGGAGAGAGAGAGAGGGGGTGGGTGGGAGGAGCCAGGATGGGAGAGGGATGGGTGGGAGGAGCCAAGATGGGGAGAGAAGCTTAGAGCAGGTGCTCCCTTCTAACGCCCAAAGGCAAATTATACAGAAAAAAAATTAACAGGAAAAATAGCTCTCTGTCTGGCATCAGCAGTGGAAAAATACATCTCATCCAATGACAACAGGGTGAGACCGGAATGCTACTGTGTGGGACAAATACAAGAACAGAGAGGAAAGCCATCAAATGAGATGCATGGTACTGAAATAACAAAAAAGCCATCCAATCATGAGCAAGGGGCAGACCCAAAACCTGCTCTGAGTATATTTTAACGTATAGGTAGCAATATGACTGCTAACAGACAGCTAAAACTGTTCTTAGCTAGGCCTAAAAAACACAGGGGCAGATTTACGTTAAACTAACGCAGCACGGTGCAGCAAGTCATTTTGCTGCACCGTGCTGCGTTAGTCTGGAAAGCACAGGGATGCGACATATTTACAAGAATATGTCGCATCTCTGTGCTTGCCCCTGCGCTGGCGCACAAACTGCAGCCATGCGCCGGCGCAGGCACCCTTGCACCATGGTGCAAGGATGCCTGCGTCGTGGGGAGATTGTTTTTGTGCAGGAAGGGGCACCTTCCTGCACAAAAACAATCACTACAGGCATTTTCCTCTTCCAATGCGTGCTGTAGAATGCAGCACGCATTGAAAGAGGAAAAAACGAGGAGAAATCAAAACATTTCTCCTCGTTGCGCCTCGCTACGCCACCTCTAGGGTGGCGTAGCATACTGACGCATCTCCAGAGTTACGATTTCACGTAATTCTGGAGTTGAGTCCTGTTCCATGAGTGTTGCGTGGGAACACCCACAGCAACACCCATGGAACGCCCCTTCACCGCAAAGTGCTGCGTGTGAAGGGGCCGTATTTACAAGGAGAGGAAAAGTTACGCAGGGTGGCTTTTCCTCTCCTTGTAAATATGGAGCAGCCCCCTGCGCCACCAGTACCTCAGGAAAAGTGACGTACTGGTGGCGCAGGGGGCTTGTAAATCTGCCCCACAGTACCATGGAGGTAGATTTAAAAAAAAAAACGAACTTTCCTTTAGGATACTGCCTCTCTTTAAGAAAAACCTGCACATTTAACATCGGGTATGTTGAAGTTTCTCTTGAACAGAAAAAGATGATTCGATTTCAGTGTACTCCCTTTTATAGTCGTTCTAGAAAGCCTGCAATTAAAGAGTAGGTATTGGTGGGTTAGAGACAGACGTATAATTAGAGTATTACGAATAACTGATAAGGTTTATGCATTCAGGTAGTTATTTATTTGATCATTTATTCGTCTACCTTAAAGCAGCACCGACTAGGCTTGAATACATAATGCAAAATACGTTTTGTGATTTTTTCCAGGAAGTTCATTAACATAGAAGAAAGACCCACCCAAATCAGCTGTGTACCACATACATCTTCATTGCATCCAGCGGCAACTGCTGAGACAGAACTGTGGGGCAATTATTTATTATTGAGTTCACATTTTTATGTAGCACAACTCAATCCAGACAGGGTGTCAGTGCGCTTTACCAGCGCGTAATGCTTGCATCTGTCCACAGAGCCTCTACTCCCTGCAGGCCGAGCCAGCCTTCATTTTTGCTTGGCTGGTCAGGTGGAGAATGTTATCTTCTCTGTTCCCACTTTCTGCTAAGATCAGGGCCGTCTTAACAGCATTATAGGCCCCCGGGCAAAGCAGTGCACTGAGCCCTGCCTACAGAACCACTCACAGGAATAAACATGTTTAATGGAAAATTAGAGTTAAATTCTGGTCTGCATGGGGCCCCTATGCTCGTGGGGCCCCTGGGCAACTGCAAAGTCACTGTGCCAATGCGTTAAGACCGCACTGGCTGAGATCCCGCCAGTGGGCAGGATAGCTGTCCATTTTCCATGTGTCAAAGGGCTTGGGAGATTTACATGGGCTTAATTATTTACGGGTATTGCTGAAGTGGATACAAGCTCAGTGGGCTGCGCGCTTACTGCATAGATCTTAATGCAACCTATATGTTGCAGGCTAGAATCCTAAAGATGTGCTAATGTAATCACACTTTGTGCACCAAACTTGTATCAGTCGTACACACATGCACCCCTCCGTGTACAGACTACCCCACTGCGCATTCTTTCGGCCGTTTGCAGCAGAAGTTGGCTGAACCTGCACCCAACACCCCACTATGCATGTCCTTCAGCCGTGTGCCCACATTCTTTTCTTCCTTTATTTAAAAAAAACCATTTCAGGTACAGCAATACTTTTGCAGTACGGCCATAAAAGTTTTCACCTCATGGTACTGCAGTCCAGTGTAATCTACCTCAGGGAACCTTGCGGGTTGGATACTTCTGTAGTACAGTGGTGCATCACAGGACAGCTTTGCTGGGTCTTGTCGGAGTACTGCAGAACCCATGACTAAAATATATATATATATTTTTTTTACATTTTGGGCCACATGGGAGTTGGAGGTCACATAATTTGCTGAAGCTGCTGCGGCCAGCCAACCAGATTCCGAAGTACTGCAATACTGCATTGGGGACGGAAGAAAAAGCTTTAACTTCCGGTACCGCAGGAGTTCCGCTGTGCATGATGGTCCAGATATCACTCTTCTAGGAGATCAACTTCATGACCACTTGAGCACCTGTTTAAATGCAAATTTATTGAAAACTACTGAATGGATTTACACCAAATATAGAAAAAAAAGCCTAGTGCTTAAAAAAGTGCTAAGGGGCAGATTTACAAGAAAGTGACGCATCTGTAGAGATGCGTCACTTTCCCTGCGCCACACTGAGAAACCCTTGCGCCACCATGGATGCACCGTATTTACAATACGGCGCACCATGGCGCAAGGATTGACAGATGCTTCAGAAATTCTGACGCATCTGTTGGGGCAAAAGTCACGCATTGCTGGAGTTGTGTCGCAAGCACGACGCAACTCCAGCAATGCTTTTTGAGGCCTATTTCCACTACATTGCGTCACTCCTTACGCCTGCTTGAAGCAGGCGTAAGGTTTTGACGCAGTGGCGTCCTAGAAGTCACTTTTACGAGGCCTTCCTGCGTGGGAACGCCCACCCTGCATACATTATACCTGACGCAGGTATAATGTGACGCAGGGCTTTACAACGTGACGCATCTCCCTAGATGCGTCACGTTGTAAATATGCCGCATTGTTTGCGCCGCTGTTGCGTCAAAAAAGTGACTCAACTGCAGCGCAAAAGTCACGCAAGGGGCTTGTAAATCTGCCCCTAAGTTTCTGCTAAGTGTGGTGTCATTCTGTTCAGCTGTATGGGGAGAGCAACGTTTCCTAAGGCAATTGAAATGGGAAATCAATGTTTTGGGACAGGGAGCATGAAACCTTCTATGAAGCAGCCGAAGTGAGTGAACATTTTTGGGAAATGTTTGTGCAGATTTAGCCATAAGACCTTGAGCTTGCTTTCTCTTCCCTCCTGCCCTGGAAATGATTGTAGGAGTTGCCAAAGGAGGCCACAAGGATAAAACTGATTTAAAATCCAATTTATATTGTCATATTTTCCTGTAAAATGAAGTCGTTTTTCTGCTGAAAGGACAGGTACTGGCACTATAGAGTTCTCTCTCCTGAATTCTCAGCCTCCAGCCAACACCACCTCTTTGAGGGCGCGCCCTGGAACGCTTTGCTGCGGTACCTTGAGGGCTAAGTGCTAAATGGGTGTACTTGGAGTCAGGGCCGTCTTAAAGCATTATAGGCCCCCGGGCAAAGCAGTGCACTGGGCCCTGCCTGCAGAGCCACTAACAGGAATAAAAATGTTTAATGGGAAATTAGTGTTAAATTTTGGTCTATATGGGGCCCCTATGCTCGTGGGGCCCCCGGGCAACTGCCCAGCATGCCCATGTGTTAAGACGGCACTGCTTGGAACTCAGTTTTGGGTCCAATAAAGTGCCCCTAGGACACCATAGGTAAACGATTCCAATTGACACAATATGGGCCCAGTAATCCTTGACTGTCATGTATCCCGACCACCCCCCCCCCCCTTCCGCCCCCGACCTCCCAACAGTTCCCACAACTTATGCTTCATGTTGGTTGCAAAGTCCAAAAATGACTTTCAGATGTGCGGATGCCCTTGAATACTGTTAAAGGTTATCTGATGTCTCAGTTGATGTCTTAGTTGGGTAAGGGACACGAGCAAGGCAATGCTTCTCCTCCATTGAACCAGTTAGATTAAAACTCTACATCATAACTGGTTTGCAGAATGAAAATGTTCACTAGAACATGTACATGGACTTCTGGTTACCTGATTATCGGACAATTTTTTTAAAAAAAGGACCATTGATATTTTTACTGATAAACATGTTTTCATTGAATGCTGCTCAGTTTTTTTTTTATATGGGCTGCCCATCACTCAGGCCCTCTTTTGTTCTTACTTTTCAGCCTCCCAGGAACAGGCCCCAGGATAAGCTGCTGGAGATTCTGCTGGTGTTTGCCAAGCAGCACTTCCGGTAAGAAGGCGGATGCTGCAGACAGGTGGGGAGCGTGAGTGGTGGAGTGATATCACAGCACTGCAGGCAGCATGATGCTGGTAATACTGACAGATGGCTACCACCACCAGACTGATGGACAGACTTGTAGAGAGCACCAATACACTAGGGACTGACTATCCCAGAACCACCCAGCACTTCATCCTGGTTCATTCATTATAAGACGCCTGTACTGTTCTGTTCTTCAGTGCGCTTAACTCATGAAATGCTAAATGAACTATTAGATAAGTGTATTGTTCTGTCGTTGTGTGCACTCAACTCAATAAAGGCTAAATTAACTTTAAGATACATGCACCGTTCTTTCTTTGAGTACACTCAACTCACTAAATACTAAATTAACTATACAATACATGTACCGTTCTGTCCCTGTGCACTTACTCACTAAATGCTAAATTAACCATAAGATAAATGTGCAGCTCTGTCCTTAAGTACTCTCACTAAATGCTAAATTAACCATAAGATAAATGTACAGTTCTGTCCTTATCTACACTCACTAAATGCTAAATTAACTATAAGATAAATGTACAGTTCTGTCCTTATCTACACTCACTAAATGCTAAATTAACTATAAGATAAATGTACAGTTCTGTCCTTATCTACACTCACTAAATGCTAAATTAACTATAAGATAAATGTACAGTTCTGTCCTTATCTACTCTCACTAAATGCTAAATTAACTATAAGATAAATGTACAGTTCTGTCCTTATCTACACTCACTAAATGCTAAATTAACTATAAGATAAATGTACAGTTCTGTCCTTATCTACTCTCACTAAATGCTAAATTAACTATAAGATAAATGTACAGTTCTGTCCTTATCTACACTCACTAAATGCTAAATTAACTATAAGATAAATGTACAGTTCTGTCCTTATCTACTCTCACTAAATGCTAAATTAACTATAAGATAAATGTACAGTTCTGTCCTTATCTACACTCACTAAATGCTAAATTAACTATAAGATAAATGTACTCATCTGGTGCTCCATACACCTAGTATACACCCACTGGGGACATCCTGGAGTGACTGAGTGTCCCTTTGTAAGCATCTGACCCTGATATGTGGGGATCTCAGTCTCACTCATCATCCAAAACCTGATAGGACACCAACAAGGACAGACTGTATTAAGCAGGACACTATTCAAATGTAAGGAAATATAAACAAGCATTGGCAATGTCAAGAGGTGTGACTTTGAAAGAATGCTGTATGGTAATGTGAAGCATTGCAAGTAGATAGCACTGGAATGGATGTGCATTTGTGTGGAAGCGAAGAACTGCAGAATAGTATTGGTGTAGGTTAAAAAGTCAGCTGACAGTTGGACTGGTACGCCAGATATAAAAATCCATGTAGTTTGATGACTGCTCCTAATCTGTGCTGCTGCCAGAGAAAAACACCATCAATTATCTAGTTATCTAGGAGACTTTAATAGCTTTACAATGTCACATGTGTGCCTCTGACAGAATGCAGCACACATAGAAAGAGACAAAAATGAAGAGAAATAAACATATTTCTCCTCGTTACGCCTACCCTGGGAAGGCGTAGCATTTTGACACATTTTCCAGCTCGTCCAGTAATGGCAAATCTTGAAATGCATCAAAATCCATGAGTTTTGCGTGGTAACACCCATGCACCACCCAAGGAACGCCTCCCCGGGGCACGCAAGTGGCCCTGCGTGACTTCATAAATCGCATTTCAAGAGTTGTGCCGCTGTCGCAGCGTGGTGCAAAAGTGACGCAATCCTTGATAAATATGGCCCGCAGTCTCTTGAAAAGTATGCAGGCACCTATATAACTAGTACAATATCAACATATGCAGAGAAAGATAAGATAGGCGGAAATATATAAGATGTTGCAAATGAGTATGTAATATGCACTATTTTTCTGTAAAATGTATTTATTAGGCAACTGCATGATTTATTTCTCGGTGCTGAATATACACATTTGCTACTTAATACATTTCACACAACGCAGGGCAGAAAGCAAAGTTGCTGCGCTGCGTTGCGTGAAAGGGAGACAGCAGAAATATGTACTAAGATATGGCGCATTTCTGCTGTCTTCTAGCGCTGGTGCACGGTGCTGCTTAGCGTCAATGCAAGCCCCTTTGCACCATGGTGCAATGGTGCCTGCGTTACGGGCAGGATTGTTTTTGTGCACAAGGGACACCTTCCTGCAAAAAAACAATCCTTAGAGGCAAATTCCTTTTTCTATGTGTGCTGAATGATGCAGAACACATAGAAAGAGTAGTAACGAGGAGAAGTAAACATATTTCTCCTTGTTCACCTCACTGAGGAAGGCGCAGCATTTTAATGCATTTCCAGGTTTACTAGTTTTAGTAAATCTGAGAATGCACCAAAATCCATGTGTTGATGCATCGAAACGCGCATGCTCCACTCAGAATGCCTTCCCAACGCAAGGTAATGCAAGGTGGTTTCGCATAGCTTAGTAAATACCAAAAACTAGGGAAAAATGGCAAAGCAATCCCGACGCAAAATCTTCCCCTTAATACTTCAAATATAGCGCACTGTATGATGCACTTTAAGATAGCGCTTAATACAACAAAATTGTTTGTATTTCATAACACTTTTTCTGCTCCACAAGTGTTTAAAATTCTACACCCTGTGAAAAGAATGTAGGGGTGCGTTGTGCAAGTTGGACCTCGAGTCTTAAAGAATTTGTGGTTAAACTCTTTTAAGGCACTTGTGAAAACGCTTACTTCAATAAACAGTTGCAGATGTCTAAGTAGCGTACACTCAGGTTTACCCTTCCTAGGACTGTCACTCAATTCGGGGGAGGCTGGGGGCAGTGCTTAATTTGTAAAAAAAACAAATGCCAGGGCTCTCGTCAAGAGGCCACTGTAGCTTGCACCACACATTGCCTCTGCCATGCGGTCAAATATAGTAACAAAGCAACTCCTAACCATCACCCTCCTAAAAGTGTGACAATTCAGACTATTCCAGGCTCCCAAAGTTAAAGAATGGCTTGGGCGGCAGGTAATAGTCATTTTTAATGTATATTAAATTCCTAAGTGACTGTTGTTGTGGTCATCTCTAAATTAACCAGACATCGCCACCTTGTAACAGACTGTCACAAGCGCCAGTGTTGACAATTAAGTGCCGGTACCGAGCACCAGAAACCACTGGCTCAAATTAAGCACTGGGCTGGGGTCTCTCACAAAAGCACACCTGGGGGCGGGGGATTCGGAGGAATATTCATAGCTCTGGGAGTTTTATGATGCTTTCGTTTTTACAAAAAGATGTGTGGTGATGAGTGTTGCCTTAATGAACACTTCTTAATATAATCTCTGCTGGATGAATTTCTACCCCAAGAACTAATCCTTCTTCTGCTTCTAGGAATCCAGAGAGAGTCTGCAGATCAACAGTGAAATTCACAAAGGTGAGAACATTAGGGTCAGAGGCCGGGGTCATGTTGAAATTAGCTTACAAAATACCCTGGGATGAAGTAAGGTCCTTTAACCAAAAACTCCTCTGCATTTTTTATTTCATTAATTGAGAAATTATCATCACGGCTCTGATCATCGGGGTTTGGAACAGGAACATTAGAGATATTGAATGTTTTAACTTCATTTAAATATAGGACCAATAAATCAACAATACCGCCAATAATGCAGAAGAAATACCACATAGACTCATACCACTCATAATTCGCTTTTAGTTAATAGTTTTGTAATTGCAATTGTAATAACTGTTCATAATTAGTTGTTTGTACAGATGTTTATTACATGTTACTAGTCTCCAACTCGGTTGCTTTAATCCACTGGGCTATGCCACCTTCCCAAACATTAGAGGCCTGGTGTTGAGTCAGGAGGTCACTGACTATCAAAATCACAAAAAGAGAGACTAGGGAAAGAAAAAACCTCCTCTGACTCCCCTACCATCAATGAAAACTCACTTAACAGAGAAGGACTATAACCAAAACCCCTCCTTATGCTACAACTGTGGGAGCGGCGGTATAGACAGCGTTTTTACTATCAATATTACAAAATAACAACCAGAGGATGAAATACATAAGAAGGAAAACAAACAGGGAAAGACAACACTTGTCTTAATACTGCCCTCACACACTTTGCAGTGTCATGCTTCATCATAGGGCCGCATCTGACGTCTTGGTGCAGACCAACACCAAAGACGGAGCGCAATTATTTTAAATGTCTACGAGAAGACAAAAGTGGTGAGGGTACAGAAAAGGTGACAAAACAATACACCTAAATAAACCCACAATAAAGGGATATAAAGGAAAAAGTGTTCCCTTTAGAAGGGACCAAAGAGTGCAGACACACACAATTAAAACAACCTAGGGGAAACTGCCACCAGTCTTTATTCAAGTAACCCCTTGGTAGTATTAAAAACCACACGGCGGGATATTAGGGGAGGTAAAGGCCCCTGTCTCCCTACTGCATTAACCAACATGTTTCTGCCATTGATTCTCGCCCAACAGGGTCGTACTGGCATTCATCAGGGTGTAGGTCCCACGTTACCAGGTCTTCACCCCAATTCGGAGTTGTTACCTTACTTCCACAGGTTACAAAATCCTGTCAGATAAACCCCTCTGGGAAATTTCCGAGAGGGAACAGATTCCTGTAAAAAGAAATCATGCAGACAATTACTGTTCTGCTCCCTTATTCCTTCACAAAATGCTGCAATGTCTCATCCTCTATAATGCCAACAGTAGGCATCAAATTAAAAGTGTGCATGTATCCATATACACACATCAAGGGACTCATCAAAAGCTCCTGACTCCACACCCAGTAAAAACCCTCACAGATGCGCAACACCATGCGTGTAACCCTTAACAGACTCCCTTAGTGTGGTATTCATGGTTAACGGGCTCCCTAAGCGTTGTAATCAAGGTTATCTCACCCTTACACAAACGTCAACCTGTCAAGTTACTCTACTCACTCACTAGTTTGAAAAGGCATTCTAATTGAATTTATTACACAGAACTCACACGGGTTTATAAGAAAATCTCCCAACCCGGGACCTTCGTGGGGCCGTGTTCTTAAAGTCACACTCTGAAAGACACAGGATAAGAGGAGGACAAAACAGAGATAATACTTCATTGTAATCCAATGGTATTTTCCTTTTTGAATCTGTAAGAAAATCCTACTCCACCCCACCGCTCTCATTAACTTTCAAACGTATTACTAAAAATTATATATCCTGATAGAGTCAAAACCCTGGGGGATGCCAAAATTCTTTATACAACCCAGGACACAAGTAATACCCGGGTAAAATATCCCGCTTTTCATTAGCAGCCTTCATCGATTATGCGCCGTAAAAATTTAAAACTTTCTAGAGAGGCAAAACAGATAGCGACCATGACCCCTCTTATAATCAACTTACTACTCCAAAGAACCGTGATGCTTCAATCCCTCACTTAGGTCCTCCGTCGATATCTCGCACACCAACTTTCTTCTCTTATAAAGGGGATGTTAATTGGCGCTCATATATAGGCCACTCCCCCAACTAGGGTGCGTCTCGGGCTCGTCCGTATTCATTGTCAAAACAGAAAAAGGACACTATCTACCTTAATTCCTTGCAGATAGCGGGGTCATGGTCGCTATCTGTTTTGCCTCTCTAGAAAGTTTTAAAGAATTTTGGCATCCCCCAGGGTTTTGACTCTATCAGGATATATAATTTTTAGTAATACGTTTGAAAGTTAATGAGAGCGGTGGGGTGGAGTAGGATTTTCTTACAGATTCAAAAAGGAAAATACCATTGGATTACAATGAAGTATTATCTCTGTTTTGTCCTCCTCTTATCCTGTGTCTTTCAGAGTGTGACTTTAAGAACACGGCCCCACGAAGGTCCCGGGTTGGGAGATTTTCTTATAAACCCGTGTGAGTTCTGTGTAATAAATTCAATTAGAATGCCTTTTCAAACTAGTGAGTGAGTAGAGTAACTTGACAGGTTGACGTTTGTGTAAGGGTGAGATAGCCTTGATTACAACGCTTAGGAGCCCGTTAACCATGAATACCACACTAAGGGAGTCTGTTAAGGGTTACACGCATGGTGTTGCGCATCTGTGAGGGTTTTACTGGGTGTGGAGTAGGAGCTTTGATGAGTCCCTTGATGTGTGTATATGGATACATGCACACTTTTAATTTGATGCCTACTGTTGGCATTATAGAGGATGAGACATTGCAGCATTTTGTGAAGGAATAAGGGAGCAGAACAGTAATTGTCTGCATGATTTCTTTTACAGGAATCTGTTCCCTCTCGGAAATTTCCCAGAGGGGTTTATCTGACAGGATTTTGTAACCTGTGGAAGTAAGGTAACAACTCCGGATTGGGGTGAAGACCTGGTAACGTGGGACCTACACCCTGATGAATGCCAGTACGACCCTGTTGGGCGAGAATCAATGGCAGAAACATGTTGGTTAATGCAGTAGGGAGACAGGGCCTTTACCTCCCTAATATCCCGCCGTGTGGTTTTTAATACTACCAAGGGGTTACTTGAATAAAGACTGGTGGCAGTTTCCCCTAGGTTGTTTTAATTGTGTGTCTGCACTCTTTGGTCCCTTCTAAAGGGAACACTTTTCCTTTATATCCCTTTATTGTGGGTTTATTTAGGTGTATTGTTTTGTCACCTTTTCTGTACCCTCACCACTTTTGTCTTCTCGTAGACATTTAAAATAATTGCGCTCCGTCTTTGGTGTTGGTCTGCACCAAGACGTCAGATGCGGCCCTATGATGAAGCATGACACTGCAAAGTGTGTGAGGGCAGTATTAAGACAAGTGTTGTCTTTCCTGTTTGTTTTCCTTCTTATGTATTTCATCCTCTGGTTGTTATTTTGTAATATTGATAGTAAAAACGCTGTCTATACCGCCGCTCCCACAGTTGTAGCATAAGGAGGGGTTTTGGTTATAGTCCTTCTCGGTCACTGACTATCCTCAGGTTTCTGGTGTTGATGTTCATTCCAAGTAGAATCTACTGGGTGAATCCCCTCCCCAGGGGTGAATGAGGACAGACATTGAGCCAGTGAATTCCCTGCAGATCTAGAACCCTCTCCAGCAGTCATTGCAAACCAGCTCTAAATCAGACGGTCACTGGGCTCAGGACAGCGCAAGATGCTCCACAGGTATTTGTCAACAGTGTCGTCTCTGAAATACAATCTAAAAATTCAACCCACGCCTAGAACTCCTCGGAAAATTATATTATGTCCTTAATTGTATCTGTCACTTCAACAGGCGAACTAATCATATTGCATTTGTAAAATCGTAACAATATTCATGCAGGAAAACATGAAAAAGTGAGAATAAAAATCTAAACATTCCAAAAACACTTTATTCTGAATATACAAACATCCATAAAACATAATGGTATGATTATTGTGGAAGATATGTAAGTAGTTCATCACTTTATTTCCATTTTTAACAATATGGAAGCTCACGCAGCTTGTTCAGCACAGCAGTACTATAGCATTATAGCCCCCTGCCGAGGGCTATAACAGTGGTTAAAGGCCTTCTTTACAAGTTATAGGTCTGAGCTGCAAACAAGGGCCTATAACTAGGGCGAGGGCCTTCAAAAATGGGAATATTGTATAGCCCAAGGCAGAAGGGCTATGCTGCTGACCACAACAGCAATAATAATAAAATAATTAGTGTAATAATCATTAACATAACTAATAGCCTTTATTATATTATCATTGTTATTACTACTGTTGTTGTATAGCACTTCAAGCCCACACTTCTGTTTCTAAGCGCTGTAATAGCAGGTGTTACTCCTACTCACATGAATGGTACTATCGCTGCTTTGATCTTCTCTGGGTCCTGATCACACTGTCGCCCTCCGCAGCTACAAACCAGGCCAACGCAGACAGGTCATGTGAGATTGTTTAAACTAAACCCTCGGGAGGAGTTTTCCAAGCCCTCCAGCGAGCATGTTCGAAGCGCCTCGCGTGGGCACGAGGCACTGAATGACTCCGAAACTTCCAATACCTTTATAAGAGACGGTGTAGGCAGCTTTATTCCATATATAATGCATGGAAGCCTGAGAACTGAATACAAAGCCTCTGATTGTCTTATTACATATTATCTGTAATAATACTACTCCCCTGTAATAAGAAAATAACATCACTCCCATATTGTAAAACAAGATTACGGCTGACACGTGGCATGATAATAATTACTGCCAGGGCCAGCGGAAGTGCAACCATTCAGCGAATGATGTCACAACGCATCTCAAACCCCAGCTGACGTCATCCATAGAGAACATTCTGGAATGTTTGTTGTTGCTGAGAGGTAGATATCCGGCGCTGGGAGAAGAGAATAAATAGTTTTTTCCTCCAAACTGGATGGGCCATTTAAACAACGAAAAAGAGAACTAGCTCGTCTAACCTGACCTCTGACCTGCTTTTTCCCGAAACGTCAGTGTAGTAACGAAGTCCAGGCTGGTTGTGATAATTCAGGAGGTTTTATTGTAGTTAGTTACATGTCCTGTAGATCAGCCCAGAACTAGCCCCACCAGGAGCAGCCAGCATGCGGCTCAGCCCCTCTCAACTGTGACTTTCCTCACAATCAATCAATCAATCAATCAATCATGTCACTTATAAAGCGCACGACATACACGCGTGGGTCTCAAGGCGCTGGGGGAAGAGGGGGTGGTGCTGCTACTGATCGAAGAGCCAGGTCTTGAGGAGTCTTCTGAAGGCCAGTAGGTCTTGGGTCTGTCGGAGGTTGGTGGGGAGGGTGTTCAAGGTCTTGGCGGCGAGGTGGGAGAAGGATCTGCCGCCGGCGGTCGTTTTCCGGATGCGGGGGACTGTGGCGAGGGCGAGGCTGGTCGAGCGGAGCTGGCGGGTGGGGGTGTAGAAGCTGAGTCGTCTGTTGAGGTAGGCTGGTCCGGAGTTGTGGAGTGCTTTGTGTGCGTGGGTGAGGAGCTTGAAGGTTATCCTCTTGTTGACAGGGAGCCAGTGCAGGTCTCTCAGGTGGGGTGTGATGTGGCTGCGTCGGGGGATGTCGAGGATAAGACGTGCAGAGGCGTTCTGGATGCGTTGCAGCCGTCTCAGGAGCTTAGCCGTCGTTCCTGCGTAGAGGGCGTTTCCGTAGTCCAGCCTGCTGGTGACGCGGGCCTGGGTGACTGTTTTTCTTGTTTCGGTGGGGATCCACTTGAAGATCCTGCGGAGCATTCGGAGGATGTTGAAGCAGGATGAGGAAACGGCGTTGACCTGCTTAGTCATGGAGAGGGTGGGGTCGAGGATGACCCCTAGGTTGCGTACGTGGTCGGTGGGTGGCGGGGCTGTTCCCAGTGATGTTGGCCACCAGGAGTCGTCCCAGGCTGAAGGGTTGGAACCAAGGATGAGGACCTCCGTCTTGTCCGAGTTCAGCTTCAGGCGGCTGGTCCTCATCCATTCGGCGACGGCCTTCATTCCTTCGTGGAGGTGGGCTTTGGCGGTGTGAGGGTCTTTGGTGAGGGAGAGGATCAGCTGGGTGTCGTCGGCGTAGGAGATGATGTTGAGGTTGTGCTGTCGGGCGACGTGGGCGAGGGGTGCCATGTAGATGTTGAACAGCGTTGGGCTGAGGGAGGAGCCTTGGGGTACGCCGCAGATGATCTTGGTGGCCTTGGATCGGAAGGGGGCGAGGCGGACGCTTTGTGTTCTGCCGGAAAGGAAGGATGTGGTCCAGTCCAGGGCCTTCTCTTGGATCCCGGCGTCGTGAAGGCGTGTTCGTAGTGTGTGGTGGCAGACCGTGTCGAAGGCGGCTGATAGGTCCAGGAGGATGAGGGCTGCTGTTTCTCCGTTGTCTAGCAGGGTCCTGATGTCATCGGTGGCGGCGATGAGGGCGGTTTCGGTGCTGTGGTTGCTGCGGAAGCCGGACTGGGAAGGGTCCAGGATGTTGTTCTCCTCGAGGTAGCGGGTCAGTTGTTTGTTGACGATTTTCTCTGTGACCTTCGCGGGGAACGGGAGCAGAGAGATGGGTCGGAAGTTCTTGAGGTCCTTGGGGTCTGCCTTGGGTTTCTTGAGTAAGGCGGTGATCTCGGCATGCTTCCAGCTTTCCGGGAAGGTTGCTGTCTCGAAGGAGATGTTGATTATTTTCCGGAGATGGGGCGCGATGGCTGTACTGGCTTTGTTGAAGATGTGGTGAGGGCACGGGTCTAGCGGTGAACCGGAGTGGATGGTGTTCATGATCTCGCTGGTGTCCTCGTCGTGATGTTGGTCCAGGAGAGCAGGCGGTTGGTGGTTGTGGGGGCAGTGGTCTCGGTGGTTGCCGGGGCGGTCGTGGTGTTGAAGCTGTCGTGGATGTCGGCGATTTTGCGGTGGAAGAAGGTGGCCAGTGAGTCGCACAGGTCTCGCGACGGCTGGATGTCGTTGGTGTTGGAGCTGGGGTTGGAGAGTTCCTTCACGATGTTGAAGAGCTCTTTGCTGTTGTGTGCGTTGTTGTCTAGGCGGTCTTTGAGTGAGGCCCTTTTGGCGGATCTGATGAGGTGATGGTGACTGCGGGTGGCGCTCTTGTGGGCGGCGTAGCTGTCCGCTGTCCGTTCGTGGAGCCAGATCTTCTCCAGTTTTCGGCATGTTCGTTTGGAGGCCTGGAGGTCTTCGGTGAACCAGGTGGCTTTCTTGCTGGTGTGGCTGTTGGGCGGATTCTTGAGCGGGGCGAGGGTGTTGGCGCAGTCGTCGATCCACTGTCTGAGGTTGCGGGCGGCGGTGTCGGGGTCGGAGGGTTCGGCGGGTGGGCTCAGGGCGAGGGTTGTGGTTAGCTGGTCTTCCGTGACTCTGCTCCAGCAGCGGCGAGGCATTTGTTCGGTGCGGTGGTGCGTGGTGGGCTTCCTGTAGGTGAAGTGGATGCAGTGGTGGTCAGTCCAGTGGGGTTCGGAGGTGTGGTTGAAGGAGACGTGTGGGCTTGCGGAAAAGATGGAGTCTAGCGTGTGGCCGGCGGCGTGGGTGGGTGTAGTCACGAGCTGTCTGAGTCCGAGGGTGGCGAGGTTGTCGATCAGGGTGGTGGAGTTGGTGTCCTTGTTGTTCTCGAGGTGGAAGTTCAGGTCCCCGAGGAGGATGTAGTCCGTGGAGGCGATGGCGTGTGTGCTGATGAAGTCATCGATGGAATCGCTGAACTGTGGTCGGGATCCGGGGGTCTGTAGATGAGGGTTCCTCTGAGGGTGGTGTTGGGATCGGTGTGGATCTGGAAGTGCATGTGTTCGGCGGTGCTGAGGGTGTCGTCGGTGTTGGTTGAGACTCTGAGGGTGTTCCTGTGGACGATGGCGATGCCTCCTCCGACTCCGTTGGTGCGGTCCCTGCGGGTGATCTTGTATCCGTCCGGGATGGCAATGGCGATGTCGGGGGCTGAAGCGGGATTCAGCCAGGTCTCCGTCAGGAATGCGACGTCTGGGGAGGTTGAGTCGAGAAGGTCCCAGAGTTCGATGGCGTGTTTGCGGGCGGAGCGGGTGTTGAGGAGGATGCATCTGAGGTAGTTGGGTTCTTTCCTGGGCGGTGGTTTGGCGGGGCGGGTGCTGGCGAAGCTGCAGTTCCGGCAGGTGAAGGGCCCTTGGGTGCGCTTCGGGGTGGCCTGGTAGCAGGCGTGATCTTTTCCGGGGTTGAGTGCGTGGAGGGTGCTGGCGTCGTATCGGCGTCTGTTGATGTGGCGGGCGCGGGGGATGCCCGGACCAGGGGGTCTGGCGCTGGGCGCGGTCACGGCACGTCCGCTGCGCGGCCGCGCAGCGGCCGTCATAAATGGGGAGGTGGGAGGGAGGAGCAGGGAATGGGGCAGCGAATGGGCAGTGAGGGGGCGGGGCCGCAGGGGCGCAGCGGCGGGAAACAGGCACAGAAGGGAAAACGAGCACAATCAGGGCATCAAGGGGGCACAGAAAGGAAAAGAAAACGAGCACAATCAGGGGCAGCAAGGGGGCACAGAAAGGAAAAGCGAGCACAATCAGGGGCAGCAAGGGGGCACAGAAAGGAAAAACGAGCACAATCAGGGGCAGCAAGGGGGCACAGAAAGGAAAAACGAGCACAATCAGGGCAGCAAGGGGGCAGAGAAAGGAAAAAACGAGGCACAATCAGGGGCAGCAAGGGGGGCACAGAAAGGAAAAGCGAGCACAATCAGGGGCAGCAAGGGGGGCACAGAAAGGAAAAGCGAGCACAATCAGGGGCAGCAAGGGGGGCACAGAAAGGAAAAACGAGCACAATCAGGGGCAGCAAGGGGGGCACAGAAAGGAAAAACGAGCACAATCAGGGGCAGCAAGGGGGCACAGAAAGGAAAAAACGAGCACAATCAGGGGCAGCAAGGGGGCACAGAAAGGAAAAACGAGCACAATCAGGGGCAGCAAGGGGGGCACAGAAAGGAAAAACGAGCACAATCAGGGGCAGCAAGGGGGGCACAGAAAGGAAAAACGAGCACAATCAGGGGCAGCAAGGGGGGCACAGAAAGGAAAAGCGAGCACAATCAGGGGCAGCAAGGGGGGTACAGAAAGGAAAAACAGAGCACAATCAGGGGCAGCAAGGGGGCACAGAAAGGAAAAACGAGCACAATCAGGGGCAGCAAGGGGGGCACAGAAAGGAAAAACGAGCACAATCAGGGGCAGCAGCAGGGCACACAGACGGAGCTGTGTGGTGGGGGAGCGACCTACCAGTCAAGGTCACAGACTCTCAACATTCCTAAGCGCATCATCACTGCAACATTTCCCTGGCTGAACAAGAGGTTAAAATGGTATTTACATTTACATGAACAGGATACTAGGATACTACAGTCAGTCATTCGTTGATAAGGCGACGGTTTTGGCAGTAGGTTTATGTATTCACTATGTTGTTTTTGCATCGTTCAAGTTCATTACAAGTAAGGAAGGTTCTATCTGCATGTTACTACCTATTCTGAAATACAGCTTGCTTGGAAAGTGACGTATTAAACTGTTGTCATTTTGCAGCAAATTACAAACTGCATGTAGGTAGGCGTGAGTATTGTCTTAGTACGGATGTCATATGTACTCTACATACCTGCCACCATGGTATCTCTCATAAGAGGAAGCGAGAGAGTTAAAGGAGGGTTAAGGGAGCAGTGATGATGTCACACATCCGGGTCCTGCAACTTTACAGAGAGGGTCAGCCCAGGCCTCTATCCCCTCATGTCTATTGGTTCTCAGGGTGGCTCAGTGAGCTCAATACTCACCAATGACAAATGCGTTGTTGGGAAGGCCATGAGTTCAAATGATGGCAAAGGAACCCCAGCTTTCCATTCTTCTGAAGTTCTTAAATCAAGTACTATAAATTGGGTAATAATGTTTGTTATTTTACAGGCTTAGAAACGGCAGACGTAGCAATATAAAAATAAATTTTGAAGTCATGGAATTTCTCAGTGATTTGAAATATTTTTATAGCACTTAGTAAGGGGTGCTTCATCCTATTTGCCAATTAATATACACACACACATCACACATCACAACATACACACACACAGACACACACACATCACACTTGGGCTGTGAGATACTGTGTGTTGAGTGACAAAATGGAGTCAGTAGGGGCCCTGTGCTATTTGACGCCGATACTAGAGTAATGGAAATCTATTGCCAAAACCCCTCCCAGGAGGCGAGTAGTCCCCCCCTCCCCTGCTTTTAAACTGCGTCCCTCTTCCATTCAAATCACACCAATGACAACGTGCTTTAGTGCCATAAAAAGTCGCAGTTGATTTAACATAACATGGTTACACATTTTTAAAAACTCATAGTCATTTCAGTTGTCATTTTAATACCCTTGTTAACACATTTCAATGCCTTTGCAATTCCTTCGTACGTTTTGGTCATTATGTGGTCCCAGCCAACTCAATATCTAGGGAGGGGGTGGGGGCACCTGTCTGGGCCTCCACTTCACGGGTTTAGGCTTCAACTTGCTACCAACTTGGAGGGTGTCCGCCTGGACCTGCCCGGGCTGCAAGTGCCGTCCCGCCTGCCCTCGACCCGTTCATGGGCCCTCCCTGCTCCCAGGGGTCCCTGCCGTGTGGCATCCTAAGGACCTTGTTTGAGCATCTACTCTGAGGCTGAGTCCTTCCATCTCGCTCCCTCTGTATCCCAAGGACACTGTGTGAGCCTTCCCTCAACCTTTAGTGAGTTATCTCTTTTTTCTACCTTTCTTGTGTTCCTTCCGCTTCCCCTCAAGCATTGCGGCTGCAACGCCCTCTCCTTTCCGGTGTGGGTGGGTGGGTGGGGTTTTCTTTGTCCTTCTGCGAGGGGGGTTTGTACCTTACTCGGTCCTGGTGCCCTGTTAGAAATGGGATTTCTGGTTGGCTAGGGCTTGCGCCTTAGCCAGGTAGAAACCACCACTCTAGTTAGGGCAAGGGAGTTACACGCTGAAGATAACCCCTGCTCACCCCCTTGGTAGCTTGGCACGAGCAGTCAGGTTTATCCCAGAGGCAATGTGTAAAGCGTTTGCGCAACACACACACACACACAGCAGCAACACACTAGGCACCCCACAAAAGAAACTCCACACAAGGTTATATAAAAAATAGCCTTTGTATTATCCAAAACACATTAGAATCATAATCACACATATACACTGTGCCAACTGGCACTGGGCAATATTCACAGGGGATTATGTACACCTGACAGGGCCAATCGGGCCACTGTCAGAACCATCACAAAGCACAAGTAGCAAATGTAAAACACAACCAGTAACTACTGGTACAATAATGACCTCAGCATTGTATCTAGCAACAAACGCATTATATCTGCATCACCTTAGGCATAAAACACATTATGCTTAAACATCCCAAGCATAATATTTGCATTAGGCATCACCACATTAGGCAATAACATTAGGCATAAACACATTATGCAATCCTCTAGGGCCTTGCGCCCTACCAGTACACACCGGTACCACCCATAGAAATGACCCCAGGCCAACTGGCCTTTCACGGGGGGCCCAATGCCCCTTTGTCCAGAATGTCAGGGCTTGTAACTGGGGCCTTCCATTGGCCCCTTTGGCTGCCACTGCAACCAAGCAATGTGCGCAATGCGCTGGGGCAGAGGAGTGTATCTCACTCCTTCATCTCGAGAAAAAGAAAATTGCCCCACGTTGCAGCTGCCCGCTCTCTCTCGTGGTGCAGCTGTAGCAATTAGATCTGGCACCACTGTGCCTCCTGGGCCCCCACTGGGGCCCTAAAAACAATGTGCCCCACGTTGTAGCTGCCCGCTCTCCTGCAGGGCAGCTGAAGACAACAGGCACTACACTGCGCCCAAAAAGAATTTGCACTGGCACCACGGTGCCTCCAGGAGCGTCAACACTGCTCCGTTCTGCCCCCACTCACCGGGGCTTCTCATGGTGTCTTCGCTGCACGAAGAAAAGAAAGAAGGCTCCCGCGCAGCCCCACTCAGCGGGACTCCTTGTAGGCGCCTGCCACCGGTTTCAGCAACGCGCCGGATTTCACCCAGGGCACCCACGAGGCTCCGGTCACTCCTCCAACCGGCATCAGCAGGGTGCCTCGGCCAACCCCACTCACCGGGGCTTCTCTCTGCCTTCCCGACTTCGGCAGACCCGCGGGGCTCTCCTCTTCCGC
This sequence comes from Calotriton arnoldi, assembly GCA_963921515.1. Taxonomy (NCBI): domain Eukaryota; kingdom Metazoa; phylum Chordata; class Amphibia; order Caudata; family Salamandridae; genus Calotriton; species Calotriton arnoldi. The sequence continues at coordinate 905,605 of CAWUFW010004392.1, read as the reverse complement.
ACGGGGAGCCCCGCCTACCGTCAGGCACCATCACGCCTGGCTTCCTCTCTGCACCAGCCGCTTCTGCTGGCTACCAGAAGGCGGGGTGGGCTCCCGCCGGAAGGTCGACGGCGTCTCTCTATTGCGGCCCCGCCCACAACCAGGCAAGTTGCCTGTCTTCCGGGTCGGGCCGCAGCGGTTCCTCAGTGCGGGGTGGGCTCCCGCTATTAAATACACAATTGCGGGGTGGGCTCCCGCTATTTAAATAAGCATCAATGCGGGGTGGGCTCCCGCCAGAAGCGCACCAAAATGCAGGGTAGGCTCCCGCCGGTCAGCTGCACAAACACGGGGTGGGCTCCCGCTTCCCCGGCATCAATGAGGGGGAATCCCCACGTCGGGATTTCCTCCAAATACGTCGCAGCTCAGCGCTGCAGAGTTCCAGCACTCTCTGGGAAAAAGTAAATAGAGCGCCCACGAGGCGCTAAGGCCCCCACAGTTCCATGGCAAAGGCTGAACACAGGCAGGCCAGCACGTAGGGACCCCCAGGATGCTGCAGCTGGGTCCCATGGCGGTTCCTCCTTGCCCAGCAGTCCTTCGGCCTCTCAAAACAGGTACAAGTAAGCACACTTTCATGGGGTCACAGCCCCAGTATTTATACAACATTTTCTTTGTCTGCCGTTGGCACAGGGCTTGGGGGAACCAGCCTGAACTGGTTCTGGTTTTTTTTGGAGCACTCTGTTTACAGGGCTCCTCTTTCCCATTGTCAGGTGGGGGTTCGGTCATCAGACCACCACAGGGGGGCGGAGCCAGCATTCACCCAGGCAGGCACAGACCTATTCAGGGTCAGGGGACTACTCCTCCCACTACTCCAAATGCAGGTCTCCCATTCAGCCTAGCGCTGACTCACCCTGCCCTCCCTGGAGCCACACACACCTCACCAGCCCCTATCACTCCAAAGCCAGACATGCAATCCACATCAGGCAGGCAGACACATAGCACACAGAAATGCCAACTGAAGTGGCATTTCTAAAATAGTGATAATAAATCTGCGCACACCATTGCGCAGCATTTATTATTACTATTCCAACCATACCAAACTTGACCACACTGCTCCTCTCATATCAGGAATTACCACTGAAACACTTATCAGGGAGTCCCCAATGCATTCCTATGGGAGGGTAGCCTCACAGCAGTGAGAAACCAAAATGGCTGTTTGTCACTACCAGGACATGTCACACACTTAAGGTACATGTCCTACCTTCTACCTACAATGCACCCTGCCCATAGGGCTAGCTAGGGCCTACCTTAGGGGTGACTGACATGCAGTAAAAGGGGGGTCACAGACATGGCACACACTTTAGGTGCCACGTCACAGCGACAGTAACACTGCGCGCACAGGCCCTGCAATGGCAGAGGCCTGAGACAGGTTTGAAAGGCTACTTTGGTGGGTGGCGCAACCAGCGCTGCAAGCCCACCAGTAGCATTTAATTTACCAGCCCTGGGTATATAAGATACCACTTTACAAGGGACTGACAGGTAAATTAAATAAGCCAAACAGGTGTAGACCAATCTTACCATGTTTACCACAGAGAGTACACGCACTTTACACTGGACAGCAGTGCTAAAGTGCCCAGAGTCCTAAAACCACCAACACATGTCAGAAAAAAGGCTAGGAGGAAAGCAAAAAGTTCAGGGATGACCCTGCAAAAAGGGCCAAGTCCAACATGCCCCTACTTATCCCCGCTCGCTGCTCGTCCGTTCGCCCCTGGATTGGAGGGGTCCCGAGCTTGCCCTGGGGTGACCAATCCTGGCCCCCCCCCCCTTTGGAGGGCTATGCAAATGGGCAGGGGGGGGGCTCCTGCCTCCGGACGGCATTTGTCCCGGGCCCCTACTGGGTCCTGCTTCGTCTTCCCCGGCCCAGGTTCCATCTGGTCATGACGTCAGGAAATGCAGTGTGCTGTGCGCCTTTGTATGTTTATTTCTCAGTCCCAGCTGTCATATCTGTTTTAAAGGCGTTGCAGTGTTTCTAAGATCTGCCCTTTTTTCCTCTGTTAACAAAGAAGCTTATTTGGGAACCCCTGCTGCCTCATTCGGACCTGGAAGTGGATCGTATGGCCCTGGAGTGCTTCCAAGGTAAGAGGGGTCTTATCTCTCAGGGGGCGTGCATTCTATCGCAAGACGACATATACATCCAGGGGCTTATTTACAAGCCCCTTGCACTGCCGGTACGTCACTTTTTCCCATATTAAAAGTGACGCACCGGTAGCGCAAGGGGCTTGTAAGTAAGCCCCTTTGGGCCTCATTTATGAGGCCCCTTGTGCCGCCGGGACGTCATTTTTTGTGACACTCCGGTGTCTCAGGAGCCCGCTCCATATTTACCAGGCAGCACTAAGCCACTTTTTTTGGCTTAATGCTGCCTCCTAAATATCGTTCTCTTTAACGCAGTTTTCTGCGTTAAAGGGGCGTGCAATGGGTGTTGATGGGGGCATTCCCGGCAACATCCATGGCTTTTTGACACTGCCCCATATTTACCAGAAATCCTAACTCTGAGGCAGCGCCAAAAACGTACGCCTCCCCAGGGGAGAAATATCTTTATTTCTCCTCATTTTTCCTCTTTCTATGTGTACTGCATTCTGCAGCACACATAGAAAGAGGAAGAAGCCTCTTGTGATTGTTTTTGTGCAGGAAGGTTTCCCTTCCTGCACAAAAATAATCATCCCTGCAACGCAGGCACCCTTCCACCATGGTGCAAAGGCGCCTGCGTTGGCGTATGGCAGCCCATTGTGGGCCAGCGCAGGGGAAAAAGGACAGGATTGCACCGTATCTCAAAGATATGGCGCATTCTTGCCCTTTTCTTTTGCCATGGGGCAGCGCAGTAGGAAGGCCTGCGGCGCTGCCCAGCGGCAAAAACTCATAAACCAGGCTCTTAGTCTTATGACCGCTGTGGGAGACAAGTCGTTGCTCTAGTTGTTCTTCCATTAAATGCTGACCCTCTTCACCCGCAACCCTTAGGTTGAGCTAGTTACTCACCAAACATGCTCTGCTAGCACTGAGGTTGTGGTCACTGGCATCTCTGCATGTACCTTCCTACAAATAGGTAGACCACACTTTCTCACTGCTTCACCTGTCCCATCACCACTGCCGCTGATGTACTTACCATACAACCCAAGGTCAGATGACACCAAAGGAAGAGTCCTTGGGAAGCCAGGTCTGGACAGGCACGAAACGTGTCAACTCTCCTGAGTTAGGAGGGAGACTCTTGCTTTTGTGAGCTAAAAAGGAAGTTATTTCAGCTTCCTCACACCTAAAACCTCCTCTAATGCAACTAAATGGGGAATTTAAAATGGGGCATGTATGAGACCCTCCACAGTTCTCTATGACTAATCAGTGCGTTCCGATTGAGATAGAGAAACGAGAAAATGTGCAATGTACAATAACAACAAATTAATTTGAGGCCTAGTTATGTCAACTTTAATTGAATTGTTATGTCAAATACAGCTCAATTATATTATTTGCGACTCAATTCAGTTCAAATCATTTCAGTTTTATTCTTGATTCTGAATCAGAGAAACACACAAAGGGGCAGATTTACAAGCCCCTTGCGCCACTTTTGCGCCACCGTTGCGTCACTTTTGTGACGCAGCGGCGACGCAAACCATGCGCCACGTTGCGCATTATTTATAACGTGACGCATCTAGGGAGATGCGTCACGTTGTAAAGCCCTGCGCCACATGAAACCTGCGTCAGGTTTCATGTGGGCGTTTCCTCGCAGGGTGGGCGTTCCATCGCAGGAAAGCCTCGTAAAAGTGACGCAGTGAAATCTACAAGATTTCACTGCGTCACTTTTCCGACGCCGCTGCGACAAATCCTTACGCCTGCTTCAAGCAGGCGTAAGGAGTGACGCACCACGTTAGGTATGGGCGGCCCCTGTGCATTGCAGGAGCCGCGTCGCGTTTGCGACACGACTCCAGCAATGCGCCGCCCCTACGCCACAGGATGCGACACGCATCGGCCTTTCCTTGCGCCACGGTGCGCCGCATTGTAAATGCGGCGCATCCGTGGTGGCGCAAGGAGAGAATTGCGTGTCGCATCTATTCTGGCGCATCCCTGCTGATTTGCAGGGATGCGCCAGAAGTTGTAAATCTGCCCCACAGAACGTACACACAGCTAAGGCAAAACAATATAAATTCATAAATTAGAATACAGAACACAGAAAGATAAACCAACATTACCAAGTTATGGAGTCATGAGAATAAATTGCATAACGCTGCTCTGCAGTGTACAAAATGGAGCTGAGGTAAAAGTGGTGGTAAAAACAGCTTAGTATAAAAATCATAAAACTTACCGAAAAATATCAAATGCAACATAGAATGCGAGGACACCCCGTCCCAAGGGCACACTGGTAAAGCACTGGAAAAATTGTTGCACCCCGAGGGGGAGCAGAGAAGGCTCCATGCGGTCCCTGCTCTTCAACGAACCAACACAGACCTTTCCCAAGAGTTCCCAAGGCCCAGTTCCTGATGACCCTAGTACATTGGTATAAGCTCCCACCATGCTTTCGACACTCTCCTCTCAGGCCAAGCTCCTGAGAGCTATTTGCAGCTCATTCGTGTTAGCTTACCGCCCTTTATTTATTATTCTAAATTCACTCGTACAGTAGCTGCACACTCTACCGACTGGGGGGGCTCAATCTCACATGAGAGGTGCAGTGAACTCACTGTCTTAATCAGAAACTGCGGTGGTGTTTATGGCATTGAGTATTTATAGTAAAAACACGATTACTCATTGCTTGCTCATGAACATCAATATAATTGAATGTTTATGCATTAATATTCGTCTCAAGTGAAGGTATTATGTCATTAATGTTTCACATGTTCATTTCTGTCGCATCTGCATAAAGAACATAAGAAAGAAATGCAGAGAAAAAAACTATTTAAAAACCAATGACTGAAAATCATGTAGTCTTGACAAGCAATCTTGCTAAGATCTCTTGGGAAGGTGCACACACACACACACACAGAACTGCACAGCAATGCAGTGGGCGGTGTGTCATTTGCGGAGTCGTTGAGGAAGTTTTACCATAAGACTTAAAAAAAAATCATCAAATGGGAATTGATGTTCAGCTCTTCAAATGGATTGACAACTGGTCGAAAGGATGGTGCCTAAGGGTAGAGATACAAGGCACAACGTCTGAGTGGCGTGAGGTGTCCAGTGGCATTCTAGAGGCCCCGCCCCCTTCGTTCACTGCCTTTTTATCAAAGACATAAATGCTTTGGAGATGAATGCAATGCAAGAGGTTTCCATCTATGATGATGATGATGATACAAAACCAAGTATGATGGTAGATGGAGAAGTTGGATTACTAATATTTCAAAGGGATCAGGGCACCCCGGGAGTTTCACAAGACAAGTAAAAGAAATACCAGGTGCGTGGTGATGGTTGTAGGCCACATACTGCACGAAGAAAGACCAAACTGAACGGGGTGCCCTTGAACTGACCTAAACTGAAGGTCAGAAGGAACACCTGCCCCATTTGGACCAATGTTGGGTTGGAGTATAGATGCCTTTTGAGTCAGGTCAGAGGGAACACATGCCCTCAAAGGGCCTATGTTGGACCCAGCTATGGGTACACTGTTTTTGGGTCAGAGGAAATGTCTGCCCCCTAGGCGTCGATAGCCTATTACGATCTAGAAGATGCTTACGCTAGCACCGGCTGGGTCTTAAATCTGGGCAACACTAGTGTGAGTGGACTAAGGGAGCTCCTTCAAAGGCATGTGACACAGGATAAGTTCAGGCTGGTAAGATCCCTAAGGTGATGCAGGGGTTTGGAGATCTTGGGGTCCCCTTTGCATGTGTAAAAGGGAGCAAGTTGATATATGGAGGTTCACATCCATAGGAGGAGTTCCACCATGCTCAAACTATAATGTAATGGACGATTAAAGCTTTAGCTCAAAAATGTGAAGCTACTAACAGTGGTTAATGTTACTTTTGCGACTCTTTTAGCTCTGCTGTGTTTCACGGGGGACAGCCCGTGCCTTCCCAATATGGAGGTGCCTCTTGTCCACTCGATTCTTCAGGTAAGTCATTTTCCTTTTTATTTTTTTTAATCGCGGTCGTAAGTAAGACGCGACAATACAGCAATACAGTTCTATCAATTGGCAATACAGAAGTTAAGAATTATAACAGTCGGGAGGGAGGGTGTGACTGGAACAGAGGACAGAGAAAAAGCGAAAAAGATAGTGACTTTGGAGATGGGTGGTCATGACCAGACTGTAATCGCCTGAAACATCCCTATAATAGTTCCCATAGTTTCCTGAGCGGAGCGCGTCGCTCATCGTTGTCTATGATCAGGCACTCGAGGAGGCCGGTGTTGATGAATTCATGCCACCAGAGCAGAGGGTGGGAGCCTGGGCCAGTAGCCAATGACGAGCCAGGATCAGTCGAGCTAGAGCAATAGCAAAAAAATAGATACCACTTAAGTGGCCAGGTACAAGAGGTGTATGGCCCAGAACAATTAGCTCAGGGTCCCACCTCACGGTGATCGCACAGAGCAGATTCAGCTTGCCAAAGACAGTCTGTCTATAATAAGAAATAGCAGGACAGGAGGCAAAAATATGGACTGAATCTGCCCGGTCACAGGAACATCAAAAACACTTAGGGCCAGATGTACGACCCTACTTTGCATGCACAAACGGGTTTGCGACCCGTTTGCGCATGCAAAATGTCACAGGGCCATGTACAATTCCTAAATAGCGAGTCGCAATTTATTTGCGACTCGCTATTTAGGAATTGTGAGTCGTTATTAGGAAGGGGCGTTCCCTTCCTAATAGGGACCCCAAAGCCATGTATGAATGTGTTGCGATCGCAATTGCAGTCGCAAAACACTCGCGAATTGCCACCCTTTTCAAGGGGGTGGTAATGCACTCGCAAAAGGGAAGGGGTCCCCATGGGACTTCTTCCCCTTTGCAAATGCAGGGGAAAATATTTTTTAGGGGCGGGCAGTGGTCCCAGAGAGCACTGCCTGCCCTTAAAAAATGAAACGAAAACGTTTCATTTTTTTTTTTTAAAAGCATCCCGTTTTCCTTTAAGGAAAATGGGGTGCATTTAAAAAAAAAGCCTGCTTTATTGAAAAGCAGTCCCAGACATGGTGGTCTGCTGAGCCCAGCAAGCCACCATCCCTGGGAGGGCCAGCCATTCCCAATGGGGTCGCAAATTGCGAGTGGTTCATTAATATTCATGAGCCTAGCATTTTGCGACCCCATTGGGAATCGCAATCAGTGTCTCTGACACTGTAGTACATTGTAAATTGGGCCTCGCAATCGAGCGCAAATTGCGAGGCACAATTTACAAGGGTCGTACATCTGGCCCTTAGAGTCCTGCCTCAGGTTTATAATAAATACATGATAAGGAATATAATAGAAATCATTAATAAATTAAAACTGATGAATTTTAACTCAGAAGACGTTTAAAACTGTATGTGAAAAGAGATTTATATGTCTCATTTCATCAGAGGTGACTTGAACCCCGTGATGTCGGCTCCACTTATCTGCTGCAATCTGAAAGATATCAGACCTTTGTTGGACCCCTGCCGCCAGGATCATTATATAAACCCGGCTAATGCCCTTCTTAGGTGGGCCGTGCCACAAATATTCAAGAAAGACGTTCGAGGAACCAGCCGACCTCTTCCACCTTCAGACCTGTGATAAAGTGCTGGATTTGCAGGTAACGGAAAAAACCCAAGCGGGGAAGAGAGAATCTCTGGGAGAGTGTCTTGAAGGAGAGAAGACACTTGCCTCCGTAAAAAGAGCCCAATGTAAATAGATGGGATGTCTGCAAGCAATCTATAAAACGTTTGTGCACTTGTCGGGGAAAATTAGGATTATAGCCCAGATAAGAATACACATTAAATAATGTAATCCCCGGAATTTGCATTTAAAAAAAAGTAAAAATATAGTCAAAGACCCTCAGTGTCTTAAGTCACGTTTTCTTAAAGTAGCCTGTGCTCATGATCCCGTTATGTGGGGTGATATCTGCCCCCCAAGGGATATATTCTGGAAACAGACATCCTAACCCCCACGGTTCACACCCCAACACTTTAACTAGTCGGGACATGAATGCTGCTAGAAAGTATACTCGTAAATCGGTTAAGGAGAGTCCACCCTCTAAACGTGGCCTCTGCTGCAATTTTATATTGGCCCTGGGCTTTTTATACCCCGGATTGATTTTTGCCAGGAGGCTTCAATCTGTGTAAAAAAAAAAGTTAGCTAGATACAGGGGTATACACTAAAACAGATATAGGTAGAGAGGCAGGAGGAGCATTTTAATTAGATTGCATAATATAATTACACCAATATGTAAGCAATGTCACTTACTAAATATCTCCAAAGTTCTTCTAGAGAGTGCACCATAGTTGAGCTTGATCAAATCTTCCATTTTCAAGAAGACTTCAACCCCCAAGTAAGTTGCTGATTTGACCCATCGCCTGTCATCCTGGGAAGGAACAGTGTTTGCTAAAACCAGAGTTTTGTCGTGGTTAAGTTTGTAACCGGAGATAGCCCCATACTCACTTGCCATTTTTTCGATAGCTGCTAATGAGTCCTCCGGGGCAGAAGTCAGAATAGTAAGATCATCTGCATAGGCGAGCACTTTGGGTTCGAGTTGATGAATCTGCAGCTGAGTGATGTCCCTCGAGCTCTTCAAGGCTTGAATGTAAGGTTCAATATAGAGCGCAAAGAGCAGAGGTGAAAGTGGACATCCCTGACGGGTACCACAATTGATCTGAATTATTTCAGTTGAGGAACCTAAACATAGAACTCTAGCCATAAAATTCTGGTAAAGCTGTTGAACCTGAGCAATATACCGCAATCCAAAACCTTGATGTCACCATAGTGGCCCAGAGGAAAAGTCATGAGACCCAGTCGAAGGCCTTTTCGGCGTCTAACGTTATCGGTCCAACTGGGTTTCACTTGACACAGCCTGTCTCTAGGGCGGTGATAACGGTATTAACATGGGCAGTACTATCCTGCCCCAGAAGGAAACTATGTTGATTCTCATAGACAAGATCTGAGATGACCGTTGCAATCCTATTAGCCAATATCCGGGTATAGATCTTGGAGTCAGCATTATTCAATGATATAGGCCGAAATAAGCCACAGAGAAAGGGATCTTTCCCTTTCTTAGGGAGGATGACGATGTTGGTCTCCGTCCATGACTCGGGAACCTTCCCAAATAACTCAAAAGAGTTGAATAGTTCACAGACGGCCGGGACTAAAACATGCGTTCGTCTAACATAAAATCCCAGCGGAAGTTGGTCAGGGCCACAGGCCTTACCTCGTGCCAGCTGGCCAATTGCAACTTCTACTTCAGAGGCTAATATTAGGTCTTCTAGCCTATGCTGCTGTGAGATAGAAAGTTTCCTATGGTGGTAGGCCCAGAGAAACTGATCAGTTCACTCCATTGATGGGGCCAGTTCCTCGTTGTAGAGCTTCTGATAGAAGCTGCGGAACTCCTCTTGAATAAGGGTTGGATCAGTCACTATATCACCTTGAGAATTCTTAATCCCTTAGATAACAGATGCATTGGCCCTATCTTGAACCCAAAAAGAAATTAGTTGGCCCATTTCCTCGCTGTTTTCAAAAAATGTTAATTGTTTGGCCCTAGCTTTCTTAATTGCATTGCCAAGCATGAATTCCCGAAGGGAAGCTTGAGCTATTCTAAACGAATCCATCAAAGATGCATAGGATCCCAATTCTTGGGCGATTGCAGTACGAGCCAGAAGGGAGTCTAAATGGGTGAGTGTTGACCAAGTGCTTGCCTTGGCCTGAACAATCTGCTTCACGGAGGAAGGAGAAATAATTTATAGCAGGCTTCTCCAACCAGAGCTTGTGAGCTACTGGTAGCTCTCCAGCTACCTGGAAGTAGCTCGCCAGTGTGCAGACCAGCCCACTAAAGTAGAAGCTAATGCTTACTTGAATTAATATGTGTTTCACAGAATTGAAAAGTGTGCGTTCGAGACAAAAATGTGGATTTTCAGAACTCATATGCTTAGCTGAAGTTTGGAGACAAATGGCTGGATTTCAAAATTATATTTAAAACAGATATATGAGTGATAAATCATGAGGCCTGGGGGAGACGTAACTACAATTATTACCTTGGTGCTAGAGGCAGTGAATCTACGGCTGTCATGTATTAACTCTGTGTTTGCATTCCAAATTCATAATGCCATTTTCACATTACTGATGACAACCTTTCCTGATGCACTGAGGTAATCACTGATGGTAATCTTGTCTGGCATGCTCACTATTAGTGTAGAAGCCTAAAACAAATAATACCAAACAAATAATAATAACACTCTGCCAGCACATAAGATGAATAGATTTTAATCTAGATGAACAAGGCAATACGTGCAGCACGGAGACAGTCAGCATAGCCACTAGGTGTCCAAAGAGGGGAAGTCTTTCACAGTTTTTATTGATACAAACCACAAAAGGAAAAGCGTCATTATGCATGCAATACAGGTCAAGCATTGAACATTTAGTCCAATCAAAAGAGGCCTAAGTTACGTGATACCTTTTATGGTCTAAGATATACTGTTGCTGCCCACGTGTCTAGTGTACGTGACACTTTGGGACTGCCCAGGCTAATGCTATGTATCAGCCTCTGAACCTTTCAATAGAAGTGATTGCAATATCTAGTCTAACGATGAGCACGTACAGTGATACTGCCAGATATGGTATGCTCAAGCGCTTTTGGCTAAGCTAGCATCATGTGCTGTTCGAATGTGGTTCTTGAGCAAGCCTTGCATTGCGAGAGCAGCTTTCTTTCAGAGCCATGGAAAACTACAAGCATTTGTCTAATACTTTTGTGTCAATTTTGTGCAGGCCTGTAGATTAGGTATTTGGTATCAAATTATAAGGCACATTAGTAGCTCAGTAATATTTTCATTGGACATAAGTAGCTCTTATTACAGAAAAGGTCGGAGCCCCCTGACTTATTGTATGGCCCCTACAAAAGGCTTTCAAAGCATCCCAAACCATGGGAATAGATGCTGAACCCAGTTTGCACTCCAAAAAAGCCTTGCCTCCTTAACCATAGAATGAATGAAAGAAGGAGTTTCTGATTGAATGTCAAAGGACGTGGCTTCAAATTTAATAACGAACCCTCAACCCGGATAAAAAGAGACAGTGAATTGTGATCCAAAATAACCCTGGGGGTCAGGAAACTACAGAGATAGGACACAAGAGAGTGGCTAGCAAGGAACATATCTATCCGAGAAAAAGATTTATGAGAGGCGGAATAGTATGTAAACCCATGTTCTCTCATCCGAAAGTGTCGCCAGACATCCACAAGAGCATAAGATTCAATCACTTGCAACAGGGCAACTCTGGCAAGTTTTTTGAGCTATAAATAGTTGCCCAAGGATAGTTTGCTCCCTTGCCATGATAGGAAGAGTCCACACGTGGATTGAGAGTGAGGTTGAAATCACCACAGATTATCAATGGTTCTGGTCATCAATATAACTCAGACAACAGACTATTAAAAACCACAGAGTCAACAGTGTTGGCACCATAAAGTACGCATAATGTAAAGGGCAGTTGGCCCCTCGTGACCGTTGCGACGATCCATCGTCCACCTGTATCTATGCAATGGTCTATGAGTACCAAGCTCTTGTCCCGAGCCAGGACCTCCCCTGAGCACCCCTGACCGACAATAGTATTATCAAATGAATAGCCTAAAAAGAAGACAGAGCAGAGACCGCCCAGAAGCCCAAGACAACCCAATGGAATACATAAGACCTTAATGGAACCTAAAAAATCTGAAATCTCATGCTAGCTACCAGCTGGCCCAATTAAAAGACATAAACAAGGGAATATGAGAGAGAAAAGAAACAAGAGGAGAGGCAGACTATAAATTAGATAAAGCTTAACAAGGCGAAGGCATGGCATGACGAAGAGATTAGCTCAGCCTCTCAGTAGCTTCCATTGAGGAAAGAGAAAAAGGGCAAAAACGAGACACAGCATACTTAGCCAAGACCATTAGTTCCCTTGTTTCCGCTTTGCCACTTAGTCAAGAGCTCTTCGACCTTTGGAGCATCAAAACTTGAATACACTTGGCCCTCAAATCGAATGCGCAGAATTGTGTGCTCCAATAGGGAAACCAAAGCTCCAAGCTCTTGAAGTGCTGGGATATGTTCTCTCAGCTGCAATCGCCGGACCACAGTCTCACGACAAAAAATATACTCTGGCCGGCTTCACTGGTGATCTAGGGTGGGCAGCCCAGTATATTTCCTGTCGGAGCAGGAAGTTACCCACATATTAAGGATGGCCCTTGGTTAGAGAGGATGTGATCCCTCAAGGGGAGGACGAAATGGATAGTGATGGGCTCTCTGAATCATGCTATCCATATCCCAGTCCCCCAAGGTAGGGAAGGTCTCTCTGAACAAGCGTACTATATAGCCTCTGGGATCATCCCACTCCGCTCCCTCTGGAATCCCCAGAAACCTAAGGTTAATCTGGTGGGACAGGTTCTCGAGATCTTTGATAGTGTGGTCATCTGGGATTCCTGTTGTGAGATCAGAGAGAGTCTTGACTGCTCCAACAGCAGTTTGAAGACTTTCCTGCACTTTCTCGACTTTCCCAAGCTGTTCGTTGAGAGTATTCCATATTGCTCGAGAGCTTCCTAAGAACCACTCGAGTCTTTAAATGAGCAGTTTTAAGTGTCAGTGAATCTTTACAGTACTCTTCCCTAAGTTGCTGTAAGAGGTTATAGATGGCAGCTAGAGTAGGGGAATCTGACGTAGTGCCCCCCCCCCCAGTAGGAGAGATGGCAGGGGGAACAGGCGATGAGAAGGAGGAGCTCCCCAGTTTCAACCAGTATTGGGGCCTGTGTAGAACCATCGTTGTAGTCTGAGGCTGGTGGAAATGAGTTAGTTAGAGTAAGTTCAGTGCCATCAGGATCCCAAAGCAGTTCCTCCTCTGATGTTGTCACAGGATCTAATGCGCCCTGCGCGAAGACTTTAGTGATAAAGTCCTTTATGTTCGAGCCCAGGGTACTGGGGTCGGTCGCCTCCTGCCCCTTTCTATTCGAGGTTGCCCCATCTTCTAGGTGGAGATATTGAGACTGGGTCTTAGATGCAGACTCACTGGCGACTTCCTGATTTTCCAGATCGGAGCCTGACTCTGACAGAATCCCAGAGTCAGAAAGAGAGAAGAAAGTCTCGGGTGGCTCCACCAAAGTAGTTCTTGATATCGGCATCTCAGGTTGAAGCAGCAAACCTTTCAAACTACCAGAATCAGTTTTAGGAGGCGTAGAACCCACAGATGCAGTCAGAAGGACCGTGTCAGTGGCATCTGTGTAGGTAACAGGCTCTCCATGAATGCTAAGCTCCCGCCTGTCTCCATTAGAAGAGATGCCAGATTGCAGGGGAGCAATAAACGTATTCTGAGATGCAGTGAAAGTAGCGGGTGGGATCAGTGGGCCAAGCCACCCATGAGTTCACAGACCCCTAAGAGGTGCAATCAGATCTTAAAGCCTGGTTGTTACCCCGAGTGAATCCAGGAGGGAAAGCCGGCCCATCTTTGCTCATAGGAGTCCCGATGTTGCCCGTGGCAGAATTCTTCCTGCTACCTATACCAGTGTCCCTTTTTCCGCGCAGATTTTTTTTTCTCGCACCGGTCTGTGATAGACCGGTGTCCAATGATGTGCCGATATCTGGTAAGACCCCCCCATGGCAGAATTTTTAGAGGCAGCGCGGCCAGCAGCAAAGTATGCTGATTGGTGACCCTTAAAGAACAGATGCCCGTCTAATGTCCCAGCCGCCCTGAAATTCTGCTTGCTCGATAGAGGCCAGCAAAAGAGCAAGCAGTTGTGACCAGTCTATCAAAATCTGCAGGAATCTTTGGAGGTTTCGCAGCTGTTTCCGCCAGTACCAACACAGTAACAGAGAAGGATTGCAGAAATTGAAACAATGAGACACATCCCCCACCGTTTAATGAACCTTTTTGACTGTGTTGGTTGGTGTCTGAGCAGTGGAGGGAGTGAGAGCCAGTACCTGTGCTTACTGGTGTTGCCTCCCCGAAGTGGTGGATCTGAGGGAAGCCAGAATATGTTCCGGTAGCATTGGGTCCACCAGCTGGGGTCCACCAGCTGGGGCAATCTCTGAGGTTGCTCGGAAAGTATCCTCCCCACGAACTGAATGAGCAGGACGGCCTCTCCAGGAGTCCTGGAAGACGCCTCGCTCCGGAGCGTCGGTAGAGAGGCGAATAGTGAGCCCGCTGCTGCTGCCCAAGGCCCGGCCCATTCTGTCCCAAGGCTACAGCTCCACGCATCGGCTCTGCAGCGGTGAGGCAGGCTTGGCGGCCAGGCCGATGAAGAAACAAGGTAAAGAGCATATCAATCCATTCTCCGACTTGTGATAAGATGGTCTCTGGAGCTAAGGGGCAATGCCTCTGATTCTCTGCCAACAGTCTCCAGGAGAGAGCTCCGCCACACAGCTAGTGCCACAATGCCATCTTTCCCCGACCCAGGTAAGTAATTTTCTATCTCTTCACAGCTTGTCCACTCACTTCTTCAGGTGAGTCCTTCTATCTCATTGCACTGCTCTTCTCAGGAGAACTCTGTCTATTAATGGTGGAATCCTGAGGGCAGGTGCTCCTAGACGAAACTGAACCATCCTCCTGATGAGAGGTGTAATCCAACATCTCTGGGAGTTCATGATGTGTTACTGGAGTGTAACACACACACACGCGCACGCACGCACGCACGCACACACACACTCTCTCTTAAGGCCCAGTAGAAGGCGGGAGCCGAAGCGCGTCAGCCTGGGATATATTATTTATTTGCTGGTTTTGCACTTGAAATTATTGTTACTTCTTGGAACTTCACGGAATGTTGATATAAAGAACGGTGAAACTTACCTTACCTTACCTTACCTTACCTTACCTTACCTTACCTCAGTAAGTTTCACCGTTCTTTATATCAACATTCCGTGAAGTCTGTGTCTGATGAGTGCTGGACGACCACACAGTGTATGCATATATAAATATCTGTGTATAAGTTATGGTTATCTTTAGTTATGACACCATTACGTAGGATGGAAAAAACCTTAGAAATTAAAAACACAGTGAAAGTGCAGCTGTGGCCGCAAGTAAAACCGAAAAACCAGCGACATTGAAATTCTCAAGTTATCGATAAGTAAAGAGCCATGCAAACTATACCCCACACCCAATGCAATGCTTCTGACCTCACCGCTGATGTTACAGATACATTACAAATGTTGTAAATAATCTTACAGATGGAATTGCATATCATATTACCTAGTACTATGAGATAGACAACTATGAATGTCGCGTTATTTATTGGTTTGAGTATCTATTGCTATTTTATTATTTTGTGCTTTTCAGTGTTTTTCAAATTTGTGTAAATATTGTGAAGTGGTAATCTGTGGTGCAAGCAAGCGACAATTACAGCTGAGCACAGACTTCTGCAATAGAGCCCAGTCCACTGAGATATTGACTGTAAGGAACCAAATAATTTGTATAGTAGCCTTGGCAAAGGGCTCTGGCACAAACCTTTGATCAGTTGTTTGTGACATTAGTCTTTTTATGGCGGGGTCTCTTTGAGATTAGTTCAGCACTGCCCATTCCCTAGGGTGGCATCGACAAGAGGAGTGAACGTATGAACCGGTAAGATGCAGACAGAATTAGGACTTAGATGGCAAGACCACTTATTAGATGGACTTTGGAATGCTATGTTGGAGAGGTTCAAACACTTCATTCTTACAGGAAGCTTGCAGACCCGCCCCCTCACCCCTGGCACCCAGTGACCATCCCCCTCGATGTGGATGGACATTATTCTTTACTGCACCCCAAATATTCCTCACCTGCCCCCACAACCTTCTATTCATAAAGCTTTTGTGCTTACTGATGCCTCACTTGAGCCAGGATGCTAGCATTAAAAGATAGGCGCAAATGGAATTTGCACCTATTTTTACGCTGGCGCCTATTAGGAGGTGATTGCAAACTGTGGGGGCATTTAACACCACATCCTACCTGGTGATAGGAGTGTGCAAAACTGTACACTAGGATACTGAGGTGTGTATAGTGGGCTCAGACACTGAGTGCACACATTATTTACCATTTTTAGCACACAAGTAACGAATTGGTGGAAGTAAACTCCAAGAGGGCAGATTTATCATCCTTTCACACAACACAACGCAGCAAGACAACTTGCTGCGCTGCGTGAAAGCGAGAGGGCAGGGGTACCTTCCTGCACAGAAACGACCCTCAGAGGCATTTCAACAGCACACTTAAAAGAGGAAACAACGAGGAGAAATAAAGATATTCCTCCTCTCTGCACCTCTGTTGGTTAGGGGTACAATTCTGACACATTCCCCGGAATGCGTATGTGGAGGCGTGGGAACGTCCACAATCCACCCATGTAACGCCCCCACCTCGCAGTGTCCCGCAAGTTAGAGATTTGCGCTGCCTTGCGTTACACCAGATTTACCAAGCCACGCAGGGCCACCCAGGATGACCTTGGTAAATCTGAATCTAGGTTTTGCGTCGCCCTGCGTCGCCTTGCGTGGCAGAAGAGAGATGCACAACTATGATAAATCAGGCCCCTGGTATCCAGCACAAATACGATTTGTGCGAGGATGTTTTTGCACCCGTTATTACTGCAAGGATCTGAACAGACTCGTGGAGTGCGAGTAGAAATCAGTTTTGGGCATCTAGTTGTTGATGATAGTCCTAAAGTGGGCTCGAATGGCATAGGCAGCTGTTTTAGCACTAGTGCGTTTTTAGAGCTGAGCTCAAAGTGTGTTTGTTCATGGTTTGCGCTCATCTGTACCACCGGCTTTTAAGTGGCAGTTACTACAAACTCAGATGCACAAAATGCAGAAATAGCCCTCGTAAACTGGATGCAAATACCATTTGTGCACATTTTTACCCAATGTTTGGGCTGATGTAAAAATCTGGCACAAAAATTGTTAAACATATGGCAATAATGCTAATTGTTACAGGGAAGTTTTGTGTGCAGTTTTTGCCACGGATTGTAAATGACATTACAAAGTACTACACCATAATCAGGACACTTTGGTGGGGTGATAGTTTTCCTACCAGCAGGTAATGGCGAGGCCTGCTTCTCTGGGTTCTGCAGGGGTCAATTCTTACTGGCCAGTATCTGTGGTGTGCAGCGATGTTTACTACTGGTGGCCCAGGGCCACCAGTATGACTGCACACCAAGTTACTCCCTTTAGGAACTTGTCTCTCTTGAGGAGTGAAGGGAAGCAGTCAACTGATGAGGTTGTCAAGTTTAGAAAGGAGGGAAGGGCCATACTTTAAATGACATTGGTGATTTCTGCTATGCTACTTCTGCCCTTTGTCCTATTTTCTCAGTGGCCTTGATTGCAAAGAGGACCACTGTGAGTTTCAACTCAGGTGGCTGAGAATATGAAAAAGTCTCCAAAGTCGAGGAATGGAACCCAAAATTGAACTGGTATTCTGAGCGGACTAATAAAAGGGAGCTAAGTTGCTATGTCCCTCTTATCGCTAAGTACAGTGCTACTTTGATCACTAGCTATGAGCTAGCTATAGAAATACTATTACTTGTCGTAACTGGATACGTATACGATGTGGATTCAAGTAATGTTCCACAATGTTGGGGACACATGCATTTGATGTTGGTTCAATAAGGTTGAGCTCTACTGATCACAAAACCACACATTTTGCTTATCCCAAGTCTGAAAGGAATGGATCACAAGGCATCACCACTGAAATCACTATGATGCTTCAAATGTTGCACTAGTTTCTACACAATTCCTCGCTTGGTCACCCAACTTACCATCTCCCTTAACTTCTATTATTGTCTCAGCCTTCCCGTTGAAGCCAGATCTACAAAACATGCTTACTCTGCGTCTCAGGAGACACCAACATCATGGAGCTTTGAATCCCACACTCACTAGGGTCACAGATATGGGACGTCCTCCAATTGTTTCTCCTCCTATTAAGAAAACTCAACTTTTTTGACATGCATATGGGCTCAAATCCAACTAAATGACCTTTGTGTTTACTGCGAAAAGAGAAATGGAGTGATGCGTGCGACCTTTGTTCCTTCTCAAAAGCAGTTCATGCCAGACCTGAGCAGGTGCATCAGTATAAATTTTACTAGGTCCAAGGTTTGACAAGCAGAAGGTTTATTAAACTTACTGTTTCCAGTAGCTGCTTCTAAAACATCATAAAACTGAACCAGATAAGATACAACTTGCCATCCTTTGCATTGGCCACTTGCCGTAGGTTCTCTTTGTTCCCACAGGTAGCTTGGGTTGCTGCCTGAAGACTTGCATGATGAATGGTGTGACCTGCATGTAAGTGTGAGGTTTTCATTGAATGTGGACTAGATAATGGCTGCATGCAACACAGCCAGATCAAAGGTTTCTCATCAGGGGTCTGTGTAATTGTAGCTGGATCCACTGAAATTTGTGAATGTTTCACAATTCTGTTGGTGGCATTGTGAAGAGATTAGGTACAGAGCTATGATTTTTACTATTTAGCCAATGTGTGGAAGAGATGACTCTGATTAAAGTCTTAAACTAGTATCGACAGAGACGACAATGGAGCAAATGCTCTAGTATGATCATCTATGGCATTTAGGAAGTTTGCTTTGGAAAATAAAAAAAACTTTTGAAACGTTTGTCAGACAGCCTCATAGCTGACAGTACTGTCCGGCAAACTTTTCCTGCATTGACGAGAACCACAATTACGGCGGTTCCTGTCAACATAGAGAGATGTTCATAGGGCCAACAGACATCTCTAAATTTGGTGCGCAGAGGTCCATCTGGAAGGCAGAGGGTCCATACGGATAAAACTCCATCCGCCAAACTCTAAATTGGCCCCTAAGTTTGAAATTGTATCCATTTACTGAGTTACTGGGCTAAGTCACAGATGTGACTATAAGGAGAACATAGCTAAGGGATTCTGGGCCTTCTCCGGGATGTGGCAAGTGAGCCTTAAGTTTCTTCTGCCATTGTCTAATAAGATCGTGCTAGCTTCTCTCACCCTACCAGCATCCAATCACATGGCCAAGTAAACATTATACTGTGTGTTAAATATTTCATACTTCCATGTGCAAGCTGCTGTTTTATATTTTACCATTCTGCAGAACCTCATTTGTTGTTAGTGCTGGGTAAAAACATCACATGGACATGGACAATCAACAGGTTACAGATGTTGCTCAACAAAACTAAGGCTTATTGCAGAAGAGATAACCAGATGATAACATTGTAAAATACATAACCATGGTGTGTGTGACACATTTACAGTGTTCTTTTGGCATCAGAGAGGGAGACTGTTGTACATATCAACACAGACTACGCCAAATGCAAAATGCAAATTTAAGGTTACAAAAAGATGGCGTTTCCAGCAACACTAAGATGCTGCAGAAAGAGGGTATCAATATTACAAGACCATCCATAAAGAAAGGATTTTAGAATAACTAGTGTATAACTCAGTAAGTTATTAAGCCAAGGTATTTCTTAAGGGTGTTTCTCAGACTCAGGGCCTAATTTAAATTTTGGCGGTCCGACCACCAGCCTGCAGTGGCGGCGGTCTCCAATACTTCGTTGGGTTGACTGAGTCCCGCCTGCAGTATTTAGATGTATACGCGATATACAGAAGACAGCCACCACAGCAGTCTTCTATGCTGGCGACTCACCCTCCATCGTCGTCCTTATGGTAGGGTCCCACCGAGCGAATTCGGATGTTCCTATTGGACTGGCAGTGTTCTGTCGGCGGAGTGAAGACGGGGGCGACCGTGGTGGTGGGGAGGCAGATAAGTGACATTTTATTTTTTACATATAACACAAAGATGTTGTGTGTGTGTCCATATGTGTATGTAGGTTATGTGTAATGACCCCATGTTGTACATTCTGCACTGCACCTCACCAACATACACACACCATGCACTGTATACCCGTACACACCATGTACACTTAGCTTCGAGTCCGTCAAAATGGGGTGCCGGTCCGTCGCTGTCAAGGAGCGTCAGTACAGGGGGGACCTGGGCGAAGGTGAAGAGGAGGAACCGCAGCCTGTACCCCGAACAAAGGTGAGTTTTCACTCCTTTTCGTCCCTATCCGCAGACTCAAAGTAGGAGGGATTCCCAACAGAAGTCCCTACGAAACAAGCCAAAAACAAATACCAACGGCGGGGACCCTGGCTGGAGTCCTGCTGTTGCCTGCTGCAGCCCACTCTGCCGAAGGGGCAGGGAGCGAAGTCCTGCCGGAGTCAGCAGGATCATACCAGTCTTCTAGCCTATTGAACTCCAGCATCTAAATCAGGCGTGCGGACCGCCAGATAGGCAGGCGGGAAAACCGCCAAAAATACCCACTCTGTCACGGTCCCGCCAAGATCTAAATCAGGCCCTCAGTGATAGCCTGATATAGAGTTCTTAAGGGAGCAGGTTCCGGATGTGAGAGCAGTTGGCCAGAAATATTCCTGGGTTATCCAGCATGGCTTGCAGTTTAAACTGAACAATCAGTCCAAATCTGCCTCTCTGGGGTCTGCTCTGTGTGGGGCACGGGGCTCTAAAAGATGTCTTTCTGCATCCTGCTGAATACTGGCTCTTTTAGACAACACTATCTAAAAAAAATAGAATGTGAATGGTACCAGAAAAAAAGAGAAAGACATAAAAAGTTTACATTTCATATGGATCTCTTAAGTATGTACATACCACAAGATAAGGACATCAAAGTTCAGTCAAAAGAGCAGGAGCATTCTCCCTAGCAAGGTTTAGCCTAAAATAGTGAATAGGTTTCAATACTTGTGAGTTATTATTTTAAAAATCAGAAATAGGAAGAACAAATTGGAGAGGCAGAGAATCCAATTTTGGATAAATCAGTAAAGCACTGAATCTTAATTTGTACTAATGACGGGCAATGTTGATGAAGGTACGTAAGACAATAACAAGGCAGGCCAGCTTCAATGATGTAATAATGATGATCATTCATCCGCTTGGCCAACAGGACTCCAAGATATTCTTAAAGGTTGTCAAATTTGTAAAAAAAAAAAAAAAAAGAGTGTTGTGAAATAAGATTGTCTATTAGAACATTGGAATGTTGGGAGCTCCATTGAAGACAATGGAGTTGCTCTGGGCTTATAATGGCTGGTATAAGCCCAGCTCTCCAACATTCCAATGTTTGTCTTTTGTTTCTCCATTTTTAATTTAGAACATTCTACCCTTAGTGGGTGGAATGTTCTAATAGTCTTATAGTCCTTCTGCCTCAGGCTATACCGGTTGTTAAAGGCCCTCTCCCTCGTTATAGGCCCTCGCCTGCGGCTCGGGCCTATAACTCGGGATCAGGGCCTTTAACAGCTGGTATAGCCCTCGGCAGCGGGCTATAAGGCTATATTGGCAACTGGAAACAATGAAGAGAGAAATGGCAAAATGTATCAGCAATGACATCGCCCACTTTAAGCCATAGTAGAAACTGTATTATGGGAATTGTCGGTTTTCTCTTATCTTATAAGTTTGATTCCGAAATTCTTGTACAAAATCCCAAAAGATGGGTCATTGTTCTGACTCCCTGAGTACATCTGTAACATGTTGCGACACAGATTAAAATAAACTGAAATTTGATAGGTTTGCCAAAACAGATCTTCCACCACTTATTCAATTTTCATTGATGGGATAAGTTTCACACAATTACCAATTGATTTAAAACTAACTGTCTGTCAAATCCAAATTACAGTGGAAATGTCACCTTTGGCCTAATAGTGACTTAGAAGAATAAGTAATAGATTCATATCTTTTCTGTTGTACAGCATGAATATTATTTTAATTGAAAGTGTTTTTAAACCAATTTCATACCTGAACGAAGATTGTCTGGAATTCTTGTTTTAGAATTAGATGAAATGTTAAAGGTGAAGGTGAAATAATCCAGTGAAAGTGTGAAGATTCTTAATTGAGATTATTGATATTTTTCATACAGATGTGCAGAGAGAGCCGGAAACAGCAAGAACTACAGCAGGAGGTGTACTGCCAAATACTGAAGCAAATGACTTACAACAGAAGCTCAAATAGGTAGTGAGAAAAGAACAGATGAAAAAAAAACTCCTCACATTGTGTATAGCCGCTAGAGACGTCTTTCTGACGTTTCTACAAAACAGGTTTAATGCCACAGTGTTGCCACTTCTAAGCGCTGTAAATAACACGTTTTACTGTTACCCAATTTAATGGTCCTAAATGTACTGACCTCAAAGGATGTAAGGCTGAGTTGGCCTTGCTGGGGTTCAAACTCATGATCTTTGAGTCACAGCAGATGTCAGTACTTTGGCTCCACCCCTGGATGGCGCCCTAAACCTACTGCCTTACCGTAACTTAGGGAAGAGCTGGAAATTGTTTGCATTTTATTGTATGGTTAATAAAAACCTTTACAAAAGATAAAAGAAAATTGAACAACATGCAGATAAAATCAAAAGAGCTAGGAATTGGAAATGTCGAGTATTCGCTACTCTGTAAAGCGCACAAGTACGTAATTAGATAGCATCAGAACCTTAAAATCGGTCAATATGAAACTCTGACTATCCTCCCAAGCTCATTGTCCTAGTAAGAGCTCCATTCCGCAGACGTTGTACTATACATTTGAAAACATTATGATGGATCAGGACACTGCTAGGTTAAGGTGATTCTTGTCGGACACCTTAGGGCATCTCACAAGGGATCCCAGATTGCAAATACAGGTCTTAAATATTGTGGGGCAGATTTACAAGCCCCTTGCGCCACCTTTTCCCATGTTAAAAATGACACAAAATTGGTGCAAGGGGCTTGTAAATAAGCCCCTGTATTGTTAAAAAGAAGAAGAGGAGCACCAAAATGGCAAAATGGCCTTTTACCTAAGGAACAAGTACAGGCAGTCAGCGAGCGCTAGAGGAGATGAACAGGACATTTTGGGGTCAGGGATACTAGCAGCAATGGATAGGGGTGTTACACAGTATAACTCCCACCCTTGTTCTCTGAATAGAGTAGTTAGTTATGTGTTTGATACGCTGTCCTTGGAAAGAATCATATCTCATTCCAGCTTCTTCCTGTTGCAGGGACAGCTCCTACCGGTGCTGGCAGCTGCTCTACATCATGGCAGCCTACTGTCCTTGCTTCGAACCTCTTCTCAGCACAGTGCAACAGTATCTGAAAACCGTGGTTAGATGTGGCAGCAACACCTTGGTTGGTAAGAAATACACCGCGGACTACCAAGACAAAACAGCGGGCTCGCTGGACTAAGGCACCACACACGCAAGTTTTCCAATAAGAAGCACAACTCTTCTACTCTTTTTAATGTAGTGACTGGAAACCAAAGAACAGAGGGAAACTAAGGGTACAGCCAGGAACAACAAGATACAACAAATGCATCAACTGTGTCTCACCAGTTTTTTTAGTTTAGTCTAGAAGTTAGAATAAGAAAGGGCTCTCCTTTGTTCATCAATTAGTCTGATCTTTACCTGCATGATTGTTGTGCTTAACTCCTCAGTTTGGCTGATCTTTACCTGCATGAGCGTTGTGCTTAACTCCTCAGTTAGTCTGATCTTTGTCTGCATGAGTGTTGTGCTTAACTCCTCAGTTAGGCTGATCTTTACCTGCATGAGTGTTGTGCTTAACTCCTCAGTTAGTCTGATCTTTACCTGCATGAGTGTTGTGCTTAACTCCTCAGTTAGTCTGATGTTTACCTGCATGAGTGTTGTGCTTAACTCCTCAGTTTGGCTGATCTTTGTCTGCATGAGTGTTGTGCTTAACTCCTCAGTTTGGCTGATCTTTGTCTGCATGAGTGTTGTGCTTAACTCCTCAGTTTGGCTGATCTTTACCTGGATGAGAGCTGTGCTTAGCTCCTCAGTTAGTCTGATCTTTACCTGCATGAGTGTTGTGCTTAACTCCTCAGTTAGTCTGATCTTTACCTGCATGAGTGTTGTACTTAACTCCTCAGTTTGGCTGATCTTTGTCTGCATGAGTGCTGTGCTTAACTCCTCAGTTAGTCTGATCTTTACCTGCATGAGTGTTGTGCTTAACTCCTCAGTTTGCCTGATCTTTACCTGCATGAGTGTTGTGCTTAACGCCTCAGTTAGTCTGATCTTTACCTGCATGAGTGTTGTGCTTAACTCCTCAGTTTGTCTGATCTTTACCTGCATGAGTGTTGTGCTTAACTCCTCAGTTTGTCTGCTCTTTACCTGCATGAGTGTTGTGCTTAACTCCTCAGTTTGGCTGATCTTTGTCTGCATGAGTGTTGTGCTTAACTCCTCAGTTAGTCTGATCTTTACCTGCATGAGTGTTGTGCTTAACTCCTCAGTTTGTCTGCTCTTTACCTGCATGAGTGTTGTGCTTAACTCCTCAGTTTGGCTGATCTTTGTCTGCATGAGTGTTGTGCTTAACTCCTCAGTTAGTCTGATCTTTACCTGTATGAGAGCTGTGCTTAACTCCTCAGTTTGTCTGATCTTTACCTGCATGAGTGTTGTGCTTAACTCCTCAGTTTGGCTGATCTTTACCTGGATGAGAGCTGTGCTTAACTCCTCAGTTTGGCTGATCTTTACCTGCATGAGTGTTGTGCTTAACTCCTCAGTTTGGCTGATCTTTGTCTGCATGAGTGTTGTGCTTAACTCCTCAGTTAGTCTGATCTTTACCTGTATGAGAGCTGTGCTTAACTCCTCAGTTTGTCTGATCTTTACCTGCATGAGTGTTGTGCTTAACTCCTCAGTTTGGCTGATCTTTGTCTGCATGAGTGTTGTGCTTAACTCCTCAGTTTGGCTGATCTTTACCTGGATGAGAGCTGTGCTTAGCTCCTCAGTTTGGCTGATCTTTACCTGCATGAGTGTTGTGCTTAACTCCTCAGTAGGCTGATCTTTGTCTGCATGAGTGTTGTGCTTAACTCCTCAGTTTGTCTGATCTTTACCTGCATGAGTGTTGTGCTTAACTCCTCAGTTTGGCTGATCTTTGTCTGCATGAGTGTTGTGCTTAACTCCTCAGTTAGTCTGATCTTTACCTGTATGAGAGCTGTGCTTAACTCCCCAGTTTGGCTGATCTTTGTCTGCATGAGTGTTGTGCTTAACTGCTCAGTTTGGCTGATCTTTGACTGGTTCAGGATTCTCTTTGGTTCATCGGTTTGGCTGACATTTGTCTGGTTGAGTTCTGCCCTTGGGCCATCGGTTTGGCTGATCTTTGCCCAGTCCAGTGATCTCTTGGGTTCAGGTGCTCATTGCCCAGTTGAGGGCTTAGCTTGGTTTGACCTTTGCCTGGTTGAGATCTGTCCTTGGTTCACTAGTTTACTTGCTCTTTGCAAACTTGAATCTGGACCCTGGTTCATCAGTATGGCTATTTGGGTATTTTACTTGATTGCCTGTTTCATTAAAAATTGTTTCCTAGTTTAGTGCTGTCTTTGGTTCATCAGTTTGTCAGGTCTTTGCCTTATTGAGTCAATATCCTTAACTTTTGAGTTTGGCTGATGTTTGCATGGGTCTTGGTGCACCAGTTTGGTTGAAGCCTTTCTTATCGAGTGCATCTCTGGTTAGTTGATTTAACCAGTTAGTTCATCAGTACAGCAAACATCTCTCTGAATTTGTTTATTCTTTATTTAGTCCGCAGCACAGATATCCAAGTGAATGCTCTCTGTGGTTGCTCAGTTCAGCTGATCTCTAGCCAGTTTAGTTATTTCTACAGTCCATAATTCTGGCTGATATTTACCTGGTTTTGTTTTTTCCTTGGTTGCAAACTTCAACTGGGGTTGTCTGGTTGAGCGTTATCCTTGATTGTTCAGTTCAGAAGGTCTTCGCATGGATGAGTGTAGCTATTGGGTGTGCAGGTCAGCTGATCTCCAGTCAGCCTGTCCATAGCCGATCATTGCTGGTGATCCTTCCTTGGTTCAGTTCTGTCCTTGGTTCATCAGATCAGGTGAAGTTTGCCTGGGTGAGAGCTTTTCCGAACACCAGGAGATTTTATTTTTGCTTTGGTGTTGTTGATTCATCTATTCGGGTCATCTTTGCCTGCGTAATTGCTGTCGATGGTAGCTCACTACATACATTCTCCTGTTTGCTGCAGCCAATAGCACATTCTAATAGTTCTCTTCTTGATCTAGTGCTTGGAAGAGCCTGCTACCAGCAGCTGAGACGAAGCTCTAGCATCGGAGGCCGCATCCGTTATCCCTCATCGATGGAGATCAAGGCTTTACTGGTAAGATGTCAGACACAATGGCCAAGATTTACTAACACTTTGCACCAGGTTGCATCACAAGAGGGTTGAATTTAGATTTCCTTTCGAGTGCACAACTTGTTATGTGCTAGAAATAGTGCTAAACTGACGCAAAATAGTGTTAGGCCCTACTTTTTATCAAAGGTGTGCACTATGAGTGGTTTGTGGGCGTTCCCATGTATCCTCCCATGGATTTTGATGCAAAGCCCTATTTACTAACAAAGGGTAGACAGGGCTTTGTGCTGAAAATGTATACCTCTTTGAGGCATGTGCAATGTTGGCGGTTTAATTTTCCAAAAAACAAGAGAGGGGCCCCCCTTAACCAAAGGGACAGGGCACCAAATTGGCAACCAGTCAAGATAAACAATTTCCCTTTGGATATGTATAATGAACAAATCAGTATCACTGCACACAATCATTCATCCGATATTCAACCGATATCACCAGGAGATTTGGATATATAAACAAATGTATACATTTATTTAAAAAGGATAGTATAGTAGTGGTTTAACCGATGATTTCTGTTCGATTAGTGGTTTTAAATGACAAATGTGAATGTCTATGGTATTCTCCCTTTTTGTGTTAATATGAATTTTAATGTTTTTATCTTGTAATTTTGAACTCAGTACAATGTGGGTGTGGTTTCTAATTTGCACACAAAACATACAATTGTATGGATAGCCCTGTTTTGCACATATTTATTGTTGCATTGTTTATATATTCAAATCTCCTGGTGATATCGGTTGAATATCGGACGAATGATTGTGTGCAGTGATACTGATTTGTTCATTATACATATCCAAAGGGAAATTCTTTATCTTGACTGGAAGTTTAATTTTCTCCAATCTTTTCTAAAGTTGCATGTGTGCTATACTGTACAGCACACATACAGACTTGGAAACATTCTAAAGGGTACTCTTCCAATAAGAATCTTATGGCAGACATCACTCACACACCCTTGCACCATGGTGCAAGCGTGTATGCTTGGCCCAAAGCAGCGTAAAGTGCTCTATCGCAGGGTAAAACAGGTACAACACATTATCTTAGTAGTTCTAGTGCCGCTCAGCTCTCTCCCTACATGAAACGCTGCATTCCTTGAATAAATGGCAAATTTGGCCCAAGGTATGTAAAATAAACTTTCAAGCTATCAAGGGTCTTCCTCCAAAAACAATATTCAAACGATATTGCACATGACTACCTAGTAGAAATGTCCATTGCTCTTCTGTTGATATTTAGATTATGAGTCCAAATCCAATGTTAAACACCCCTGCCTGTGGACAAGCACCTCATGAGTGTGTGCACAAGGCAATGGTGCCTAGATCTGGTGCCTCCCACTGGTAGTCAAATAAGACTTACATTGCACAACACTTCCAATCACACACCAGAAGACTTGCTCTGTTGGTACTCACTAATGCATGTGGTGGCTGCGTAGACTAGAGACACAGATAATCCTAATTATTACAGCTGGACTGCAAGTGGTGGTTCGTCAGCTTGAGCCACCCACCGCAGCGGTCGTCTTCTCTTGTGGTTATTCCTTTCTTCTTACCGCAGGTGGGAAAGGGATTGCGGTGGATCTTCGTGAATCTCCCAGGAGCCCAGCGGCAGTCGCTGAAAGTCCACATGGGTACGGTAAGTGGTCATCTTCCTAGCATGCTTAGAGGCACGTTGCCCACCAAAGTTTAGAATCTGTATCGAAATGCAATGGACAAGAGGGATATTTGGGGAGGGTGTGGTGGTGGGAGAATTGTGGCAGAAGATGTTTAATGGGCTGGTGAACTGATTACATACTGAGTTTGGGCCCTCCACTTTCAAACCCCCTGTGCTTCACTAGTAAAGAGGGAGACTTGGACATGAAAGAATGAAGAAACAAACAAATGTTTTCATAAAGCATAAACCCACTGTCTGATTATCTCAACACAATCTTAAAAATCTAGGGTCAGATGGTCCTAAAAAACTCTAGAATATCTCAGCTGAAGAATTTGATGGGGTACAGGGGAAATGGGGCTCAAACACAAGGGGGCATATTTACAAACCCCTATCGCCACCACAACGTCACTTTCAGTGACGGTGTGATGGCGATAGGGGCCTCGCCTTATTTACAAGGCAGCGTTAAGCCACTTAACGTGGCTCACTGCTGCCTTGTAAATAAGGCCCCCTTTCGCGCTGTACTTAGCGTGAAAGGGGAGGGCAATGGGTGTTGTGGTGGGCGTTCCACCGCAACACCCATTGATTTTGACGCTGCACCCTATTTGCAAGGGTGGCGTAAATAGGAGGCAGTGCCAAAATTAAGACCAGGGAAGACCTGGTCTTAAACAGGCGAAACGAGGAGAAATGCTCTATTTCTCCTTGTTTTTGCTGTTTCTATGTGTGCTTCTTTGTGCAGCACACATAGAAACAGCAAATTGCCATTGATTGTTAATGTGCAGGAAGGTCCCCATTCCTGCACATAAACAATCATTTTTAAAAAAATGCAGTTTTGCAACTTCTATGTGTGCTGCATGAAGCAGCACACATAGAAGTTACAAAACTGCATTTACAGATTGTTTATGTGCAGGAAGGGTGACCTTCCTGCACATAAACAATCGTCCCCTCAACACAGGCACCCTGCAACTATGGTGCAAGGGTGCCTGCGTTGGTGCTAGGCAGCTAAAGTTAGTGCCAGCGCAGGGGGAAACGCAGGGCTGCACCATATTCTAGTAAATATGGTGCAGCCCTGCGTTTCTAAAGTGACGAAGCGTGTCGATAGCCTTCTTGGCTTAACGACACGCTCTGCCACTTTATTGTAAATATGCCCCAAGATTTTTTTAGCCACAATTAGGATTTCTATATGCGAGGTCTGTAAAAGACGTTCCAACTTGGAATTGGGGGTCACACCTCCTCTCAATTCCCATCTAGTCTGGTTGGTGGCCTGGTAGTGGTGGCCAACCAGGCATCATCCACCCTCTGCCTCACTGGAGTCTGGTGGATACCAATTATTCTCCATCTCTAGCCATGTCCTGGGTTGCAAAAATGGTTCAGAGCCAGGAAGGCACCAGGAAAACTGCTCTCCATAGCTCGACAGTGCATACTGATGTTCCATTCACCATGGGGGTCATGAGGATCCTGTCCCTCTCCTTAAAAATGTCTCGCCAGACAAGGACCCTCCACCTGTCCACCCTTTGACAGTAGAGTTGGAAGACCAGCACCACAGGGTTGCCCTACTCAGCTTCTCACAGATCTAAATTACCCAATCCTGCTGGAACATTATTTCATCTAACATCCTCAGCCACTCCCTGCAGGCTCACAACCAATCAGTCACCCACATGTAATGCCACTCACAACAGACTCCACCCATGCACTGCTTCTCTCACTCATGTAGGGAAGTCCATCCCTCTGTCTTGACACATTGACTGCATCAGCATCTTATCTCAAAACTAAGTATTCCGTCCACAACCAGCCAGATCCACATAAATAATGTCCTGGTTGCTGATCGTCCCTTGTGATCAGTGCCTTCTCATCGGTTGATGGACCAAAGACTGGTCATGTGTGCAGTGAGGTTGCACCCACCCACTGGTACTTTGTACATCAATCAATCAATCAGTAATTTTATAAAGCGTAACTACTCACCTGTGAGGGTCTCAAGGCGCTAAGTGGGGGGGGAGGGGCTGGGGTGGGTCTGCGGTTCAGTCGAAGGGCCAGGTCTTGAGGTCCTTCCTGAATTGCGGCAGCGATGGTGATTGCCTGAGGTGCAGAGGCAGGGAGTTCCAGGTCTTCACAGTGAGGTAGGAGAAGGATCTTCCTCCAGCCAAGGTCTTGCGGATCCATGGGATGGTGGCCCGGGCCAATTGGGCGGAGTGGAGATGTCTGGTGGGAGTGTAGAAGGAGAGGCGGTGGGAGAGGTATGCAGGTCCGGCATTGTGGAGGGCTTTGTAGGCATGCATGAGGAGCTTGAAGTTGATTCTTTTGTTGACAGGTGTTCACTTGCTTTTTATTGTAGCTCTCAGTTTGACAATTACGGCCAATGTCTTGGACCCAGTTGATTGAACAGAGAGTGGCAAATGTCTGTTCCACAAATGTAAGCTCTAGTTGACCTATGACAGCACACAGAGGTTTTCAGACTGGTCTTCCGAATAGAGTCATTGGGTAGCCATCCTGTTCTTTCCAGTGACATGTTTTGTTCTCATATTAATTTCCTCGGATAGGACAATCTATGATTAATTAAGTTAGTAGAACAGAAATTCTGATCTTAAAAAAATGAGGAGGGTTCAGTTAAGAGTTACGGGTTACAGGTAAAAGTGCTGATTAAGTTGAGGAATAGTAGAAGGGAAGGGTTTATATGAAATGGAAAAAGACTATGCTATGAGGGGAGCGGGCTTAAGAGAGGGTACTGGGGTCTCATCCTGCAAATAATAATGAGCTGCACTCCTGAGAATGTCTAACATCTCCTGGCATCTTTACGGCAACACCATGCAGCTGTATATGATAGTTATTGCCCCGGAGATATCACTTACGAAGCCCACACTCTCACTAATAGTCAGTCCTAAATGGCAACCCAACATCTAAAACAGAACCCCTTGCAAGCGGCATTCCTCCGAATCAACCCCGCCAATAGCCCCTTCCAGTACAAACCTGGGGGGATATTTACAAGGAAATGGCGCAGCACGGCTCTGCACGCAATTTAGCAGTGCTGCACGGTTGTATGATAGAGGCAAGCATAGCGAAACCATGCATGCCTCTACCACGCAGCCCGAACCACGAATGCGTCTTAACCACGCATTCCTTTACCATGCATGCCTTTACCACGCAATTTCATGGTAAAGGTATGAATGGTAAAGGGGTATACGTGGCTAAGGTCATGCCCCCTCCCCAAGCTACAAACCTCCTACCTGCCCCCCGTGCCCTTTGGGTCAAATACCCTGACCTCCTCCCACCCCCACGCTGTCCCTAACCCTTAATATACACTACCCTGACCATCTCACACCCCCACTGTACCTAAAACTACTGCAACCCCTTCCACTGCCCTTACGCCTAAAACCCTAACCCCTATTTTAGGAAACTACCACGAGCCCTTAAAAAACTACCCCGCTCTCCCCTAAGCCCTACAAACTACCCCAACTACCCATTCCCCTCTCCCTGCCCTGAGGCCTAAAACCCTGTCCCCTGACCATCCCCCAGCCCTGAAAACTACCCCTGACCCCCCTCCCCAGCCCTGAAAACTACCCCGACGCTCCCCCAGCCCTAAAAACTACTACGACCCTCCCACCACCCTGAAAACTACCCCGACTCTCCCCCAGCCCAGAAAACTACCCGACCCCTCCTCCTCCCTGAAAACTACCCCGACCCGCCTCCTCCCTGAAAACGACCCCTGACCCCCCTCCTCCCTGAAAATAACCATGACCCCCCTCCCTGAAAACGACCCCGACCCCCCTGAAAACGACCCCAACACCCCACAGCCCTGAAAACAACCCCCCCAACCCATACAAACTACCCCCACCAAACCCCGCCCTGGTCCCAGCCCCACTTACCTCACCGCATCTTCTCTTTCTGGCGTCTTCCTGCTTCCGCCGAGGTGCAGGCAGCAGCTAGACCGCGCACTGCCTTAACCACGCATATCTGTGGTTAAGGCATATGCGTGGTGAAGGCAAGCGTGGTAGGGCTTGCGTAGTCAGAACACACGTGGCTCTGCCCGCTTTGTTCCGACTGTTTCCCACGCTGCACTGCATCATTTAAAAAAACGCAGGGATGCGCTGTATTTACAAGAATACGGCACACCCCAGTGTTTTCCTTGTGCTGGTGCTAAAAAAAAGCTGCCTAACGCCAACACAGACACTGCCATAGTGCAAGGGTGCCTGCGTTGCAGGGATGATTGTTTATGTGCAGGAAGGTGTCTTTAAAAGCTATTTGCTCTTTCTATGTGTGCTGCACAATTCAGCACACATAGAAAGAGCAAAAACGAGTAGAAATAAAAGTATTTCTCCTCGTTTCACCATTCTAACGCCTGCTTTTCAGTGGCGTTAGTTTTTGGCACTGACTCAGATTTACAGATCCTTGTAAATCTGGGGCAGCGTCAAAAAGCAATGGGTGTTGCAATGGAATGCCCAAAGCAACACCCATTGCACGCCCCTTTCACGCAGATACCTGCATGAAAAGGGACGATGTTTACAAAGCAGCATTAATCCACACAAAGCGGCTGAACACTGCTTTGTAAATGTGGAGTAGGGCATTGGCCACCGGAACGTTGGAAAATGTGATGCCTCGGTGGCGCAATCCCCTTGTAAATATGCCCCCTGGTTTGACAATCTCACAATGCTCTGCTGTAAGCCATTCATCACTGGCCCTCCCACATTGACTGTGCAAAGACACTGGCACTTATACTTTATACTTTATTTTAAATCTGGTACGATGTCTAGAGCTTTCTAGGATCGATTAACATGATGCACAGTTGGCAGGCATCCCCAAACTTCACCTGCCCACCCCAAACCTGCCCTCCATGTAGGAGCAAGGTCAGTCTCAAGGTCAAGGTGAGAACACGTAAAAGTGGCTCTGGTCACTCTCGTTGACTCTACATTGAAGCCAGGAGAATTTTAAAGCTAGCCTCTATGGTGCACAAGGCACAACATTCTGAAACACCACAATACCTGACTCTCGAGTTTCCCAAATCCAGAAGATTCCATTCCCCAAGAAGTTCCAACAGCCCCCTTCTTGAACCTCCAACTTTTAAGAATGAAAGAACTCTCAAACTATCCTTCTCCGGGAGTGCACCCAAGGTGTGGAGCTTCATTCCCCCAGCTATAAAAACCGACTCCCTCTATAAAGGGTTTAAAATGCAGGTAAGGTGGCTTCTGTTTCAACGTTATTGACACCTTTAGTTTCCTATCAACGTCAGCATTACTCTACCCTCTTCTACCCACCTAATCATCCTATACTCGCTGACACTACTCCTCTTCCATGGTTGGCGAATGCTGTTGCACATATGTTCACTATTTTGGTGCAGTTTCAATGCGCCTTGATCACTATATTTATTACACATACACTCATGTTTTGCTGTTATTGTTCACAGTGCAGATCTATATAAAATAACATTTAAATAAGTGAAAGACTACAAAAACAAAACTGGGGGATGCAGGTATATTAGCATTCACCAAAACGACAAAGATTATTGTCCAAATGATGAAAAAATAGTCATTCAAAATGAATTAGTTTGAGAGAAATCAAACATGAATAGCCTCAAAGTGATCCATCAGCACGAAAACTCACATGGGTCTAGAGTTTCTGATGCCAAAATCTAATTCAGCTTTAAATATGTACTGTGTAACAACCGTAAATATATGTCACACTACTGCCAAGGAACACGTGCACTTATCTCAGTCTTACCTTTCCTGCTTCCCTCTCTGTAGACTGTTGGCGATGTAACCCAAAGTCTGTGTGAGAGGTTGGGAGTCACCCAGAAGGAGCACATGGAAGAGTACGGCATAACCTGGGGAGAAAGTTCAGGTCAGTATGTGCTCCAGTGCATGGACATGGTCATTGATCCTCCTACAGGACCCTTCTTCAGTATATGTTCCAATTCATGGATGTGGCCATTGAGCCTCCTACAGGACCCTTCTCGTGTATGTGTTACCATGCAATGGCTTGGTCATTGATCCTCCTACAGGCCCCTTCTTGAGTATGTGCCTCCATGCATGGACGTGGTCATTGATCCTCCTACAGGACCCTTCTTGAGTATGTGCCTCCATGCATGGACGTGGTCATTGATCCTCCTACAGGACCCTTCTGATGTATGTACTCCCATGCATGGATGTGGTCATTGATCCTCCTACAGGACCCTCCTTGAGTATGCACTGTCATGCATGGAAGAAGTCATTGATCCCCCTACAGGACCCTTCTTGAGTATGCACTGTCATGCATGGAAGAAGTCATTGATCATCCTACAGGACCCTTCTTGAGTATGCACTGTCATGCATGGAAGAAGTCATTGATCCCCCTACAGGACCCTTCTTGAGTATGTGCCTCCATGCATGGACGTGGTCATTGATCCTCCTACAGGACCCTTCTTGAGTATGTGCCTCCATGCATGGACGTGGTCATTGATCCTCCTACAGGACCCTTCTTGAGTATGCACTGTCATGCATGGAAGAAGTCATTGATCATCCTACAGGACCCTTCTTGAGTATGCACTGTCATGCAAGGAAGAAGTCATTGATCCCCCTACAGGACCCTTCTTGAGTATGCACTGTCATGCATGGAAGAAGTCATTGATCCTCCTACAGGACCCTTCTTGAGTATGCACTGTCATGCATGGAAGAAGTCATTGATCCCCCTACAGGACCCTTCTTGAGTATGCACTGTCATGCATGGAAGAAGTCATTGATCCTCCTACAGGACCCTTCTTGAGTATGCACTGTCATGCATGGAAGAAGTCATTGATCCCCCTACAGGACCCTTCTTGAGTATGTGCCTCCATGCATGGACGTGGTCATTGATCCTCCTACAGGACCCTTCTTGAGTATGTGCCTCCATGCATGGACGTGGTAATTGATCCTCCTACAGGACCCTTCTTGAGTATGCACTGTCATGCATGGAAGAAGTCATTGATCATCCTACAGGACCCTTCTTGAGTATGCACTGTCATGCATGGAAGAAGTCATTGATCCCCCTACAGGACCCTTCTTGAGTATGCACTGTCATGCATGGAAGAAGTCATTGATCCTCCTACAGGACCCTTCTTGAGTATGCACTGTCATGCATGGAAGAAGTCATTGATCCCCCTACAGGACCCTTGTTGAGTATGTGCCTCCATGCATGGACGTGGTCATTGATCCTCCTACAGGACCCTTCTTGAGTATGCACTGTCATGCATGGAAGAATTCATTGATCGCCCTACAGGACCCTTCTTGAGTATGCACTGTCATGCATGGAAGAAGTCATTGATCCTTCTACAGGACCCTTCTTGAGTATGCACTGTCATGCATGGAAGAAGTCATTAATCCCCCCACAGGACCCTTCTTGAGTATGTGCCTCCATGCATGGACGTGGTCATTGATCCTCCTACAGGACCCTTCTTGAGTATGCACTGTCATGCATGGAAGAAGTCATTGATCCTCCTACAGGACCCTTCTTGAGTATGCACTGTCATGCATGGAAGAAGTCATTGATCCCCCTACAGGACCCTTCTTGAGTATGTGCCTCCATGCATGGACGTGGTCATTGATCCTCCTACAGGACCCTTCTTGAGTGTGCACTGTCATGCTTGGAAGAAGTCATTGATCATCCTACAGGACCCTTCTTGAGTATGCACTGTCATGCATGGAAGAAATCATTGATCCCCCTACAGGACACTTCTTGAGTTTGCACTGTCATGCATGGAAGAAGTCATTGATCCCCCTATAGGACCCTTCTTGAGTATGCACTGTCATGCTTGGAAGAAGTCATTGATCATCCTACAGGACCCTTCTTGAGTATGCACTGTCATGCATGGAAGAAGTCATTGATCCCCCTACAGGACCCTTCTTGAGTATGCACTGTCATGCATGGAAGAAGTCATTGATCATCCTACAGGACCCTTCTTAAGTATGCACTGTCATGCATGGAAGAAGTCATTGATCCTCCTACAGGACCCTTCTGGAGTATGTGTTCCTATGCATGGACATGGTCAATGATCCTCCTACAGGACCCTTCTTGAGTACGTCCTCCCTTTCATGGATGTGGTCATTGACCCTCCTACAGGACCCTTCTAGAGTATGAGATCCCATGCATGGGTGCTGTTATCGTGTCTCCAGTACTCTTGCACCATCCCTCCTTGGGTACACACTACTCTAGAAGGGGTCAGTTACACTTCTGAGTGCACAATGCTATGCATGAGTGCAGGCATCATCCGTCCTGCACATCCTTCCTCAAGTAGACTCTCCCCTGCATGGGGTGCAATCATCATCTCTCTTACAAATCCCTTCCTAGAGAATATACTACCCATGTGGTATCCAGTCATCGTCCCTCCTACAGAATACGTATTTGAGTGTGCACACTCAGGCATGGGTGTAGCAATCATCTCTCCTACAGAGCCCTTCCTACAGAATACACTCCCCCGTATGGGTGCAGTCATCGTACCTGCTACAGAATACTTCTTTCAAAAAGAACAATTGATGGACAGAATGCAGAACAATGTCATACATTCACCCCAGTACAGAGATCTGGGCCTAAATCCATCGTTGTTTTGCTCACCATGCCATTCCAGTTTGAACCCAGCCATATGCAAATCAGTCTTGACCCTGCGCCCAATGGGAACAGTCCAGCCCGAACTGCCAGGCCAGGTCCTCCCTGGACTGGAAACAAGCATCCTAGGACCGGTTTCGGGTTTTCACCCCTCATCAGCCAGGATAGCTTGACTCCAGTGGCATGGAGAGCACGGGACCCACATCTGGGCATACCCGTCCCACTCGCGGTGACAAATGCAAAAAGAACAATTGATGGACAGAATGCAGAACAATGTCATACATTCACCCCAGTACAGAGATCTGGGCCTAAATCCATCTTGTTTTGCTCCCCATGCCATTCCAGTTTGAACCCAGCCATATGCAAATCAGTCTTGACCCTGTGCCCAATGGGAACAGTCCTGCCTGAACTGCCAGGCCAGGTCCTCCCTGGATTGGAAACAAGCATCCTAGGACCAGTTTTGGGGTTTCACCCCTCATCAGCCAGGGTAGCTTGACTCCAGTGGCATGGAGAGCACGGGACCAATGTCTGGGCATACCCGTCCCACTCGGGGTGACAAATGCAAAAAAGAATAATTGATGGACAGAATGCAGAACAATGTCATACATTCACCCCTGTACAGAGATCTGGGCCTAAATCCATCGTTTTTTTGCTCCCCATGCCATTCCAGTTTGAACCCAGCCATATGCAAATCAGTCTTGACCCTGCGCCCAATGGAAACAGTCCAGCCCGAACTGCCAGGCCAGGTCCTCCCTGGACTGGAAACAAGCATCCTAGGACCGGTTTCGGGGTTTCACCCCTCATCAGCCAGGATAACTTGACTCCAGTGGCATGGAAAGCACGGGATCTGGGCATACCCGTCCCACTCGGGGTGACAAATGCAAAAAGAACAATTGATGGACAGAATGCAGAACAATGTCATACATTCACCACAGTACAGAGATCTGGGCCTAATGCATGGGTGCAGTCATCATCCCTTCTACGGGACAGTTCTTTGAGTATGCACTCCCCTGCATGGGTGCAGTCATCATCCCTTCTAAGGAACACTTCTTTGAGAGCGCACTCCTATGCATGGGTGCAGTCATCATCCCTTCTATGCCACACTTCTTTGACTTTGCACTCCCATGCATGGGTGCAGTCATCATCCCTTCTACGGAACACTTCTTTGAGTACGCACTCCCCTGCATGGGTGCAGTTCTCATCCCTTCTATGCAACACTTCTTTGACTTTGCACTCCCATGAATGGGTGCAGTCATCATCCCTTTTACGGAACACTTCTTTGAGTACGCACACCCATGCATTGTTGCCGTCATCATTCCTACTACAGAACACTTCTTTGAGTGTACACTCCCATGCATGGGTGAAGTCATCATCCCTTCTACGGAACACTTCTTTGAGTTTGCACTCCCATGCATGGGTGCAGTCATCAATCCTACTACAGAACACTTCTGTGTATGCACGCCCATGCATGGGTGCAGTCATCATCCCTTCTACGGAACACATCTTTGAGCATGCACTCCCATGCATGGGTGCAGTCATCATCCCTTCTAAAGAACGCTTCTTTGAGTTTGCACTCCCATGCATGGGTGCAGTCATCATCCCTTCTACGGAATGCTTCTTTGAGTTTGCACTCCCATGCATGGGTGCAGTCATCAACCCTTCTATAAAACACTTCTTTGAGTATGCACTTCCCCGCATGGGTGCAGTCATCATCCCTTTGAAAGAACGCTTCTTTGAGTTTGCACTCCCATGCATGAGTGCAGTCATCATCCCTTCTACGGAATGCTTCTTTGAGTACGCACTCCCATGCACGGGATTAATAATCACCCCTTCTATGGCCCCCCACTGTGAGTTTGCACTTTTATGCATGGGTGCAATCACTGCCGTCCTGCAGAACCAATTCTTGAGAGTTTGTGTTCAGCACTGCAGTCTCGCGACACAGTTTACAATCCGCTGCCAATGCACAATGTAATTTGAAGTATAACTACGATTTACGTTAATTTATACAGTATTCTCTTTGAGTTCATCTAGTGTTACCAACTTATACATTACATTAACTTGTTAGCTTGATGAATTTAGTTCACCTTCTTACAATTCCACAATTGTAGATCAGCCATAGCATGGTAGCAGCTTTACAGTATTGCGATATCATATATGTGTATGTATGTATGCATGTGAACATAGCGAGCACAAGCCTAACTGTGCTGCAGTTGAATGCTGTATCAGAGAAGTCATTGGATACACAAGGGAAATGGAAGTACCGCTCACATACAGATAAAGGAGTCATTCTTCACACAGCGGCTGTGCGGATGGATCAATAGATCTGGTTACTAGCAGGCGATGTGTTCCTTCAAAGATGGATCTTCACCTCTTTCTGGACCTTGTGTAGAGATGGGATCTGATGGATCACCATTGGAATCCTAAAAATCCTGGGCATGTTGCACTTCCCGGTCCCCAGCTGGTGATGCCATTGTTGCGTTGGCGTTGGCTGTCAGGCATCTGGTTATTGTCTGGCTGGTAGGGTGGTGGCTTGGAGTATTGTAGGTGATGCTTGAATGTGACGTCTAGGAACATGGTGGCTCAGGATGTCCTGTCCCAGTCCAATGCTGATCCCCTTCAATGATTGATAGTTGGTGTCTGGGATGCCCCGAGCCCAATGTTGCTTCTGTTCAGGTGCAAAAGAACGATAAATTGAAAGTCAAACGCTGAGGCATTGTTGAAAACTATGGGATATTATTGAATAGAACCTGGAAAAAGAGTCCAGTGATAACCTCAGTTTTTTAGTACAATAAATAAAGCTCATGGTATTGGTTTTGTGGGTCAAAGCTTCAGACTGCATTTAAAAACCCACCTGTTAAGAATCTATGTAAAGAAATAATGTGTTGATTCCCTGTTGCAGGTTAACCTAACTTTGTTCTCCAGGTTACCTACTACCCCGTGGCTACGTCCACAACTTAAATAACTTTGTTAATAATAGAAATCAAAATCCAAATATTAAAAATGATAACTCTTCCTTTAGAGAGACTACAAAGCCCCATGAGGTCCTCCCTCTACATCTTGGATCTTCTGCAAGACCTTGATAACCAGAAGACCACCGCCACATCGTTGTGGTTTTACCGGACCAGCTGGGCAGAGGCACTGGTGCTCGAGAATAAGCTCTCTATC
The DNA here is from genome assembly GCA_963921515.1 of Calotriton arnoldi. Classification (NCBI taxonomy): domain Eukaryota; kingdom Metazoa; phylum Chordata; class Amphibia; order Caudata; family Salamandridae; genus Calotriton; species Calotriton arnoldi. Next base: position 866,051 of record CAWUFW010004392.1, on the reverse strand, counting down.
GACATGCAGTATCAGCAGGTGAGTGAGGTCTCTTCGGCACGCTGCATGTGCAGTGTTGTGTCTTGTGTACTCATCTTCTCTTCACTATCCCAATCCTTGGAAGGCTTGTGTGAGTAGTTGCACCTACTCCATGTAATGATGGTACTGTGATAGTCCTTTACGGTGCCATGATGCCCATGTGTCTTGGTCTGTAATATATTGATATATTCTGAACAGACATAAATACATATGATGCCCATGTGTCTAGGTCTATAATAAATTGATATATTCTGTACAAACACAGGGCCTGATTTAGATCTCGGCGGACGGGTTATTCTGTCACAACGGTGATGGATATCCCGTCCGCTAAAATATAAATTCCCTTATATCCTATGGGATTTATATTTCAGCGGATGGGATATCTATCATCGTTGTGACTGAGTAATCCATCCGCCGAGATCTAAATCAGGCCCATCAATACATACGATGCCCATGTGTCTAGATCTCTAATATATTGATATATTCTGCAGATACATACATACATATGATACCCATGTGTCTAGATCTCTAATATATTGATATATTCTGCAGATACATAAATACATATGATGCCCATGTGTCTAGGTCTGTTATAAATTGATATATTCTGTACATACATAAATACATATGATGCCCATGTATCTAGGTCTGTTATAAATTGATACATTCTGTACATACATAAATACATATGATGCCCATGTGTCTAGGTCTGTTATAAATTGATATATTCTGTACATACATAAATACATATGATGTCCATGTGTCTAGGTCTGTTATAAATTGATATATTCTGTACATACATAAATACATACCATGCCCATGTGTCTAGATCTCTAATATATTGATATATTCTGCAGATACATAAATACATATGATGCCAGTGTGTCTAGGTCTGTATTAAATTGATATATTCTGTACGTACATAAATACATATGATGGTCATGTGTCTACGTCTGTGATACATTGATATGTTCTGCACATACATAAATATATATGATACCTGTTAGAAATGGGGTTTCAGGTTGACTAGGGGATGCACCTAAGCCAGGCAGAACCCGCCACAATAGTCAGGGTAAAGGAGTTACACACAGAGGATAACCCCTGCTCACCCCCTTGGTAGCTTGGCAGAGCAGTCAGGCTTATCCGAGAGGCAATGTGCAAAGCGTTTGTGCAACACACACACACACACCAGTGACACACTGGCACAGCACAAAAAGAGCCGCCACACAAGGTTATATAAAAACATCCTTTGTATTATACATAAAACACATAGACCACAATCACATAAATCACTATGCCACTAGGCACTTGTCATAAAAATGCATATAAAACACACAGTTCATCAATCACTTTGCCAACCAGGCAATTGTCATCATATCACAGGCAATAACATAAAGTCACATATACAGCCCGTGTCATAAGCACATATTACGCCTAACATCACAGTTAGTGCAAACAGTAAATACTTCTAAATTGCACCAGTCATAAAACTTTGTAAAGCAACATTGTTGCGCATAGTATACAGTTCCTGCAAATGATACTGGTTATGTTGTCACTGCGAGGTAAAAATGACATGCATCCACATATCAGGGCATCACAATGCAGTGGTTATGAAAGCGTTCCGCAAATCACCAATTCCATTACAGGGGGTGCCACAGGCACTTGCGGTTTTATCAGGCGCTATACGGTAATTAAGGCCAGAACATAGGGCACAGAGACGGCTGCGCGCCTATACCATGCATTACGGTAACTGATGGACTCAGCAGGATTCCTTCCCATCCTACCTACCAGCTGAGTCATGAGTGCTCCCCCAAAGGTAGGCCACGAGAGTAAAACAATGGCCCCATAGGTATGAAGCGGTGCAGCTGCCCTTGATCGCACGGTGCAGCTGTGGGTAAAAAAGAACACGTAGGAGACCTCTCTTGGTCTCTTGGAGAGGTGATTGGCATGCACAGAAAGCCGAGCGGGACCTCCGTTGAGGATTCCCGCCTGCTCGGCTACCGTGGGAAGAAGAACCCAATGCTCCCCAGGGGATAGGGAGCCACCAAGACCTCACGCAAACTCCTTTGCAGCCCCTGATCTGCACAACGCACACTGAAGCGGGGAGACCTCTTTCTCGGTCCCCCTCCACAGCAGTAGTTCAACTTGAGCAGCTGCCTGCGATCACCCGGCGCAGCTGCTGTAATTCAGCTGCGGGCGGAAGCAGGGCCAGCCCTGAGGTTGCGCCTGACCTTGGATCGGCTGTGATGACAGCAGTCCCTCGCATGGAAAGACCGGCACTGGAGGAATCTCCTTCTCAGCGACGTCTCCATTGGGGCCGCACTATGCTCCTTTGTCCTCTCCGGCGTCAGCGTTGCCCAGTAACGCAGGGCTCTGGCCATGGGCTCCCATCACGTCCCCGCAGCAGAGGCCACACACCGTCTGTGGAGGTGGGGGAAGAGCACTTCCACCTCCAAACTCTACCCTCTAACACCAGGGACAGGGCCGCACTCCACGCGCTCCAGCACCAGGAATGGCAGACAGCGCTCTCCGTGATCAGGGTGGCAGGGTAAAGGGCTCCACATGCCCTGTCTCTTTGAGAATGCTCCTTGGACACAGGGAAAGCGCTCTCCATGCTGGTGCCACAAAGGAGAGCTCAACCCATGCTTTATTTCCAAACACAAGGGTGAAGGACAGTCCAGTCCTTCTTCTGCTCCAGACAGGAACAGCAACTCCAGGCTGACTCACCCCACAAATATCAGGGGAAGCACTCCTCACACACCTCCCAGCCCTCCTTCCAGGCAGGTTACTTTAGGATCCAGCAAGGATCTGTATTGAAATCTTTTATCTCCCTTTCCAACAGGAGGCAAGCACACACAAGCCCTTGGAGATTCTTCCCAAGCAGGATACCCCGGCAGGACAAAAAGAGTCAGTCCTTTTCCTCCACAAGAGACAGAAGCAGTAATTGCAGGCCAACCCACCCCTCACTCAGAAAAGGCAGCAGCCATCACACAGTCCTTACTCTCTTCTTTTTGGCAGAGTCCTCTTGTTCCTGGGAGTACTCTAAAGTCCTGGGGTTTTAGGTCCAAGACTTATACTCCATTTCTTCTTTTGTTCTCTTTGTGGCAAGGGTCTCTGAACCAAGTCCACACCAGCCCTGTCCTCCCTGGTGCAGCATGACCACAGGGAGCGGAAACAGCATTGTGAAAAGGAGACAGGCCCTACTCAGGTGCAAGTGAAACTCCTCCCACTACTCTAAATGCAGACCAGGTCTATTCAGCCCAGCGACGAGTCACCCAGGCAAGGCAGGGCACACCTCAACCCCCCCTAGTGACTGTCTAGAGTGAATGCACATCCCCAGCTCCCGTCACGCCAACACCAGACGCTGAATACACAGGATGGTAAAGTAAGAAAATGCCCACGTTCTAAAAGTAAAAACAGGGTCAAGACTGATTTGCATGTGGCCAAACTGGGGTGGTGTGGTGAGCAAAAGAATGATGGATTAAACCCAGATCCTTGTGACTGGGGGTGAATGTTTGCATTGTCCAGCATTCTGTCCATCAATTGTTTCTTTTGCATTTGTCGCCCTAAGTGGGAAGGGTATGCCCAGACGTGGGTCCCGTGCTCACTGCACCACTGGATTCAAGCTAGCCTGGCTGATGAGGTGGTGATGCCCCGAAACTGGTCCCAGGATGCTTGTTTCCGGTCCCGGGAGGACCTGGCTTGGCAGTTCGGGCTGGACTGTTCCCATAAGGAACAGGGGCAAGACTGATGTGCAAATGGCTGGGTCCAAACTGGGGTGGTGTGGTGAACAAAAGAATGATGGATTAAACCCAGATCCTTGTGACTGGTGGTGAATGTTTGTATTGTCCAGCATTCCGTCCATTAATTGTTTCTTTTGCATTTGTCGCCCTAAGTGGGAAGGGTATGCCCAGACAAGGGGTCCCATGCTCACTGCACCACTGGATTCAAGCTAGCCAGGCTGATGAGGGGTGATGCCCCGAAACCGGTCCCAGGATGCTTGTTTCCGGTCCAGAGAGGGCTTGGCTAGGCAGTTTGGGCTGGACTGATCCCATAAGGAACAGGGTCAAGACTGATTTGCATATGGCTGGGTCCAAACTGGGGTGGTGTGGTGAGCAAAAGAATGATGGATTTAACCCAGATCCTTGTGACTGGTGGTGAATGTTTGCATTGTCCAGCATTCCGTCCATCAATTGTTTCTTTTGCACTTTCTAAAAGTGGCATTTTCAAACACAGAATAAAAAAATCACCTTCACCAAAAGATGCATTAATAAATTCTGAGTTCAGAAAGCCTAAACTACAATTTTCTAATTTGTTCCTATGGAAAGTTATACTTGTAAAAAGTTACAAAGGAACTCCCATGTTAGCCTATGGGACAGATAGCCTTTCAATATGGAAAAACGAAATTTGCAGTACTTCACTATCCGGACATCACACACACCAGTACATGTCGTACCTTACACATACACTGCAACATGCCCATGGGATTACCTTGGGCCTACCTTAGAAGTGCCTTACATGTAAGGAAAGGGAGGGTTTGGGCCTGGCAAGTGGGTGTACTTGCCAGGTCAACATGGCAGTTTACAACTGCACACGCAGAGACTCCAGTGGTAGGTCTGAGACACATTTACAGGGCTACTCATGTGGGTGGCACAATCAGTGCTGCATTTGATTTACAGGCCCTGGCACACACTGTGTACTTTACTAGGAACTTACCAGTAAATCAAATATGCCAATCATGAATAGCCAATCATTGTCACGATGTATACAGAGAGCATATGCACTTCAGCACTGATCAGCAGTGGTAATAGTCCCAGAATCCTATAGCCAACAAAAACAGGGTCAGAAAAACAGGAGGCAAAAGGCAAAATGTTTTGGGATAAACCTGTCAAAAAAGGCCAGGTCTAACAATGCCCATGTGTCTAGGTCTGTGATATATTGATATATTCTGCACGTACATAAATGCTTAAAAAGATCTAGGTGTTTCCTGGAGAGAACGACCCTATGCTTTAAGGAAAATGGCATCCAGTTATTTTATCCTGCTCTGTTTCAAAGAAAATACTTTTCAACTAAACCATTTCATTACAAAGCTTTCTCTAGGTAATCAATATCAGAGAAATACATTTATCTGAAATTAGGATGCTAACGCGAACTATATGGTCAAAGTTAGGTTTACAGGCAGGGCTCGGTTCGGATTTGAAGCAAGGCAAAAGATTATCCTATAGGGTCTCTACATCCACAGTCAGCGGACTTGCTATGATGGGAGCACCTGGTATAGGGTCTTCCCCCTGACAGTCCCTCCTGTAACGCCCCTCCTAGTGACGCCTGTAGCAAGTGATCACCTTGGGCTTGGAAGAACCTCCCGGGCCGCCTTTTCCCTGTACTCCTGGCTTGGAGGCGCTCGGAGACTAGCCGGCCATGCTGACCTCCAGCGTCCGCTGCTTGGCAGGACCCTATGTTGAGTCAACAACCTCCTCTCTCAGTTCTTAATTTGTAAAAACATAAGTGCCAGGGCCCTCGTCAGGCGGCCACTGCAGCTTGCAGCGCTCTTTGCCCCTGCCAGAGCTACCAATGACAGTACCAACACAACTATTAGACATCACATTCCCATAAATGTGACACTGCGGACTATTCCAGGCCCCCAAAGCTTTAAGAATGGCTTGGACGGCAGGTATTAGGCCTTTTTATTGTATATTGAATTAATAAATACCTGTTGGTGTCCTCATTTCTAAATTAGGCGGGCAGCACCACCATGTGGCAGACTGTCATAAGTGTTGACAATTAAGTGCTGGTGCCGAGCACCGGAAAGCACCGGCTGAGATTAAGCACTGCCTCTGCTATGCACAACCTGCACTGATCCTTAGCGAATATATCAGCCCCAGCGGTGCACTGGGTTCCTCTCTCCTTCCGCAGCGTGGCACAGGTAAAGAAGACACCCATTATGCATAAAAATGGAAATAAATGATGATTCCAAGCAGCATCCGCGGAGGCCAAAGCACTTGTATAAAGCACGTCTATGCTGCCGAAAAGAAGCAACAGATGGCCAGCTTGTACCGTAAATCACAAGCTACTGGTACCAGGATGAGGACAGTCACATGACCGTGCTCCTTCTCCCACTCTCCACGCCCTCTGATAACTGTTAATCCCGGGCAGCTTCAGATCATGCAGGGAGGCAGGAAAGGGCTAACAAACAAAAGGGTATGTGCTGATTGGGGCTTTGATGCCCTGAAGAGGCCAAGGCTCGGACCTCCGCGTCTACCACCAGAGGTAAGCTTGCACCACATGCCAGTGTCCCCACACTGACGCAGTGCCACCCACACCGCCACACACTGAGGCGAACACACTCTCTCCGGCGCATCTGGTCCTTTCGTGACAACATCCGGTAAGGGTGGCACTCTGGGCATATACACGTGTAGGACCACCTCACCCACATTCACTGCATCCCCGGAGCATGACATCACGCCTCTGACTTTGGGCAAGTTACCAAGGTGGGGGGATAAGGCCTCACACAAATACTTACGATTTTGAGATTCTGTATCCTGGCACGGCTGTGAGGGGTCTGGAGAGGTCTTCACTCTGTATCCGACATAGTGCCAATATCGGCAACACTCAGTTCTCATACAGCAACATACATAAATAAACCACACAACACCTTTTTAGTGGAGAATTTTGCTGCAGGTTTATTTGCATAACCAATATGCCAACATGGTGGGTTATCTTACGGGCGATCCCAGGGCAGGCCAGCCCCTATGCCGCCTGCCCGTCTGATGAGCCAAATTGCACCGTGGCCGTCGCCAACCGGTGGTTACCAATTCTTGGGAGAGGCCACCTCTCCCCTCAGTGGACCGCCAGTCCACTCCTTACTCACGCCCCCACAGGTGGGCGGAGCGTTCCAGGCAGCCCCCGGTTGCTCAGACCCACAACCGCCTGTAGGCTAACGGGGCGCCGTAGTTCTTCCAGGGGACACGCTAAGACATCCCTGGGTATCCTTGGATTAGCACCCTGTTGTGCTGCTGCAATATAGTACCCTTCTGTACCTTGCAGACTCTGGATCGCCCTGTAACTCCTCCTGCAACACAAAAGAATAAGTTAGATTCTTCCCCTCCCCGTACTACCCTTTGGCCGTCCGCAGGGTAAGCGGTAGGGTGGGAAACAGCGAGACGGGTAGCGGTCAAGAGACCGTACCGTGGGCGGGGGAAGGCTTTTGTACCCCTGACCCCTCCCACGGCCGGAAGTGACGCGGCCCGCAGACCCCCTGGTCCCTAGCCCAGGGAGCCTAGACAGCAGACTTCTGTGCCTTCCTGTGGCACTAAGGCGGCCGCCCTGTTGGAGGGTCCCCTACGTGGCCCCCCTGGGTTGCCTTGGCATAGTGCCAATATCGGCAACACTCAGTTCTCATACATACATAAATAAACCACATGACACCTTTTTAGTGGAGAATTTTGCTGCAGGTTTATTTGCATAACCAATATGCCAACATGGTGGGTTATCTTACGGGCGATCCCAGGGCAGGCCAGCCCCTATGCTGCGTGCCCGTCTGATGAGCCAAATTGCACTGTGGCCGTCGCCAACCGGTGGTTACCAATTCTTGGGAGAGGCCACCTTTCCCCTCAGTGGACCGCCAGTCCACTCCCTTACTCACGCCCCCCCACAGGTGGGCGGAGCGTTCCAGGCAGCCCCGGTTGCTCAGACCCACAACCGCCTGTAGGCTAACGGGCCGCCGTAGTTCTTCCAGGGGACACGCTAAGACATCCTTGGGTATCCTTGGCTTAGCACCCTGTTGTGCTGCTGCAATATAGTACCCTTCTGTACCTTGCAGACTCTGGATCGCCCTGTAACTCCTCCACAGCTCTGGGGGTGGCCACCGTCACCACCAGGGCCCCCCACCAAGGCAGATATTCCTACCTATAGCCTGTTGCTTCCAAGGCCTCCCCAAGGTCCAGCAAAAAATAGGTCCATGCCTACCCTTGAGAGGTGAATCCCATCCACTTCCCAACCCAGTGGACTTGGCATGAAGTAAACCATGCCTGATGAAGCCAAATCCCCTTTTTTTTTTTGTGAATTTACGCATGGCGCTGTTCACTCTCCTACGTGATCTCAATTGCGTCTCCCGATCGGGCTCCTTGCCAAACTGGGCGAAGTAAAATTTAGGACCACCACAGTACACATGCCCCCAGTTAAATACTCAATTGACACATGATGTCCCTCATGTCTTGGAGCAGTCCTCTCCTCCCCAGAGTCGTCAGGTCATTCCCTCCCAAGTGTATGACCAGCATGTGAGGTGGACCGATCCCTCCCCCCAGTCTCTGCTGCAGCTTCATCAGCTCGTTCCAGCGCATACCCGGGTAACCTAGCCACGTGATCTCTGTGGCGGAGGAACGTGATCTCTGCTCCAGTGCATGCCTGGGACCCCCAACCCAAAATGGTGGTGGGAAAACCCATGCCTTCATTTCTTGAATTCCTCCAATCGCGCCACTCCAGACGCACGGAAGGCCATTCACCCAGACCCTTGGTCCTGGCCAAATTAAGACATGCTCGGTTGCCAACACCCAATGAGCACTGTACACCATTTTATACCTACACCAGTCTGCACATACTTACACAATAACCCCCGACAAGGTAGGCCTTCTTCTTGTTGCTTCTAGGGCCTCAACCCAGGTCCAACAAAAACAGTCCATGCCCCCTCTAGACAATGAACCCATCTGCTGCAAAAACACCCTGTGGACTTGGCATGCCGCAAACCATGCCTGACAAATCCAAACCCATTTGGCATGGCTGTTAACTTTCCAGCGTGAGGTTTCCACGGCCTCCCTGACCGGGCTCCTCGCCACACTAACCAAGGGGTTATCTCTGACCACTATAACCAACAAGCCCCCAAATAGATTGCTTAACCTACACCTGGAGGACTTCATATCTTGCAGCAGTTCCCTCCTCCCCAAGAGAGTCAGATCATTGCCACACAGGTGTATGACCAGGATGTTGGGAGGGGAGACACCCTCCCCTCTTCTCTGCTGCAGCTTCTTAGCAAGATGTTCCCGCGCAAGCCTCGGTATCCCAACCAAATTATCTCGGTGGCGGAAAAGCCCTGCCCCCAATCCTGCTTTCCGCCCACTGTGCCACTCTCATGGCGACAGAATGGCCAATCACCCAGACCTTTGCTCCTGGCAACTAAAGAAATGTAAGGTTGCGAACACATATTGCATTCATGAAAAACAAACAAACAAAACTCCAACGTGCACCTATTACACAATAACCCTGCACACTAACGGGTAGTCCCAGGTGCATTCAACATTCGCCTGCGACTACAAAACTTAAAATGTCCTCAGGCATTCCCTTGGGCAGCTCACGGAAGGAAGTCCTTATGAAACTTAGGGATTCCCCTTGTCCCTCAAAGGTACTCGTATTATCGACCTCCGAAAGACGAAATGCTAAGCGGACCTACCAGAATCTGTGACCAGGATGTCGAACAAAGCCCCTTTCGGTTCTGCCGCTCCACATGCCTGTGAATTTGAATCCCAGGTCAAACTTCAGGTACCTAACTCGCATCTCAAAGGCCTCCAAACCGGCTGACCCCAAAATTGCAGTCCCAGTGTTAGCTGCCAACTCCCAAGGAAATTCGCTTGACTGGAGCAACTGGCGACGTGCAATCAATTCTGGTCGGGGGACTTGGAGTAAACACATGAGTGATGTACATGCACCCCCCTAACTATGACTGTAAACTGTGCTCTGGTAGTTGTCCGTATTAGTGCTCCATCCCTTCCAATTCAGCACTATCGAGGCAAACCGCACCCTCTTGGGCATGTCACCCTCACGCCCCAGCTGACAGAAAGTGCCTATTCGTATGTAGCCTATTAACCTCACGATTTTCCCTGACGGTATACCAGGAATATGCTGAAACTTCGCATGTTTTGCTGCTGAGTGCGCGATGCACAATCACATATTTGTCTTTACCTCACAGCACATGATTCTCTCCCTGATTGGCTTACGGACGGAAGTACCGTTAAACTTTGGAATACCCAGTCCCACTTGCTTAATGCGCTCCTCTCCAGGCCCGCCCTGCAAGCTAATGATGCTGCCCATCCCGGAATGAGAGACTACAGGAAGCTAGCCATACCCGCAATGCCTGACAATGTAACGATGCCTCAATATCTGCTCTACCTGAACCAAGGTAAGAGGCGAGCTGTCAGCATGCCACTGGCCATACCCTCTCTTGGAGCACGAGGGCCTGGCCTCCTAGTAGACGCAGCACACGCATATCTCAAAAGACAACCCCGCTTTACTGCCCGCTTTACTTCCTGTCACAGTTATCTGAGTAATTAGTGAAAGATGCACGTTTGAACTGGCAACTGATACTGTTACTTACGCCTGCAACTGCTCTGCCCAGAGCAGCCCGCTAGCCAATGGCTTCCATTTAAAGGCGGTGCCAACAAACCTCCAAGCGCTTAAGGTGGTACCTCTGAGTAGGGCTCTAATCTAACTGATGTCCCTTGCATCTGATACCGCCTCTGGCTGAAGCCACTCAGTGTTACCGATGCCTTGGCGCTTCCTGACCCACCGCCAGCTGACCCTGATAGAATCTGTTCGTGACTGGGACTCAACAGTGCGGTGAACGCACGAGACATCCTAGCCTTACCTTAGCTCTTCACCCTGCTCCCACACAATTTTTAATTAGCCTTCGTATCGTCCATACAGGATAGACTTAGTACCATCTGCCCCTATTATCCTGTGCTACCAAACCTCATCATGACATCACAGGGATTACATAACTCACTAGGTCAGCACGAGACATCCTAGCCTGACCATAGCTCTTCACCAGGCTCCACCCAAGAACCCTCCACAAACCTTGTGGCCTAAAACATTCGCCCAGTGGGGTGGTTGCGAATGGACTGCAAACCACTCCTAGGCATTCTCTACCATCGTTGTTAATGGAGTTTCTGGTTGGCTAGAGTATGCACCTAAGCCTGGCCGAACCCACCTCTCTAGTCGGGAGAAGGGATCACACCTGAGGCTGACACCTGCCCACCCCTTAGGTGGTTAGGCAGAGACTTTGGCTTACCCCAGAGGCAGTGAAAATTGAATGTGCCAACCGCACTCCCACAGTGGCACCCTACAGAAGAGACTACATACCAGTTTATTTTAAATACCCTTCGTATCGTCCATACAAGAGAGACTTAGTACCATCTGCTCCTATTACCCTGTGCTACCAACCTCATAATGACATCACAGGGATTACATCACCCACTAGGTCAATCGGGCCACCGTCCTACAGCTCGGGAGTGAGAAGAGTCTTTCTAACGTAGCCAACCTACGGTTTATACGCAAGTGACTGGCCCCTTATGGGCGACCAAACCAAGGGTGAAGCAATGGGAGCATGAGGCCTTAAGCAACGGGTGTCTTTGTGTCCTGGAAACATCAATTAACCACGCAAAGAACCCAGAACATCTCCTTAAATGCGAGTCACCAGATCGTCAAAGAAATATTGATGGATTCGAGACATAGGTGCCATCCAAACTCTGAATTAAAATTGGCGAGAATAGTTCTTTGAAAGAAAAGCATTGAATGAATCGCTCATCAAAGTCCAAGGAAATACAACAACAGAGTATACAACACAGAGCACCCAACACCCGTGAACCTGCGCGGGGAGCCGGTCATTCGACATCGGGCGATGAAGGGAGCTTTAGATAAACAGCGCCCCTCACCCCTGCCACTCAGACAGCCAGAACTGAACGGTATAATGTAATGTGTGACAATATTCCGAGTGCTTGGTGCCAAGTCCTTCACAACAAACGCCAGCAAAGCTGACAGCATGGGGCGAGAAGCGACTACCCCTCAGCGAGTAAAAGTCTGCGGGGGAAGATCCTACCAACCCTGCCCTAACGAACCCACTCACTTACCGGGAATTCAGAAACTCGTCCCACCTAATTGCAACAAGCTGGGCATGACCGAGTAACGAACTAAAAGGGGCGGTACTAAGGGTGTCTCCCAGTTGTCAACTCATCCCTTCTAACCGAAAGATGAGTCCATAACAAATACAAAGCCGAGACTAAAAACAAGCTGTATCAACTAATCGCACATTGTCCCCTCTCGCTGAGACTGCATAGACAAAGAAGGTTAACACACCCCATTCCCATATTTCTCCTCTATTTTACAGTAACGTTTGACAGTGCACCAGGAGGCCTAGTGCATATGGCACCCCAAAAAGCTCCTCTTTGTGAAAGATCAACATCAACAAGGCTCTTCCTTCCACGGCATCGCATAATCTGCCCTCATGCAACCTTTCCGAAAGATGAAGTGACTGGCGCCGCCAGCACTAGAGCCTCGCTGAGGAGGATCGTGGACACCCAATGCAACAGTCTGTGCCTCTGAGCTACAGCGTGTCCTAGTGTGTTAAAACACGGGCGCAGGGTGGCCTGCACAGCTAAGCCCAAATGAATCGCACTACACCTCCAACCAACGCCAGGACATGCAAATATTACAGTCTACCTCATCCCCGTTGCCGTACTTATCTCGCTATAGTCACTGCGAGAACCCAAGTTCACAAACATCCCAACACAGGTGTGCCCAAAATGGCAGTACTAATCGCGATGTGTATAACTTGCCAGGCCCCAGAGAAGCGTTACTAGGTCAAGAAACTAACCGCTTGGACCAATAGCCACCTATGGGGTTTTGTTATTAGTTGACATAGCGTCCTGCCCCTGGTCCCGAAGGGGGGGGGGGAGGGGGCGGGAGGGAAATCTAGGAGCCTTGCAACTGCAGGCTTCCTACCTTGTTTCGTTCCATCTGCTCAGCGCCAGATTTGCTGACGCTACGTGTCCACTATGCATGCCTGGGTGCAGAGCTGCCTGTGGGCCACAGGATGGCTATGCACAAGGAAACTTTGGCGTTAAAACAACTCCTCAGGCACTGCTACACATGACCAACCAGAGTAAATACGAAGCAAAACCCGGAGGCCCATCCGCATCTATACGAAGCAAAACCCGGAGGCCCATCCGCATAAAGGAAAAAAGTTGTGGGCCCCGCGGAAAACAGAACAGGCCTGCTCGTACAAACTCCCCGTCCATGTTACCAGGGCCCTCTTCTACAGCCGAGACTCACCCAGCTCAAGCCAAGCCATGTTCCCGATTGGCGTCTCTCCCGAGAACAAGGACGTAAATTGCACACGTAATCCATGTTTTTCTAATGCCGCGGCCCAGGTCACACGGAAAGTGCGCTATTAACCGGAGGTTCTTGTAACCAAGGTCCCTGCTGTCCTCAGAAGGCATAATAACAAAGGCAGTATTTCAACCCCAAAAACAATGGAGAGAAGCAAAACCCAAGGAAAAAGCTCATCGAACCAATATGTCCGCCTATCACCTTTGCCCCACGCATAGTACCCTACGAAGTTCCGAATGAGACAAATGTGCCATTTACCTTGTTTATGTAGGGAATGTAAGTATTCTAAAAATTGCGCATGCTCCTAATTCTATTTCGGATCACACACCAATGCAATATGTAACGGCGGCCCTTGGCCGGCTGATCCCCGAGGAGAGTGGTAAACACAATATTACTTACACCAGCACCGAGAAACTGGTCAGTTCATTGTAGACACACAAGCAGAACTGCCTGCCTCTGTGGTGCAACGCTGCGACCCCTCGGTGAGGTAAGGTCGCAAGAATGCATGCTAACCTACCCAATGCTGGCCTAAATGTCTTTCCAAAACAAACCTTTAACGTCCCTGCCTATAACCGACATGACCATTCCAGTCGAAATACAGCTCAACATCTAGCGCAGCCCCAGGGAAATGGGCCTTTGGGAAGTGACGGACTAAAGACCAGTGAGGTAAAATGTACTGGCCATCTGAAGCGCGAAGCGCTATCTCAAAACAAGTAACCAACGCGCCACTGGCCCCCAGCAGAGCAAGCAAGGCATGATCCACGTGCAATGCCCAGTCGTGGCACCACCCACCCAGGCGTTCTTCCAACTGAATAAAGCAGCTGATGCGAACAAAGGCACCGCCCCAGCAGAGCAAGCAAGGCATGAAACACGTGCAATACCCAGTCGTGGCACCACCCACCCAGGCATTCTTCCAAATGAATAAAGCATCTGATGCGAACAAAGGCACCGGCAGTAGCCTCCGTTTGCCCAGCTTCATCCCGAAAACGTTTTTACATGCCCCCGAGGAGTCGGGGACTGCCTGCTCCTTCGCCCGGCCTTGCTCCTATGCCCGGCCCCCTCATCTCGTTAAGTTTAAAGTTGGTGCGTGTGTCCCCGGCCGAGCTGCAGACCACCTGCAAACACTCACTAACTCCCCCAGCTCCCAGTCCTCTGCAAGCGCCAACACACCCTCTGTCCCCCAGTGTGTGCCCCACACATGGGAAACATGCCGATAACAACCAAAGCACGAGTGGCCCGAGCATTCCGGCCAACCTAACCCGCTGCTGCACGGCATGGAAGGCAGCAGGGGCCGGGAACACGAGCATGGCCAACCTGTCTGTGATTAAGCGACGCTCACACCGCAAGCCGGCCCAGCTCCGAGCACCTTCTGGCCCCCGTGTCTGCCCCGCTTATGGAGGAGACATGCCGATGCACCTCAAAGCATGGGTGCATGCGCATTCCGGCAACAGAACACGCCCGAGCAAAACAACTGCCCCTCACTGGACACTCACTCACTGCCGTCGGCCACGGGCGCTCCTCCTAAAAAATGGCTGCCGTATGTCGTTGCGTGGTAAAGGGAGAACAACCAGGGAATTGCGCCACAGTGGCACTTAACCTCATTCTCGGCGCCTGATATAACTCTCGAAATTCAAGCCCCACCAAGCCTAACGCAACCCGTCGTGACACTAAGGATCCCGGACCCGACCAGGCGGCGTAGAAACCAAACGGCGGCAGGGTAGCGGCCAGCCGGGAGGGACCCGCTACCTTAAGCCCCCTGGAGCTGTCCTGCCCCCCCAAGGTGGCCGCAGCCACGGCAATGGCCGGGCTAGCAGCCTAGCCCCCGAAGGGGTGGGGAGGATACACTCACCGCACAACAGCTCCAGGAGGTGGACGGCCAAACAGCGAGGCGGGTAGCGGTCAAGAGACCGTACCGTGGGCGGGGGAAGGCTTTTGTACCCCTGTCCCACTCCCACGGCCGGAAGTGACGCGGCCCGCAGACCCCCTGGTCCCTAGCCCAGGGAGCCTAGACAGCAGACTTCTGTGCCTTCCTGTGGCACTAAGGCGGCCGCCCTGTTGGAGGGTCCCCTACGTGGCCCCCCTGGGCAGCCTTGGCAATCTCCGAGATTGAATCAGGCGCCTAATTCCAATCCAGGTCTTGGTTCTAGACCCAGGGCTGCCCCAGCCACGAACTCGTCCCTAACCAGATCGCATTTCTACTTCAACCCCTGACTGCAAAGCGTTCCCAAAGTCAGAGTGCAGGAAGTGACGCAGTACTGATGCAAATAGCGTTAGTTGCCTTCCTGCATGAGGTCAGGCGGTCCAGTGACGTCACTCGGAAGGATATAGATTATAGAAAATTCCACACCAAGGGGAGGGAACCCAGGCAGTGGCCTATGGCTTACAACTGCATGCCATTTGCACATGTCCCATGGAGATTGGCTTGTTGGCAGTCAGTCACCCCTGGATGTTGGGGCTCAGTGGAGATGACAATGCGAGTAGCTCACCTTATCAACACTTTGCTGTACTGTATGTGACCTCCAGTTAGAGACCTCCTGGGGTCACACACCTGACCATGCCCTGCACGCACCCCATCGTCATTAGGTCTGGCACGCCCCTATCTCATCTAGCACATCAGTTTCAGCCCCGAACCCCCAGTTTGTCCACGCGCGCGTCTTTCTTTTCTGCCCAAACAAACCTTGCCACCTCAGCTGCTTATCAGCTGTATGCTTATCAGCAGGAGTGCAATAATACCTTGTGAGACAGGAGCTTAGCCCTGGGAGGAGGGGGGGCGGTCATGCTGCACCCAGTGTGCGCCTGTGTGGAACTCCAGTGTTTGCTCAGTTCATGATTAACAATTCACTTCCCTTCCGTGGCTGTAAATCCAGTTCATGCCTTGGGCATGTTTGCTCTAGACACAGGAAATCGAATGTTGTGCAAGGGGTTGTCTCCTCGGAGCAATCTTTTGTTTATGGTCACTTTTCAGTTGGCCTGGTCTCTTTTTATGGTTGAGAAGCAGTGCTTTAAATGGGCAGGTGCTGTGAGGTACTGAGTACCTGCACTTCTTAAATCTGAAAGGGGAAGTACCGGCACTTCTCACTAGAGGCACAATGCTTTTAATGAGAGTACCGGCCCCTCGCAGTGCTTTTAATGAGAGTCCCGGCACCTCTCGCCATGCAGATGTGCCCAGACGTGGGTCCGGTGATCTCCATGCCACTGGAGTCAAGCTAGCCTGGCTGCTGAGGGTGATACCCCGAAACCGGTCCCAGGGTGATTGTTTCCAGTCCAGGGAGGACCTGGCTTGGCAGTTCGGGCTGGACTGTTCCCATGAGGCACAGGGTCAAGACTGATTTGCATATGGCTGGATCTGAAATTGAATGGCATGGGGAGCAAAAAAACGATGCATTTAGGCCCAGATCTCTGTACTGGGGTGAATGTTTGACATTGTGCAGCATTCTGTCCATTTGTTCTTTTTACATTTGTCACCCCAAGTGGGACTGGTACTGGTATGCCCAGACGTAGGTCCTGTGCTCTCCATGTCACTGGAGTCAAGCTAGCCTGGCTGATGAGGGGTGATGCCTGAATCCGGTCCCAGGATGCTTGTTTCCAACAAAAGCAAACACAAAGAGATGATGGACGGAGCTTGAAACTTTTCAGACATTCACCCCCAGTCACAGATCTGAGTTGAATCCATCATCATTCTTTAGCTCAATTCACCACCCCAGTTCAGACGCAGCCACAAGCAAATTAGTCTTGACCCTGTGCATCATGGGAACAGTCCAGCCCGATCTGCCAGGCCAGGTTCTTCTCCCTGGACCGGAAACAAGCATCCTGGGACCAGTTTCAGGGTAACACCCCTCATCAGCCAGGCTAGCTTGAATCCAGTGGCAAAATGAGCAAAGGACCCACGTCTGGGCATACCCTGGCAATTTAGGGCAAACAAAGCAAACACAAATAGATGATGGACAGAGCACTGAACCTTTTCAGACACTCACCCCCAGATTCTTAAAATACATGGAGCAACATTTTAGTCAAGGCCACTGGATTTAAGCAATTCTGCAAATGCTTTTTTCCCCCCCATGATAATGGATTTGCCACGTTTGCCAGTCTGCCAGTCTGCCAGTCTGCCAAACAGGTACCTTGTGTGTAAGGTTCTGTATGTTAGGCAGTGATAATCTGTGATCTGCTGCGTAATCTGCAGATATTAAGGAAAAAATTAGCTTCTAGCTCAAACGGATCAAAATTTACTAAAAACGTGGCGATAGGCATTCGCGCACAGAGGAAGGTCCCTTTTAACGGTAGACTGGTCACCTTTCATTTGCTTATTTCTGTATTTGGTTGTTAAACAGGTACTAAATAGGTCAAATCTTTGCCCAGACAGTATTACCAAGTGCAAAAATTACAAAATAATGAAGCAGTACTATCAAAAAATGTGCCACATTATTCCATATAATTTGCCTTTTCTTATCACATAATTTAGTCCATATTTGATGCTCCACTGCTGCATAATTCCAGTGGCCCTCATAAAAGTGCCCATGGTCTATTAAATAAACACAAGAGAGGCTTTGTTTTACAGCGCACACCCTGAACTCACGAATTTCAAGGTCCTGTCGTGATAATAAAGAAAAAAGAGGCAGGGTGAAATTAAATATTTTCCTCGAATGACACACTTTGGTCATGCGGGGAAGCCGGGATTGAGGCCAAGTTTTTTGTTTTCATATTGTGCAATTCAGCCACTACATGGGTATCTATTTATCACTCCTGCATTTATATCAAAGGTTAATGTTTGTCTTTAATTCTTGTCTCATGACGTTAGAGAGTAGATGGCAGGCACTAGCCACATGAAGGCTCGGCACGTTTTGGGCTTGAGTATCCAAGAGGACCTCGAGCTGAGCCAGGCATCTAGCTCCAGCCATCAGTGGCTTGCCCACCTCTAGGCAGCATGAACACTAAAGCATCGTAAGGTGGCCTTTGGCATGATGTGGCACCCTGGTTGCCGTAAAATGGTGGTGTAAATTCGTCCACCTCTTCTGTCCCTCCTGTAGGTGTTGCAGCTTTACGAGACCGGCCAGCTTCTGATGCGCAGAGCGCATGAACCCATCTCCCAAGCAGAGCTGGCATCAAGGCTGGCAGCACTGAAGCACCGGGCAACCGGGGCCTGCCATCCGCCAAACAGGTACGTTGTGAGTAAGGGTCTGTGTGTCAGGATAGAGATGTTAAACCAGTCTAAGTCACAGACAGTGACAAAAGGACAGCCCTGTGTCACAGTGGCACCGGGGAAGGAGTTCAGTCCTCAGTCACAGGTAGTGACACTGGGGCAGGAGATGAACCCCTAGTTACAGACAGTGAGAAAAGTACTGGGGAACAATCCTCAGTCGCAGTGGCACCAGGAGTGGGAATCAGCCATCAGCCACTGACAGTGACACCAGGAAGGGGATCAGCCCTCAGCCACTGACAGTGACTCCAGAAGGGGGAATCAGCCATCAGCCACTTACAGTGACACCGGGATTGGGAATCAGCCCTCAGCTACTGACAGTGACTCCAGAGGGGAAATCAGCCCTCAGCTACTGACAGTGACTCCAGAGGGGAAATCAGCCCTCAGCCACTGACAGTGACTCCAGAAGGGGAATCAGCCATCAGCCACTTACAGTGACACCTGCAGTGGGAATCAGCCACTGACAGTGACACGGGGAGGGGGAATCAGCCCTCAGCCACTGACAGTGACTCCAGGAGTGGGAATCAGCCATCAGCCACTGACAGTGACACGGGGAGTAGGAATCAGCCCTCAGTCACTGACAGTGACACCAGGAGGGGGAATCAGCCCTTAGCCACTGACAGTGACTCCAGGAGGGGAAATCAGCCCTCAGCCACTGACAGTGACTCCAGAGGGGAAATCAGCCCTCAGCCACTGACAGTGACACCAGGAGGAGGAATCATCCCTCAGCCACTGACAGTAGAAGGGGAAATCAGTCCTCAGCCACAGACAGTGACTCCAGGAGGGGTAATCAGCCCTCAGCCACTGACAGTGACATCAGGAGGGGGATCAGTTATCAGCCACTTACAGTGACACCGTGAGTGGGAATCAGCCCTCAGCCACTGACAGTGACACCAGGAGGGAGAATCAGCCCTCAGCCACTGACAGTTGCTCCAGGAGGGGAAATCAGTCCTCAGCCACTGACAGTGACATCATGAGGGGGAATCAGTTATCAGCCAGTGACAGCAGGAGGAGAAATCAGCCCTCAGCCACTGATAGTAGAAGGGGGAAATCAGTGCTCAGCCACAGACAGTGACTCCAGGAGGGGTAATCAGCCCTCAGCCACTGACAGTGACATCAGGAGGGGGACTCAGTTATCAGCCACTTACAGTGACACCGGGAGTGTGAATCAGCCACTGACAGTGACACGGGGAGGGGGAATCAGCCCTCAGTCACTGACAGTGACTCCAGGAGTGGGAATCAGCCCTCAGCCACTGACAGTGACATCAGAAGGGGGAATCAGTTATCAGCCACTTACAGTGACACCGGGAGTGGGAATCAGCCACTGACAGTGACACGGGGAGGGGGAATCAGCCCTCAGTCACTGACAGTGACTCCAGGAGTGGGAATCAGCCATCAGCCACTGACAGTGACACAGGGAGTGGGAATCAGCCCTCAGTCACTGACAGTGACTCCGAGAGGGGGAATCAGCCCTCAGCCACTGACAGGGACTCCAGAGGGGAAATCAGCCCTCAGCCACTGACTGTGACTCCAGAAGGGGGAATCAGCCATCAGCCACTTACAGTGACACCTGCAGTGGGAATCAGCCACTGACAGTGACACGGGGCGGGGGAATCAGCCCTCAGCCACTGACAGTGACTCCAGGAGTGGGAATCAGCCATCAGCCACTGACAGTGACACGGGGAGTAGGAATCAGCCCTCAGCCACTGACAGTGACTCCAGAGGGGAAATCAGCCCTCAGCCACTGACAGTGACACCAGGAGGAGGAATCATCCCTCAGCCACTGACAGTAGAAGGGGGAAATCAGTCCTCAGCCACAGACAGTGACTCCAGGAGGGGTAATCAGCCCTCAGCCACTGACAGTGACATCAGGAGGGGGGGATCAGTTATCAGCCACTTACAGTGACACCGTGAGTGGGAATCAGCCCTCAGCCACTGACAGTGACACCAGGAGGGAGAATCAGCCCTCAGCCACTGACAGTTGCTCCAGGAGGGGGAAATCAGTCCTCAGCCACTGACAGTGACATCATGAGGGGGAATCAGTTATCAGCCAGTGACAGCAGGAGGAGAAATCAGCCCTCAGCCACTGATAGTAGAAGGGGGAAATCAGTGCTCAGCCACAGACAGTGACTCCAGGAGGGGTAATCAGCCCTCAGCCACTGACAGTGACATCAGGAGGGGGAATCAGTTATCAGCCACTTACAGTGACACCGGGAGTGTGAATCAGCCACTGACAGTGACACGGGGAGGGGGAATCAGCCCTCAGTCACTGACAGTGACTCCAGGAGTGGGAATCAGCCCTCAGCCACTGACAGTGACATCAGGAGGGGGAATCAGTTATCAGCCACTTACAGTGACACCGGGAGTGGGAATCAGCCACTGACAGTGACACGGGGAGGGGGAATCAGCCCTCAGTCACTGACAGTGACTCCAGGAGTGGGAATCAGCCATCAGCCACTGACAGTGACACAGGGAGTGGGAATTAGCCCTCAGTCACTGACAGTGACTCCGAGAGGGGGAATCAGCCCTCAGCCACTGACAGGGACTCCAGAGGGGAAATCAGCCCTCAGCCACTGACTGTGACTCCAGAAGGGGGAATCAGCCATCAGCCACTTACAGTGACACCTGGAGTGGGAATCAGCCACTGACAATGACACGGGGAGGGGGAATCAGCCCTCAGCCACTGACAGGGACTCCAGGTGTGGGAATCAGCCCTCAGCCAGTGACAGTGACACAGGGAGTGGGAATCAGCCCTCAGTCACTGACAGTGACTCTGAGAGGGGGAATCAGCCCTCAGCCATCGATACGGAAGCTACAGATTGTTCAAAACTGCGCCGCGCGCATGCTCATGAACATCCCAAAGCGGTCCTCCGCTAAACCAGCTTTGGCATCCTTACATTGGCTTCCTATCCGTGAGCGCATAGAGTTTAAGGCTCTATGTATAGCCCACAGGTCACTCTCAGGTAAGGGATCCCTGGTCATTCCGTCCCTTATCCATCGATACCGTCCTAACAGAGCCTTAGGTCAGAAACTAAACTTCTACTGTCAACCCCAAGAATAAAGAGAGCACGAAGTGGCGGCCGCCTCTATTCGTATAATGTGGCCAAGATCTGGAATGGCTTGCCTCCACAGATCCGTGACCAACCTAATTATCTCATCTTCCGGAAGCAGATTAAAACATTACTCTTCCCAAAATGAATAGCTTTCAGCTTAAGTGTGTTAGCAGGCAATAGCGCGGGGATGCCCTTGGGTAACCAGGCGCTTTACAAATCTTGTTTTCATTTCATTTCATTTCAGCCACTGACAGTGCCCTCCAGAGGGGAAATCAGCCCTCAGCCACTGACAGTGACTCCAGGAGGGGGCATCAGCCATTTACAGTGACACCTGGAGTGGGAATCAGCCACTGACACAGGGAGAGGGAATCAGCCCTCAGCCACTGACAGTGACTCCAGGAGTGGGAATCAGCCACCAGCCACTGACAGTGACACGGGGAGTGGGAATCAGCCCTCAGTCACTGACAGTGACTCCGAGAGGGGGAATCAGCCCTCAGCCACTGACAGTGACTCCAGGAGGGGGAATCAGCCACTGACAGTGACTCCAGGAGTGGGAACCAGCCCTCAGCCACTCACAGTGACACCAGGAGGGGGAATCAGCCCTCAGCCAGTGACAGTGGGGGGGAATCAGCCCTCAGTCACAGACAGTGACTCCAGGAGGGGGAATCAGCCCTCAGCCACTGACAGTAGGAGGGAGAAATCAGTCCTCAGCCACAGACAGTGACTCCAGGAGGGGGGATCAGCCATCAGCCACTGACAGTGACATCAGGAGGGGGGATCAGTTATCAGCCACTTACAGTGACACAGGGAGTGGCAATCAGCCCTCAGCCACTGACAGTGACAGTGACACCAGGAGGGGGAATCAGCCCTCAGCCACTGACAGTAGGAGGGGGAAATCAGTCCTCAGCCACAGACAGTGACTCCAGGAGGGGGAATCAGCCCTCAGCTACTGACAGTGACACCAGGAGGAGGAATTAGCCCTCAGCCACTGAGAGTAGAAGGGGGAAATCAGTTCTCAGCCACAGGCAGTGGCTCCAGGAGGGGTAATCGGCACTCAGCCACTGACAGTGACATCAGTAGGGGGGGATCAGTTATCAGCCACTTACAGTGACACCAGGAGGGGGAATCAGCCCTCAGCCATTACCAGTGACGCCAGGAGGAGAAATCAGCCCTCAGCCACTGACAGTAGGAGGGGAAATCAGTCCTCAGCCACAGACAGTGACTCCAGGAGGGGTAATCAGCCCTCAGCCACTGATATTAGGAGGGGGAAATCAGGCCTCAGCCACAGTGACTCCAGGAGCGGTAATCAGCCCTCAGCCACTGACAGTGACATCAGGAGGGGGGATCAGTTATCAGCCACTTACAGTGACACCGGGAGTGGGAATCAGCCCTCAGCCACTGACAGTGACACCAGGAGGGAGAATCAGCCCTCAGCCACTGACAGTGGCTCCAGGAGGAGAAATCAGCCCTCAGCCACTGATAGTAGAAGGGGGAAATCAGTGCTCAGACAGTGACTCCAGGAGGGGTAATCAGCCCTCAGCCACTGACAGTGACATCAGGAGGGGGAATCAGTTATCAGCCACTTACAGTGACACCGGGAGTGGGAATCTGCCACTGACAGTGACACGGGGAGTGGGAATCAGCCCTCAGTCACTGACAGTGACTCCGAGAGGGGGAATCAGCCCTCAGCCACTGACTGTGACTCCAGAAGGGGGAATCAGCCATCAGCCACTTACAGTGACACCTGGAGTGGGAATCAGCCACTGACAGTGACACGGGGAGGGGGAATCAGCCCTCAGCCACTGACAGTGACTCTGAGAGGGGGAATCAGCCCTCAGCCACTGACAGTGCCCTCCAGAGGGGGAATCAGCCCTCAGCCACTGACAGTGACTCCAGGAGGGGGAATCAGCCCTCAGCCATTTACAGTGACACCTGGAGTGGGAATCAGCCACTGACAGTGACACAGGGAGAGGGAATCAGCCCTCAGCCACTGACTCCAGGAGTGGGAATCAGCCATCAGCCACTGACAGTGACACGGGGAGTGGGAGTCAGCCCTCAGTCACTGACAGTGACTCCGAGAGGGGGAATCAGCCCTCAGCCACTGACAGTGACTCCAGGAGGGGGAATCAGCCCTCAGCCACTGACAGTGACTCCAGGAGGGGGAATCAGCCCTCAGCCATTTACAGTGACACCTGGAGTGGGAATCAGCCACTGACAGTGACACAGGGAGAGGGAATCAGCCCTCAGCCACTGACTCCAGGAGTGGGAATCAGCCATCAGCCACTGACAGTGACACGGGGAGTGGGAGTCAGCCCTCAGTCACTGACAGTGACTCCGAGAGGGGGAATCAGCCCTCAGCCACTGACAGTGACTCCAGGAGGGGGAATCAGCCACTGACAGTGACTCCAGGAGTGGGAACCAGCCCTCAGCCACTCACAGTGACACCAGGAGGGGGAATCAGCCCTCAGCCAGTGACAGTGGGGGGGGGAAATCAGCCCTCAGCCACAGACAGTGACTCCAGGAGGGGGAATCAGCCCTCAGCCACAGACAGTGACTCCAGGAGGGGGGATCAGCCATCAGCCACTGACAGTGACATCAGGAGGGGGGATCAGTTATCAGCCACTTACAGTGACACCAGGAGTGGGAATCAGCCCTCAGCCACTGACAGTGACACCAGGAGGGGGAATCAGCCCTCAGCCACTGACAGTGGCTCCAGGAGGGGGAATCAGCCCTCAGCCACTGACAGTAGGAGGGGGAAATCAGTCCTCAGCCACTGACAGTGACTCCAGGAGGGGGAATCAGCCCTCAGCCACTGACAGTGACACCAGGAGGAGGAATCAGCCCTCAGCCACTGACAGTAGAAGGGGGAAATCAGTTCTCAGCCACAGGCAGTGGCTCCAGGAGGGGTAATCGGCCCTCAGCCACTGACAGTGACACCAGGAGGGGGAATCAGCCCTCAGCCATTACCAGTGAAGCCATGAGGAGAAATCAGCCCTCAGCCACTGACAGTAGGAGGGGAAATCAGTCCTCAGTCACAGACAGTGACTCCAGGAGGGGTAATCAGCCCTCAGCCACTGATAGTAGGAGGGGGAAATCAGTCCTCAGCCACAGACAGTGACTCCGGAGGGGAAATCAGCCCTCAGACACTGACAGTGGCTATAGGAGGGGGAATCAGCCCTCAGCCACTGACAGTAGGAGGGTGAACTCAGTCACAGACAGTGACTCCAGGAGGGGGGGATCAGCCATCAGCCACTGAGAGTGACACCAGGAGGAGGAATCAGCCCTCAGCCACTGACAGTAGGAGGGGGAAATCAGTCCTCAGCCACAGACAGTGACTCCAGGAGGGGTAATCAGCCCTCAGCCACTGACAGTGACATCGGGAGGGGGAATCAGTTATCAGCCATTTACAGTGACACCAGGAGTGGGAATCAGCCCTCAGCCACTGACACTGACACCAGGAGGGGGAATCAGCCCTCAGCCACTGACACTGACACCAGGAGGGGGAATCAGCCCTCAGCCACTGAAAGTAGGAGGGTGAAATCAGTCCTCAGCCACAGACAGTGACTCCAGGAGGGGGAAATTGTTCTCAGCCACTGACAGTGATATCAGGAGGGGGAATCAGTTATCAGCCACTGACAGTGACACCAGGAGTTGGAATCAGTCCTCAGCCACTGACAGTGACTCAAGAGGGAAAATAAGCCATCAGCCACTTACAGCAACACCAGGAGAGGGAATCAGCCACTGACAATGATACGGGGAGGAGGAATCCCCCTTCAGTCACTGACAGTGACTCCGGGAGGGGGAATCAGCCCTCAGCCACTGACAGTGACTCCAGAGGGGAAATCAGCCCTCAGCCACTGACAGTGGCTCCAGGAGGGGGAATCAGCCATCAGCCACTGACAGTGACTCCAGGAGTGGGAATCAGACCTCAGCCACTGACAGTGACACCAGGAGTGGGAATCAGACCTCAGCCATTGACACTGATGCCAGGAGGAGGAATCAGCCCTCAGCCACTAACAGTAGGAGGGGGAAATCAGTCCTCAGCCACAGTGACTCCAGGACGGGGAATCAGCCTTCAGCCACTGACAGTAGGAGGGGGGAATCAGTCCTCAGCCACAGACAGTGACTCCAGGAGGGGGAATGAGCCCTCAGCCATTGACACTGATGCCAGGAGGAGGAATCAGCCCTCAGACACTGACAGTAGGAGGGGGAAATCAGACCTCAGCCACAGACAGGGACTCCAGAGGGGAAATCAGCCCTCAGACACCGACAGTGGCACCAGGAGGTGGGAAATCAGTCCTCGGCCACAGACAGGGACTCCAAGAGGAGGAATCAGCCCTCAGCCACTGACAGTGACACAGAGACCGGGAGCTCATCCTTCACTCACAGGCAGCGACACACAGGACTGCTCACACTGGCAGCACCTTTGCCACCACTAGTCTCAGGGGTCATGAAGGCTGGAAGTGATCCATGGTTGAGGCATGTTTACTTTCTGTAGTTCGCTTTGTTGACCTGTCCACAACTCCTCAGTACAAAACAAGAGGCTGCTGATTAGCTAAGGCTCATTGGGTCAACCCTGTAATGTCATTGGGGTCAAAGATTGAACTATATCACTTCCTCTGCCCCTGGTATTTTGATGTCTCAACTCCCACACATGCAGGATGCTTGCATGGAAGTTTGAATCCATCCAGGATTAATTCTCATCTGTGTTTTCCTCTCAAAGGTGCGAACTGAAGGACTCGATCCCCACAGACATGTGGTCAGCCTACAACGAGGACTATTGGATGAGGAAGGTTCTACTTTACCTCAACCAACTCTTGGAAAAGAGATGCTCGGCTACTCATGCGAAAACGATGTTCCTGGGTAAGAAGGAGCCTCATGTGCTGCAGTTCCCTTCCAAAAGGCTGAGTACAACATCCATTTTAAGGCATTCTCATTTCTCAGTGATTTCTCTTTCCTCAATCTTCATCTCGCATCCATCTTCTCTCATCCCTTACCATCCTTCCGCATCCTTTATCTCTTGTCCGTCATCCATCATTTGTCATCCATCATCAATTATTCCTCATCCATCTATCTCACTTAAACTGAACGGCAGAAAGACACAAGTTATGATTATGGGAAACAACCCCTCAAAATGGTTAGAAATTGATTGACCAGAGCAGTTAGGTGATCGTCCCAAACCAACACAGGCCTTAAAGAACCTGGATTGTGGCTTGATGACAGACTTAATATGGAAACACAGGCCCGCAAACTTTCAGGAGTTACTTTGGCATCCTTAGATCTTTGAAGAAATGTCTTCAATGGTTACCTCCGCCTACGGAGAGACTGGTGGTCCAGAGTCTGGTCTGTTTTAGGCTAGACTATGGTAACACCCTGTACATTAGAAGTCCTAAGTATGTCATTAAAAGATTACAGGTAGTCCAGAATGCCGCTGCTAGAATTTTATGCAAAATACCCAAATATCAGTCAGCGGGCCCAGCGTTGGCAGCCGCATATTGGCTGCCCATACAAAAGAGGATTCAATCCAAAGCCCTGTGTATAGCCCACAAGATGATTCATGGCAACAACCCTCCAATTATCTCAAAATAGATCTCGTCTTATGCTCTCACACAAACACTTCGTTCACTTTCTCATAGACTTCTGAAAGTCCCTGTGATCAGAAAAACAAGATACAGAGCTGTTCTTTTTCTTGTTGTGTACCTAAACTGTGGAATGGCCTCCCTATATGCCTTAAATTTGAACAGTCAGAAGTAAAGTTCAGAAAACTATTGAAACTATATCTGTTCTAGATAGGTTGCTTGTGCGGTCTTGGTCCGAGTTGGTGAGTTAGCACTGGGAAGCCTTGACAAAGTAGCCATGCGCTCTGGAACAACCACGTAGAATGGAATAGATTATCATTAGGTAAGCTTCTTCTAATTTCCCTCATCCATCATTACTCTTCCCTCGACCATCATTCCTCAATCCTCATCCATCAATTCTTATCCCTCAACCACATTTCCTCAGTCCTCATTCATCATTCCTCATCCATCACACTTCATCCATCGTACCTCATGCATTATTCCTTATCCCTCGACCACCCATCTTTCTCAGTCCTCATTCTTAATCCATCATTCTCCATGCTTCCTTGCCCATCCTTCATTCCTGATTCGTAATTACTGTGCATCCCTTGATCCCCTGTGCCCAGCCCCCAATGCCTCATCCCTCCTGCTCACCTCAAGAGTGACGGATGCAGTGGGCACAGAGCTGGATGCCATAGACTAGGCCAGAGCTGGATTAAGGTCATTCCTAACTGAAGTCTGTTCCACTGAACTTCCAGAGGTGCGTGCCTGCTGAGAAGCCTGGTCATTTCCCTACAGGTCCGTGAACCAGACACACCAGGTGTTTGTCCCAGGATACTCAAATTTAGGGGTAATTAGGTCAGGACGTCAAAAAACATTGGACACAAAATATTGGTAAGGGTCCAGGCACGTATTAATAGTAGAGGGTCATGGCCCTGGATTGGCTAAGGTACAGTGTAAGAAAAATGGGTTTATTAAAATAAAATAAGGATTGGGTAAAGGAAGATGGGGGCACACCCCATAAAAAAGTGATCATTAGAAAAGGTAATGCGTAAAAAGTAATGGGATGGGTACAAATAAGTAGTAAGGGTTTCTGGTAAAATATGCAAAGGGTGAAAGGTTATATTAAGGGAAAGAGATCCGGGACTCTCTTCCTTCATAATAGTAATTTAAAAAAAGGTTATTCTCGGAACTTACATCACCATTTACAGTTAAAAGCCAGGATTAATAGATCACCCGTGATTTTCTAAAAGTCAGTGATCATCCGTAAAAGGCACAGAAGCAGGTCCCTGCCAGGATTCCATGAAGCTCGATGAGAGACTCATTCATTTGATAACTCCATTATCACCTTCATCTGATAGCTCCATTATCACCTTCATTTGATAGCTCCATTATCACCTTCATTTGATAGCTCCATTATCACCTTCATTTGATAGCTCCATTATCACCTTCATTTGATAGCTCCATTATCACCATCATTTGATAGCTCCATTATCACCTTCATTTGATAGCTCCATTATCACCTTCATTTGATAGCTCCATTATCACCTTCATTTGATAGCTCCATTATCACCTTCATTTGATAGCTCCATTATCACCTTCATTTGAGAACTCCATCATCACCTTCATTTGATAACTCCATTCTCACCTTCATTTGATAACTTCATTATCACCTTAATTTGAGAACTCCATTATCACCTTCATTTGAGAACTCCATCACCTTCATTTGATAGCTCCATCATCACCTTCATTTGATAGCTCCATTATCACCTTCATTTGATAGCTCCATTATCACCTTCATTTGATAGCTCCATTATCAGCTTCATTTGATAACTTCATTATCACCTTCATTTGAGAACTCCATTAGAGAACTCCATTATCACCTTCCTTTGATAACTCCATTATCACCTTCATTTGAGAACTCCATTATCACCTTCATTTGATAACTCCATCATCACCTTCATTTGATAGCTTCATTATCACCTTCATTTGATAACTCCATTATCACCTTCATTTGATAACTCCATTATCACCTTCTTTTGATAGCTCCATTATCACCTTCTTTTGATAGCTCCATTATCACCTTCATTTGATAGCTCCATTATCGCCTTTAGATGATATTTCTATTATTCCTCATGTGGTCCCTGGCTAGTTTTGCACTCAGCAGGTTAGGTACAAATGCCCCTATTCCTTTCGGAAGCTCCAGAATGGGGCCTGGAAATCAAAGCCATGTTAAGAGTATATTTGAGCTGTGCACATCTAGGAAGCTTTTTTTCTCCAATGGGTGCGGGTTCATAGACCAGTAAATGGCCAGTCCTCAGGGTTGCAGAATACAGGCAAACCCAAGGAGAGAGAAAAACGAGAGAAGAGAGGCGCCCAGTCTGTAGTCTGAGCTGGGCCCCTTCATGTGTTGTCAAAGATATTTATAAAATCTTACTGAGGCAAAGGCACTGCATGGTTGGTATAAAGGCCCAGCCCACCATCTCTGGCCTTGGAGCTAGGGTGGATGCCATGCTGAACCTTCAATTATTAATAAGGTCTCCGCTGCGTGGTTAGTCCATTGTAAACCTGCTGATGGCCCACCAGAGGCATGTCACAGAGCATCTTACAGAGGCAGCACAGCAATGGAGGTAGGAATATTGCTAATAGTAGAACAGAAAGGAGAAACATTTATAGAGTGCAGACATTCACTCAAAAGGCATCTTGGCGCTAAAGACCAAGAGAAGCTGGGACGGAGCCTACACAGGAGACAATGCCTTGCCTACAAAATAAATATGTTATTTATGGCCTTCTGGAATATCATACAGGAGCTGATTGCTTTAATCCCAATGAGCATTCTATTCCACAACAAAGGTACCAAACAGGATGGAGCTCTGCCGCCTAATCCTGCCCTTTTAATTCTAGAGATCACAAATAGTACCTGAGACTTGAACTAGGCTTGTACGGAAGTGCCAAAAAAACTCCACCGTACTCCGCGGATTTCCGCAAGCGGTGGAGTGAGATAAGATGCACTGCTTACGATGATTATTAGCACCGGGAGCTTGTCCCGTGCTGTAAAATCAGCGCAAATTGCACCACGCGCAGCGCAAGAGTGCTCATCTTCTTTCTGCTGCTCGCGTAGATGTTCTACTCGAGCAACAGCATCCTCAACACAAGCGCAGGTTTCTCAACGCGAGCGGTAGCGACTTGCTGTGACCGCCTGTGTTGAGAAATCTCACCGGGAGCTGGTCTAGCGTGCGTTTTTCCTCGCTTGTGCTCGCCAACTTAACATTGGTGAGCCGCAAGAGAGGAAAAACGCCGCTCCGCTACGTGGAGTTTTTTATGGAACTCTGCGCACTACGCAGAATACAGAGTGGGGAAAACTCACCAAGTGGAGCAGAATTTTACGCCCAGTTAGAACGAAAAAACCTCCAGGGATGTTAGGGCTGAAAAAAATCCGATAAGGGATTTTTCCAGCCCACAGACAATCTTAAACTCCCTAAGCCAAGAATTTTAAAAATAACCCTCTGCTTAACAGGAGCCGATGCAAGTTAGTCCTTGTTTGTGAGACATTATTATTATTATTGCATTTGTAAAGCGCATCTTTCACCTCAAAGGTATCCTGGTGCTGACCTAATTAGAACAAGCTATAAAACACAGGAAAACTGTTAAGTCCATACCTGGCCTTACTGGGGCTATCTAGGAAAAAAAAACAATTTTTAAGAGCTTTTCTGAACTGAAAAAGGTCATTGCTGGCTCTCAGGGGCTGGCAATTTGTTCCATAGTTGAGCTGCCCTCACTGAGAAGGTCTGACCTCCATATCTCACTTTCCGAAATTTCGGAATACATAGGAGATTGGCTGAAGAAGAGCGTAGGTTCCTTGGTGGTATGTAACGTTTGAATTTTCTTTGTAAGGGGGTGGGTCCCGTTTCCTGTATTGCCTTATGCACAATGCATAGTGATTTAAATGTGATCCTTTCCTTTACCGGAAGCCAGTGAAGTTCCTTCATGGTACCAGGGGAGGATCAAATTGTTTTAACCCACCTACCAGTCTGACTGCCATGTTCTGGATTCTTTGCTGAGCTGTATGAAGACTGCGGCAGACCTAAATAAAGTAGGAAACAGTAATCTACTTTACCCATACAGTTGCAGAGACCACTTGTGAATCCATATGATTCAGTAAGAAAGAGCAAATCTGTGTCAACATCTTTAATTGGAAGAAGCAGGATGATGAGACGGCTTTAATCTGGTGATACATTCAGTCATAACCATCCAAAAGGTCCCAAAAAGATTTAACTTTACCCAGGGAGTAGGAGCAAGACCTAGGCAGATAGGCCAGATGGTATTATCCCATCTGGTCACCTGTTTGCCCACTAACAGAAGCTCAGATAGACTGGGATTGAGCTGCAGAAAAGTCTCAGCCATCAACCACTATACTGCCAACAAACACCAGTCGTGTTATCTGCAGAGCCAGGGACTTTTTGGTCCAATCTTTAAATCAGCTGGGTGTTGTCCGGATAAGCGGCAGCAAGGGACCCAAACGATTTGACAAGGAGGAATTGAGGTTCTTAATATATGTTTATGGTGGAACAGTATTTCGGGTGGGCCAGTGAGTCAAACTTGTGATGTCACTGGAAAGTTAAGGGTTGAATGACATCAGTATGTATCAGAATGATACAGTAGATCAAGGGCAGCATATTTACATTTCCTTGACAGGCTGTCACCATTTCCACATCAGTCTTTTACGGCGTTAAGTCTTCCAGATATGGTGACGAACCAGTCGCCCAGTCTGGCAAGAGTGACCTGAACTTTGGCTGAGCCAATGGTTGAGCCTAGGGTGTCTCCAGCAGCACAAAGCCTGCTTCTAAGGAGAAAGGTAAATAGGGTGACTACGCTGCCAGAGCGCAAACAGCAAATTGCTATATTTTAGCATAATCTACTATATCGTCCTACTCTAAACCAGGCCCCATACCTTTGTCTTTCTGAAGCAAGTTTAGGGGGGGTTTTACTTGGTAAATGAGGAGACAAAACAGAAACCCTTCATTCTGCTCCAAATGATGCACAACTGCACCTCATAAGGCTACGACCAGTCACACAACTTCTTCAACATGGTGGTTGTTGTGATCCAGGTCTTATAACCGTATGTTTTTTTTCCCCACTGCAGATATCGCCAGCTCCTTCCCGTTGTTTGGAACAACACTGCTGCTGCTGGCCAATATTCAACCTCTAGAAGCCTGCATGCAACCAAGCGAGGCCAAGACCTGCACAACAGGCATGGATGGGAAGGTATGGCTCATATACAATTCATAACTGGAGTTGTTTTATTAGTGTTCCTGTACTTCCCTCCTGTAGACCTGTTGATATTCAGTTTTTGACCTTGGTTAGATAAGGTTACCATAGAATGCCATGAATATACTCACCCTTACCCCATGGCTTTTTGTTTCAAATGTGCTCTGTGGATGCAGAGCACTGATGGCAAATGTCCTTGGCATTAGGGTAAAATATGGATCCAGGGCAAGACAGTGCTCGGCTAAAACTGGATATAGAACATATAAGGTAAATGTTCTTTCTGTGGCCCATAAAATGTTGTCATGGATGGTCTATGATGGTGCTGAAAGGGTAAATAGAGGTCTCAGCTGGGCCTTAAGGTTCCTGCTAGACCAGACACACTATGGTGGCCACTTGGAAGGCTAAAACGTGAACACTATGCCCCTTCCCTCAGGATGAGGCATTTCTTTAAGTTTAGGAATATTCCAATCTTTATCCCAGCTGTTAGATTATCTAAACTGAGATGTGAAGTGTTCATGTTGGGTTACCAGACAGAAGAGGTTAAATTAGTGCTCAAGTTGGAAAATTAAGGTCAATGCTTCAACAAGGTATACGCAGTGTTGGACGCAAAAAAAGAACCCAGGAAAAGTATGTTCCGAAATAATGAAATAAAAGAGTATCTTGCCTCGTGTAGCATAGTGGTAAAGTTGAGATTCTTTGAGGACTTCGAGGTTGGAATACTACTGAGCTATAAGGACTGAAGGTGATTAATGATCTCAGGATCAGGGAGATGACGTCCAACGGCGCCTTTCTGTTACTTTTGCTTAGTGCTGTAGACCACCTGGAATGAGGAGATTTGATGCTTTCTCATTTTGAGTAAGAGTGGTTTGACTTGTCTAGAGGGAGATGCTGGTTGTTTCTAATACTGCATGGTTGACCCACAGGAGATGAGACAATGAAAGAGAGTATGTTACGAAGCTATTATTGGGGCGTGCTGATCACCGGACACTTCGAGGCATTTTCCAGTCAAGGTTGATGCATTGCTTTTGTACCTGTAGTTGGAAATATTCCCCACAGTCGAAGTAGCAGCAAGTAGATATATTTGATGAAAGTCTGAGCTTGGTTCAAGCTGGAATTCTTCCATGCATAGTATCGCCATAGATAATGTTGACACCAGCTCGGTCCATCCTCTTATGAGTCCCAGGAACTACCTCCGGGGTAACTCCAAACACAACTTTCGACATGCATCCATTGCATCATACTTGCAAGGCAGTGACATCACTATGTCAGACACAGAGAAAGGACTAAAGCATACAAGATGAGCCTCTGTCCTGCTATGAGTAGAGGAGGCTGAATGAATGGAAGATTGATGGCATGTCTGCCATCGAGGAATAGTACTTGAAATGAGCATATAATGGGATCCATGAAACTCACTTTCAATCAATCAATCAGGGGTTTGTTAAAGCGCGACTACTCACCCGTAAGGGTCTCAAGGCGCTAGGGGTGGGGGGGGAGGGGGTGCAGGTTCCATTCCATCAAGGAGGGGGTCTGTCGAAGAGCCAGGTTTTGAAGTTTCTTGCGAAAATGGGGAGCGATGTTGTCTGTCTGAGGTGGAGCGGAAGGGCGTTCCATGCTTTGGCCGCGAGGAAGGAGAGGCCTCCCGATCTGGTCTTTCTGGTCCGGGGGACCACGGCTTAGGAGAGCTGGGCTGATCGTAGGTTCCTTTGGGGTGTGTGGAATTTGAGTCGGCTGTTCAGGTATGCTGGTCCGGTGCCGTGGAGGGCCTTGTGTGCGTGGGTGAGCATCTTGAAGGTGATTCTCACCTCGAGGGGGAGCCAGTGGAGTGTGCGCAGGTGCTGGGAGATGTGGCAGTGTTTTGGCAGGTTGAGGACCAGTCTTGCGGCGGCGTTCTGGATGTTCCGTAGCTTGCGGGTGAGGTTTTTGTTTATTCCGGCGTAAAGTGCGTTGCCGTAGTCGAGTCTGCTGGTGACCAGGGCGTGAGTGACGGTCTTTCGGTGTTCGAGGGGGATCCATTTGAAGGTCTTACGAAGGAGGCGGAGGGTGTGGAAGCAGGAAGACGAGACAGAGTTGATCTGGCGGTCCATTTTGAGCTCGGAGTCCAGGATGATTCCCAGTTTGCGTGCGTGGTCCGTGGGGGTTGGCGGGTTTCCGAGGGCGTGGGGCCACCAGGTGTCGCTCCAGGCGTCGGGGTTTGGGCCCATGATGAGTACTTCTGTTTTGTTGGTGTTTAGTTGTAGGCAGCTGTTTTTCACCCATGAATAGATCAAAGGCAGATCTATTGGGCCTGAAATTGATGTTGTTTTCTGGTGCTGCACAGATGGAGAAGTGTTGCCGGCGTGAGAGTGAGAAATTAGGTCAACAATGGTCTTCACGGGGGAATGGCGGTAGATGTTGGAGAGCCCTGGTGGCAGAAAGGGGAGGACCTACTCAAAGTATGTGAGACTTGATGGAACCTGGAAAGAAAGAACCCACCTGAGCCATTGAGGTTGGCTATAGAGCCTACAATTTAAGTGAGGACACCACACCCATCACTGAACATGGCCAAATCAACCAATAGGGCGGCTGGCAATTTTCAAACTTTGTTCGTTTGGAGAGCTTTGCTGCAACAACAAAAAAATGAATTCAGCAGCAAAAAGTAAATTATGAGGATTTTTTCAGGCACAACGTACTTTTTTACCTACTTTTGCAAGTTTTGTAAGATTTACAAACTTGGTGTAGTGTTAGAAAAACCTTCCTGAACTCGGTGATCTCCAACATTGCACTTCTTATAATGAATACATTTTGGAAACTGTATTAAATAGATTTACTATGCTTGTCTTATATTTGACTACAATATTTCTTTCTTGTCGTTTTTCAACAGGCGAATTGGGCTTGTTTACCAGAAGCGGTGTTGATCCACATTTACTCCCTACTCCACCTGCCTGATAAACACTCCATGTCCCTCAGCTGCAAGGCCTGGTCTCAGGTGTTCCGTTCTTCTGCAATGTGGCGGAATGTACTAGTCAGGTAAGTGTCATGCTGCGGCTTTGCGACTGGGAACAGCCGCATTCAGAACTCCTGGTGGAAATTCTAGGTGACCAGTTACCAATGGTTTCCCCTGGATCCAGGTGATGGCATATGGGGTTTTGAACATAAATTGAACTCCTAGGTATGCAGTTTCGCTGCATCTTTAACTGGTGTTAAAGCCACATCTATGACCTAGCTTTGTGTTAAATCCTGCGCCAAATAAAACAAAGCGCAACTAAGGTAAAACTAATATAAGTTGAATGCATAAGGTGTAATTACTGCAAAATTACCAATTTTATGCAGCTTAGCCTTGGTGAGTTGTCATCGGGTTGAAATGTGTACTGGACGATGTACCTCAAATACAAATCTAACAGAAAATTGCAGTGGGTACAATTTGTGTTGTAACTCAAAGCCCAGCACCATACCAAAAATTACTTTTAGCACTAGTGCGGTCAATGACATCATTGGCACTTGACTTAGTAAATATGGCGTCACACAAAGTTTATTAAACACAGGCACAGGCATTCCCTACCGCGCACCCCTAGACCCACCAACAGGTACCACTAAGATGCTGTATTCTTATATTCATGCTTCATAAGGAGATCCAGTTGAACAGTTCCCAATACACCATGTGGTAAGAATTGATCCTCCAGAATATAATCACTTTAAATACATGAATCATAATACATCCACGTGGTAGGAATTGATATACCCGAATATAGGCACTTGAGGAGTCATACATGTGAGGAATCATTTGCATCATCCTACTTTCTACCTTTGGGATCTGATTGCATAAATATTGGGAATAACACACACTACAAAATACCACGTAACTACAAATGAGAGGTCTCAGGCCCCACCCTCGGCGAGTGTAAATATTCCTTCAATACAGATCTTATGATACAATAAGGACAGGTCCAGAGTGGTTTGGGTTTTCGTCATTTAACATACATATACACTTATTCAACAACACCGCTCACACATTCATTCATTCGAGGTTGCATTAGTGTTAGGATACGATTATTTATTTCGATTAATTTATTTAGATTGATTTAAATAAAAAGTATAACAAACTTTGGGTATCAATTAAAATTAGGGTTACTAATTTAATTTGTCAGAATGTATTATTCAATTCAATATAATTTGCTTCAATCAAAGGCAATTTCGGGTTAAGATTAGCCGTATAATTAACTCAAGGTTACTTATCTACTTTAATCTTGTGTAGTGTAAGGAGTAGTGTTGGCGTTAGGTTAAATATTAGGATCTATGTAGATGTAGAGTCAATGTAGTGGGTCCGAAGCTGCCTTTAAAGTATACTTTGTGGACCTACCACCAACGTGTTGGGAGATCAAGGTAGTGGACCTTGCACCAGTTGCCTACAACCCAGAGTAGTGAGGCGCCTTTTCAGCTCCCCGGCAGATGCACAAGGTGTTCCCTAGTGGAGGTCCAAGCTGCTCCATCTTAACAGGAACTGTGTGGACTTTTGCCCGAGTAGACCCTGGGATCAGGAGATTAGCCCAGTAGAACAGGACTCTGTGTGCGGACAGTCCTGTTGGTCTTGAGTGGGTCTGCCCTCCTCAGGGTGCACATCCTACAGACATTGTACTGTTATGCTCCTGAGGCTGCATCCCAAGCCCCTAGGCAAAACTTACTTCAGGTACAAAATGTAGGTGGATCATTCTTCCCCTCTTCTAAATGGGACTATTACCCAGCAAAAATAGTAATCTCAAATCGAGGCGTTGCGTCATAAAAAATAGATTTATTGAGTACATGAACTCAAAAAACAAATTGATAGTTTTATAAAACTGTGCAACCTGTAGGGTAAACCATCATGATAATATCACCATTCAGTGATAGCAAAGACAGAATTGTAGCCGCAGGCAACTTCCTAATTAGTCACTTAGATTTCTGCAAATTTCAATACATCACCCACACCTTCTCAAAATAATACAGCAAGAAGCAGCAACCAGGCTTCATCCTGTAGAATGTAATGTAATGTAAGCTGAACTTATATAGCGCACTGTCACCGGACGGGTATCCTGGCGCTGCGATTACCATACATTCCCGTATGCGCAAATCCAACCATATCAGATGAACGTAGTTAGAACTGCAGCTGAGTTACACTATTCCCTAGGGAAAAGCCAAGTTTTCAGCTTTTTTCTAAAATCCAACAGATTCACAGTCTGTCTGAGAACAGTCGGAAGTTCATTCCACAGCCGCGAAGCTGCAGAACTGAATGCTCTGCCACCAATCCTGGTTTTTTAAAATCTGGTAGTGCTCACCAATTTTGCTGTTGCTGAGCAGAGATTTCTAGATGGAGTATACCAGGTGAATTTGCTCTGCAGTGGTCTAGGTCCCATTCTGTGTACTGCCTTAAAGACAATGCAGAGTGATTTGAATTGTATTCTCTGCAGAATCGGTAACCAATGGAGATCCTTCAGAGATAAGGACGCAGAGGACCTCCGCTGTCTTTCTAGAGCTAACTTGGCAGCCATTATTTGAATTCTCTGAAGTTTCTTTATCAGAGAATTTGGTGCTCCAAGTAGCAGAGCGTTGCAGTAGTCTAACCTGCTCAAAATGACACTCCTCGCCACCTGTGCCCTGGCGGCAGTTGGCAGTAATGGAAGTATTTTGCGAAGAGCTCTGAGCAGAGATAAACAGGTGCCAACTGTAGAACACAGGAACATCCTTCACCAAACCTCAGGCAAATACCCATCCTAGGTGGTTCCTGGAGACTCCTCCAGTCTCTTGAAGAGTCCCTTAAGTCCTGGAGCCCTATCCCATGGCACCACCACTTAAAGCTGCGCCCTCCAGTGCTCACCTGCCTCCGTCTACCAGGGGCTGCTTCTAGACGCCTCCTTACACCCATCCAGGTGATATCCTTGCAACAGAAGCCTCCCCAAAATGAACAAATATGGGGGTAGTCTTAACCTTTCATAGTCTATTGAACTCTCATCAGTAATTGATGGTTTATTCCTGGACGTATGTGCTTCTGTTCTGTGCCCACATGAATATCAGTGGTTTTATCAGCAGGTTTCTGTAGGTTTGCCATGGTTAATGGTGACCAGTCTCGTTATGTCACAGAACATAAAGTATAGAGCCTGGGTACCCTCAGCAGCACCTGAATACCCTCGCGGGTGATTAGCCGCGCTCTACAAATTGACATAACATATGAATATTTGGAATTAGTATTCATATAAATGGGATAAATAAATTTGAATGAGACAAATTGATATATAGAATCATCTGGACAGGGACAGACAAAAATAGTTGGATTAAGATGGCCAAAAACACAGGCAAGGAAGGACAGACAGGTGGACTGACCGGGTTGAACATGGAGAGGGACAGTAATAGTGACAGCCAGAGACAAAACAATCGGTAGTAGCTGAAACAAATGCCCAACTTCCTATATATGAATCCATCTATCTTGCACTGGCTAAATACAAAGACCCCCATGTCCAAGGTGTCAAGAATACTACAGTCAGACAAGCTTCTGCAGGCTACCATGAACTCATCTGTCAACACATGTGAAGCCTTTAATAGCTTTTTGGTACAAAGGAAAGGAGATTCAAGCCTCAGTCAGTTGGTGAAGCGATGGAGATGGCATCAAGTGATGCCGGACTCAATTTGGATGCTGCAAATGACTTAAGAAAACCTAGAAATTTGAATTTATAAATCTTAACAATTCAGGACATACTAGGAATTCTCCGAGAGATGCTCTTCCAGCACTGGCTGTAGAAATACAGATCACGTATGTGCTACAGGCATCACCCAATTAGATAATGTGTCCCTTATACCAGAGTATGGATGGATGCTCAAACAGGCCAGCTCAAGTAATACAGCTAATTTAGATCCCTCAATGCTGAACAGTAATATGCATTTGAAGATCTTGCATCTCTTTTTAAAATTCTGGAGATAGTTATGGTATCTGAATTGCAGCATTTCCTGGGTAGAGCGATATCTAGACCAGGCTGGCATCAAGCCCTGGTACGGAAAGAAGACTACACTGGTACCAGCGATTGATTTATTTACTTGCAAACTTATATCACAAAAACCAAAAGGGTAGCTGACCACTTTAAATGAGGGCAGTTACTACTCCATACAAGCAGTTCACAAGAGAGCAGTTACTTATGTTTTGTACATAAAATCAATAAACAGTTACACCAGGAAGACAAATCCCACATGAGCAAGTTTCCATAAAACGATATAATCTGTGCAAAGTAGATATAGGATAGAAAACACAAGACAAATGGGCTGCCATTATAACTTTCAATACGGTCACCGAGATTATACATAGACTAGGTACAAGGTGGCAGAAAGTTGGCGTTCTAGATGTTATCAGAGGGATCAAGGCATCACATGGTGTGATGGGTGTCATTCCAACCCGGGGGGATGAAGGGACACAGTCCCTGTTAATCATGTAGGACTTGTCTGTAGTGTTCAACCCTGTACCACTCCCTCCCATTTTATCAACTGTCATCTATTGCTTCTGTTGAAGGAACCACACCAGAGGGGGGGGGGGGGGGGGGGGCTCCTGGCATGGAAAAAAGCAGCTAAGGAAATGTAGGCAATTTTCTTCACCCACTTTTATTGTGAACCATGGGGTTCTCCAGGGATATCCCACATTATCGCACAGCTTTAATGTTTATCTCATACCCTAAATGGACCGCCTCCCATCCCAGGACATGCATGTGTCAAGAAGTTTTTAATGATCACTGATTGGGTAAATAAATGGGTCCTAACACCAAATGGGCAACAAGTGAGGTGGCCCTATGGAGACCTTAGCATGTCTAACACTTGCCTTCAGTGAGACACCAACCTTGTCACCTTTTTGGTCACCTAAAGATGTTTGCAGGAAAGGTCCGAAACCCAGAGTTCTATTGGGATGCGAATCCATGATAGATTCTCAGATAAAGGCAGGGCCAAGAGTTATTGCTTCAAAACCCCTCAACACATGCACATAGTTTCACTCTAATGGAAAACAGCATCAGCTTGATTATGCTAACACCCTGTATCTCAGCCTCCCTCAGTATCAGCTTCAACACCTGCAGGGAGTTCAAAATCAGCCACTCGATTACTCTCCTGATGGTATTAGAAGGAGTCTGTGTCACCTCTTCTGAGATGTCAGCATTGGCTTACTGCCGAAAAGTGGATCGATAAAGATTTTCTAGTTGGACTTTTAAATCTCTATATAGTCTGGCACTCACATGTCTGACTGATACATTTGTACCTTACATGCCATCACCTCTGCTTTGATCTACTAGTTTAAGACTCTTGGAAGACCCCCAACGCTAAATGCAAATCACAGGAGACCATTACTTATCCGTTAAAGATCCTAGACTGTGGTTAATTAACATTCAGCCCTGGTTATTGTTGGAGCTGGTGCAAGTGTCAATTTCTCCCTGTGTTGGTGCTAAAAGACAGTTGAGTTTCTTAGAGGGTTGGTATAAAGACTTAATCTTATAAAAAGGAACATTAATAATCCAACCCAAAAACACTATGCCAT
Source organism: Calotriton arnoldi (assembly GCA_963921515.1). Lineage (NCBI taxonomy): Eukaryota > Metazoa > Chordata > Amphibia > Caudata > Salamandridae > Calotriton > Calotriton arnoldi. The sequence goes on along the minus strand of CAWUFW010004392.1, from coordinate 825,296 downwards.
ATAATATTCCTTTCACATTACAAACCACGCTCTATTGCACAATTGAAAAAGCGGACATCTGTGCTGCATAATCAGGGATCCAGTCTTTGGTACATGCTCTCACCTGCCATGCGCTCAGAGGTAAATACCACTTGCCCTTCAGCTAGAAACAAACGCTTAGCATTTCCATCTACTATGTGGTTTTGTTTTTCAGCCAAGTAACACCCTGTGGGAAATCGGTTTGCAATATTGAGAAACAAAACTCCCCTTTTTTAGACACTTGAAGAAAGATATGCGGACAGATTCACAGGGACAGAAAGACCTAGGGAGAAATGCAGTGAAAAATAGAAATATAAACAATGTACAAATACTGCACGTAAATTTGGAATGTGAGCTATTAATTTGAAACATACCAAGCAAGCACCCAAGTTTAAAATTTACAGGAATGTACGAGAAGAATCTGTTTAGTAGTTTGCATCAGATTACCAATTTCAAAATTGTTAGCTTGAGTAACTTCAGTAGAGTGAGGTTCTAACAGTTTGCATTGTGTTCCTTGTTATAGGGTTGAAGGTGGATCTACTCGCCCCTGGATCATGATGCTTTCACATTATGGTCATTTCGTCGAGTCGGTGAGAATCCTGCTCAGTGGTGAGAACGGGATGCAGGTGGTGTCCATCATTGAGCACCTGGCTCATTTAAGGCGTTCTAAGCTTCGGAGTCTGGCTCTGGTGGGAGAAGAAGACCCTGGTTCCTACTTGGAAGCACTTCAGGAGAGCCTACAAATCTTGTTTGATGTCAGTCCTGCCACCTCTGTTGGGTTTACGGAGGTGGATTTTGGGCAACTGTCCGGGAGGCTGGAAGACAGAGCGTTCATTTCATTGGCGATGAACAACCCCAGTTTGGAAAAACTGCAAATTGCCAACAAACAGCCATCCATCCATCTGCAGCCCAGGTCTCTCCGCAGGATCCTGAACTCATGCAGGAGACTTTCCCTCCTTTCAGTGTGGAGCTCCTCCCTGTCCGAGGACGTTGTTCGAGCCTTCCTGCAGGAGTGTAGGGCACCCCTCCAACTTCTGGAAATTCACTATGGGGGGTCAACTACAGGGTTCATCTCCAACCATCTCTGGAAGAAGCTGCAAGAGAAGTTCCCAAATCTGGTGGTGCGACTATGCTTCACTGTGGACATGGATGTCAATAGCATACTAGATATCCTGCAACCGGATGCCCCTGTTGTTTCTTTGGACATATGTTCAAGTTCTGGGCTGGACCTGGTCTTCAGTCATGTGGCTCAGTACTACCATCACACTATAAAAAGTTTAATTGTTCGTGGCTTGGAGACCCCTGAAACTGCCAGAGCCACCTTCATACTCCAGAAGAGCTGTGGTCAGCTGCGACAAATCACATACCACACTACTACGTGAGTCGTCTCTCAAATCAACTGCTGCCATTACAATTCTCTTGTTGAATGGGCGTATCACTGTCTCATACAGTATTGAACACTGCGCAGACATGGAATTTTTGCTCACTGGTGTATATTTAGTTAGCAGGGGTGAGGTTGATCATGACTTCATAAAGCAAAAATTGTGAGGTTCAACATTTCAACGTTGCCATCATGACATTAATAACACATCCACTAATCAGAGGTCTCTAGGCGTGGGTCCTTGTGTAATCTGGAAAAGGAAGGCCTGAAGGGATTATTTAAAGCTAAATGAACAGAACTTCAGGAAATGGGACCCTGCACTAAGAAAGCCCTGCTACCTCTGCTTTTAGGTTTTATCCGAAGCATGAGCAGCAGCCTGTGAGCCAGACTTCAAAGTCTACTTTCTAGGGGCTTCTTTGATTCATGATGGTTGGGTTTAGGGCTGGTGAAAAGAATCAGTTGGAGAGCACTGTAGAGTGAGTTTTTACCCAAGCCCAATGAGCGGACGCAACCGCAAGTGCCCCTCACCCCTATGGTAGAATATTAGTTTGCTCAAATAGTCATCGTGCCACAGAGGGAAATGTTTGCATTTGTGACATAACCTGTAGTGTCCTTAGAGGGACTTGAGGTCGGAGACAATTTGTTAATTTTACTTAACACAGAAGAAGCTGGTAAATTTGGCTGAATCTCAGTGAGCCCCCATTGGGGTCAGATATGTTCTACATTATGTTGCTACATTATGGTTTGTATTGTCTGATTTTGACGCCTAGGAGCTAGGTCCTGGCATGTCTTTGCAGTACAGAAGCAAATTTCTCTTCAAATGACCCTCATCAAAGCTAAGAATTATAGACCATAATTTTATGTTTGTATTCTGGCTTTTGATATGTGTACATGGTATAGTTTGTGCCCAAGGGAAGAGATTTGGACATTGTATCCTTTTACCTTGCTGCATCTTAAACATAAGCCTGCCAGAAGAATTACCCCTTGTCCAATTTGCCTCACTGTATCAATCAATTAACAACTTATGATCCCAAATATGGATACAAGGTACGATTACATATTCACCAGATTACTATAAACGGCAGATTAACATTTCTGAGGAGAAAACCTCTAAGATCATTAATCCAGGTAGGACTTCCAGTCCAACAATTACAAACAGTTCCTACTACCTCAAGTTTGCAGTTGTTGGGCTTCAGTTAAAACTCGATTGATTCCAAATGAATCTTGGGTCTGGTTCTTGATGTCACTTGCTTCCAGTTGAAGTTGGTTTGCAGTTGTTGTTCTGTTGGCCACATATGGTCCAGTGTCTAAGTACCCTTAACCATCAACTGGATCCAGTAGAAACCACTTGAACATGCTGGACCTTTTTAAATGGTCCTTTGATTTAAAATAAAAATAAAGAAAAGTTGTATTTTACCAACGTGTCAAAAATAAAATAAAAGACTTAAGTGATTCCTGAGAGAGATACAACGGGATACTAACAAGCACAGAAATGAGTGATGCATTTTTTTGGCATTGATGCGTGTACACAAAAATATCAAATAGTGTCCACAGGATATCCAAGCATTGGTACAAAACAAAGTCCAACACTTCTCCGAGTGGATCCTAATGAGAGGACCCTTGGTCTGGCCTCCACATGGAAGACCAGGAGAGGTGACCTATGATAGACCTCAGCCTTCGGGTGAATCATCCTTATTCCCTCTTTCAAGCTTTTATGTCTGTTCCATGAGAAACCAAACTGGCACATTCTTTAAGATAGTAATTGCATATTGCAAGTGAATTTGTTGGAACAGTTTACTTATATGTTCAATAAATATTTGTATTTTAATATATGATATGAAATTTTGTCTCTGTGATGGTCATTTCAATATGGTAAAGTGGATATTATTTTCATCTAGTCCTAAGGTACTGTCGCTTATCCCTAGAAGCGATCACTGACCGGAAGGCAGGCGCACGAGCACGCACGAGCACACACACACAAGCACGCACGAGCACACACACACAAGCACGCACGAGCACACACACACAAGCACGCACGAGCACACACACACACACACACACACACACACACACACACACACACACACACACACACACACGTAAAAATGAATGTGTCTGAATAACATGATATTTCGGGCAAGTGTACTAACAAACACACATTCACACATTTATTACTACAGTCCTTGGGCCAATTTCTGTGTTATTAGCACAGTACTCCATAACTGGTATTGGAAACCATATCTTGCTGGCTCATAGAATGCATTTTACAATGTTTTTGCAGAGGAAAACACCTATACTAATAGTTGTAAAGATTGTTGAGTGCCATTTTATCTCAATGCGTGGATTTAACACATTGTATCTGGTTACTACTGTACATGTCAAAATAGCACGGCATAAGCCAAACTTGCATATGCTGAGCATAACATGTTATTTATCAAGATTGTTGAGGAAGCAGAGGGGAATCATCTTGTGAGTCAGGGCCCCACTCCACACTAAAAAATGCTCCTAAATTGCACATTACACGCTGTATATCTGTGTGTGTATATATATATATATATATATATATATATATATATATATATATATATATTTTTCGTATCAAAGTCCAATAATACGCGCTCTCACAATCCGATATATAAAGGGAATTTATTTAAAGCTCAAGGTTACGCGTTTCGGAAGAAACTTCCTTGATCAAGCGCCTATTATTGGACTTTGATACGAAAATTGTATGCCGGCTCAGCTCTACCGGCTTTTGCGCGCCACCGAACTACGGGCGGAGCTCCCGGGAGGAGCATCTGGATGTTGGAAATATATATATATAGGAAGATAATAGGTTACTAGCAAGATCATCAGAGACAAAGATATAATCAGTACTAGTTGGACTGCTTCTGCTGTTAAAAGTGAGTCCACAACAACTCCTGACATTCTTATGAGCATTAAAGAAATTCCTTTCTAGAAGCAAATCCAAAAGAAATTTACCCTGTCGATTGTGCCTGGCTAACGGATGATGATACTTTATACTGCTGACATGTGCTGAGCTCCAAGATGTGCAATGGAGTATTATGATCTAATTTTAGTGTCCAATGTCCTCTCTCAGGATGACAGAGCAGTCCAATTTAGACTTGCCAATAACAGAGGAGAGTAAAGAAACTGGTAAATAAATATAATCAACGAAACACAAAATTTGTTCAAGGTGAAATTATCATTATAGAAATACAAGATAGTATACATTCTGTGCTTGTTAACAACAAAGCTTGAATATTGTATCAGGTCAGGAGAAGCGGGTAACCTGCCAATCCAATGAAATTGCCCCTCCCCCCCCCAGATGGGCGCCCTTTGGGTCTTTCAGAGATAGCTGGAGATGCAGGAACCCTAAAAGAAGCATATCCATCTAGAGGGGGTTCCTTCATAACCCAGGTTTCTTTCAATAAAAAAATATCAAAGACCCTGATTACAGTGAGCCAGTTATTACTTACTTTAGTAGAAAGCCATGGATTATTCCTCGATAAAATGCTTAGATCATCTTTTGTAACAAAAAGTCCCCCAAACGTTAGTTAGAGGTTAAGGAAAAAAAAAAATCTGAAGTTCTAAATTTGTCATGTTACCAAGATTTGGCAGTCAGTCGTTATTGTTTAAAGATTCCAATGGTACAAAATGATTACATGTGGGCACTGAATATCTTTATGCAGGACACAGGAATATTAAGGGCTTAGAATGGCGTCCAGTAGATATAGGAAGGCACAGAGAAGGTTCAAAGGAAAAATCCAAGAGACACAGCCTTAGTGTGACTACCTAACAGGCTTCCATGTCTTAATAATGTATTAAAACACGGCCAAGAAGGTGTAAACGTTTAAAATAGATCACTATACTTGCCCATTACCTTTCTTGACAAAAGGGCGGCCTATCCATGAAACATGCCTGACCATAAGTATTTCATCAAAAAGGGTGGACACCAAACTTGTTTGTGTTGCCAATGTACGGTCTCATTCTATAATTTGTGACAAATTTCATGTTCTCTTTTGCCAATGGAAGGAACATTAATAAGTATCATTACATAAGGAGTGTCTTTCGGGAGTAGGTGCAGGATAATATAGTCACGCTTGGGGTCCTTGATCAACGTTTAATGGAAGCGTTTACATTGTGGGCGCTACAGGGATTTGTCACACTGATATCAGGGTGCAGTAGCGGTTTGGCAGCCATCCGGGGGGGAAGGAGGAGAGTGACTAGCCATGTTAATAAGTACTGAGGGGGGACAATAGTTGCTGACAGTGTTAGAGATGCATACGAAGATTGTCCCTTTGTTAGGCAACAGAAAGCATGAATTTTGGGGACATTGATGGAGCAATAAATTACCCACAGGAATCTTGGCCAACCATAAAATGTTTACATTCACAGAAACTTTTGACTTGGTGGCCAGGAGTCTGGCATTTCATTGCGAGAAACAGGGATCAACCATGCTATTAAGTTATTAAAATAATATCCACCACAGATAGCAACAAATGACCTTTGTCTGGATCAGAATTGCATTTTGGTGCAAGGAATGGTGGGGTTGTGTCCTCACTAGGGGCCGAACCCACATCAACATCATGGATCTCTGCTTCGACAAAGAGAGTAGTTAGCGCACATGGGTCAATCACTGAAGTGGCATTTGAAGAAGTAAGAAAAAATAAAAACCAAGCCCAGCCTGTGTGTGGCACAGATGGACCCAGTCTTAGGCTCCTCCTTCTCACGCCCCCGCACAGCATTATGGTAGCAGTAGTCTCTAGCACAACGCATCTCTCAGTGCACCCCGCCTACTAGTTATGCTTTGAATCATTGGAACTAAGGTTATTAAAACATAAAAGAGCCTATACTAATTATCATCACATCAGCTCCTTTGTCATTGGTTGATGGTATTTGTTAGGCTCTGCACATACCTGAAGAGCGTCTTGGGTTAATGAGGACTAGAAGAGACCGCCCCATCAGTGCACATGCAACCAGGTTCTCAAGGTCTTACTAAATGTAGAGTTGTGTTTTGTGGTGCAAAGGAGTTTAGGAAGAGCCCCACAGATGATCCACCAGGACCTCAGCGGCACTACCACCCATGGATGGAAGAGCAAGCAGCAAAAACAACACAACATGGCTAAGAGGGACTTTGTCAGCCAAAAAGGAAGGATTCTGTGAATGCCCTTGACTATGAGCAAATATTGTTCATCAGTTCAAACAAGAAGTGAATGCGGAGATCAGAAGCAGAAGAAATGTGCTTTCTCCGATCACGATTGATCACCAGCCATGAAGCCACATGCCGAATCAATTGCAGGTTCTACATCATGACCTTGAAAAGTTCTAGGTATAGTGCATTGCTATGTTAGAAGCGGGGGAAACCTTCTGCATTGAGCCTACACTAGAACCATTCCCACGTCTGCCTTGTAAGCTGGATCCATATATGTTCCAGCAAGCCTCCTTGGATCAGGAGCCCTTGTGACATGGAGAGTCCCATGCAGTGGTGGTGCAGAGCTGTAGTGGGACTAGAGTTGTGTAACTTCCTACCCTTGGAGATTAGTCATCTGTTCGATAGCTCAAAGGTACCTTTAAAACCTCACCCTGTATTGCAGATTTTAGTCTTGCAGATCTAGCTGTGTTTCCTGGCACCATTAGAAGTCCAACACCAAGATCCCGCTCGTGAATGTACATTTGATAAATAAATATATCGCATTAATAACAGTCACTTTGTTGAAGACAGTTCTGGATTGGAAACTACAATCAGCCCTGGCAAAAATGTTCAAGCCAGATGCACATTGCAGGAGCTCATAACTAGAAGGGGGCTTTTATGGTTCGATCATGGCAGCCCACCCGGCTATGAAAGCAGCCCACTGAAGGATTGCCGGAGTGGCAGACCGGCCAGCGGAAACTGGTTAAAAATAAAGAAATGAATAATTTTCCTCACAATGTACAGTTTGAAACAGACATGAAAGACAGCTGTAACATAGGGCAATTGTGTAGATTTCATGTCGAATTTCACTCACAGATTCTTCACATTTTGTAGCAGTCTGGGGCTGGCATAGTCAGTGACATGCACGGTGTACCCACAGAAGCGGTTAACAGAAGGTTAACAGAATCTAGGCCTTGCCGTTACTATACTTTAGTCTTTTATAAGACATCCAAGAATTCACTGCCGACAGCTAGCCGTGGAAGCACAATTCTGTAGCTGCATTCATTAAACTGCCACTTCGGGAAATAGCCCCGAGATAGGAGCTTAACTGCCCCCAAAAGTACTCTCTCTGTAGCCCTAGGTGGACCTCCTTTCTGACTTTCAGAGTATGGGTTTGTGGGGCAGCCAACCAGGGGGAGGTATGCCCCCTGTGATGATTGGGGGGAGTAGTACAGTCCAGGAGGAAGTTCAGTTACAGTAGAATGTAGATAGTTTCAGGGTTAGGTTATGGAGGCTTTAGGGGTGGGCTTAGGATAACTTATAGGTGACTTTTTTGTTTAGTGAGGCTTTAGTTTTATAATGCAGAATGCCTAGGAAAATGTGTGATGTGCACCTGTTTCAATAAAAGAGGCCTTTTTCACACACACACACCGGTGTCAATGGTCTGAGCTGTGCCCCCCTCACCCAAATTCAGAAGGAAGGGAATGCTGACAAATAACCACTGATGCACTTGGCGCCACCCGCTGAAAAAACACAGCCAAATCCTTCAGTTCAAAAGTAGTTACCACTTATTCAGGAAAGGTTGGAAAAACACAGTGATCAGCCTTTCCAATAGCAATAATTATCACTGCCTGCCCTCCCACCTTCTCTGTAAGAGACCAAGCCACACCCCCCGTAGTACTACAGATTACCACATGCCTATATCTTCCAGACCCATCACTTACTATGGGAACAACAAGCGGGCAAAAATATGGAAAACATATCAAAACTGGCACTGAGATATAGCAGATATATTAGTTATCTGTAGAGGAGCCGCTGAGACGTCGAGCTAGTCTTGAGCTCTGGCTCAGCTCGAGGTACCCTTGGACCCTCAAGCCCAAAACGAGCCGAGCTTGCATGTGGCTTCTGCCAGCCACCCACGCTTCAACCTCACGAACAAAGAATTAAAAACAAATCGGTCACCTCTGAGGAAATAAGATACCCAACCAGCAGCTGAATTGCACATTGCCCGAAACCTGGGATCAATACTGGCTTCCACGCTTAAACAAATTGTGTGATCCTAGGCAAATATTTTATTTTATCGTGCCTTTTTTTCTTCATTATCACATATGAAAGCACATTCAAATATGTGAGTTCAGGAGGTGGGCTATACAAAAATCTCTTGCGTATGGTTTAGAAGACTATAATGTAGCTTCATACATATTAAGAATCTATGCCACATATAGGATATACATGACAACTGACTTTCCTCTTAGTTCACTAGTGGTATGGTCATCATGGGGGCATCAATGTTTCTAACTTCATGTTTAAAAACACTCTTAATAAACGACTCAATACAGTGATATATTCTGATCTACGAAGGCGAAATACTTCCACATAGTAAAAAAAAAAAAAAAAAATGACTTTTTTTTGTATTTTGAAGAGACTTTATCATACTTTTACATGGTGTTTGTTGCATGATCTACATGCCAAATATTTTCAGGGCTCGGCTAGTGCACGAGCTCTCAGAGCCCAGCCAGACAATTGGCTCGGCTCTCCTTTAATTTGTTGGCTCGCCCATCTATAGTTACTGTCTCCTGCCATGTACTGTACAGACAAGTGCGGTCAAGTAGCCACAACTCAATATGCTGCAATGTACATAACTATTAAACAATGATCTAACTTAGGGAATACATATCTAATCTCCAAGTATTTAGATAGTCTCATTGAAAAATGGTATGTATTTCACAAATTGTTGAATAAGCATTTACAGATAGCCTTTTTCCGCATGGACAAAACAATAAAGACTTGGTTTTATACAATTATTGAAATGTGACAAAAACAGTAAGATCTAGGTGTCCCACTCAACTTCCTTAGATGACCTGGTGTGACTAAAAGCAATTTTGATGTCTCAACAAAGAACCTTTACTTTTTCACAGATATTAAAAAAATAACAAATAACAAAGATTTTAAAACAAAGTTTATTTACACTATACAAATAAGGTGGACACAGTTTAAAATGCTGCTGGTTACGCAGACCCCAATAACAAAATTTCATATTACTCAAAGTGCAGTACCAGAAAGAAGACATTATAAGAGAGGTAGCTGTCCAACTTTGATCTATGTGGGCCAGATCCATGTCAGATTTCAGAAGATCTACATGGGCATAACTTTCCATGAAGTGAATCAGAGAGGAGAATTGTGTAATTCAATGGTTACCCTGAGAGTGAGGCATGGATCTTGCCAAATAGACACAAGTTAGACATCACTGTATTAGATGAAGACAAACAGATGAGCATATTTTATCAGCATTATCTTTCGCAGGCAAACAAGGTATTGCATCAAACATTTATAATAGAAAATTTGCTGAGGAGCTGACAATGTTAGTTGACATAAAAAGTACCCAAGACCAATGACAAACAAGCAGAATTGACTGCATTTTATGACCCTCTGTAATCACGTTCATACCGTACACCAAAATGGCAACAACTTACACAAACGTAATCACTTTATTCACAGTTCTTAAAATAGCTGCTTAATGAATATGGATTTAAAACCAGCTACACTTTTCAGAAAATTAGGAAGGATCAATGCAAAGCAATGTTGTTTTGTAAATCTTTTAGAAATTAAATCATTAACGGTAAGGAACAATGTTCTGCGTTTTTGAAAACATTTAGCAAATGTAGTCCTGTAATAGTAATACTGCAGTGAATAAAACATCCCTGTACATCACATTCTGATGATGATAAAGGGTGCCTTAAAGACTAAAGTGGACACAAGTCGCAATGGTGAAACCATTGTCTAATTTGGTTCCTGCTCAACTCTGCCCCATTTAGATTAAAATAAATGCACCTTTCAAAAGAAATACCTTTCCATTGTAAAAGACACTAGTAATGTGGTGAAAATGCCGATGAGCAGAGTGGGAGAGTTAAATGTCCTTGAGTCTTGAATGGGCAGCAGAAATGGGAAAACACTGCAAAGTTCAGAGGACTTGGGCGACTGTCACAAGAAAAAGAGATATGTCTATCACGCACAGTACAGCCACTGGTTCATGCTGCCCAAAGACAGGTGCACCTTTTGTACAAGATGGAAATGGTTACCCTACTCGGTTGCCCACTCATACATTAACCCATGTTATGTGGGCTACAAATTCAAATCTAGGCCAGTGTTGGACTTTAAATGGTGATACTTACTTATTGTTTGGTAGGAAAAGAGATTAAATTATCAGATTTGTATATTTTTCTGTTGAATGCAAATTCAATAGCTTAATTGAGGAGCCAGAGTGTGCTAAACCCCAAAAAACATGTAAGGAAAAGCTTTTTAACATGTAGAACTTGAATTGATTCCAGTTCAATTGAATATACAAAGAAAAGAAAGTAGGTGCTTTATGTGACAGCACAGGGCAAGTGACAATTGAAAAGATGTGAATGTGCACGACAGAACAATAAAGGTAAAATATATTAATGACTGTGCAAAACAGTACTTATCAGAGCACAGACCTCTGTATCAATCCAGGCTCCAAAATTATTTACAATTAATGTTCAACTGATATACTAAACATATCGATGTTTCGACCCCAGGTAATGATTAATTATAGGGTCTATATCAGGACAAGACAATGGGTGCATCCTCAATGCATGCTAACTACTAACTTGTAATTATTCAGGATGAATAATCAGGTGTGAAGAAAATTTGCTATTTCTTTAAAAGACCCTTAGCAAAACTCAAAACAGTGCATACCACACATTTAAGTTTTGCTATGGATCCTTTAACGAAATAATGTGTCTTTGCACCCGATTTGTCAGAAGTTCATCCTAAATAATTACAAGCTAATAGTTATAATTTATAGAGAATGCTGCCATTAACTTGTTGTCTTGATTAAGACTATGATTAATCTTTATCAGGGTTTAAAACATCAATGTGTTTACCATATTGGCTGAACATTGATTGTAAATAATTTTTCAGCCTGAACAGATGCTGGGGTCTGCACTCTTGAGAATTATTTTGTACAGCCAATATCGTCTTTTACCTTTATTGTTCTGCTGTGCACTCTAAAATCTTTTCTCTAGTCACTTGAACTATGTCGTCACATAGAGCACTTACTTACTTGTCTTTGTGTATCTAGTTGAACGTCAATCCACACAAGTTCTACTTGTTAAAGAAAACTTTCCTTCATACATGTTTCTTGGGGTTTAGAACATGCTGGTCCCCTTTTAATGGATTAATGTTTTTGCTTTGAGTGAATCCAAGGGAACCATTGCTGTTGTCTAGTATTACATTACCCAGGTTCCCATGAATACCAGGTTGCTCCCTGTTCTTTATTCCTTCTGCTGAATGGAGAGACTCCTTTATTTGATATATCATGTGCACCCATTACTGATGGAACTATGTGTTTTTGCTTCTTAGGCCATAAACAAACCCCTTCTGTTGCAATTGGAAACCCCACAGTGGATGCAAAGATGTAAAAAGAATATATGTTACACCACATGTAAAAAGCACAAATTTTCATTTCTCAAACAGAGTAAATGACCACATAAAAATGAAATGATTTTAAAACAAGGAGCTCTTATTAATCGAACGTGCTTGAGTTCATCGTAAAACAGGAAATAAGTTGCAATTTGTAAAATGTAGTTTAACTGAGGGGCTTCTCAAAATTTGCAACTTATCCTAATTGTAGTAACAGTCTTTAAACACACACTTATTTTAAAGGCTCCTGTTCAGGAGGTTTCATTTTTATTCCACAACACATCATAGGCTTTATTTTACTTGGTTACTATGTGTAATGTGTCTGTATTGTTCCTTTGCATATAAAAGATATTTAAAGAAGTCTCAGAAAGTATTTCAAGTGCTGTACATGTGGACAGGCACATTTGGAAACGACAAAGCATTCTATAAGACAATGACTGAGGAATGTTAATTCTGAACACACTTTGCATCTCTAACTACAAATAAGCAAATAAATTACTTTGAGAAATGAAAAAACAACTTTCTTCACCTCATGAAAGACTTAGTGATATAAAAAGATTGAAAGTAAAAAGATGAGCAGCTAGAGTCACTTGCCATGAATTCCAAAAGCATCTATCAGTGGAACAACTAATTGTCCTCTCTATCCACTAAACCAGGGTGATGTAATTTAACTTTGCTCACAATCTCTTTTGAAAGGTTTCGGTAGCAGTTTATATTTGATAATTTCAGCCTAGGTAAAACTAAGTACCAGATAAACTTCTAGTTGTTTGCACTTGCACAAACTCAAACCTATAAAATAAATGGCCTAGAAACCCATAGAATTGTCCAATTTGAATGCTGGTAAAAACGTTGCATTCTTGTCAGAGAAGGGAGTTTTTTTTTTATTGAATTTTAGTGGGTCTTTCCTTGTTTTGACTGCCCTTGTGTTTTTTCAAAAATGTATTGACTAACTGTGCCACAATAAAAATCAACGTGCAACTGGTCATTCAAATTCAATTTTTTACAGCCAGGCTTGCCTTTGAAAACTTCATTTTGTTGAAAGGGTGGACTCAAGATTTGATCAGAACAGAATTATATAAAAACATAAAAAAAGACAATATTATACAATATTTTACACGAGGCATATAGCACCAGTTACATCCAATGAGCAATAACTTTTCATGATATATGTACACTGAAACAGCTCAGGCAACATTGAGAAAGCAAACTTTGATCAGAAAGAAAAATACATGCATGTGCCCTCCACATGTGCATGCACACACAAACTCACTTTAAAGCATGCCACTAGTTTTCTTCAGGTACCCATATCTTTTGAGTGGAGAGTAAAACAAGGGTACACTCAGGCTCCAGATTTTGCAACAGTTTTTACCTCTTAGCATCATACTTTAAATGTTAACTACTGTAGGAGGGTACTACTAAGAGGTACCAGCATGCATAGGGTTTTGTTGTCAATCTAGGCTCCAGTATCACGGTTTTACACTGTATGCGAAGAAAGACCCCAGACATTGCGATTGCGAGCAAAAGTTGCAGAAAGGGGATGAGGTGTAAGGGTTTTATCGATTAATTTGCTGTGCCATTTCCCTTGCATTAGAGCACAATACAGCACTAAGGGTGTCTTTGTGCCTCTGTTAATCCAATCTCAACTGTGATCAGTACAGGTTCTGATTACTACCACCAACAAACTGTTGGTAGAAAAATGCTGGATGGATCACATCACCTGGATGGCTTCTCCAGACATCATATACGCTTTTGTTGGGCGGCATCGACTGCAGCATGTTGTCCAAGTTGACTGGAAGTTGTTGCAGATGGCTCTGCTGCAGAGGGGTGGATGGTGAAGACGTCAAACTCCAGCAGGCGGGGCTGATGTACGGTACTGGCCTGTAGCTGTGGTAAGGCAAGGTTGGAAATGAAATACTAAGGGGCATGTTAGTAGGTGCCACAACATTAGGGGGCACACACTTGGTGTATGATGTGGGCAGCTCCCATGGCTGTTGTTCGGCTTTACGAAGAGAGTCAATTTGTGGTACAGCCCTAGCATCTTCAGAATCCGATCTGGATCCACTGTCGCAATCGGACTCATCACTGGTCTCTTGCACTCTTGGGCGTTTCTTGGGTCTCTTGCACACCTTGGTTTGCATTTGCTGATTCATGCAATCCTTCTCGTCATCAGATATCGAGCTGAGGGAGATGGCAGACATGCTTGAGGCAGAAGAGAATGTCCTTCTATTATTTGGTGTGCTAAAGGAAAAGCCTGGACTGGAGAGTGGTGGCAATGGATTCGACGGTGGTCTGTAAGACATGGTTTGGAATTCGTTGGAGTTCAATACAGGACTATTTCTGGGAAGGCTATTCAATGGAAGACCATACTGAGTGGGTACATGAGAATATGGCACTATCGGAACACCGCTTCCATTGTTCATATATTGTCGAGACTCCATAGACTGAAATGGCTTCTCCGGCCCTGAATACTTTGCATTAAAGCCCATCTCAGGCAAGTGATTAAGTAGAGACTCAATCATGAAGGGATTATTGAATTTAGCCACGTTAGTGTTCATGTGGAAATCATTCTGCTGGAACCTTGATGTACCCATTGGAAATTGGCGTTCTTGGTTGTGGGGTGGGTTATCTCCGCAGCCATATTTCCAGCCGTTGAGGATGTAAGGCGCTAGGTCGCGGGCAAACACAGCAGCATCCTTCCGGGAAGTAGCTGTGTTCTGCAGCTTTAGCAACTCTAAGGGGATGCGGCTCACATCCACCGTCCAGAAGTTTCCTTTGGCCTGTGGCTTCCTGGGATCCTTCAGCACCTATAAACATAACAAGGCATTATTGGGGGTTAGGGAATTGCAGCATAGTCTAGAAAAGTGATAATGATGCAAGTACATTCTGGGGTGATATGTGGCCTCTTTTTCCCCTCTTCCACTGATGTTCTGGAATTATAATCTAGGAGCCACCCACAAGGCTACATTATTCACACAAAGACTCCCTCTATTAATTACCAGCACACCTTCATCAAAGCACCACCTCTTGACAGTGAAGCATCTCCCAGCCATCCAGCACAGTGGTCCATGCTAAGAGCCTATGGCGAACATCTGAAGGTCATGCCCAGTAGGTCCTGATAGAAGGGTGGCAGGGTTTGCAGCCATATGCTCCCGACCACTGTTTGAGGCTTGTCCAGTGAGTGAGATGGAATGGCAGAGGGTGGAATAAATAAGATGTCATGTGGCAAGGGGCATGCCTTGGAGACGGTAGGCATGATATAATATAGGCAGGAGGGCGGGCATACATAGAGGTGATGAACAAATAGGAAACGGAAGGAGGAGGGGACAAATGTATATACACAGGGTTGGGCAGTTAGTTAAGTGTAGACCTAGTGTAGAATGTGCGTTATGGATGAACATGATAAAGAGCGTCATAAAGTGTTCATGTCCAGCATTCCACAAAGTTCTTTTCTAGTCAGTCACACTCACACTCTCTGTGATGCGCCAACACCTGAACAGCGTATGATTTAGGGGGTCCTAACTTATAACCTCTTCTGTTATCACAAGTTTTGAAATATAATATATAAAATTTTGTTATGAGATTTTTACTTATTTGTGATGTTTTGCATGCACGTTTTATTCAAGCTTGACTACAGGTATTATGTATATCCCTAGCAAGCGAAGGAGAATGCAAAAGGTGGAGCTCCACGCATGCCACGAAGGACTACAGAGAATGTGAGGGTAGAGCTCCAGGAAGTCCACGAAGGGCTGCAGAGAATGCAAGGGCAGAGCTCCACGTAGACCGCAAAGGTCTACAAAGAATGCAAGGGCAGAGCTCCGCAAAGACCACGAAGGGCTACAGACAAAGCGAGGACAGAGCTCCAGACAGACTGCATAGGGCTGCAGAGAATGCGAGGACAGAGCTTCATGGAGATGGCTGGCGCAGTCCAATTTAGGCTCCACCCTTACAGCGCAACGTTCACGTGCACCTGACACTATATGCGTTGTGTGGTTTGTCTTTATTGACGTGAAATGAAGCATTTAAACACATTATTGATACGTATTCACTGTAGAAACTAGAGACTCTTAAATGTGTGTCGGTTGAATGTTAGTTTAGCTATGAAGAGATGTAATTCTCATTCACACTTGTTCAAGTTATATTGCATTTATTAACACCCATTGCATATGTAATCATAAACCCATTTATTCACGTTTGTATTTATTCTGAAGTTACATGTGCATATATAATCACATATTCAAAATGCACATTGAAATACTTAACTAAAGTTAGCTTGACTAAAGGCCTTAATTGTGAAATGTATTTTTGCTTCCTTGTGTGTTCTTTCTTTTGCAGGTGCGTTCTCATGATTTCATAGCTAGAGAAAGGAGTATTGTTGTATTATTGTTAGTGAGGCCTGAGAAGAGAAATCTTGGCAAGGACGTGAAGAACTAAAGAACTAAAGAAGCCTTCTATTCATTGCGTATCAGGAACCAAGAGATGCACAAGGTTGCAGTGACTGTACAAGTTTATGGGATGGAGAGCGGAAGGATGTTGCCAATACCTACTGTGGGGAGGAGAAATAATTAGGTTTCTGGTGACGTGGAAAAAGATATGATTGTTCTTGAAACTTTTTGGTTTTAATTAGTCTCACACAGTTAGAGTTTGGCTCAGATCCCTTTCGACTCCGAGGGGGACAGACCGCTCTGTTTTCTTGCAAGTGTGTAGATTTAGGCTAAACACCTATCCTAATTTTTAGAAAACCTCTACTGGAGTTTTCACTATGCTGATACGTTCCCGCACTTCTGAATTCCTCTGAGACCTTTCCCACTGACTCATGTATATCTTAGATTTAGAAATTTGGTTAGATGACTTTAGAATCTACTCATGTTTAGGAAGGAGGAACGGAGTTTCTTTAAGGAACACCAATTTCTATTTCTCAGTAAATGTATTGCTGTGACTACATTCATTGCATGTCTTATGCTATTGAATCTAAATCTCTTTCGACGTTTCAGCTTGCCAGTCGTAATTATGTACCTTTATAATATGTTCTTGATCTGCATATAGATTGTATTGGTTATTAACTTGCAATAAACGCACTTAACTTCATTTAGCGATTCCTGGTCCTCTTTGTGTGGCCAAATGGGCTACACGGATGTTGAACTGTCTTACGGATGCCGACTCCCATACCCACTCAGTCAAGTAAAAAGATTCATTGGCTGAGAAAACAGTAATCACTGTCCTGTGCGCCTGCACTGTGAAGGAGAGATACAGGGTTTCTTAGGGATACATTCCTCATAATCGAAGGCACAGAGGCTTTGGGACACAATATTTCCACCGCTGGGAGTATATAGTATTATTTATTTTGTTTTTGTTTATTCATCTGTGCTGCTTGACATTGTTATTCATATGCAAAATACAAGGATAGTGTATAATAAATATAAATAAGTTATAACCGGTCAGGAGCCTCAGACAAGTCCCTGCTGAGTCTCTGTCCTGCTCTACCCAGTGGCACAGCCACGGGAGGAGCCAGCAAGGTACCCCTTTCCTCCAATCATCAAGCCCTAGGGAAAGCCCTAAGAGCATTAGGGCACAACCAGGTTGTCCAAAGAATCTTTTGAAGGCTTCATAATGCCCACCACACTGATATTGCTAATGTCAACAATTTGCATTACTTGGGCATAATATGTATAGCAATGTTGGTTTAACTATCACTCTCAAATCATCCTATTCCACATCTTAGCAAAGATACAGAAATCTAGAGGCCAAGGACTCAATCCCAACACAAACACTGTGCCAGATGAACCTCACACCCAAGTGGAGCGCGAGGAGTACAAGAACTAACTGATCACTATACCCAAACAATGACAGAAATAATGGAGGATATCGCCCCACTTCACCTCAAAGGGCACAAATACAAAATAGCACATGCTTTGTATAACCAACACTTAGATGAAGAAAGGAGGACACTAAGACTAGCTGAGAGATCATGGAGGCATAATCCCTTGTGGATGCACCGGAAACAACTGTGGGTGAGATTAAATAACTACAAAAAGCACATGGAATGCCAGAGCGGCTTTCTTCATATACCAACTAGATAATGCCAAAAACCGGCTGAGGAAACTCTTCGAAATTGTCAAACAAAAAGGAACCAACATTACCACCCTGAACACGAAGACCTCGACTGAGTCTTGTGATGCATTCTCAGCCTTTACCTAAGAGAAAACAGTGGCAGCCGGCATGGCTTGCGAGTGGTGGGGCGGACGCGGGGGAGCATACAGGGGTGAGGTGGTGGACAATGTAAAAAAAAAAATAATAACCACTTACCTTGCCACTGGGTCTCGGGTCTCTGCTCCTGCTCTCCTCCTCTTGACTCAAGGAACAGGAAGCACAGCCAGGCTCTCCTGACCAATCACAAAGCTGCAAAGCAGCGTTGTGATTGGTCTAAGCGTCATGGTTCGATGCTCAACTAGGGAATGGGGGCCTGGGCATGTTCTCCATGTAGGCTGTAAAGCAGCCTGCAAGGAGAATGAGGAAAGTGTGCATGACTGGTTTGGGCGGCCCGAGAGGGCCAGCCAAACAGTCATTGTGCACTTAGGAGTGGGCAAACCACTCCTCAACTGCCCTGCTCCGAGAGCAGAGCCGCCCTGCCCACAAACTAAGCAGCAGAGAAAGATAAAATGATAATAATTCAAAGTTATTATCATTTTGTTTCCTTTACGTTGCACTGCTTAAAAGCAGTGGGGCGACGCTCCTCCGCCATAGCAGAGTATCCGCCACTGAGAGAAAATATAAAATAAAAAAATATAAAAAGAATCTATCACAATCGACAGGGAAAAGAAACAGGAGTGGATTCAGAATAAACATTGGTCCCAAACGGAAATGCCAACCTTTGAGAAGTCGGATACTCTCAACTATCCCACAAAATCCAAATATGAGCCTATTTGGAGCGAGTTCAAAACCCTCAATTAAGATGAGGTCAATATCATAATGCCAATTCAATCAACCTCGAATTTCAACAACCTCATCCCCTCTGTGATCATGAACGATTCTGCAATCATTAAGCACATCAGTCAACTGGTTTTACCCCTCCCAACGAAGATTGTTAATTCATCACTAACTCAAGGCAAATCCCAGACTGCTTGAAGACTGTGTAAGTAACTCCAATCCTCCAAAAGAAAAAATAAAGCATGCCTGACAGACCTAAACAATTTTCCTTCAGTCTCAAACATCCCCTTCTCGCGAAATTATTGGAAAAATGTCTACACAATCAACTACGTGAGCC
Source organism: Calotriton arnoldi (assembly GCA_963921515.1). Lineage (NCBI taxonomy): Eukaryota > Metazoa > Chordata > Amphibia > Caudata > Salamandridae > Calotriton > Calotriton arnoldi. The sequence goes on along the minus strand of CAWUFW010004392.1, from coordinate 806,060 downwards.
CATCGAACAGGCTACCTTGCACAACAAGCTCCAGTCTGGATTCAGATAGGGATACAGCACAGAAACAGCTATCCTGTAAATTATGGTGGATGCGCTTAAAATCCTAGACCATAATGAGTCCTGCCTGCTCATCCCCCTCAACCTTTTTTCGGAGTTCAACACGGTCAATCACACTACTATCCTAGAGCTATTGGAACACAGAATGGGGCAATCCAGAAACGTTCGAAAATGTGGCAGCTCACTAACAAATCCAAAGTTCAAGTGTGGAGTTCCTCAAGGATCCACCATTGCTCCAACACTCCTCAACCACTATATGGAACTGCTGATGGAGATTCTTAAGCAAACAAACCTCATGTATCATATGGATGGCAATGACACGCACCTATACTTAAAAATGTCCTCCCTGGAGAACATCAACAGACTCAATGGCACCCTATAAAAAACCCAAACCTGGTGACTCAAAATCATCTCACATTAAAAACCCTAAAAGCAGAATTCTTAATTTCCTCACCCAACAGCTCCACTCCCATTTTAAAATGGATCAACCACCTACACGCCTTCAATTGCAAACCAGCCATCATCAAATCGACTAAATCCCTAGGAATCACCCTGCATAAAAACCTCAATATGCAAGCACACCTAAGCGCATCCACTCGTAGTGCGGTTCACTAATGCAACCTACTTAGGAAGGTGAAGCAGTTCATCCCGCCTCCAGATTTCAAAATCGCAGTGCAATCCCCAGTCTTACCCAGACTGGGGCAATCCTCATGGGTTTACCGAGATCAGCAGCAGCTCCGCTCAAGGAGACACTTAATGCCCCGACGAGACTGAGAACAGAACAAGACATTTTGACTGTATCCCACCATCTCTCAAGTTTCTCCACCGACTCCCTTTCTAAGCCAGGATCCAACTGAAAATTGCGTTTCTAACTTAAAAAGCCCTGCATAATAATTCACCGATGTACTTTACACAAAAGCTTGCAATCTCAACAGAAAGTCGCTACCTAAGGAGTACCAACTCTCTACAGCTGGAATCCCTGAGATTTAGAAGAGAATAAAAAAAAGGAGGACTTACTCCTGCATCTTCTACGAGTCTGCCTCAAAAATCTTGAACTCTTTTACCCGAGATTCGAATTGACTTTCAAATGTAGCTTTCAGAAAAGAGGTTAAATGGTTTCTACTAAACAGATTCCTACGATAATAACAGAGACCCGGGATGATCCAGGGACCACCTGACACCCTCTTACTTAAAAACAGAAGACCGGCAATCACGTCTCCCGAGAACGATCTCCTTTTGTCCTTGGACTAGATTTGTTTTGTAACAGGTGTATGTTTTTCTATGTACAGCGGGCTGATATCCTTGAGTCATGATTGTGCTTTAGAACACTCTTTAAATAAAATAAAAATGTATTACCTATGGCTTTATCACATCAACCTAGCTCGGGAGCAACGGAGCAGTGTATATTTATGGGTTGTCGGGAGATGATACATGAAATGGGGTTTTGCACATTATTTTAAATTAAATTTTTACTCAGTTTTTTAGTGTTTTAAATTTCACATATTTAAGTTTTTTAGGCACAGGGAGTTTCAATGATTTGGTCATAATCATACAATTTTCAGTTAAGTGCCGAATCACAGATTAGATCCGAGGCCCGAGATTTCAAAGTTGGCAACCTACCCTCTAGTGTACATCTCCTCCCTGCCCGATTATCCTCCAAAACACTTCTACCAAACTTTGGACTCACCCCTTGAGGAAAATAATGTTGTCATCTTTGCAAATAAGATGACCAACCCAGTTCTTGTCATTACTGACAGTTTCCATCCAGTCCTGGCAATTTGTGCCTCAACCTAATGCATCCCGGGTGTTGTAATCTTGGTTTGCTTCCATTGAACAAATCAGACTCTCACACCTGATAGCAATGATTTTTAGGTGAAAAGTTCAAGAATGGAATTCATGATGACCTGGAGTGAGGTGGTCACCCTATTTGCAAAATATTCTACTACAAAGGCTTGACCAAATTAATGCACCGCTTGGCATCAATTACACAGTCAAAGAGTACAATATCATCACGTTGATTGAGTCCTAAATCCCTGAATTTAGATTCAATGACTTTCTGGCTTACATTACTAGAAAGATAACATTTATCAGACAACATATTAACTTCAATTGACGTTTTATTAAGTTCTCCCTTACAAAACCAATACCATTTGGGACAATTTCTCTTCAGTCAGCAGAGGTGAACTCTTCACAATCACAAAATACCTCAAACCTCACAGGTACTTCATGAAAACCCTTAACTTGCCAAGATCATTAAAGCTACCTTCCAACTATTCGAACATGCAAGGCGCTCTATGATTCAGCCTCCAGGGAACCTTGCCAGTTATGCCAAGGATCATCCACAAACCCACACGTAAAAACTACATTGACCAAAACCTAGTCGCCTATTTCAGACATATTCCAAACATGCCATGGCTCAGAAAAGAAATCAAAAGAGGTATCCAACCAATGAATTACTTTTATCAACAAGGAACACCTTTTAATGAACTGTCAATATGGCTTTCGCGATATCTACAGTATCGAAATAGCCATTCTTACATTTCCAGATGACATTCACTGCATCACGGATGCCTGAGATCCCTACCTCCTTGTTGTCCTCAGTGTCTCAGCAGCCTTGAATTCAACTGTTTACCACAAATATGTACCGGTTGTGGAACACCACACTGGTTTTTGAGGCAAGATTCTGTGCTGGTTTGCATACTTCCCATCAAATTGTCACCAATAAGGGAACATGGGAAAGGCTCGCCTCTGGCAGTACTTTGATGTCTTGCAATGTGCCATAAGCATCAGTCCTACCTCCCATGCTTCTCAATTTATATCAGAACCTCTGAGTTCTGTACTCGAGGATGATGGTATCCATCAATCAATAAACAGAAGACACAAGCCTTGTTACACTTCTAAAAACAATCAATTAACATGCTCATCCTTCCTTCCTTTTCGGTAAACTTAGACGTTAAACAACTTCCTAATATTAAATCCTCAGAAAAAGAGCTCCTACACGTCTAGATACACATTTTTTTTTTTTTTTTAAATAGCTTTATTGCATTTTTAAATTTTTCAACATATAGAGGTCGTTCAGTGTTGTATTTATATATATGTAAATGACGTTAAAAGAATGAAGTGTGAGGAACCTTATATAGGTGATAAATTCATTATGGCAGACAAGAGACTATCTCTCCCACAATGCACCGTAAAGGAGAAAAAAAAAGAAAAAAAAAAGAACCTACTATAGGCGGTGACATTAATGAACTGAAATAAAAGAAGGCCAGAATTTTCCTCTGCGTTCATTATTACTGTTGACCTCTGATGAAAGGCAGGAGCCTTGAAACGCGTCAGGTCTGAATAACCGAGGAGCAAGTGTGCGAGTCTGTGCCAGAGAAAACCGCATGGTGCAGTCCATCGAGAATGCGCTTTTCAAAAGCTTGGGCAGTTGTTTTGAACATTTTCTACCCGGTAGCCTTGCCGCGGAAAAGCAGCAACATCCATTGATTGCAGAGGAGGCCGCGGGTGGGAACTGGTCCGGACCCGATATGCGGCTCGGAGGATTGCGGCTTAATCGACTCTCACCTTGCTCCTGGGCCCACGAGGGCAAGAAAAATGAAGTTAAAAGAGTGAAGTGTGAGGAACCTTATATAGGTGATAAATTCATTATGGCAGACAAGAGACTATCTCTCCCACAATGCACCGTAAAGGAGAAAAAAAAAGAAAAAAAAAAACCTACTATAGGCGGTGACATTAATGAACTGAAATAAAATAAGGCCAGAATTTTCCTCTGCGTTCATTATTACTGTTGACCTCTGATGAAAGGCAGGAGCCTTGAAACGCGTCAGGTCTGAATAACCGAGGAGCAAGTGTGCGAGTCTGTGCCAGAGAAAACCGCATGGTGCAGTCCATCGAGAGTGCGCTTTTCAAAAGCTTGGGCAGTTGTTTTGAACAATATATATATATATATATATATATATATATATATATATATATATATATATATATATATATATATATATATATATATATATATATATATATATATATATATTCACTGAAAAAAACATAGGTTTTAGGGACAGTTTTAGTTACTTGGACATTGCACTCGTACAAAACCCGTGAAATTCCCCCGTTATAGTTAGTTCAGCTAACTATAACTCGCGCCCCGCAATGCACTGCTGATGACGTCACATATTACATCACTCATGACATGGTCAGTGACATCACTGATGACATCACTGATGACATCTCAAATGACATCACTGATAACATCATCCAGTGACTGTGTGTTTCTGTAAAGTTTAAATATTTTTAATATATATAGGAAAAGACGTATTGAAGAATGAGTGGGTGTGTAAGTGTCTGTATGGATGATTTAGTAGGTGCGTGACTGACTCTATAAGTGAGTGATTTAACGTATCTTACTGAATGCATGGGTTAGTGACTAAACTGGGTGAATGTCTGTATCCGTCTGTCTGTTGCTGTGTAAGTGGCTGCATGTGTTTGTGAATAGCTAAATGAGTGTCTATATGAGTTATTGAATGCTTGTCTGAGTATCTGTATGGGTGCCTGAGTGTTTGTGTGGGAGGGGTGTGTGCAACTCTGTGCATAGATGTGTGAGTGGGTGATTCACTGGGTGGATGGTTTCAAGAGTGCATCTGTGATAGACTGTATGGGTGGGTAAGTGTGTGTAAGAGTGTGTTAGTGGGTGAATGTATGTCCCAGTGGTACATGTGTGAGTAACTACATATGTGAAAGGCAGTATATATGTGTGTTGGAGTATATAAATAGCTATAAGCAAGAGTGAGTGATTGTGATAGTGGCTGTATGGATGAGTGTGTGCTTGTATCTGTGATTGTATAAGAGCGTAACAATGTGCTACTATTTGTATGAGTAAGTGAGCTGGTGTGTGTATAACTGTATAGGTGAGTAAATGGCAGTGTGTTTAATTATTTGCATGACTGACTAGGTGTGTGAGTATCTCTATGGATGAGTGGCGTTGTTTGAGTGTCTATATAGGAGTAAGAGTGCATATGATAGTCCTGTACTGAGTGACCGTAAGTATGAGTGACTGTACGGGTGAGTGAGTGGATGTGTGTGTGTAGACCTAAGAATCAGTGAGTGGGTATGTAGTTATTGGTGTTGGAGTGTCTATGGTTTTGCGAATGGCAGTCTGTAATTTAGAGTGGGTGTATCAAAGGTTATATTAGGGTGTGAGGAGGTGCATCAGATTATCACGTGGATGATGTCATCAGTGATGTCATTTGAGATGTCATCAGTGATGTCATCAGTGATGTCACTGACCATGTCATGAGTGATGTAATATGTGACGTCATCAGCAGTGCATTGCGGGGGCACGAGTTATAGTTAGCTGAACTAACTATAACGGGGGAATTTCACGGGTTTTGTACGAGTGCAATGTCCAAGTAACTAAAACTGTCCCTAAAACCTATGGTTTTTTCAGTGAATTTCAAAGGTTTTTTAAATGCTAATTTGTAACTATAACGTGTCTGAAACCTATGGTTTTTTCAGTGAATTTCAAAGGTTTTTTAAATGCTAATTTGTAACTATAACGTGTCTGAAACCTATGGTTTTTTCAGTGAATTTCAAAGGTTTTTTAAATGCTAATTTCTAACTATAACGTGCCTGAAACCTACGGTTTTTCAGTGAATTTCAAAGGTTTTGTAAATGACAATTTTTAAATGTATTAATTGTTATATTAATTTTTTTCATACTGATTTACTACATTTTTAGAAACAATTTTTTTTTACATATTTTATTTTTTAAATTACATTGTAATTACATTATACATTACATTACAAAAAATACTTTCTCAGAATGAATTACTTTAGTTTAAATACTTTGCAGATAGGCAATAGACTTTTAAGTACAGTAGTTACAGTTGTTGCAATGGGCAACACATTTTCAAACACAATGCAACATTCAGCTCAATGTGAATTTCTAGTTAAATGCAATTAGTTACTTTATGGATTACTTTTGTAACCACAGGACTGGATCCTAGATTCAGTCCTGGTACATCTCCTGTAAACAGTTGAGTAAAAGCGTTTTGGTTACAGTCGTGATTTTTAAGGAATATTATTGTATTTTAAAAGTTGACACTTAGAAACTTTTTCTCATAGAATCACCAATGTTATCCTATGGAAGGAAATTCACTTAGCAGGTAAAAACTGTTATCGTTACTTTTTCTTACTCAGTGTTGGATCCTGGATCCAGCACTGGTGCATCTCCTGTAAACAGTTGAAAAAATGTGTTTAAGTCATACAGGCGATTTTTAAGGAATATTTGTAGTTTGTGAAAATCAACACTTTGAAACTTTTTGCTGAAAACCAGTCAATCTTAGCCTATGAAGGAAATTCAAGTTACCGGTAAGTACGGTTAAAATTACTTTTGAGGATCAGTACTGGGCTGAAAGATGCAGCACTGAGGTCTCTCCTGATAACAGGTGAGTAAATCGGAATTCGTATTTCGGCTGATTTTAGAGGAATATTTTAAAGTTCCAAAACTCCACACTTAGAAGAATTGCCAAGTGAAACCAGTCAATGTTAGCCTATGAAGGAAATTCAAGTTACCGGTAAGTACGGCTAAAATTACTTTTCAGGACCAGTACTGGGCTGAAAGATGCAGCACTGAGGTCTCTCCTGATAACAGGTGAGTAAATCGGAATTCGTATTTCGGCTGATTTTAGAGGAATATTTGCACAATGGTGAAGGGAGGGGCGGGGCCTGAGGTTACATCTGTGCAAACGCGCCCCGTGGCGCGTTTTAAGTTGGGGATTAAGTCCCCTTGAATCCTGAGGGTCCCTAGGGGCCAACTAGCCCACCAGGAACCTCCAATATGCGCCAGGGGGCTGCGTTGCAGAGACGTGTAGAGAGGCCACACCCCTTTTACACCTCTCTGCAACGCAGCTCTGTGGCGCTTTCTGGATGTACCTGTTGGGCTAGTTGGCCCCAGGGACCCTCAGGATTGAAGGGATTTAATTCCCATCTTAAACGCGCCACGGGGCCTGTTTGCACACATCTCACCTGAAGCCCCGCCCTCCCTTCACCACTGTGCAAACGCGCCCCGTGGCGCGTTTTAAGTTGGGGGATTAAGTCCCCTTGAATCCTGAGGGTCCCCGGAGTCCAACTAGCCCACCATATACCTCCAAAAGCGCCACAGAGCTGCGTTGCAGAGAGGTGTAAAAAGGGCGTGGCCTCTGTACACCTCTCTGCAAGGCAGCCCCTGGCGCATACTGGAGGTTCCTGGTGGGCTAGTTGGCTCTCAGGGACCCCCAGTATTCAAGGGGAATTCGTTCCCCTCTGCAAACGCGCCAGGGGGCGCGTTTGCAGAGTGGTGAAGGAAGGGGCGGGGCCTGCGGGCCCGATCGTTTTTTTTTTTTTTTTTTTGTGCCCTGAAGGGGGCTGTGTGGCCCCCCTTCCTTTTTCTGTTTTGGGCCCTGGGGACCCCATCCCCCAGGGCCTTACCCCTTTTTTAAATTTCAAAATAAAAAAAAAACGGGAAGGGGGCCGCGTGGCCCCCTTCCCCGGGCTTGTATTGGCCCCGGGGACCCCATCTCCCGGGGCATGGCCTCTATTTTTATTTTTAATATTTTGAGGGGGCTGCGTGGCCCCCTCCTCTGGCCATTTTAAGGCCCGGGGACCCCATCCCCGGGCCGGCCATACCTCTTTTTTTTTTTTTATTATTTTGCAAAACTTTGGGGAGGGGGCCGCGTGGCCCCCTCCCGAGCCACTACTTGCCCGGGGACCCCATCCCCCGGGGCCTGGCCTCCGTTGGGGACTGTGGGGGTCCCCAATCCCCCACAGTCCCGCCGGCTCCCACGTCCCTTGGGAGCCGGCATTGCTGTTCCACATGGGGAGCAGCTGACATGCTGCTCCCCATGTGGAAAAGCAATCGGCTTTGGATATTGGAAGAGAGAGCAGGTTTCCTGCTCTCTCTTCCAATATCCAAAGCAAGTTTGCAATGACAGGACGGGAGCCGCGAGGCTCCCGTCCTGTCATTACAACAGCAGTGTCCCGAGGGTAGGCACCCCGGGACACTGCAGGAGCCGGCCCCGGGGGTGGCGGTCCCCAGGGCCATCAAGGGTCTCCAGGAGGGGGCCGCGCGGCCCCCTCCCATCGTGTGCACAGCCCCGGGGAGGTGGTGGTCCCGGGGCTCTGGGTGGTCCGTAACGGACCCCCATATTTAAATGTTTAGTGCCCCGGGAGGTGGCGGTCCCGGGCGTGTGGGGGGCTGGAGCCCCCACACAGGTTTTTCATTTAAAAAAAGAAGCCCCGGGGAGGTGGTGGTCCCGGGGCTGCGGGAGGGCTCAGAGCCCTCCCGCAACCATTATGCATAAAGCCCCGGGGGTGGTGGTCCCCGGGGCTTGGGGGCCCTTAGAGGCCCCCACACATAAAATTAACCCCCCAGCATGCCCCCGGGACTTGGCCCACCCGGGGCCAGTGCTATCGAAGCGCGGGAGACCGCGCTCGATTTTTTCGTTCGGCAGGATTCAGGCGCATCCTGCCGATTTTTTATTTTTTTTTAAATGCTTTTTGCCCAGGGGTCCTTGTGGGACCCCTGAGCAGGCCTAGGGGTTAGGGTGTTTCTACCCTGCCCCCTTTGTGCGTTTTGCGCACTTGTTTCTTTTTTTCCTCGGCGGGATATGCGCACCCTAAGCGCATCCCGCCGATTTAAAAAAAAAATCTTTTCTGCCCAGGGGTCCTTGTGGGACCCCTGAGCAGACCTAGGGGTCAGGGTGTTTCTACCCTGCCCCCTTTTGCGCTTTGCGCACTTGTTTCTGTCCCTCGGTTCTACCGAGGGACAAAATAACTGCCAACACTTCTTGATTTGGAGTGTTGACAGCCAATTAGCATGCAGCTCGTGATCGGGAGGGTGCGCGGATCCGACGCGCCCATAGATATATATGTGATTTTAATTGTGAATTTCTCAGGAACTACTGAACGGATTTACACCATTTTAGCAAAAGGCACCAGTCTGAACCAAGGGCTACCTCTTTGCCAAATTTGGGGTAATTCCGTTCAGCAGTTCAGGCTGTAGCTGCGACTAAAGGTTCCTATGGAAAAATGAATGGGGAAACGCGTTTTGGGACCCCCCTTTTCTCGGCCCCGCTTGACGTATCACCCGAGACTTTCAGGGTAGGAGCGGACCGGAGCGCCCCAACAAGTTGGAAGCTTCGCGAAGATTCGTCAACCGACGCCAACGTTATTGCAAATAGAATGTCGCGGATTTCCTATGGATAATAGGTTGTAACTATAACTATCTACTGGCGACCGCCAGTAGATTATATATATATATATATATATATATATATATATATATATATATATATAGACATACATTGCGGAAGAGTACATATAGCTGGGGTTCATAGTACAATTACATCTGCGGGACATGTATATATATGTTTCTGTGTTCGTGGTATTAAAGCGAACAATTGTACACCATGTCATTCTTGTTCTACGTCACTTCTTTCCTTTTCGTCTAGATACACATTTGATCCTTCTTTCACCTGAGAGCTAGTAGTAGATGCCTTCTCCCCTTCAGTATTCTCCTTATTTTACTCTAAACTTCCCTATGTCCTTTGGCCCATGTAGCAGCAACATAGGACTTCCAACTTCACTCACTTAAAAAGATCAAACATTTTCTTCCTCCTATCTATTGTGGAACTTCAGCACTGGGCCTTGTCATCTCTACGCTTGACTGTGGCAACATCCTATGTGCACTTGTACCACAGTAATCTATTGCCCTGCTTGAAGCAGTTCTACTCTCCACTAACATTGTAATATTTCTAAACAATAACCACTTCTCTCCTTTAAAAAAAGACTACAGTGCCTACTCTTAGAAGCCAGACTTACACTAGTCTTTCCACAGCCCCCTAGGGAAAAAAGTTTTCGAAAAACTCAGATGATCTGCAGCACAATACATGTGGCAGGCTGGTAAGTTGGTGGGCCAGGTGAAGTTTCCCGGCTTGGGTGATCTGAAAATTTGCAGACAGTGCCCCTCTGTGGACTTGAAGATGTTGAGTTCACTGTGAGAAACACAGAACAGACTAGAGAAGAACAAACAGGCAGGGCCACATCTTTCCAGCTCTGCAATAACTTTGGTCTCTACACTATTGTACAATGTATTCCCCCATATTAGTGGTCAGAGAACCAAACTCACTGTAGTCACCTAAACAGAATGCAGATCAACAAAAACCAATAGTTTTCCAGTTATCTACGCCCAAGCTCTCCAGAAAATTGTTAAACAAACAAAGAAAATTACAGACTAAACATACCCTCTATCTCTCACTTCTTCATTTATCAGTTCACCCTGACCATGTACAGGGAAACAAACTGATGACCTCAATCATCATTCCTACCTCCTTCTCCTACCTCACTGCGAAGTCATGGAACAACCTCTCCCTTCACCTCTGGCCCTCATCCTCTCAATTGGGATCCAGGAAGGGACTCAAGACCTGGCTGTTCAACTGAACCCTCCCAAAGCAGGAGGTTCGCATCGCCTGGATTCCCTCACAGATGTTTAGCCGTGCTTTAGAAGTCCTGTTTGATTGATTGGCCTTCAATAGAAAGAGCACAGTGCTGTCTTCACAACATACACCATTCACACAATCCTTGAACCGCTTGCAGTTTTTGACCGCTAAAAGATAAATGGAAGTGTACAGAAGACCCTAATTACCTGCAATGTCTTTTTCACATCCATCATGAGTTTTTTTTTTATGCATATTTATATAGCGCAAACTCGACCCGAAGGTATTGGAGCGCTTTACATGAGCACCAGTTACATTACACAAGGACACATTCATTTTTTGGTATGCACGGGGAGATTAAGTGATTTCCCCAGAATCACAGGAAGCTGAACCAACGCTGAGGCTTGAACCCGGTTCCCCAGTTCCAAAGTCGGCAGCTCTGACCATAAGGCCACAACCTCTCCCCTATACCTATAGGCGAGTTGCTCTTTGCACACACCTTAGACCACATCTTCCCAAACTTGTCATTAACACAACCCCGTATTCCTATAGATACGCAAGAGCTAACCAGTTGCAAACCTGAAAACCTCCATTTTGATTAGTTTTAAGATGGTTGCACACTAGAATTGAATAACCATAACCCTCCGACATACACACCAGTGTCCCAACCGAAGGACTCCCTCCCTACATCAGACTTCCTTGAGGCCCGCTCACCTTCTGGAAACAGTCATTGAAGGACAGGTTGTGCCTGATGGAGTCTTTCCAGCCTTGATAGTCGCCTTTAAAGAAAGGGAAGAGCGTAGCGATGTCCTTCACAATCTGAAAGAATCAGAAACAACTGTCACAGCCATCTGCAAAAAGTACAATTGGTTGACAAGCTGTAAGAGGAGAACATGCATATGCCAAGGACATGTTCCTGGTGACAGTTGTAGATGAGTTTTCATTAGCTAGAAAATAAAGAATAATTTAAGAGTGCTTCAGTTAGCATAACTAGGTCACTTCAGGCTGCCTTCACAATCATTCATGAAATGCTGTAGAAAAGTACGTTAATATTAGATATTAAAGAGTCCCATATGCAAGCGTCTTGTTCTATTTTATAAAAACAAAAAACAGCTTTCGCCATGGCCTGTCTTAATACAATTGAATAATATTTGTTGTTCCTTAGCCGATATCCGCTGTAGTTGAACTAGCTATTGTATTCCTGCGTTTCATAATTTGTGATTTTATCTCCTTAATTAAACGTGTACAGCTTTAACCAATGAGATCCCTTAGAAAGTAGGAGTTACTAGGGGTGTTGTAGCACGAATACATTGATTGGTTGTCATGAATGAAACATTTTTAATCCAACCCTTCTAGGCAATGTCATGTTATGAAATGTGTGTGCCTTCTGTCCCTAAAACATTATAAAAGACGTGTTATTTTGAAGGCGAGCCCGATATCTTGGGCTTTTCTTTAGAGACGCACTCTAAGTCAGTCTAAAGGCAGATCTACTTGGATACTTATGATTATGTTAATTAGTAGTTAATTAACTACTTTTTGCTTTCTGTAATAATATTATTTTTGAATAAATACACAAGACTGATCACTTTAAAATTTTGTCGTGCCCAGGTTTTATTTATAGAAGAACAAACAGGATGTCCAGGAAGACTGTTATATCCAAGTCTAAATGAACCTTCGACCACTCACAGGCAGGACAGTAGATATGTGTCTAGCAATGAGATAGTGTCCGCCTGGTGCCAGAATTTGAATATAGGACTGGTCAAGTGCTTTTGGCCTGTACATATTGTTTTGGTGTATTATTAATGTATGTAAGTGTCTTTGTATTTTTTCACAAAAGTGATTGTGTTGTATGTATTTATGTGGATTATGTGTTAAAACGTTGGATGACAACGTGTAATTCAACAATGTGTCACCCTTTCTAAAGACATGTACAATTGATTTCAAATGTCTTTTTGTGAAAGATAAATTAAGCTGAATAAAGCCTGTGAACTTTAGAATTAATGGTCTACGGTTCATTTAGACTTAGATATAACAGTCTTCCTGGACATCCTGTTTGTTCTTCTATCAATTTAGTGGTCCAGTTAAGGACCCAAGCCTTGCTTGTTCACAGGTTTTATTTATAGCCTTGGACTAAGTCTATGAGAGACTCGGATGGTCCCATGCCCGTCGACCAACCAACCCTCTAAATTTCTTAATTAGAGTGTTTACATTCCTTTAAGGGGAGTACACATCTCATGGGTTCTTCGACTAGATGGGATTTTTCCTTACTGAAAACAAATTACTAAAACTATTTTGTTAACGTTAACGGGGTACATATGGCTTATAATTTAAAACATCAAATGACAGAAATTGAAGTGTTACATTATTAACGTCAGAAAGAGGGCGTATCCAAACCTGAACTTGTGATTTTCTCTTGTTCAAGAAGTGACTAGATCAACTTAGTAATGTATGAAGCTGCACTCTTTCTATTTTGTGGTCGCTTGTTATATCATGTTCTATATAAAGAGCTTCCATATAAAGAGATAGATATACGAGACAGAATGGTTATTTAAATTCTGTAAACACTGTTTCAATATGGCCCTCACCGCCTGCCACAGAAGAAGGACTAAAGGGTTTTCTGTGCCAGTTTTGATGGGTGGATCGCTAGCATGGGTGCATCAGCAAGCAAATGAGATTAAAAGTCAAGAAAGATCAGTAAACTACTGAGTTGTCACCACCAAATATTTAGAAGGAACAGGGGTGGGAGCACACCGCTTCACCTCCCAGCAAGGTTCGCCCCTGGCATTCTGGTAAATGCAGTCTCATGTTGCTTGCTTTTCTATAGTATTACGAGTGTTTCGCCAGAGTTGGCGCAGATAGTGCTGATCTCTAGACACGTGTTTCTGGTTCTTTAACCGTCATCAGTAGAGATTACAGACTTCAAATTTGGGGTTTGCTGAGTAGAAGAAGTGGAAGAAGCACCCGCGCGCCAGTGAGAGGTACTTGACCTGATGCAATGTTTGGCAGCCTACTCAGCAAACCCCAAATTTGAAGTCTGTATTCTCTACTGATGACGGTTAAAGAACCAGAAACACGTGTCTAGAGATCAGCACTATCTGCGCCAACTCTGGCGAAACACTTTGAATACTAGAGCAAAGCAAGCAACAAGAGACTGCATTTACCAGAATGCCAGGGGCGAACCTTGCTGGGAGGTGAAGCGGTGTGCTCCCACCCCTGTTCCCAAATATTTAGAAGGTAGGTTTTTTAGGGGGGGGCTTTTAGGACTTCTTTTTCTTTCTCTTCCACATAATATTTTGGGCATGGTTGGACAATGCGAGAATCTTATATTGAAATATCTGCTGGCTTTTTGCACAAGATCTTTAAGTCAAAACTGTGAATTTCGATTTCTTTTTTTTGATGAAGGGTCAAAGACCCGCAGTAAAACGTTTTTCGGGCAACCGTTCATTTATTAAATTACGTAGAGAAATCAAGGAATTAATTTCTTTCCAGTTGTATCTTTTTTTAATGAGTGTGTCAGAATTTCCGCCTACAGATATCTGTATTCGAGTGTATTTTTTTCAGTTTCAGTTCACAATTATGCAGAGAAAAAACCCACAAGGGTTTGAAAGGACAGTGGTGGGTGGTTTGCAACATGTCTTGCCTCTGACTTCCTATGTCCCTTCACCTCCTGGCCTCATCCTCCCCCTGCTGTTTGCCCACTCTCTCTCAATCTGCTGCTCCCGCCTCCACCCTTCCCCCATCTCTCACCTGCCCATGCATGCCAACATTGGGAAAGCAGAAAGAGGGCGATTGTAAAAAAAAAGAATTGTGGGGGATTTATTTTCCCCATTTATTTGCATTGAAATGAGAGAAATTTCAGGCGGGAGAAAGCTAAATTAAAGAGTTTTGTGCTTGAAAGATCTGGAGTCTCCCGCATGAATCGGGTCTGTTGGCATGGATGCTCACCTCACATTCTCATGCCTTTCTTTCTCCATTTCACTATACCCGTGCTTTTCTCTCCCCCACCTCCACACGTCTCTTATTCTGTGCTGCTTCGATTCTCTCCAGGAGTTGTATTCTCCCCATCTCCCCCTCCTGCCCTCCTGATCCCTCCTTTCCATTTCTCCCTCTTTAGGCTCTCGCCCACCCATATTGCAGTCTCCCCTGGTCTCACTCTTTCACCTCCTGAACGTGCTTGGATTATATTTCAACATTTATACAGAATTTACTACCACTAAGTGGGGTGCTGAAGCGCTTGTCTACAGGGGTAGCAGGTTCCACTGTGGAGGGTGTGTTGTTGGAAGTGTATTGTCTTACTTTTGATACTATGTGGGAAGTGTTTCCATGTCTTGCGTGATGACCAGTCGAGGTGCTGAAGACAAGTAGACTGTCCACTCGCTTCAAAAACCTAAAAAGACCTCTTGCTAAAGGCTGTTGCAAGGACTCCCTGTCTGTGTGAGGAACCTTGCCTAGACAAGGGTGCTGCTGATGCGGTTGCTTCACACGCCTAAGTTGGTTGCGTTCTGCTCTGACGTCAATAGAGGTCACCCCTCATTAAGAGCTTAAGAGTCTTGCAGGTGAACCTTTGGTTTTTGTGTGGATTGCCCAAGGTGCTCTGCCCTGTTCACCCTCTCTTCTTCAAGAGTCTGATCACCGTATGAAAGACTAATCGAAGAAACCATCCATGAGCTACAGAAAATGAGGCTAGCCATTTGTGTGATGGATAATCAGGGTCCTGATGTGACTCCCACATCCTTCCCTGTCTGTCAGCATCCCCTTGAACTTAGTTTCCCAGTAGCTGGAACCTGGGATGTATTTAGAATAGAATAACAATCCCCACAGTGGTGAATCCACTTCAGTACTGAGACCTTTGCATCAATGAGTGAGTGAAGGCATCATGTCCACAGCCTGGTTATAGCACTGCACACATTAGCAGTGGAGTGTTTTCTTACCTGGGAGAGCTTCAGCTTTTTCCCCGGGGAATTCTGGATCACCAGGGCGATCATGGCCAAGTAGGTATACGGCGGCTTGGCGTGTCGCTGGTAGTTTTTTTTCCTCTTACTTTTGTTGCCATTGATTTCTTCGCCTAGAAGATCTGCTTGCTTTCCTTCCCTTTCACCAGAGCCACATCTCTCAGCAGGCAAGTCATTCCCAGAATGTAGAGTGAGCTTTTCCATGGGTTTACAGTCTGGTGCCTTCTCCGTGCTGCACGTCGCATTTTGTATCGAGGGAGCTGGATAGCCGGCCCCTGTGTTGAAGAAGGGATATCCATAATAGAGCGGGCTGTACATGTCAGAAGCTGGGCGAGGGGCTGTTCTGAACTGCTGCAAGGCACTCAGGTCACTGAGGTTCTGGTAAAGATGCCTCTGATGCTCAGTTGTAGCAGCAGATCCTAGGGTTGGGACCGCAGGGTCTCTCATACTGATAAAATCGTTGGGTCCCGTTAAGTTGATCGAAGAGACCTACCACCAATCGAATCACAACCAGAAGTCACTGGAGAGGGACAACTGTGATGAAAGGCACTCGCGTCTCATCCGGATCATTCCTGCGAGTGATCAAGTGAAATAGAGATCATTAGAATTGTACAAGAGGTGAGAGGCTACCAACAGGAGAGGACAGAGACAACAGGAGAGCCAGGGATGGGGTAGATGAGGGACACAGCACAGTTGAGAAAGTAACAGTGTTCATTTGTAAAATTGAAAGAAAAAAAAAAAGTTTGGGCAAATCCTCACTAGTCATTTCTAATGCAAAACAAATGCAAGTTGATCTAAAATGTAGATATTCGAGTGTTGCTATAAACTCTGCATGGAGCCGCTTGGGAATCTCTTCACATATAAAAACATCGAATTTCATCAATGCCTCAGAGACACACAACTGTATTTAAGGTCTCCTCTGTTCCACTGATTCAGCACTGAAACACTGCTTTCAACTCATTCAGATCTGGATGTCCAGCACCTCCAACTTAAACTCCCTCCCTCACTCCCCCGCCCCAAAAAAAAAAAGTTTCTGCTGCTCACAAGAACAACAAGCAACAACTAGTACATACTTGGATGGATTCAACCCCCAACTTTTACCCAATGCCAAGTCTCTTGGAATCACCCCGACACCAAACTCACCCTCTAAGAGCAGATCGCCAAGAATACCTAAACCACCCATTAACAGCTCTCTCTACTGAAGAAAGTGAAACCGTTTCTCCCAGAAATCAGCTTCAGTACTGCCATGCAAGGCCTAGTGCTCTCACTATGGACGCTGGCAATGCTACGCTCCATGGCGTCCAAGGCACCACTCGGACTCCCCTTTAAGGGCACCCTACACGCCACAGCACACTTCATCAAGGATGTGAAATTATATGATCACTTCACCCCCATGCTGATGGAACTCCACTGACTCCTCTTGCCAACCCGCACCATCTTCAAAAACCACGTTGACTCCAGTTTTTCTCAACCAATTTAAATACAGTATAGTTGTATTGATTACACTGGTCTCAGTAATATTTGATTGCCGTTTCATTTTGTTCTTCTCATATGATGAGCAGTATTGCCGAACAATATTTCATTGGATGAACAAGGCACATTTGATTGTAATAACAGAAACGGGAGCCACAGACAACACATGCCTTGTCCCTTACACTGGACTTGTTCAAGGGATCAGATCTGTACTAAGATTCATCTGAGTTAGTAGAGTAAGTTGCCAATCAGAATCAGTCGGGGTGATCACTTTCAGCATAGTAAGTACAATTGGTTTTGTAAATTGGAAGCCAGTATAGGGACATTTTGTGGACAGTTTGTAAGTGCTATCCCTTTATCAGTAGAGCACCCAAGGCTTAGTTCATTGAAATGTTCCCTTTATTGTGCATTATTGAAAGAATTGGCCCAAGATGAGATCTCTTCAGGGCGCCCATTCCACTTTCTTGGAGAAGCTTGCACAGTACCGCCGTACCGTGGGGGAGCATGGGAGGGTGAAGCTTGAAAGGCAAGTACCGCAGGTGTTCTGCCGTTCCTGAATTTTTTTCCAAAGTAAAAATGCAAAATGTGGGTTGGGTGTCCATGGAGGGCGGGGGGGGGGCAGTTTGTCAGGCATTGGGTACAGTGTCTGGCTGGAATCCAGGACGTGCAACCAAACCCTCACTGTAATGGGTTCACTGCCCACGGCTGGGGTCAGGGCCTGGAGCCAACCCCCTGCCGTGCACAGCCGAAGTGTGTGCACAGCAGGGGCATGGGTGCCCATTATGGCACTGAGGGGTTTGCTGTAGGTGGCTGGGGTTGGACTCGGGCCTGGCAAAGAGCCAGGCCTTGCGGCCAACCCCTCTCTGCGCACAGCTGAAGGCCGTGCTTCTCATGGGGGGGTGGGGGGGGGCTCTAAAATAGGGCCTGTCACCTGCTGCACAAGGCCAAAAGCTATGCACCGCAGCCGGGTAGGAGCCTACAGTGGGGATTGGACATAAACAGGCCATAAGAAGTGCTCGGACGGGGGGAGGAGCCAAGGAATAGTTAGCGCAGTAAATTGTAACTGGTGAATTTCAGTGTTTGTTTTTAAAAAGTTAGTTTCTATTATATTTCAACTCCTAAATGTAAAGTCACTTTAACCTTTGCTTTTTTTCAGTGAATTTCTCCGTTTTCTATCATATTTCAGCCAGCACCTCTGCTGGAGGGGATTGACCACAGGGCTGGCCTGTGGCCAGTCCCTGCATCCAACCCCACATGGGCAGCCGCACCCCCGCCATACATGGCCATCTCCATGGGATTCAAGGAACTGGCCAAAACCAAAGACAGCTTCCCACTGTCCAGCAACAGTACTGGCAAAACTGGACCATATTCTGGTTTCAAAACAAACTGCACCATTTTCGTCCAGTACATATTCTGCAGTTTTTGTCTTGATCCTTAATCCCATTATGGGAGTGGACGCCTTTTATCCTTATCAGCCTCAATCTGAATCCAGCCTCAAACTGAATCCAGAATCGCTCGCACTATGGCTGCTGAAGCTCAAAAACAACTTGGCAGTGGAACATCATCTGGACCTTGTTCCGATTGTTTCTGGGATTCTTTTCCACCCATTGATGCTCCTGCCTTTCTCACTTTGCTGAACTCTGTAAAGTCTGGATCACCCTTAGACCCTCCCCCACCTTCGTATATGAGCACGCTAGGCCCTGACCTTTTGCAACACTTCCAGAGGGCCAAGTTCCTAAAGCTTGACAACATGCTATGATGATGTCCATACTTCAGAAGCCAAATCTTGATCCTCTCAATTGGTCCAATTATAGACCAATTTTGCTTCTACCATTATTTCCTAAAATCCTCGAAAAGCAAACAAATCTAATCATTTATTGAGACAAATGATTTTCTCCATCCTTCTCAATCCAGATTCAGGGCTGGCTACAGTACTGAATCCACCCTGCTGGGAGTCGCAGAGCAACTCAGACTTCATCTTGATCGCGGGGGCACAGCTGCGTTGATTCTACTTGATCTCAGTGCTGCATTCGACCCCGTTATCACACAAGATCCTTCTAAAAAGTCCGGAGGATTTGAGTGTCTCTCACCTGCCGTTGACCTGACATCGACCTGGCTAGACTCCTTTTTACAGAATCTGACCTTTCAGGTCCTTGCCAAGACTAAGAGGGTAGTTTCCATCCTCTTCCCTCAGGTGTACCCTTAGGTCTCTCAGCCCTATGCTATTTAATATTTATGTCGTCCCCTGGCAGACATTGTGGAGAGCTGTAGCATTTCTCTTTTCTCTTATGCAAATGATACACAGATCATCTTCTCCCTTACACCTAAGAAAGCTCACAGCTAAGACACTTTAAACATTGGCTTTTGGAGGTGGCATCTGGATGAGCAACAATTCTCTGAAACTAAATGGAGACAAGACAGAGGTTATGTTAGTGGGCAGTAACCCTAAACTTTGGGGTTAGCGTCACTGGCCAGATATCCCTGGAACTCCTCCAGTTCCTATCACAGTGGTTAAGTCCTGGGTTTCTGGCTTGATGATGAGATTTCAACTAAATATCAAATCTTAAAGGTAGCCTCTACCTTGTTTGGTGTCTTAAGAACATTCTTTGGTTACTGCCTGTCTCTGCTCAACGCACAATAATTTAGGCTCTGATTCTGTCCAGACTGGACTATGACAGCATTCTCTCTCTTGGGGCCTTCAAGGCTTCAATCAAACGTTTGCAGGCGATCCAGAATGCTGTCGCTAGATTGCTTTTCCGTCTCCCTAAGAATTCTTCTACGTCCAATCTTCTTAGAGACTTCCATTGACTTCTGGTAGAAACGCAAATCCAGTTCAAAGCATTGTGCTACATACACAAAGCCATGTCTAATTCAGGTCCACGGTACCAGAGATCATTGGTGACACTACCGTCCCAGCCGTTCCCTCCGGTCTAGCTAGTGTAATCTCAGTCCAGTTCCCAGGATGAAGAGAACTCGTCAGGGCAGTCGATCTTTCTCCTACTTGGGTCCTAAACTGTGGAATGCATTACCCGTCTGGATGAGGGCATGCCAATCCCTCAGTGTGTTTCAGAAACTTCTGAAGACCTGGCTCTTCTAACTCAACTCCTGGTACATCATTCTTTGATGCCTTACGATACATGCCTATCGCTGTGAAACCACGTCAGGTAGCTATGCTCTTTATAAAACTACATAAGAATGCATTTTTATTTTTAAAAACACTACTAGATCATAGTGGCAGGATTTATTTAAGAGCCTCTGCAAAAACATTGTAATGTCTATAGCTCTTGCAACATGCCACGGCCAGACTGCTGATGGGAATTTGCACACGATTCCTGAACAAATATTTGAAAAGCCTGCAACAATGAAAAAACAGAGCAACAATGGATTACTTTCAGTACAAAACGCTTGCATGAGATAATATAATGTGCAAGTGCCGACTGTTGTATTCAAATATTAGTGCCTAATTTAGGTTTCCTTTACTTCGTGTAACTAGGTCGCACTAGGCTACATTGTATTAGAGCGCCTGTTCATTTTGCTCTGAACGAGCTGTGTAAGCTCAGGTTTCATTTTGCTTTCAGAAAATCATGTAAATTCAGCTGCAAACCATGGTCTCCATTTGCATGGAACAAAATAATGTTTCGCTAGCTTCCCTGGGAAAGGATAGTGTGATGTTGCAACATTGCAAGGCCGCTTAGCTGAACCTCCGTTAACCTGTCGATGTCACGTGTAAAAGCAGTTCATTGTTTCTCTCGTGTTTTGCATTAATAAAACATACCATTTCTTCTGTGTAATAAATGATGTGCACTGTAAGCCAGTGAACATTATGGACAAGTAGGGCTTGTTTTTAACTTACTAGCTGATTGGTTCCCTGCGCAAGTAACATTTCAGTTCTGCTTTGACACAATGTTGTGCTATGAAAATTGTGTGGTTTCAATGGAGAGTTAAAGTTCAGGATTCTCTCTATCCTGCCAATCGACCCTCCTTAATGAATTATGGGTGGAGCTCTGACATGAATATTGAGTGAGATGTAAATTAGTCCCTCCTGCATCTCAATTAAGGTACTGCAGTTACAAATATTTGAAAGATATATCAAACAGCCAATAGTTTGAGGTGTGCGGGAGTTTGTCCTCTGGGTGGAGCCAAAGCCATTTCTATGCATATTTTTAAAGAATTAGTAACAACCAGCGGCGGCTCCTCCACTATGGCGGAGGAGCGTCACCCCACCGCTTCTGAGCAGTACAACAAAGGAAAAATAAAATGATAGTAACAGGATGTTATCATTTTATTTTTCTTTACAGAGCCAGCTGGGACGGGTCTGGGCTTCTGTCACAGTGCAGGAGGAGGAGTGGTATATGTACCTTAAGTGCGCATGGCGGTTTGGTCGGCCATCTTGGGCCGGCCAAACAGTCATGCGCACTTAGCATGTTCTCCACCAGGCTGTAATGCACAGCCTGGGTGGTGATTATGCACAGGCTCGCAGTCCACATCTGAGCGTCGAACCAGGGTGCTCGGACCACTCATGATGCTGCTGTCATGGTGACTGCAGGGTCATGATTGGCTATGGGGAGCCTGGATGCTGACTGCTTCTGGAAGTGAGGAAGAGCAGAGGACGACAAGAAGCATGAGGCGTGAACAAGTAAGTGGTCTTCATTTTTATTTTTCTTCCCCCGCCCCCCTGATCCACAGCAGCCGCCACTGGTAACAACAGGTTAAAACAACAGCACTGTTGTGCCAGATCTAAACCACAGCTATTGTATTACATTGGGAGACAGATAAACACTACTGAGACACAACGCCTACCCAGATCTCACTTAACTAGTCATAGAGCTAGCTGTTCCACACAGCAGCCTCCAATCCAGCCTTACTTTTAATTTCCAATACTTCGACATGAATGGCACTGGCGCCCTGCAGTCAAACCTCGAAACATGGCAGGATAAGCCACTCACAGCTGACATGGGAAACTTGAAGTCCATTACTGAAAGTACATAGATGTATCTGTGGCCTATGCGTGACCCCACATAATCTTCCATACTCACTGGTGTCATAAGGGGGAGCCTTGGATGCCATGTAGGGGTTGCCAGAGGTAGTCCCTTGCAGCCCTTACCAATGTCCTTGCCACCGTTGGCATTGCCTTGCTCCCTCAGACCTCAGAGGTGGCATACCCAGTGCCAAGAACATAAGATTACAGTGCCCCGAGGAGCACTGTTTACTTTCTGCAGCTTTCTCTGGGGCTTCACAGATCAGCAGTGCAATGCACACTCTTGCGATTACATTACAAAACAAATGGGAAAAAAAATAGAGATTTTTAAACTCGTTGCCATACTTCATTCTTGTGAATATTAGGAGAATGATGTGCTTCAACAAAACTATCAACCCTGTGTCTAACAATGATAAGGAGATATATAATTTATTTATAATACATGAGATTCTGTAATCCATGTATAGGTGCATGCCTCTAATTTCTTTATAAATCACCGACTTGTGACGCACCCAGTTGCCGATTATAAAGAAAAGACGTTAAAACTCGAATATTATAAGTTATTACAGTCGATGTCCGACGTCACAATGCCTGCTGCCAGAACCAGCAGCCCAGGTGAAAGGCAGGTCAGGTCACTGAGCATTATTGAAGCAGCTCTTTAAGGCAACGAAAACAGAACATTGCTTTTCTTTGTTCTGCTATATTTTATTAGCTTACAATGACAAGCAAAAGAATCTATGTATTTTTTGCACTCCTGGATATAGAAAAGCTAGAATCTTTTTGCATATTTCTACACGTTCCGAGTTACTGCAGCTTTTTTTAAAAACTGACTTGTATTGAACTGTTTCTAATATCTGTTTGCAACGAATATCCAACAGGTTTTTGATGTGATTAATTTTGTACTAGAGGTTTTATTTTTATTCTTCATGTTTGCAAATATGTTCGCTCTTTCTTGTGAAAGAGCTACGCACCACAGTTTTAAATGGTTTGTGGGTAAGGTGATGGTGTGACCATGTATTATAAGGGATAAAGTACCCTCTGCCGTACTTGATAAGGATATTACAAGTCACCTCGGAGTTCCATAACTTAATAAAGGAATTTGGCTTTTGGCGTCAGTCCTCTATATGGTTATGGAACTCCTAGGTGACTTCCAATATCCTTATTATGTACCGCAGGGGGAACTTTATCCCTATATAATCGGCGACTAGTGAGACAATCAGTCACCGATTATTAAAAAAAAAAAGACACAACATCAGAAGTCAACTGTACTAAGTTATTGATGTTGCAGTAGGTGGTGGCTCTTGCACGCTGCCAGAGCCAAACGACAGGTAAGGTCACAGAGCAGCTCTTTTTCTTCTACTCTATTTATCTGGCTTACAGTGACTAGCAGAAAGACCGTGACTATTTTTTTTAGATAATTATAGAAAAGTTAGAATCTTTCTGCATGTTTCTACATATTCTGAGCTACTGCAGATTTTTTTTGATTTTTTTTTAACTGGCTTGTATTGAACAGTTTCTATCATTTTTTGGAACAAATATCTAACATTTAAGTGGTGTTTAATTTTGTACCATGTATTATATGGGATTAAGGCCCCCCCTGCCGTACACGATAAGTATTGCAAGTCACCTCGGAGTTTCATAACCTTATGAAGGAACTCGACTTTCAGCCCTGTTACTCTATATGGTTATGGAACTCCTGAGTGACTTGCAGTATCCTGATCATGTACAGCAGGAGGTACTTTATCCCTTATATTAGGCTTCGGTAGCATCAATTGTGGTGATGTCATTAGGATCAAGGTCCTCTGGCATCACTTCCAGTGATTCAGTCAAAGTTCATACGATGTCACTTCCTGTGTTGTCATTGAGTTCAAAGGGTGGCTGATGTCACTTCCGTTACCCTTGCCATTTTGGTGAATTGATGTCAATGGCGGACCAGTAGAAATTTTATACACAGATGTCAGACTGTTGAAAGTCAGTTGCAAGTAGCTTATATAGTCAGTTAATAAAAAACTAAAACGGCAAGCCCCAGAATTCTTGCTGTCAATGGGCCCTATGCCATGTATGAAACTGTCGGCGCAGGCCGCTTCTTAGTCGACTACACCATGTTTACTAGGAAATTTGACTAATATTTACTATGCTGAAGGCGCACACAGACTGGTCGGGTAAATTTAACAGATACATAAAAATGCTCACTGTGATTCATAAAGTAAACTTTTCCAAGTCATCTAACTGGTCGCATACTTCCCTAACCGCAGGATACCAGTTTTGCAAGTTCTAGGGTAACTTAACATATTAGTGCATTCTGGGAGTTGTAGTCTTTTTTTCCTTAATTTGAACAGACGGAGATAAAACACCGAATCACAAAAGCTTGTAAAATTAAAGCCCAGGATTGGAAACGGGGCAATTCTAACACGGGATCACCTAGCAAACCTATGTGCAGGTGGGGTTGTGTGAGATGTTGGGTACAATAGCTTATAGCCACACTGGGGGCTGTCCTTTGAAAATCCACAAGGGTGCGGTTCATGCCAGATTTTCAGAAGAACCTTCAACTATCTACAGGATCCCTACACAGAACGATTGTATGTATATTAATCTCACGTGTGTACCGCCTTCAAGCCCCAGCCCGACGGCGACGGGTCCGTCCTGGTGGACGTTTAGAGGACAGGCAGCGCCTCTGTACAAACAGAACCCTTATTTAATGATGTGTGCCAGCTGCCCTCAGTCCAGCCAGATGCTCTAGGCGACTAAAACCAAGACGTGGGCGGATACCTGCCAAGATTTGGGGCAGAGAAGAGAGACATTAACAAGAATAACGCAATAATGCATAATTTTCAAGATTCACTGCGAAAGGGGGGGGGCTCCGAGCGAAAAAAAGCTACACATTGAAAGTAATATCACAAAAATAATGAATTTCCAACATTCACCGCGAAGGAGGGGGAGGGGGCTCCATGCGGAAAAAAGCTAAAAATAAAGAATGTTTGGCTGAAATACAAGCAGACTTCCATCAACATTGAGAGTGTTGGCACGTATGCCAGTCCTCTTACTAGATAGGTCTCCCACCTTGACAGCCTGTTGCATTCTGGGTGTTGTAGTCTAGGCTTCCTTCAGTGGACCCAGTCCACTCAACACACCTGGTAATGATTTGTAAGAGAAGCGCCTCGGACTGTAAACACGTGCCCCATGTCACGGAGCTAGGCGGTACCTTACTGTTAAGGCGGTGCGTCCTGAATTACCACCAAAATAAACAAGAAAACAGCAACGAAGGTGCAATGTCCGAAAACGTAAAAACATTAACACACTGACTTGTGATAAAAGACAACCAGTCAAAGTCCCCTTCACAACTACAACCATGACTTTGACACTAAACAACATTGGCCTCCGAGTAGTGTCATCTTAAGGAGTTTAGGAGCCCTGGGCAAGAAATATTTTGGGGGTTCGCTGCACGAAAAAAAAGTGCGTTTTATTACCCATTTACTGCTAACTCAAGCCTGCAAGATGCGAAACAAAACTAAGCGTTATGTTAAACTTAATCAAGCTCACACACAAAAAAAACTATTGAAATCTGTTTTGCGACCCCCAAAATCCTCAAGTTGACACCGTGTTGATAGAGAGAAGGTTCACTTTCCCTGGAGGCCCCTTGGAAGGTCGGGCCCGGGGCCATTGCCTAATTTGTCCAGCCCTTAAAACGTCTTGGCCTCCGGGTAACACAAAAAGCAGAGCTCAGGAATGTTAAAAGGCCTTTTTATGTGCCAAGTTTCCTATCTTCCGTCTGTAAAAAGTTTTAAAACCTCTACTTACCATTACTAGGGACCGGCCTTCAATCTCCTCTCCCCTCAGTACACCTGTCTCGGAGATGCCAGGTTCGTGGCGTGTTAATGAGCCAATGGAAGAGCTAGTAAGGCTCCAAGGATGGGCGTGCGGCCCGGCCCACGTCCTGTGGAATGATCGAGACTACATGTCCCATGATGCCTTCTGACATGCTTCATCATTCAGGACAGTACGGACATCCTTAGCCCCGCTATACTGGTTCCCGCTTCTGGCTGTCAACAGGGTTGACATGCTTCCAGTACAAATTCGTGTAGGCTGGTATTTTACTCAAATTGGCTCCATCCAAGAAAGTCTGGACTGCAACTCCCAGACTGCATTGGAATCTTAAATGACAGTCAAGTATAGGAACGGGTGAGCCCGTGATAAGTGTCTTCTACCATAGCTATTTTATCTGGTCCTGCGTCCTGACAATGCTGTCCGTCCAGTCCTAATTTTTCAGCCTACAGCTCCAAGCATGCTGGGATGTGCAGTCCAAGTCGTTTATAATGTGATAAGCAAGTGAGACTTCCCAGCATGCACCCTGCTGCTGGCTATAAGTCGGGCCGTGACATGGACTCATTCGACAGCTTCGTCGTCCTGAGCCTTTCTATCGAGGTTTGTTCTTGGACTAGAGAAACTTATTCAAGGGAGGGGGGGACGTGGATTTAGAAAGAGGCCATTATAAAAGTTCGTATGAAAATATAACAAGCATTGGCATAGCCAATAGGTCTCACCTTTGAGGGACCTTATAAGTGTTTAGCCATGCAACAGTTGATGTTGTTGCACCAAGGATATTGTGCTGGATAACCAAACACTTATAAGGTCCCAAAGGCGAGACCTATTGGCTATGCCAATGCTTGTTTGAAATGTTTTTATTGCAAGCATATGGTGCTACGTGTAGGCAGTGGCATGCTTTCTTTATTTTTTATTCTATTTATTTTATGCTTGAAGTAAACAAAAAAAAGTTGACCAGCGATCCAGCGTGCCATACTGACCTATTGGCTTTGCCATTGTTCTTTTGAGATTGTGGTATTATGTTAAGCAAAGTGTTTTATTAAATACCCATTTTGCGATGATCCCTTAAAGGTATAAAATGACACCAAATCTTTTTACCTCCCTCCCCCACCCACCCCTGGAGCCGGCCCGGCTGCAACGTCCTTACGACGACCCAAACACGATTCCGTTTTCCTGTTCCAGTAACTGGTGGCCACTCGGCTGGGGTGGATATTTCGGTAAGAATGGGCCGTGCCCGCCACCCACCCACCATGCACAAGCGTTGTGCGTTGCACTCGTTCTGCCTCTCACAACCGCTGGCGCCAGAACTCACTAAAGTCACAGAAAAAGGGCTAACAGGCGGGGAAAGAAATGCTGACAAGAGCAGCTCTGGGTGGGAGGTTTGTTTTTACCGATTGATTTACCAGAAGAAAAAAAAAAGTTCCCATTCGGGCCCAGCCTTCCCAAAAACAGGCACGTGACATTCCCACACAGTGAATCAGGGGCTGAGACGGGATTACAGTTTAAACCCGTTAGTTCCAACCAGGAGACAGCAAAGAAGCCCCTCAAGTCCCCCTTTGTTCCTAAAACACTTATCAAAAGCACCCCCTGCCCCCACCCAAACCCACTGAACCACTGCCCCCACAAAGCACTTTTTCCAATTATACTTTCTCGTCCTTTTCACTGATCCCTGCCCTGTGAATGACGTGCGAGCACCCGCTTGGTATATGTAAAACAGTGGTCCGTGGGGTTTAACGTAGAGAATTCTGAAATACGGTTAATGCTGCAAAGGATAAAAAAATAAACCACGCGAGTAGACAAAAAAAAACCTAAAACCGCTTCATAGCGTAGCAAGAATATGGTTTTAATAATCTGAGGACCACGAACAGATATCTGAAAAAACTGCAGAAAAATTGCTCCCGATGATGACTGAACTGACAATTTGCACCCAATCCCGCCCTCAGACAAGGGCCTCCTACTTTGACCCTTAGGTGCATAAAATGCTGTCCGCATGCACAGTTCAGTTTCAGCGATGAGTTAAAAGACACTGAGACTATGGTTGAATAGTTGTAGACATTTATTTCCAAGTGGAAACAAATCAACCCAAGATGAGTCCTAGGTGCGATTATGTGGGGATGCCGGGGAGGTGAGGGGTGAAGAGCAGAGGAAACCGTCCACGGCTGCGCCTGCTTCAAATGTGACACTCAGGATTGAGTTCCAGCTGCAGGCTGAGCTACATCCAACTCACATAAGAGGTATGCCTGCCACTTGCCGCGAGCTCCCAACTGCCTGCAGATACGGCGATAAAGCAGCACACACAAGTATATGCCTGTTCGCTTGCTACGCGCTCTCTGCTGCCTGCGGGTCGCAGGTACGGCGATTAATCAGCACACATAAGATATATGCCTGTTCGCTCTCTGCTGCCTGCAGATACCGCAGTCAGCACACATAAGCATATGATTGTGAGCTTGGTGCGTGTTCTCTGCTGCCAGCAGATAGGATATCAGTCAGCAAGCACAAGAGATATGATTGGGGCTTGCTGCGCGCTCTCTTCTGCCTGCAGATCCGGCCATCAGTCAGCTCACATAAGAGATATAATTCTGCGCTTGCTGCTGCCTGAAGATACGCGATCAGTCAGCTAACATAAGACATATATGCCTGCGCGCTTGCTGTGCGCACTCTGCTGTCTGCACATTCGACGATCAGTCAGCACACGTAAGATAAGATTGCGCGCTTGCTGCGCGCTCTCTGCTGCCTGCACATTCGACGATCAGTCAACACACGTAAAAGATGAGATTGCGCGCTTGCTGCGCGCTCTCCACTGCTTGGCGCTGGCAGACACGGCAATCAGTCAGCCAGGATGGAATGTGCTTCTACCTCTGCTTCCAGCAGCCTCGGCGAATCCTGCACTTCCTGCACATGTTAATTAAGCTTTGCTTGTTTCATTATTGTGATTCATTATGCTGATGGACTAATCTGATTGAAATTCTACGTCTAGATAAGAGCGCGCCTGGCGGAATGGGGAGCCCGAGTAAATGAGATACGGCCTCGGGACAAGAATGGCGTAGCCCGCGGGTTAACAAGTGGGAGGGGTGGGGGGAGTGCGGCTGAGAGCACACACAGCGTTTCCCTTGCGGGAGCGAGCAGGGGTGCCATCGGTTTGCAAGTTGATTACAAACAGATGGTTTCAAAGCTCGCTCCCGCAAGGGAATCGCCAAACGTGCACGCGTTGCCATTGAAAGCAATGCAATGCGTGCACGTTTTTGGCCTAAAAGCGTATCGATTCCAAGAGGTCTCCTCCTAAGCAACGCATGCGCGCTGCGTAGGCGAGACCTAAAAACTAATATTATTGGGCCACTTAACACCTTTGGCCGGTAACTATGACTGGAAATCTGAAACTGCTCGTGAGGGTGGCATAAAAGCCAGGCCTGGCTGAGGGGTCACACACCACAAGGGGTCCAGATGGCAGCTATATAACGAGCTCCCAGATGTTGGCTTTACCTGTATTTATATTAGAGGTTTTAGAAGCTAAATGGCCTGTTCTAGGATCATGCCTCAGTAGCTTATCCAGTTTAGGTTTCTCATTTTCCAGTCTGGATCTTGTAGTTCTGTTTACCCAATATAACATCAGGACTATGAGTCCCAGAATGCAATGCAAAAACCTGGAGTGGAGGAGCTATTTCTGCATGGGACAGTGAAACTTGAGAGCTCTGCCAAATGGTGCCCTCAAAGTCTGTAAACAGAATTTCCAAGCTTTCCCATGATCAGTGTGTGATGTACTTCCCGTTATGACTTTGTAGCTCATATATGCATTATGGGACCTGTAGTTCTTCCTTTATAATGGCAATGCTAAGAAAAGAACACAAAGCGATGTACACAAAATGAGCCAGATCTGGCTCAAACTCCCACACATAATATCGGCTAGCTTAAGTATCAATGCTTGGCATCTGAGTGGTCCAAGTCACGTTTTGGCCAACAATATTTTGTGTGCTGGCACTTTGTGGAGATACCTGTAAAGGAAAATCAAAACGACAATGCCTAGAATGAAATGTGCTGTTGGCTATAAAACCAGGTCAAGGTTGGGCCCCTGAACAGCTGTACCAGAGTCTTGTCTGCCATGGATTGATATACTGAATCTAGCACAAATAAGGAGGCCAATTGACTCCATCTCACTGGGACACAACTTTTCCATTTATGGGTTTTGAATAAACAGCATTCTGGGAGTTGTAGTCTTGGTTAATTTTAATTGAGCTAATTGGACCAATTCACCTGATAACAATGATTTGTAAAAGCAAAGTCCAGAAATGGAAAAGAGGTGACCTGGTGACATGGATGCATATGGTCACCCGAAGCATGAATCCCAGTTCTTCCCTTAAGATAGATAACATTGCCTGCCCAGGTCTTTTATTGTCAGAGCTCTCAAGTTTCCCAGTTCTATGCAAGTGAAGCCAATCCAGTCTTTATTCTTTTTTCTTTTTTCTTTGCATTCTGTTACTTGTAGTTCTTTGATCCCATAATAAAATCAGAACTGTAAGTCTCAGAATTCAAAGCAAACATCTGGACTAGTTGAGCATCTCATACATGGACATAGGGCACTTAATAGCTCTAATCTTGGAAGATCTGACCAGGTTTTATTTTCTGGATCTGACCAACCTGTGGACCCACAAATCACCCCCCATCTTGAGTCCAGAGACAAGAGAATAATTGCAGCTATCCCAATGGGTCTACCCAATCCCCAGGAATTTAAAACACTCACTTCACGAGGGTGGCTTTAATACACTGCACTAAGCACACTGGGAGTTGTAGGCCCATACTTACTATTGAAAAATATTTCTTACATGCCGGCGAAAATAAATGTAGCCCAATAACACGTTATTTGAAGCAAATGCAGTAATAAACTCAGATTCAGACATCTAACTACTGCAGAGCAAAATCCCATGTTGTAACCACAATGATTGGGAGAATATATTGATTCCACAAACTGTGGTCTGGTTCTGCAAAAAAAGCTGTGTTTAGGACTAGAGATGGGCAAAAAATTCCTCTCCGTCGGTGGAGTTCGCAGAGTTTTGTCCACTCCCATTGGTTGTATGATGGAACAACGAGTTCCTCAACAATGCCTACCTTAACAACGCGCTCTCTAAAATAACTGCATATTCACCACAAATTGCTTTACCACACATTCCTTTACCACGATTTTTCATGGTAAAAGCATGATTGGTAAACGCCTATTGGGGGCTAAGCTTACCACCACCCTCCCTCTCCCCCTCAGTCCTAAATACACCCCCAACCTCCTAGAAACGACCCCGAACTCCCACCTCCTAAAAACTACCCGAACCCCCACCCCCTAAAAACTAACCCAAACCCCTCCCACCCCCTAAAAATGATCCCGAACCCCTCCCACCCCCTAAAAACGAACACAAAACCCCACCCCCTAAAAACTAACCTGAACCCCTCCCACCCCCTAATAACTAACACGAACCCTCACCCCCTAAAAACTAACCCGAACCCCCCACCCCCTAAAATCTACCCAAAACCCCTCCCATCCCCTAAAAACTAACACGTACCCCCCACAAAACTACACCAAACCCATCCCACCCCCTAAAAAACACACAAACTCCCCCACTCCTTAAAAACTCACCCGAACCCCTCCCACCACCTAAAAACTAACACAAACCCCCAACCCTCTAAAAACTGACTCGAACCCCTCCCACCCCCTAAAAACAAACACGACCACCCCAGCCCGATCCACTCTTACCTGTCCTGTTCCTGTCCGACGCTCCTCTCAACCCTGCCCATCCCGAACACTAGACCGACCTAGCCTTAACCACGCACATGCGTGGTTAAGGCTAAGTCGTTGTTCGGCTTGTGCGACTCCGGAACTCGTTGTTCCGGAGTCGTAGTTCAGGATGTTTCCCCTCAGCATTACACTTGTAATGCGGAGTTATAGCAAAACTCTGCCAACCGCCATGTGGCAGATATTTTCTCATACGTGGCACTCCAACGTTAAGTTGGTGAGGGGGTGCGAGAATTTGCATCCCTTAGCACGATTTTCGGGTGCTAGAACGGCACCCAGGGAGTGTTTCTCAACACGGGTGTTCGCGACAATTTGCGGTGAGAAAGCTGCTGTTCGAGTAGAAAATCTACATTGAGCGGCAGCAAAGAAACAGGGTCCTCTGGTGCGCCATGTGGTGCAATTCGCACTGATTTTGCAGCGTAAACAAGCTCCAGGTGCTAAAAATCAGCAAGCGCAGCGCGGCGTAGCGATTTCTGCCCACTCGTAGAACTCCGCAGAATCTTGCAGAGTTTTTATGTAACTGCGCAGAACTCCACGGAGTGAAACTCTGCGAGTTACGCCCACCCCTATTTAGGACTAATGCATATAAAAGAAGAAACAATGTTAACAAATAGCATAACACACACACACACTTGATTTTGCTGAATTGTACATTGCAATTATATTTTAAAAAGATCAACAATGTAGCCTCTTATAGGGATGTTCACAAAATGTTTTCAAAAATCATTTCAGCTCAGTTCAAAACTTTACTGTTTAGTTAATAAAAATCATTCCAGTTGTCTAAGATCCGCAACAACAAAAAATACAGCAAAAATATTCAACGTGCGATATGCAGATAGCCAGTGTGCAATAATAGTAATTGATAAAAACCATTACAGTTGACTAAAATCAGATATAAACAGTTAAAATGTTGAACATGTGGTATGCTAATAACCAATGTGCAAATACTAAACGTGACTTAGCCGTCACCAGAGGCCAAGTCGTACTGTGCATCCTGTCCTGCCATACTAGATATCGGCCAGGACGTATTAAGGTGCTTTGGCGGTCCGCCACAGAATCACTGGTGACTTCTTGTCCTTTCGAGCTTGGCCAGCATATTTTTTTATTAGGTTCTTCCCTTGGTCACAGCTGGGTGCTGCCGCAATGGTTTGGGAGCGCTGTTGTCTGAGGGGCTTATTTACAAGCCCCTTGCGCCACCCGTACGTCACTTTTCCCATGTTAAAAATGACGCAAAAGTGGCGCAAGGGGTTTGTATATCTGCCCCTGAGTATTTTGACAAATTTGGCGCAACTCGCCAGCGCCCAGGGAGCAGCGCTCTTGAAGCAGATGGAAGATGCTTCCTGGCACCTGTGCACGCCCCAAAAGCCAGGAGACCGGTTTGAGCAGTAGTCTCCATTGGTGATCGAGGGCAGGACAGCAGCACAGCAGATGTAGCCATGATTCATATTTGTAGTTGCGTCACCTGCGGTCCCTTTTTCCTCCAACTCTCGCCCAGGCTGGATTCAAGTATTTTATTGGGAGCACAAGTAACCGCATAAACAGTATCTGTCTTTGCGTTTCCACGTTTATAGATTTCAAAAAATAATCTTGCGCTTTCCAACGAGGTAGGAGTCTTTCAGGGGCTGAATCAGCACCGAGTTGTCTGCTGATAGTAGGTCTTGTCCCCAGGAGGTCGCCTTCAGTTGCTGATTGATTGCTTTTTTCCAATGTAGCATGAAGCAGCTCCATGGTGTAGGGCGGCTTCTTCAGTCCATAGGGTCGAAATAGCAGTTCCTATTTGGTTGAACCAAGGGTCACCGGGAACTTCAAAAATACATTTAAGATGCCTTTTAAGGAATTTGCTGGGGCCTTCCTGGTCCTGACATAAAATTTCAGCATGGAGGCTTTCCAATCTAGTGATTGACGCACACTAGTCCCAATTCTAACCTTAATCTTGAGCAGCGTGCGTATCTTAGTTGCTGGAAAGTATTTGTATACGATCTACAGTGAATTTGCTCCAAAGTTGAATCCAGAGCACCTGGGTAAGCGTGGTGGCCGTACTGTAAGGCTGGAAGTAAAATCAAATATTAATATCTAAAATGTATCTGGAATACCCACCATGGGTGAAAATATAATAAAGTGTATGACTGTCGGGGGGCGTGGCTAGCCGACGACCAAGATGGCCGCACGGAGATAGAGCTCCGGTCGGCCGCCGACTAATTCCCCGCGGTAACTAGACAAAATATCGAAAAAAATATATAGAATGGACAGAATATCGAAGTCAAAATATAGAATGGACATAATATCGAATGGACATAATATAGTGGTTAAAAATATCGAAATGCAGGTAAGTAATATCGACTGTCAAAATATCAAAGTACATAATATAGGCATTAAAATATATCGAATTTTTAATAATTTCGAATTTTTTAAGTGTTTTCTATGTTAGTATATGTGTTAAAAGTGTATATTATTTTTGTAATGTATGTTTAATTTTTTTAAAGTAATGAATTTTATGTTATTTAATTTTTGCGTAATTTAATTCCGTAGCGGGTTGTGGGTTTATAGGGGAATAGGGTGGGAAGTAATTTAATTATAGTAAATTAAATATTAATTTTTAGGAATTATTAATTATTTTTAATTTAATTTTGCGTTTTAGTTCTGTAGCGGGTTGTGGGTTTATAGGGGAATAGGGTGGGAAGTATTTTAATTGTAATTAAGTAAATATTTATTTTAATTTATTTGTATTGATAATTAATTTATTGTTAATTAAGTATTAATTGGTAATTAATTTTTATTAATTGGTAATTAATTTTTATTAATTGATAAATTGATAATTATGTTAATTGTATTAATTTATTATTCGGAGCGGGTTGTGGGTTTATAGGGGAATAGGGTGGGAAGTAATTTAATTGTAATTAAGTAATTAATGAAATTATTTTTGTGTATTGATAATTAATTTATTGTTAATTAAATATTAATTGGTAGTTTTTTTATTACTTGTTACATTTTTGGTATTGAAAATTAATTGGTTGTTAATTATTAATAGGTAATTAATTTTTTATAAATAATATTTATTGGTATTTATAATTAATTAATTATTAAATATTTTGTAATTGGCAAATAATTGTAATTAATTTTTTATTGGTATTGATAATTAATTTATTTTTATTTAAATATTAAATCATTACTTTCCCTACTTTCCCTACTGTTGCACTCACTGGAGTGGGAATAGTAATTTTTACCCCTACGCTATCCAACGCTTTCCCTACTGTTGCACTCACTGGAGTGGGAATAGTAATTTTTACCCCTACGCTATCCAACGCTTTCCCTACTGTTTCACTCTCTGGTGTGGGAATAGTAATTTTTACCCCTACGCTATCCAATTCTTTCTCTACTGTTGCACTTACTGGAGTGGGAATAGTAATTTTTACCCTCCCGCTATCCAACGCTTTCCCTACTGTTGCACTCACTGGAGTGGGAATAGTAATTTTTACCCTCCCGCTATCCAACGCTTTCCCTACTGTTGCACTCACTGGAGTGGGAATAGTAATTTTTACCCTCCCGCTATCCAACGCTTTCCCTACTGTTGCACTCTCTGGAGTGGGAAAAGTAATTTTTACCCCTACGCTATCCAACGCTTTCCCTACTGTTGCACTCACTGGAGTGGGAATAGTAATTTTTACCCCTCCGCTATCCAACGCTTTCCTTACTGTTGCACTCTCTGGAGTGGGAATAGTAATTTTACCCCTACGCTATCCAACGCTTTCCCTACTGTTGCACTCACTGGAGTGGAAATAGTAATTTTTACCCCTACGCTATCCAACGCTTTCCTTACTGTTGCACTCTCTGGAGTGATAATAGTAAATTTTACCCTCCCGCTATCCTACGCTAAAAATATTGAATATTTTTTATTAATATTAAGTTAATATATATATGTATTAAAAAATAAAAATGTATGTTTATTTTTTTATAACTTACATTAATTATTTATTAATTTTAAGGTTATTTAAGTATTTTTAAGTATGTTTCAGTTAATTATATTTATTATTTCATTAATTTTACATTACTTTTAAGACATTTAAAAAATTCGATATTTTAACAAACTATATTATTTACAACGATATTTTGGATTCGATATTTTTGTACTTACCTGTTTGTAGATAGGAATTCGATATTTTGGCATTCTATATTTTATCCACGATATTTTGGCAGGTCGATATTTTGGCATTCTATATTCTGTCAGTGATCCATTCCCCGCATATATTCGCCAAATTGATCCGTATGCCCACACCTTGAGTGCTCATGGAAGCGCAATGAGCCACTGATTGACTTACTCTAATTCGAGGCGGATCGGATGCTGATTGCGGACGTCGGAGCCCTTGTTGCAGGCGACTGCAAGAAGAGGGCAGGCCCAGCCGTGACGCTGTCCGACTCCTCTGTCTCCGGAGCTCTGCTGCTACTTGAACCGGTGATCGTCGACCTTTGCATACGCCTGAGGCGGCCGGACGCCGCAACTGTCAGCTGTTGCCGCGGGTCCGCTTTGGCCTGATTCGACGATCCCCACGCGCTGCTCCAGCTGGAAGGAGTACTATTAGAGCCCGGGGCGCATTGCTCATTGCACCCGGGCCGACTTTGCAGCAGCAGCCCCCACGGCCCCTGTTATTGGGCTCCAGAGTGTACCCTACCGGGCCCTGAAGTCATTATTACAGCCCATGGGCCTTTTCTTTTTTTTCCCACCTCTCTCCTGTGTATGGTGGCTTGGCTCTATCTGAAATCAAGGGCCCGCTGTGATTAGAAGGAGGAGAGACGCCTCCTGGCCTCCATTGTATGCCGAACTCTCGACGATATTGATCTCTGACGACGACCTCGGGGCCCGGGCCGCACCAAGCTAGGCCTCACAAGCCCCCATTTTGGACAACGTATAATCCAGAGCCGGAGGAGCGAAGGCCTAACAGGTCAGTCCTTATCTACATACGGCTTGCTCCGCTTGGCCCCTAGCACCCCCAGGTCCTGATATTTTTGACTGGGAAGGGAGATTGCGGCGCAATGGCAGCAGCGAGGGGCCCCAAACCATCCACCTTACACAAACTGTCGAAATTTGCCCATGCCAAACCGGATGAAGCCGAGGGGAGGCAGACTAATGCGGAGGCGAAGCAACAATCGGACGAGGGGGGCCCGACACTGGCGGACATACTGGAGGCGGTCCAGGGGGTTCGTACAGCGCTGGAGCTTAAAATCGACACCGTCGCCATTGATGTTAACCTGATTTGTGCTGATTTAAGGAATCTGGGGGACCGAGTCAAGACAAACGAAGGCTCCCTTTCCACACTTACTACCTCCACAAAGCCCCTGGACTCGGTGGTCAAACAATTGCAGGCCCAGACGACTGACCTTGAAGCCCGGCTTGAGGATTACGAAGGGCGCGCAAGAAGAATCAACGTACACATCTTGGGAGTTCCGGAACGGGCGGAGGGGCAGACCGCCGACCTGTTTGTTGAAGATCTGGTTCAAAATCATTTGCAACCGCGATCCCTCTCCAAATATTTCTCCGTCGAACGCGCCCACAGAGTGCCTGGAGGCCCTCCGAAGCCGGGGGCTCCACCTCGCCCCATCCTGGCGCGAATCTTCAACTTTCGTGACCGAGATATTATCCTGCAAGCCGCACGGAGTGGTCCCCCACTGAAATTTGAGAATTCCAACATCACCTTCTTTCCGTATTTCACAAACAAGGTACAGCAGCGACGTCGTTCTTTTCTGGACATAAAGCGTGCTCTCAGGGGACACAATCTGAAGTATGCCATGTTCTTCCCTGCGAAGCTACGTGTGCAGGTGGACGGCAAGTCACTCGTCTTCCAGTCCCCAGAGGAGGCCTGGGACTGGTTGGAGGGGTGGCGCTCATCCGCAGTCCGAGATGGTGCTTCACGGGATCACCCTCACGAATCCGAGCACTCAAGAGGGAAGATTGACTGAATTTATGCTGTACAGGTATTGGAGGGTGCTCTTCGGACTGGGGCTCACTCTTTATGTTGATGGCTTGCTATGGTAATAAATGTGCTCTGCTTGGCCGCGCTCCTTAGTGGTGACGGCAGCGGATCCTCCGTTACTTTAACTTAGGTTAATGCATAATAATCCGTATATGACTGAACACTTCAGAATAATGGTCTTATGATGGACTGGTGGGAATTCTTTGATGGGGGGGGAGGGGGGACATGTTATTTGGTAGGATTGGGATTGCGGTCTTCCGCCATGGGTGCTTCCAGATTCTTTGATATCTATCCTGGGCAAATATGATGTTTTATCTGGGGGGAAGAGGGTCGAATCTTGGGACACGTTGGTTGTGTAGCGTTTCCCCTTTACTTGGCTTTCGTTATGGGTATCCAAGCGCTCTGCAAATTGGGGTGGTGGGCAGTTCTGAGTCCACGTTGCAGGGAGGCAGGGTGGGGGGGGTTCCAGGGTGTTTTATTCAGGGTCTGTTTTGTTTTTTGTTTCAGGTTTTGGGCACTCTCTTCACGATGACTAGGCACACTTGTAAGGTGGCTCTTCCTAGGCCTATTGAATTAATTTCCATATGTTTGATGTGTATCTTTTTGTGTATCATTGTGGTCTGGGCCCGATGGGAGATGGGGGCCCTGTTCGGCGAGTCAAATGAGTGATTCCCCTGTAGTCTCTACCTCCCTGGGCCGACTAAAAATACTCTCCTGGAATGTGAACGGGCTAGGTGACCGGATAAAAAGAGGGCTAGTCATGCAGTACCTGAAACGCCATTCCCCAGACCTTGTACTTCTTCAAGAAACGCACATCCCTGGCACTATGTACAAAGCACTGAATCACTGGGGCTATAAACTACTTGCACATGCAGGATACACTAGGGGGTCTAGGGGGGTGGGCATCTTGGCGCGCTCCTCCCTTCCCTTTCAGGTTAAGACACTTACACATGATCCGGCTGGTCGATTTGTCACAGTCTCTGGAGAATGGGAAGGTCGCTCTCTCAATGTGACGTCACTATACATACCCCCCAAACTCCACTCCTCCACCCTGACTGCTCTAGGCCCTCATATGTTGCATTTACCAGAGGGGGACACTCTGCTGGGGGGGGATTGTAACGCCGCCCTAGAGGGGGAATTAGATCGTTTGCCGCCCCGGCGAACGGAATCACAAGGGAAACAGACTTTTTATCGGCCCTGGGGCTAGTTGACATGTGGCGCACACTCCACCCCTTGGACCGGCAATATACCTTCCTTTCCGGGGTTCATGGCAGTATGTCGCATATTGATTATCTCTTTTGCCAAGCCTCTCAACTCTCCATGTTCAATGACATAACCTTCTTACCTAGGGGCATTTCCGACCACTCCCCGATCTTGGCTCATTATGGGGGTGTTCCTTCCCGCTCCCGTGGTGAGATGGTCCTCAATCCATGGTATCTTCGAGTCCCGGAGATACGAGACAAATTGATAAAGGCCACATCGGATTACTTCTCAGAAAATGATGGCTCCGTTAACTCGGATGAAACGTTGTGGGAGGCATATAAGACGGTGGTTCGAGGGTGTGGGTAGCGGCGGTAACAGGCCACAAAAAAGAGAAACGTAAGCGGCTAGCGGATATTGAACTGGAGGTGGCGGACCTTGAACGCAACCTCCTTGCGTCCGACTCGCCGGACACTGCCCATAGGCTTGCAGTGAAACAGAGGGAATATCACGATATAGCCAGGGAGGCGGCCCAAGCGCTCTACCGCTCTACTCTATACCGGGTCTACGAAATAGGAGACAAGGCCAGTAAACTGTTGGCGTGGCTAGATAAGCGAGAAACCGCCAGCAGGTGCGTGGCAGAAATTGTGACTCCGGACGGAGCGAGACGAAATGACCGAGATGGAATTGCAGAGCTTTTTGCTAATCACTTTGAGCGCCTCTACGTCCCTACGTCCACTTCCACACAGGAAGAGGCCGCCGATTTACTTTCTACCCTCCCTCTACCGAGATTAGACCCTCAGGATGTAGCAGCCCTTGACGCCCCACTTGATCCGGAGGAAGTGTCCAAGGCTATTGGGGCATTACGCTCTGGGAAGGCCATGGGTCCTAGTGGCCTCCCGATCGAGCTCTACAAAGCGGTCTCATCAACACTGGCTCCATACCTGATACGAATGTACGACGAAAGTGCAGAACAGGGGAGTTTGCCGGAGACTCAGAGATTGGCTAATATCGCTGTCATATACAAAGAGGGGAAACCCCGAGATCAATGCAGTTCCTATCGACCGATTTCCCTCCTTGACCCAGAGGTCAAAATCCTAGATAAACTCTTGGCCCTGCGCATATTACCTCACCTCCATAAATTGATACACCCGGATCAATCCGGTTTTATGCCGACAAAAAACACGGCGCTCAATCTCCGTCGCCTCTTTGGGGTGTTGGGCAGGGCCTCCACCATACAGGAAGACGCAGCAATCGTATCCTTGGATGCTAAAATGGCGTTTGACATGATGGAGTGGCCCTTTCTATTTGCCTCCCTGGAAAGATATGGCTTTGGCCCACGCTTTGTGGCCTGGGTGCGTTTATTGTATACCAAACCTTTGGCCCGAGTTTCCGTTAATGGTGGCAGGTCGATAATCTTTGAGCTGGGGAAGGGCACGAGGCAGGGCTGTCCCCTGTCGCCGTTACTCTTCGCTCTGGCGCTGGAGCCCTTGGCGGTGTGGATTAGAGGAGACCCGTCTATTCGTGGGCTGAACTGGGCCCCGGATTGGTCGGATAGAATATCACTTTACGCTGATGATGTTCTTTTATATCTGGCCAGGCCTCGGTTTTCGCTCCATGCAGTGCTCCGCATTCTAGCCCTTTTTTGAAAATACTCGGGCTATACCATCAATTGGGACAAGTCCTTGGTGTATGTCCTCAGTGGAGACCCCCCACAGCTTCCTCCGGGCTGTATGGCCCGTATTGTTACGGATGGCTTCCGCTATTTGGGCATTTATGCCACAAGGAACTGAGATGTCTTTTACAGGAGAAATCTCCTTCCTCCCCTGCAATGCCTCCGGGCAGACGTGCAGCATTGGAGGACGCAGCCCCTCACCGTACTTGGTAGAGCTGCCCTCTTCAAAATGATGGCACTTCCCCGGTTTTTATACGCCCTACAAAATACACCTTACCCTATCCCACCACAATATTTTTTAACGATTGATTCTGAGGTTCGCTCATTGCTATGGGATGGTGGCACTCCCAGCATCGCCTTAACAAAACTTTTACGTAGTTGGTACGATGGTGGTATTGCACTCCCTGCAATCAAAACTTACTACTGGGCCTCACAATTGGTGGCCCTTAATCACTTGGCCCACCGCCCTATCACAGACCCAGCGTATAGAATGGATCGATTCAATATGGCGGCGGGCAACTATCTCATAGCGCTATATGGAGGGCCCAAGCACTTACCATTATTTCTGCCCACTTCTACCACGGTCTCACTCTGGCATACTGCCACGGCCGCGTTAGGTTGGAAGGGTAAAATCTTGCGAGTCACTCCGTTGCTGGAATCCTGTCATCTGGGAATGCTGTCGAGTCTACCCGGTTTTGATAAATGGGATTTGATTGGCCTTTCAGCGGTGGGGGACATGTGGGTGA
Organism: Calotriton arnoldi; assembly: GCA_963921515.1. Taxonomy (NCBI): domain Eukaryota; kingdom Metazoa; phylum Chordata; class Amphibia; order Caudata; family Salamandridae; genus Calotriton; species Calotriton arnoldi. Next base: position 764,944 of record CAWUFW010004392.1, on the reverse strand, counting down.
GGGGTGCATGGTTCCCTTCAAGGACTTAAGGGCGAAATATCAATTGCATGAAGGGGAGACATTCCGTTATCTACAAGCACGGAGTGCGCTAAATAAAGCCATCCCCAAGGGCTCTGATCTGCCCGTTGCATCACCTTTAGAGGACCGACTCCTTGACGATTATCTGCCGGACAAGGCCATTTCCCTAACTTACCGCAAGATAATTAACAACTTACCGGAACCACTTGACAAACTCCGCATGAAATGGGTGGACGATCTAGGGGACATACCAGATGAGGACTGGAGGGAGGCCTTGGCATCCCCCAGGGAGGTAGCAGTCCGATCCTGCTTTAAGCTTATACAACTTAAAGTCCTTCATAGGGCATATTACACCTCCACGGCTCTAGTCAAAATGGGTCTAATTACCTCCCCACTCTGTCCACGCGGTTGCGGCTCCTTGGGTACCTTTTTGCATCAGTGGTGGGCTTGTCCCATCCTCCAACACTATTGGACTGAGGTTTTATCTACCATGTCCCAGGTATGTCAGAAAGTGATAGTTCCATCCCCTAGGCTCTGTCTCCTGAACATTTGGGATGCCACCGATCTTAACCGTACCGAACAACTGTGGGTCTCCTTGGGCTGTATTGTTGCAAAACGGAATATTGCCAGAACATGGAAGGGGGGAGTAATAAAAAAAAAAATGCTCAGACTGGGCGGGGGACATGGACTGGTGCATGCAGGCCGAACGGGTGATATACGAAAGTAGAGGCTGCCCAGGTAAATGGACAAAGGTGTGGGGCCCTTGGAACGAGGACAGAGGATTTCTATGTACCCCCTTTGCTGCTGACGCCACGTACAATGTGGACAGGGAGTCACCTTAAAGATCATTGTCATTGTGTGCTCATATTGTCATTGTTGTAATTTTATTTTCATTTTTAGTCATATATGTGATCTGCTTATTCTAGATGATGTGCTAATCCTGGAGATTGCTCGTTTTTGGTTTGTTTTCTTTGTTGTAATGTTGTTTTATGTTTTCTTAATAAAAAAGATTTATAAAAATAAAAAAATAAAAAATAAAAAGTGTATGACTGTCAATGAAAATCCCAAGATGGAAACCATGGATAATAATCTATGTAGCACAGAAAAGTTCTGTTGAATCACATCAGCCTGAAGCAGGTATTTGACTAAACCTCTCATTATTGGTTTGCCATTTTCCAGTGGGTCTACATTGTTTCACACAGTATGCATTAATCAATGCACGGTTTGCAATTATACATAATCAGCATGTAAATAAGGATGTCTTTTTTAAACAGACATAGCAACCAAAAGGACATAGTCACAAGCAAGTATCTTTCATCAGGCTTCTCCACACTGCGCATTCTAGTGTAAGGGCTGCTAGGGAAACGTTTGCTTAATTATCTATGGTATCACAACTGCCAGAAGGGGCTCCCTACTCATCCACTGTATTTCAGGTAAAGCTATTGTGGACCCTATTGGCTTGCTCTCCATCAACAGGTTCCATACACGTTCTCCTCTGAGCCATGGGCAGAATAGAGTACTCAACAACGCTCTGCCAGTGGCGTAACACTAGCCTCCACAGCCTCCACGGTGCGGGGGGGCCCTAGCTCCAGGGGGCCCCCTCCGGCACTGTGCACGGGTGGCGGGCCCCTGGCCTGAGAGCTCCTGACTGGGTCTGGGGGGTGTGGGATACCTCCATGTACTTTGCAGGGGGGCCCCCTCAAGTTTTGTTACGCCACTGAGCTCCTCATCATTTTTTCCACATATCCAACAGAGGCCGTCTACGCAATCCGCTAGCCTCTTCACAAAGCAAAGCCTCCTCCTCTGCCCAGGCTCAGTGCTCCACCTTTGTCCACCACCAGAGGTAAGCGAGGCCCACTCTTGTCTTCCTGGTCATGGCAGTTTGTACCTAGGCAAGGTCTAGCAATCCATTGTCTGCCTTTTTGTGTTTGGGGGCGTGAAAAGCCTCCCGGCAGACAGTTCTCTGGCGTTGCGACTATCTCGCTACCCAGTGTGTCACCCAAATGTCAAGTAATTTGCTCGCGATAAGTGTGTATTGTGGGCAGGTCCAAACCATATAGAAAAAGTCTGACGTTGATGCCCTGCATCTCGGGCAGGGCATCAGGTCCCCCCCACACACATCTCTCTGGGAAAAGGTAAACCTGGTGTAGGAAGTTAAACTGAGTAAACTCCAGCTGTGTGTTCTGTGAACATTTTTGTATACAGGTCAACACCTTGTCCATTCCTCATCTACTATTTCATGTCCCAGATTGCTTCCCATCTCGCCTGGCATTGATAAGTCTTTCCACACAATCCCATTAACTGCCTTGTAAAATCACATAATCAAGTATGTTGTGATAAGTATTTTTTTTTAAATTTATTTATTTATTTAATGCGATTTTATATAGCACGAACATTACCCGAAGGTGTCAGAGCGCTTTACAAAAGAACCAGTTGCGTTACATAAGGACTTTGGATTACATGAGTTACATAAGAGATACAAACAGAAAAAATTGCAAATGTACAAGTTGTAAAGTCACTCAAGGAAGAGATACAAACAGATAAACTCTGAAATCACATAGGAATGGTAGTAAGTACAAAGGTCTACTACATATACTAGTGGATTGAGTTATATATATATATATATACACAAATAGTATAAAAAGTATCTTTAGCACGACATGGTGCTAGGGTTTATTTGTGCCTGTGTTCCATTATTCTGTAAATGTATGGACCATTGGCCCATACGTCAGAAATTGCCCTGGTGCCGGGGCATGTTCCTCTATGGGCTGCCCCAGTGGGATGACGGTTTAGTTTGCAAAGCAATCACCCACTGTGAGTAAGCCCACCTCTGTCCATTGCATCAGTTGTTGAACCTTGGAGAATGATGTGGGCTCCCCATGTGGCAGACCTATCAGGGGCAATGCTGGGGCATAAAGGGGGTGACTTGTAGTTAAGTTTCTCACATTTTCTTAAATACCTCAGGGCTGTGGACAATACTATGGGTAGCCTCTGGGGGCTGGTAGGATTTCTAAGTAGAAGTCAAGTCAAATCATGCTTTTTCGGTTAATTAAAACTATAAATTTACACATCACAATACAATAAATTAAAAAGGTTCACAGAGAATTAAAACAATCTCTTTCAGGGGAGCAATATCATCCCATATTATCGTGTTCACACGACGTCCCATCCCGTCTTGCAATACCTCTTCCATTAAATCGGATATACAGTGCAAATGTGACAGCGCCACATGTACTGTTAGTGCAAGGGCAGCATAAAAGGGAAACAAGGGAAGGGTAAACGTATTTCTTGACAGCAGTAACGCCCCATTTCCTCTTGTTCTACATTGTTGGCTATTATTTTACACTGCCCGCTTCATAATACCCGATATAAAGTGCAGATGTGACAAGATAACATTTGCTAAAAATGGAAGAAGACCTCAAGTTAAAAAAACCTCTACTCATCCCCCCTCATGCTGTAACATCAGCGATTCACATTTATCTGACAACGACCTGTCAATAAAACCAGATATGTAGAGTAAATGTGACAGCGCAAGATGTGCTAAAAGTGCGGGGGTCGTATAAAAGAAAAACAGGGAAAGGGTAAAACTTATTCTAGAATAATAATAATTGAATAATCCTTCTGTGATAGACTATTCCGGTCGCTCTATAGTGGATTCCACTGTATCATAACTTGTTCTTTCTTTCTATTTTACTCTCGCTTCTAATTTTCTTCTTTTTCTCACCTTTACTGTCATGCATTTACATACCAACACTGAAAACCTGTTCTAAATCCGCTCTCATCTTATTTCCTCCAATTTCTTCCTTTTTATCTTTGGTTAATTTCCCTATATAATTTTCTATACTATACGTTCTATTCTTTTATATTTTACTGCATTGATACCTATCCTTTATTATTCTTCACTTTCTTTCTACCCACATTTCATGTCTCTCTCACTTATTCGTTTGCAATTTTATGCTTCACCTTATATCAAGTTCTTGATCTTTTTTGCTTTAAAATTACTTTTTATCTCACCGTAAGTTATTGGAGTTTCTCAATCAAATAGCTTATTGTTTTATTCACAACTGAATTCTTTTATCCTCCTTTCATCTTATTATTGTATTACTTGTATTTAAATAAGATAGTCTTCATCCTTATGAATTCATATATATTTAACTTTATGCATTACTTCCAATGTAATTTATGTTATCATATTGCACATTTCTGTATTTTATTGCTTTTATTGTCTTATATTTAATAAATGCTAATAAACCATTTCAACAAAAAAAAAAAAAGAATGCAGTATCACTCCATATTCTCTTGTTCCCTGTTATTGCCTATTATTTTACACTGGCTCTTCCATACCAAATATAAACTGCAGGTGTAACAACATAAAATTAGCTAAAACTGGAAGAAAAAGACATCAAACTAAAAAACATTTGCTCAACCCCGGTCATACTGAACTATCTGCAATTAACATTTTATCTGTCAGTGACCTGTCCACTTTTCCAGTTGGTGCAAAATTTGCACTAAAGTGTGAAAGATAATAAAAAGAAGTAACAAATCAGGATATTTCCTCAATTAGTGTCCCCACATGTTCCCTTGGACCTTATTGTTCCACATCATGTCCTGTAATGCCACTTAAGGAGCTGGGTTCCACATTCTAGATCTACCCTGTAACCAGTGGCCGATGACTCTTTTTACCAGCATGAAAGCGTGGAGGGGAGAGAAATCATTAGCCAATCAGTCATACAGTTCCAATAAACTATGAGTCAGTGAGATTTAGTTAGTTTTTTACAAAGCCAAGAACAGTTGGACATACAAACACCTCAAAATGAGAGTGTAGAAATACATTGGAACTAATACAAGGCCAAACCTACGGGCGAAATGAAGGCGGTGCAGCATGCACAGAATAATAAGTTCAAGGACCAGAACACAGAAAATAATTGCGCAAACGTCAAGATTACCCTTCATTGGAGATTCGTAGGTATAAAGCATTAGTCTGTCCCTACACTACAACTAGTGTGACATCCCTATTTCACATTTCCCAAGGCAAGATTCATAAAGGTGTCAGCACGGGAAGGCTTCCTAACAAGTCTCTTCAGGTTTAGATGGGTCAAGTAGCATAAAGCTACAGAGCTCGTTCTAAGATGCTCTCTCTCGCAAGGCAGAAGTCCCCGGACACTATCCCTAACTTCGATACTTCACTTTCGCAGGTAATATCCCAAGTTGCATTGCGGCATCACCCCATCCAGTCAAGCCACCTCCTCATAGGTAACTTTCCACACGCCAGCTATGCTCCCAGGCCTTGGCGAGATGACCTTGATTCCCAGGCTTACTACGATGAGAAAGTACAACAGTTCTCTATTATCAGTATCAATGTTCAATGTATCCTCTCCTTCCAAAGCCTAACTCCTAAAACAAAGACATTATTCTAGCTAACAAGGATGAATTCTCCACCTGCAACAGAAATGTGAGAAAGAACAAATCCAACATGCACATGAAATTCACTAGTAAGTCTCATGCGAGAGCTTCCAGGGGGAAAAACACAATTCAGGCCTACAGAAATCGGTCAACATAAGAAATAGCAGAAGGCCTCATGAAATTACACATATAAAATGAACATTATTACTGAGCACATCTAAGTTAACACGTTACCTAAGCACATCAATTGTGTGTGTACTTGTCAGTGACATATACAAATTCTGCACGTTATTGTTTTCAGCTAAGTTGCAACGTTAATTTCGTCACGTTTACATTGAATATATCTCTAACACGTTACCTTTCATGTTATTACAGTTCACGTTCTAATGGCCTTAATTAATACAATAAAGGATTATATGTAGGTGCTGACTACCCATGATTATAATGCACCCCTACAAATGGAAGAGCGAAATTTGCGCTCTAACACTCCCCCCTCTGATGACAAGTGTCATCACACCCACATTACAACTCCCTGTAGAAAGAACCGACCTAAACAGATGTCGTAGCCAATTTTCCCTGTCGGAACTTCTCTAAGCTCTTAAGATTCTCATAGTGACTGTCCTGCAGTCTCTCCAGTCTTCTCTCTCGCTCCCTAAGAGAATTCTCAGCTCGTCTGGACTGATGCCACTTATAAGCCTTCACTGTTCCCATCAACAAGATGACACAAACAACAACTATTACTAATGGCTTCAAGATATAACCAATGATTCCTTTCCCAAGACCTGCAAACCAACTTCCAACTTTTCCAAACCCTTTTCCAACTTTACTCCAAACTCCCTCAGTTGCCAAATCATGTTTCTCATGGTGTATCTCAGTGATGTTACTTATTTCCTTCCTCAGATCCTCACTATGGTCTGGGATATAAGTACAGCACAGTTGAACCCTCAGCATTTTACAGACTCCGCCCTCTGTTGCCAATAACACGTCCAAAGCAAGACGGTTTTGCATCACCATAGCTCTTACTGAGACTATCTCTCCATCTACGAGTAACAATGACTGAGCTGTATTGACCGACAACTTATCTATTATAGTTGACAACCTTATAATCTTGACATCGTTTAAGACCACTCCCAATCTGGGTATCATTGCTCCAAACACATCTCCTACAATGTCTCCTGTAATGGTACCACATTTCTCTCTATGTGGTGACTTTCCTTCCAAACTCTTCAAATCCTCCACGTGGTATATCTTAGAAAACACAACAGCCACGTAACATGTGCCATACCAGTTGTTCGGCAATCGAACATATGCATTTTTCCCACACATGAAATACACTTGCACTGCATCCTGCAAAAACTTCTTTGAAGAAGCATCAATGGTGAACATGTGATCACACACACTCTGTCTCATGAATATGGTGTCATAACATTTCTGCACTTGTCTGATGCAAAGCTTTTCTCGCTGTTCCCAATCCAAAGCTATTGGACCATAACTTCTCTAAGCCTTGTGAGCTAGCTCCTCCTTGGTCCATTCAAAATGTCCTTTTCTATTGTTAAGTTTGGCCAATTAATGACCTATGCCTATCTTCTACTTGATCTACAAACTTCTTTTCTATGTCAGTTAGCATGCATGTCAGGTTATGTCTATATGCATAAGCTGTGTCTAATGTAACGGTAGGTATGAAATACTTTCCCATTCTCTCTTCTTGTTTGTAAAAATCTTATTTGTTCAGTTGCTTGTAAGCTGGAACTTCTGAAAGCACTAAATCAGAATTCGAGAAATAGTACTCGTAATGACCCTTTCCATAGAACATGCTAAGCAGCAAATTAGAAGTAATGCCATACGTCAAGGGCAGGTGATGATATCTAATACCCTCCTCAACTGATGCAGGCAATTACATGCACACATAACAATCTCCCACATCCGTGGTATTTACATACCCATACAATAACTTCGCATAAGCATTCGATGTATAATCACCCTTGGACAAATCTACATGCAATAAGCTACTAGTCTGTTCTATCAAAGCACTGTCTGTTCCTAATGTACCCTCCTTTGTGCTAGAAGTGGTAGGTGTGGATGTCCCATGTACTCCCACCCCCTTAACCTCAGCTTCATGTGAACTTATAGTGCATATAATGATGACTACAGCTATTACTAAGATCTCTCCTACAATGAGTGTACCCATTATACATTTGTGCCTACGGTTCGAATTTCCATACTCCATTTTCAAATGACTTCGGATTGTGACTGTAAGAGGATCAATGCAAAGTCTCTTTCTCTGCCTTTCACTGTTGCACAATGAAGTTCATATGCAGTTTCTTGAAATCGTGTAAACAGTTCTCAGTTCATAGCACAATATTTACACAGCTTGGAAGACTTCCCTATCCCTCTTTCTTCTTCAACGGAAAAGTCCCTAATTTTATTCTTCTTCCACTCTGGCCTAGGTTATCTTCCTTTGCAAAAGGATTTCTGTTTACAGTTCAAAGTTCAATTTACATCCCTTATGAGATCAGAGCCAATTTCTTCAATGACATGCTGCAAAAGTTCAATTCGAAATTCTGCAATCTCCTGAGCTGGTGGGTGATTCCCAAAGGTAACATGAGATTTTCCAAGATCAAGCTCCGTAAGCCACTCAGTCGATATGGTACAGTCAATGTCAGAATTCCATTAGCCTCTACTCCAGGGACCAGCAGTTCAATTTCAGTTATTAGCACTGCCTCACTCTCCCGGACCTCACTCTCCCTGGCATTTGTAACAAGTTAAGTCCACTCTGGAGAGGCGTATCTCTGGCACTGTATTCTCACTCCCCTCGACCTCCTCACGCTCCCCTGCCCTTGTTTGATCTCACTTTGATCAGATTCAGATGATTCAGTTATGGGAGCAAGGTCTCTTTCTGGAGCAAGTCTCAGATTCTGCCTTTTCTGTCTCACAGGCCACTATTCTCTTGCGACTCCCGTTTTCCTCAGAGTCGTTACCTGGGCCTTGTGCAGCGTGACCCCCCTCACCTTGAACTGGTGGGTATCCAGCCTCTTCAGGAACCCTCACAACTTGGCTTGCCATCTCTGGTGGTCCTGTAACCATGGCTGGAATCACTTCAAGGAGAGGAGCTGTTTCTTCCGAGGGTCCTGAAACTCTACGGGTGTGGGAGGCGTGAATCCAGTTCGGCAAACATCCACACTTTACAGCAGTGTTCATCACCAAAATCACCAGGTAGGGACCTCACCAATGTGCATCAAGACAGTTCTTCCTCAGTTGCTTTCTGACCAAGACCCAGTCCCCCAGGCCCAAGTCATGGCAGAAGTCTTTCGAGGTCGGTGCAGTTGCAGCTTCAACCTGGTGAGACACAGTAAGAACCACATCAGCCAATCCCTTGCAATAGTCGAGAACCAAATCATTGGTGATGTTTATCAATGCTGTGGATGGTACGGCAGGCAAGCGCATCGCCCTCCCCATGAGAATCTCATTAGGGGATAGCCCAGTCCTCCTGAATGGAATGCTGCGCAAACTCATCAAAACCAAAGGCAACGCATCAGGCCAGTTCAGAGACGTCAAAGAGCACACCTTTGCCATTCTCATCTTTAGTGTCCCATTTATTTGCTCCACCATCCCCGACGCCTCTGGAGTGTAGCTACAGTGTAACCTTTGATCAACATTCAAGGCAGTGCACACTAGTTTCATGATCTCACTATGGAAGTGAGTTCCTCTCTCCGATTCCAATGTAGTTGGAAACCCAAACCGAGGGATAAGCTCCCTCAACAATAACTTGGCTACTGTGAGGCTATCACCTTCTAGTCGAATATGCTTCCACCCACCGTGTAAAGATGCACACTACAACAGAATGTATCTCAAGCCGTTGAACCTAGGCATCTCTATGAAGTCTAGTTGTATTCGGTTGAAAGGACCTCCCGACCTTCCAATGTGACTTAAGGCTTCCACCGTTTTCTTTCCAGCATTCATCTGTTGACACGTAACACATCAATGGCACACTGCATCAGCAATCACATAAAACCTCAGGTTAAACCACGTTTGTCTGAACACTCGCAACATTGCTTCTCTCCCAATGTGAACTACTCCATGAATATGTCTCGCCATAGGATTCAGTAAACAATCTGGTAACACTGCTCTGCCATTAGTTGAAACCCAAATGCCATCTTCCCTCTTTTCACAACCTGCTCTGATCCAACCAGCCTGTTCTTGATCTGACACTTCTCCCTGCAGACGCCTGACCTCATCCCAGGTATCTGCTATGGGTAGCATCATGCTGAGCTCGGTTCTTTCTGTGCTCTCGCCTGAATATTCCCCATTAAAAATACATTCAGGAATTGCACAAAGGTAGGTGACTTTGTCCGTGTACCTGTTTCCAGCAGACACAAAATCTTCCCCTTTCCCATGGGCAGCACATTTCACGACCGCCACTTCCTTCGGTCGTTGCAAGGCTTCCAACAGTTGTCTTACATACTCTCCATTCCTAATGGGAGATCCTGATGACGTTAAAAACCCCCTCTGTGACCATAGCTGTCCGAAGTCATGAACCACACCGAAACCGTACTGGCTATCGGTATAGATGGTGATTCGGATTTGATCGGAAGCAAGACATGCACAGGTCAAAGCGATGATTTCAGCTACCTGCGCAGAGTATACTCCTTGTAAAGAAGCAGCTTCCACAACTCCAGAAATGGTACATACAGCAAAGGCTGCTCTTAGACAACCCTCATTGTTTCTTAACCATGAACCATCAACAAAAAGGACTTGATCAGACTCAGGCAGTGGTTCATCGACAATGTTGGGTCTCGGTTTGGTACAGAGTTCAGTCACATCCAGACAGTCATAGTCCTCACAAAATTCCCCCTCAACATTAGGCATAGGCATCAAAGTAGAAGGATTTAACACAGAACACCTCTTCAAAGTGACATTCTCTGCGGCTAACAGGATTTGCTCATATCTGGTAAGCCTGTTGTTCATCAAATGCCGCATTTTGGTTCTTGTCATCAGGAGCTCAACTGAATGTGGAACATGAACAGTAAGAGGATAACCCATCATGATACTTTCACACCTTTCAATGCTGACACCTGTTGCAGCAACGGATCTGAGACATCCGGGCAACGCTGAAGCTACAGGATCTAATGTAGCTGAGAAATAAGCCACTGGTCTACGGACACCCCCATGTGTCTGGGTGAGTACAGATAGAGCACAACCCTCCCTCTCACAGCAGAATGATGAAAATGCTTTGTTGTAATCAGGCATTCCCAGAGCTGGAGCGTGACAAAGGCACTCTCTCAACTCCAAGAAGGCAACCAAGTAATCGTTATCCCAGGGTACCGTATTGATTACATCTTTGTGTGTCAGTCTCTGTAAGGGCTTCGCCTTTAACGAGAAGTTTGGGATCCATTGTCGGCAGTAGCCAACCATTCCCAGAAACATCTTGACTTCCTTCTGTGTGGTAGACGCATTCATTTTCACGATCGCCTCAATGCGGTCCGGTGACACCTTTGTCTTGCCTTTTTCAATGCGATGACCCAAATACTGAACTTCAGTCAAGCGGCACTGAAGCTTGCTCGGTGACACCTTGTGTCCATTTTTTGCCAAATGTTTCAATAGAGCAATGGTATCATCCAGACAGGCCTCTTCTGTCTCAGATGCAATCAAGAGGTCATCGATATACTCCACGAGCACTGAATTCTGTGGCAGCACTAAGCTCTCATGATTCTTTTTCAATATCTGGTTAAAGATGGATGGACTTTCAGTATACCCTTATGGGATACGACACAATGCTAAAACACGATTCTCCAGCCGGAAAGCAAATATAAATTGGCTCTCCTCATGTAATGGGATGGAGAAAAACGCGTGACACAAATCGATCACAGTAAACCATTCAGCCTCGCAAGGAATCTGAAACAGGATCACAAAAGGATTTGGTACCACAGGACAACATGGAATCACAATCGCATTGATTTTTCTCAAATCTTGCACTATGCGATATTTACCGCTCGGCTTCTGCAACCCCATTGTGGGTGAATGCATGGACTGTTATATTCCATATAGCTACCCTATATAGGCGCAGGTCACATTGTAACCTTTCACCTATATTCTTCCCTACATTACATACATAACAGTTCTTAGGGACTGACCTTTTACCTAGATACGACACTGCATTTAGAACGCGGGTTTCCCCCTAGTTCGAATCTCATACATTATGCATGAGGCTTCTTGGAAGCACAGCAGGACTAACAGCAGGACGAACATCTCCTGTATAATATCTCTGTATAAACTTCAGGCCCGACGTCATCCTTTAGGCCGACACAATAACACAGCAAGGTAGGACCCCTGGGGAGACCTATGGGTATATATACATCACATCTTGCTTAGAGGGGCAGAGGAGACCGAGACTTCCTGGCTGACACACTGACCAGAGACGCTGAGGTTCCTGCATGCAGACACTCCAGCTCGCAGTGGTCTAACATCCCTCGCGGGGTGTCCAACTCGAGACCAGGACGGGGTCCCATATTCTCTCATTCTCAGGTAATGGGGTTGACTAGATCCTAGAGGGATTCTTGGCATAACACCTACACAGATGCTAGGTACATTTAGGTACATCTAGTTAGGGAGGCATCGTAGGAGTACACACTTTTTATCATGTGTTTTATGGCCTTGTATATATTCATGATTTCTGCAAGATGGTAGAACTTTACCATCCCTTTACTTTCGTAGTACTGCTAATCATATATCTCTGCTACTGTCCAATGGTTGTTGTAGCTCATCTATTCTACACTAGAATAACAACTGTTCAATAAATACTTATTGAAAACGCCCAGCCTGTTTATTCTGTGTAACTCTCTGAGACAAACTAAGTGAGCATGAGTGACTGAGCGAAAGGTAGTATATTGTTTCCATGATTCTGAGGGATCAGGGTTGTCATGTTCTGAGGTTGCCAGAATCTATTCTCTCCTTGGTAAGAGGAGATTATAGTGGCACTGTGAGCTAGCTAATACAGATCGGCTAACTTATCCGGTGGGGGTGCACGGAATCAGTCTGCCACCAATCCCACAGTTTATGTTATCCAAAACGTGCAGATCCTGTATAGGTTATATAGAAACTACACGACATGGCGCCGCCAACGTTGGTTGGATACCTATTTAACAGTAGAATCTGAGTAGTTCAGTCGTGCTATTCTCAGAGACCCCTACTCACAAAACACCAGAGACGTCTGGAGTGGGTGGGCACAAACTCCGCCACAGCTGAGTAGGCTAAAAAATCCTATTTATTGGCTGTTGGTTAATCAAGCTTGAAGGACACAGTGTTCCTAAAATTGTGCAAAGACACCTTATCTTGTTTTCCTTGAGATACTTCTTCCTCTAAAAATTACTGAAAGCGTGGAAAACACGAAAGGAGTTGTGCATAGTTTGCACCTCTGAGATGAAGAAGAAAATGCTGATGCAATTCCGATTGTAGAAAATCTTAGAAATACAGTCACCCTGAAACTACTTGCGCATGGTGTAACAGCCAGGGGTGGCATAGTAGCTTTCGTGATTGAGGCACACAAATCATATAGAACAGAGGTATTTTATTTGTGGGTTACATTCCCAGCAGCAAATGCAAGAACAAAAACATTTCACTCCTACATAGAAGGAGATGCACAAGCGGAATATTGTCCATTTGAGGACATTGAGGTTCCGCTCACGTACCAGGAACACTTATACTGGTTTAAAGGCGCCCTACCCCACATAAGAAGAAGAGTGAGACTCGGCCCGCTCGGAAGATAAAGGGCAACATGGCCAATATTAGCGGCCTACACACCACATCCTGACATTGAAACAATGCCACCAGGAGACTTACTCACACAACACAAAGAATTAATAAAAATTTACAGAAACTTGACACAATTCGTCATAAAGACACTTACAGTCCAACCAGCAATAGTTGCAACAAATGGAACTCAAGTTCAGGGTACAGCAACTAAAATCACACCACAAATATTACACGCGGTAATGGCTAAAATGCCCACAAAACGTGAACAAATGCCATTCTGGGTAGCTCAGAAAATAACACAGCTAGAGGCAGTATTCCCGAATACTACCCCATATGAAAAACACAGAATGCTAACAATCTGCTTGCCCATGGGGATAACACCACAAATAGAGGATTGTACCACTTGGGGTACAGTCTTTGCTGCCATTTATACCAGAACTCATGGTATACCGTCATTAGCAGTAGTACCAGACGTATTGAGACAAATACAAAACGAGTATGGAGCAGAACCTGCTCTGAACTTAGGGATGAAGTTACTAGGTAACTATGTGCAGGTATCAGCCATAATATTAGCTAATATTAAAGGGGAAGCAGCTTCAGTGGCTATCCGCCAATGCCTAAGGGAGTTCAGTCCTTTAGAACAACTACACGAACTACCGAAAATAATTGAAACTGCATATACAGAATTAGGCAGAGACAGTTTGGGTGGGAAAGCTTTAAAACCACAACTGATGGGCAGTCCTGAAAAGGACACTTCTAAGCAGACACCTGCTACAACAAAGAAGAAGTGGGACAATAAAAAACAACAAAACTTTAAAGGAAACAGATCACAATCCAGAGGTAGATCTCCTCCACAGGAGCCCTCCGAAAAGAGGTATAACCTTAGGAATAGGGATAATATTAGGAAACCTGACAGGTATCAGGATACTGATACACATTCTTCTCGTTCCTTTCAGTGTTCATCGAAAAACTCTGAGAGGGAAGGATGGTCAGACAGACAAGAAGAGTGTACAAAGTCCAGAGACAAGCAGCACGCTCAAGATTACACTTCTAAAAAAGAAGAGAAACCAAAGCAAAAGCCACAGTTCAAAAAGAAGAAGGTTGCAGGTCTAAAGATCAGACATGCCCAGAATTCTGAGGACTCGACTACTGAACGCGGAATGGGCTCTGACGATGCTAGACAGTGCGGCAGAAATAACAATAGCTCCCCAGAACCTGATGGAATTTCTGGTGACAGCGGACTTGAATGATTATATCACGGTGGAAACACCTGATACTAGGGTAAGTGTCCCACATAAGTTATACGAAATAACACTCCAGCTGGAGGGGGACAAATGTAGGACAGTTAAAGGTCTCTTTTGGGAGAACTTTTAGTTTGGCTATGACATTTTAATAGCTGTACAAGATTGGCTGCCACCATTCGTCATGGATTGCCTTAAGGGAGAAACGGTAATTCTACCAGCATGCTCAGACCATATTCCCAGGCACCTATAACACACATATGCGCAGGAGTGGGCAGTAGCCCATGCGCCTGCATTATACAAAAACCATGTTGGATGGGATGAGGACTCAACCCACCACATAATTCTTTTAAAAATACTCCGACTTCACAGAGGCAGTATCCAATAAAGCAAGAAGCTAAAAAACAGGTCAGGGAGATCTTAGATCAACTTGAATACCAAGGGGTGATCAAAAATTGCACCTTATCAATGAACAATCCTTTGTTTCCGGTCATGAAACCTGACAATTCATATCGTTTAGTTTTAGATTATGGACATTTAAACACTTGCACTAAGACATTTGCAGTCCAAAATGCACACAGTGCCGCATTAATGAATAACATTGTGCGGAAAAAATATAAAACGACACTTGATATCTCAAATGGATTTTTCTGCCAAAATATAGCGCCTGAAAGCAGGTATCTAACAGCATTCTCAGCGCTAGGGTCCCAGCGTCAATTTTGTCGACTCCCCCAGGGGTATAAGAACAGCCCGAGTGTTGTTTTCAGCCAGAGTAACTGAGTTACTTCAAAATTTGGATGAAGAGGCATTGTCCTATGTGGATGATATTTATCTAATGGACGATGACCTAGAGGAGCACTTGAACAGAGTGAACACCATAATTTTGGGGTTTGCATCTGAGGGCTACAAATTCAACTTTAAAAAATCAAAAATTGCCCACCTCAGTGTCCTGTTTTTAGGATATAAGCTTTCAAGTGAAGGGAAAAGCCTGGTAGCCAATTATTTAGAAAAATGCGCGCTGCTCCAACCTCCAAAATCATTAAAAAATTTACAATCAATCCTGGGATTCCTAAATTTTGGAAGAACATACATTTTAGATTACGCAGGAAGAGTAAAAGCTTTCTACGATTTAATAAAACCTGATTTTTCAGTAAGACAATAGACACAGGAACACACAGATACACTTCGTTCCTTACAAGCTGACATGATAGCTTCAAAACACTTACAGACACGCGTAAACGTACGCAGCCTGGTGATCCGTATAGTTGCGGGTCAATCTGGGTACACCTATCTAACATATAATGAAGGTGAAACAGTACCAATTGCATACAAATCACATTTGTACACAAATGCTGAGATGCGCTCCGCATCTGCAGAAAACATTCTATCAGCAGTACAGACTGCTGTATTGAGATAAAGAGCACTGGCTCAGGGGAAACGAATAATAGTAGTGACTCCAGTTCCAGCTTTAGAGGCTGCGACAAAGGAAAGCGTTCCTAACGCTAAAGCCTTATATCCGAGATGGATACAATGGGCTAATACTCTCACTGCAACAGATGTGGAATACAGGTACGACCCAAATTTAAAGACACAAGCATTTCTGCAATACGAACAAGAATATCCTCTACCAAATGAAATAATGCCTCTAGATCAGTATGAATATATAATTTACACTGACGGATCAGCTCAACCGGCCATAGGAAGTAAGCAATATAGTGCAGCATGCGCAATCGTTAAAGATCGCATGCGGGATGGAAAGTTCCACCCAAGTTGCACAAAAACGCAGTCTCTAGGAGACTGCATGGCACAGCTGGCAGAGTTAAAAGCCTTGATACTGGCACTGGTAAATATGGATCGAGAATTCCCCACACTAATTGTGTGCGATTCCTTTTACTATGTGCAGTCATATAATGAATATTTGCAACACTGGGTTCAAAACGGGTTCAAGGATGCAAAAGGTGGCACAATTAAGCATAAAATGCTATGGGAACAGGTAGTGGAGTTGAAAACCGAACTACCGAGAGCTCACTTGATACATACACTGAGTCATCAGTGTGATGGCGTTCACGTTGAAGGGAATTCATTGGCTGATGAAGCCGCAAAGGGGGCTGTACGCACGGCTTCCGTAGCTGCAATCACTCATTCTAAAACGAGAATAGACGGTGAGATTATGGTAGCTGTCAATGCTTGTCGCAAAAACAGCGGAGCAGTACCAAAAAGGTTTCCACTCAAGTACTCCTACAAGTTAGATGCCAATAACATTCCATTTGCTCAGATTCCTGGAGTGGGGGATAGAGTAATTCCAAACCTGTATCGTAGGTTAGGTTTAATTCTAGCAGCACACAAAGGGATAGGTTCTGCACATGCAGGAGTTATGGCGACTATTTCTTTATTGAAACAACGCTATTGGTGGCCTGGATTAACAAAGTAGACTAAAGACTACGTCTTGAAATGCGACATCTGCCAGCAGATGAAAGGTTCCACCGTAACACGTCCAGCACAGACACCATTATTAATATCTGACAAACCACTAGCGTGTGTTTACTTGGACCACTGTGGCCCCTTACAAAGAGATGGGGCTTACAGGTATATCATGGTTGCAGTGGATTCCTGCTCAAGATTCCTATGAGTGTGGCCCCAACGCTCGGCTGACGCTCGAACTGTTATAAAAGATTTGCGAGTCTTTATAGGGACATACGCAATTGGCACATTACATTCTGACCAGGGCCCTGCGTTTAGCTCTCGAGCTTACAAGGAGGCCATGCGAGGATTGGGTTTAGTACTGCGGTACTCCTCTCCGTACCATCCCGAGGGAAATTCGGTCGTGGAGAGAAAAAAACGAGACTTAAAGCAGTCTTTAACAGCTAGAGTATTAGGCACGGGTGAGAGCTGGGTAAAACATCTGTATGGAGTGCAGCGAGCATTGAATAATATGCCAAGAAGTTCTCTAGGGGGGGTCACTCCATATGAGGTCCTATTTGGGACAAGAATGTGGGTACCTGATCTTGCTTGTGAAGGCGCAGTGGCGGATGAAAAGCCTTTTGACATCCATGAACGTTTGGCTGTTTTACAGGATCTAAATTATTCCAGGACTCGACAAAGTAATGTCCATATGAAGCAGACCGCCACTGGGGAAGTCAAATCAGTCACGGCAAGACCTGTCTGGATCTCAAAAGTCGGGGATCTGGTCAGAGAGAAAATAGCGGACAAAAAAGAATTTGGGCCATCATACAGAAAGCCAGTACAGGTTCTAGCAATTGAAGGAACAAGAACTGTACTTCTACCGCCTCTTGCCGGAAAAAAGGAGAAAAGATTTGTCTCAATGGACCTAATCAAACCACACTGTGTGGCCGATACTGAGTAGTAGGCCACGTGGACTCCAAAGTAGCAGACGCCCTCCTTTCGCTACAATTCAAGAAGTTCAAACGGAAAGACTCATCACGTTTGAAGAGTCTCCTGCACGGAATGATGGACTATGCAACGATGCTATGGAACTCGTTCCCCTTGAACCTGAAATTCAAATTCAGAATAAAAATGACAGATAAATTTCAATTCGACCAAATACAGATGTTTACATCAACATGCCTCAACAAGAGCAAACTACGATTTCTACAAATCCTGATGCAATACCAACAATTGATCGAACTGCTTCTGGCTACTTCGTAAACTTTGATACGTTTTCATTGGATCCAAGTGAACCTGAAACGATGCCAGCCCAAAAAGCGCGCAAGCAGCAAGTAAAAGACTTTCTGAACTTCCTTAAAAAGACTTACCTGGTGTCACCTTGGGTAGAACTATGGGTAATCACCGGGATACTTTTCTTTCTTTTCTGGTTAGGCTTAGTAATAGTTTTTAGCATACTTGTTAATGGAAAATACCTTCGACAAAGCTCTGCAGCCCAAAAGGTGAATTTAATTTTAAAACCACACCAATAATCTCATCGAGAACAAAGAGACTTGTCATCAGTGAACATTACAGCAGTTCCTATACCTGATGCTATAGTTTGGGACAAGGTTGATTTCGATATATTTGGTCCGACCGAACTTTTAAGAATTCCTCATTTATTTAAAATATCGTTAAGTGATATCATTACCTCAAGTACATTTTCCGATGATTGGGATTTTGAAACTGTAAATAATATATTGTCTGATTTGGAAAAATCTGCTGCATTTTCTAATAGTGAAACATTGGAAAGCACATCAGATTTCGAAACAATGTATTGTTATCAACACTATGGTCATGACTTTTTACATAAATCTGATAATCCTAGAAATGTGTTCACATACCACCAGTGGGAACATTGTCCAACACCACCGAAAGGCAGTTCAAAAACATTTACACAAAAGTTTCCATATTTTTCAAGGTTTAATATGTCTGACCCAGCATCATATTATTATAAGGTTGCACCAACATCAGCACAGAAAAATATGTTAACAAACACCAAACAGATTTACTCTGCTTCCTTTATTGCCCAGTTGTCTGAACAAGGTTTCGACTTATGGAAAGACACCATAGACCTAAAATCTGTTTGGGGTACTAGAGATTGGCAGGTACAGGGGATAGAAGCTTTGTTTAGAGCACTGGTACTCATAGTACGGCCTGCGGGCCGCCAGCATCCCGGCAGGCCTTCATTGGCGGCCCACGGACCTTGCCTTGCAGTTTCCACAGCCCGCAGTAAACACAGAAGATGACCGCAGGAGCATACATAGTGAATACGTATTAAATAGGTATTCACTACGTATGCTCCTGCGGCCTTCTTCTGTGTTTACTGCCGGCCCCTGTGACGTCAGGGCACCGTCGGAAAGCTTCACAAAAGGCCCTTTAAAAGTCAGCTTTCACAGCTGACTTTTAAAAGGGCCTTTTGGGAAGCTTCCTAGTTTGGACAAAGACAGATAGAGGCGCAGAGACAGATAGAGTCAGAGAAACAGATAGAATCAGAGAGACAGAGTCAGAGAGACAGATAGAGACAGGGACAGATAGAGACAGGGACAGATAGAGACAGGGACAGAGATAGGGACAGGGACAGACATGGACAGAGATAGAGACAGACAGGGACAGACAGGGACAGGGACAGACAGGGACAGACAGAGACAGGGACAGACAGATAGAGACAGGGACAGACAGACAGGGACAGGCAGAGACAGGGACAGAAAGGGACAGACAGATAGAGACAGAGACAGGGACAGACAGATAGAGACAGGGACAGACAGAGACAGGGACAGACAGACAGATAGAGACAGAGACATGGACATGGACAGACAGGAACAGGGACAGACAGACAGGGACAGACAGAGACATGAACAGAGACAGATAGAGACAGAGACAGAGACAGGGACAGACAGAGACAGACAGACAGAGACAGGGACAGACAGACAGGGACAGACAGAGACAGTGACAGACAGATAGAGACAGGGAAAGACAGAGACCGGGACAGACAGATAGAGACCGGGACAGACAGATAGAGACCGGGACAGACAGATAGAGACCGGGACAGACAGATAGAGACAGGGACAGACAGATAGAGACAGGGACAGACAGATAGAGACAGACAGAGACAGGGACAGACAGAGACAGAGACAGGGACAGACAGAGACAGGGACAGACAGATAGAGACAGAGACAGATAGAGACATAGATAGAGACATAGATAGAGACATAGACAGATAGAGGGATAGAAGATAGAGGGATAGAAGATAGAGAGATAGAGAGATAGAAGATAGAGCGATAGAAGATAGAGAGACATAGAAGATAGAGAGAGATAGAGACATAGAGAGAGAGATAGAGATAGCTAGAGATAGCTAGAGAGAGAGATAGCAAGAGACAGATAGAGAGATAGTTAGAGACAGATAGAGAGAGATAGATAGCTAGAGAGAGATAGAGAGAGAGATAGAGATAGAGTGAGATAGATAGAGATAGAGATAGAGAGATAGAGATAGATAGATAGATAGATAGATAGATGTGTGTATGCCGGGTCTGGTGGCTCAGTGGACGAATGCGTCCGCTGCAGGGGCCTGTGTTCAACCTCATGGTCACAGGTTTTTTTTCATGCCCTAGCCCCGCCCCCCTCCCCCATGACCCCGCCCCCACCGGTGCGGCCCTCGGCCACAAACCACACTCTAAATTTGGCCCCCGAGAGAAAGTTTGTGAGTTCCCATGGTTTAGAGCATGCCTTATCCCTCAACAAATGTTTTTGAACGAGACAGTGCAACAGACGTCTTGCCTTGGACTAGCCAAGAATAAAGACTTGAACAGACCTTGGCTGCCATCTCCATCACACACCGAGGGTAACACAACATCAAAGAAAGAGATTACGTTGAATGACATCATACAATACAACAGATCAGACCCCGATTGGAAGAAATGGTTGATTTGGCCCACAGACACTAATATTTGTCAGGCGGGATTCATAGGTAAAACCGAAGGTTTCGCTATCCATAGGCCAGATCCACGTTATGTACAGAGAGAACATCCAGGGGTAGTGACATCCTACAGTGTTGGGAAGTTGTGCCTTGATTGGCTAAAAACCTCAACACTCACAAAGGTGAAACAACACTTATCCTTACTGTCACAGGAGGTGGATCTCAGGGATTTTTTATTAGGTCCCAGGAAGCCACGTCAGAAGCGTTTCTATTATGCTGTCTATAATGAAATATGGAAAATATCCCAACAAGAGGCCGCAGAGAGGTTACGTGAAATAGACCGTATAAATCTAGAAAAATCTCTAGCAGTGGTAGACAATGGGTTAACTACATTGACCTCCAGGATATATTCCTTAGGCAACATTGTCTCTTCTGCGATAGACATACTAGAACAAGATGTTGCCATATTACAACACGGGCAATCTCAATTACGTTCTGTTATGTTAATAAGCTGGACGCTGCAATCTTTGTGTGCAGGCTACGTGCCTTGGAGTTATATCAACAGTACTTCTCTGTTTTCAGAATACAATCTAACAGATAAACAGATAGAAATGGCACAAAGGGAAGCAAAATATACAATGCTGCGTATCGAAAAACTGGATAGATTAGCATTCACAGTGGCAGAATCACCGTCCACAGAATGGCTAATCCATGACCACATAACTCTACCGGTCACTACTTTTCAGTTTCAGTATTGCCTTAAACAAAAGCAGGTAGGCAGATATGAGGAAATGGGTAAGGAATACATTAAGGAATCATGGGTATTACCATACAGATTTCGATGCCGGAGTGGGGATCGGGAAGTGTTTCTAAGCGGTACAAACTGTGAGAACGCTTTAAGTGGATCACTCATATGCCAGGATATAATGCTGCACGGGGCTTGTAATGGTTCTGTAGCGAACCTGTCCTGCCATTTGACGGGTGCCCCAGCTGCAGTGATTACTCCAGCATTCAGGCTACTTTCAAATGGGAGTTACTTGATGCTAAACAGTCAAGGCTGCTGCGGAATGCTCCCGGGCATCGCATATCTGGTAACCGTGAGCTCCAGCGTTACTTGTTGTATGCAAGTATTGTTTCCACCAACACACAGTCAGGGAGGCGCCGTTATGGCCTTCACCTAATGTTTCTTTAATACGGTTTGATACTCTAAGCAGAATGAAAGCCATGCTTTTACAGAAGTCTGTGCCCTTAACCTCCGCTCAAGAGACTTTTGATCTCCAGATCGCAAGGTCTTCGGCAGAGATACAGGCGCTTATACATACAAACTGCCCTTTCCATTTCGCAGAAATGGTAAATCGTATCTTTAACATGTCTGATACGACAGGCATTGTCCACCTATTTAAGACCATAGGTTCTGGACTTCTGAGCACCTTTCAGACGGTACTTGGAGTTATACCAAACTTCATACACTCCGTATTCGGAAGCATCTTTGGAGGACTTCCGCTCATCCTGTTTCTAGTAGCAGGTATCCTGATTGTTTTATATTTTCTACGCAATGGACGTCCCAGTCACCAAGGAGATGGAAAGAGCACTCCTGGAGCGTAAATACCGTGACCGCATGGTACAACATCTAGGCACGCCTCGCCTAAGAGAACTAAGTGCATCTTGGTTCTTGTCATTTCGACCAGTCTGGATGGACTGCATCTTACCTGTCCTCCGATGCCTGTTTTGCGGAGAAGAATGCGTGTTAGACCTTTGTTTGACACTCCCATAATGTCGCAACCGGACGTGAATGCTTAACTGGACCCGATAACGGCCCATGTTCTGCAGTGTCCTCAGCGTATTCCGATGTTGATGGCGGCATTCCTTGAGCCCCCACAGGTAGTAACAGCACCTGTTGGTATGGACACCGGCTCCTCCTCTGACACCCAGGCTTTGGACGGCGCACAGTCTGCCCCAGCACCGGCTGCGGACAGTGTGGAACATCATCTGTGCTCGATTGACGTACTCTGCGAGGTGCTACAGGGGCCGTCTACTGCGGAAGCAAGCAACGAAAATGTTGCGTCTACCAGCCAGGACACATAAACATTTGACTCATTTGGCTCGTCGTGTGCTGGAAGAAATTCGCTCTTTTTTAAAAACAAAACTCAAATTTGGATCTCAAAACAAAAATTGCCATTCCCTTCATTTTTTGGGCATACATGGCTTTCTAATGCTTATAGTGCTTTGGACTACAACTAAGGACACTTTAGGACTATGGCTTGCAAATTTTTTTTAAACAGTTTTAAGTTTTTTGAAATTTTTGGACGTTTTAAACATTTTTTAGCTAAACAGATGTTTTTAAGCTTTGTGCGTACCAATATCTAGTTAGGATAGTAGTACGGTAATAAGTTACATATGTCGTCCAGTCGGAAGAGGAGTGGGTGTTATATTCCATATAGGTACCCGATATAGGCGCAGGTCACATTGCAACCTTTCACCTATATTCTTCCCTACATTACATACATAACAGTTCTTAGGGACTGACCTTTCACCTAGATACGACACTGCATTCAGAACGTGGGTTTCCCCCTAGTTCGAATCTCATACATTATGCATGAGGCTTCTTGGAAGCACAGCAGGATGAACATCTCCTGTATAATATCTCTGTATAAATTTCAGGCCCGACGTCATCCTTTAGGCCGACACAGTAACACAGCAAGGTAGGACCCCTGGGGAGACCTATGGGTATATATACATCACATCTTGCTTAGAAGGGCAGAGGAGACCGAGACTTCCCGGCTGGCACACTGACCAGAGACGCTGAGGTTCCTGCATGCAGACACTCCAGCTCGCAGTGGTCTAACATCCCTCGCGGGGTGTCCAACTCGAGACCAGGACGGGGTCCCATATTCTCTCATTCTCAGGTAATGGGGTTGACTAGATCCTAGAGGGATTCTTGGCATAACACCTACACAGATGCTAGGTACATTTAGGTACATCTAGTTAGGGAGGCATCGTAGGAGTACGCACTTTTTATCATGTGTTTTATGTACTTGTATATATTCATGATTTCTGCAAGATGGTAGAACTTTACCATCCCTTTACTTTCGTAGTACTGCTAATCATATATCTCTGCTACTGTCTAATGGTTGTTGTAGCTCATCTATTCTACACTAGAATAACAACTGTTCAATAAATACTTATTGAAAACGCCCAGCCTGGTTATTCTGTGTAACTCTCTGAGACAAACTAAGTGAGCACGAGTGACTAAGCGAAAGGTAGTATATTGTTTCCATGATTCTGAGGGATCAGGGTTGTCATGTTCTGAGGTTACCAGAATCTATTCTCTCCTTGGTAAGAGGCGATTATAGTGGCACTGTGAGCTAGCTAATACAGATAGGCTAACGTATCCGGTGGGGGTGCACGGAATCAGTCTGCCACCAATCCCACAGTTTATGTTATCCAAAACGCGCAGATCCTGTATAGGTTATATAGGAACTACACAACAGGACTTCCTATTATCTCTTTCAGGATGCCCTGCGAAATCATGGAATCAATCACAGGCGTAACCCCTGCCACTGTTTCCGGGGTCAGGTTGTATTGGGGCGTTCTTGGAAATTCTGCATTTGGCTTGATCTGTATATGAACTGGCTCAACTCCTCGGATCAATCCTATCTCTTCCCCTGTGAAATCCCACACCACAGGAGAGACGGTGTCTCTCAAGTCCCATGGCATGTCATCCACTGTTGGTACTGGAAACATGTCTGCACAGTGGTTTTGGTTCGCCAATTGGAATGCAATGTCATCATCATTAGTCTGTATTTCTACTCCCTTGGGTGTACAATGGATGGTACAATTCAGTTTGCACAAGAGGCCAAGTCCCAGCAAACAGACTGGACTAGAATCACACACCACAAATAGGTGTCGATCTCGAAAAGTTCCTATTTTCACAGGTATCTCCTCTGTCAATGGATTGGGCATTCTCCTTTCGGCAACTCCTACAACTTGGATTGATTGTCCCGAGAGGAGTAGGTTTGGAACTACTGCAGATCTCACAGTAGAACGGGTAGCACCAGTGTCAATCAAGAATGTAATGGGATGACCGTCTACACCTGCTTCAACATATGGTTCGCTCTGGTCTACCTCTGAGACTGCACCAAGGGTACAGCCTTCCTTCCACCCCATGGCACCGTCTTTGTGACAGGTCCTGATCAAATCCGTCCAGAGTTTCTATGAAGGACATTTGGTGGGACGCTCGATTACTCTGCGGAACTCTCGGAAGTTGGGGTACTTGCACTAGCTGGTTCTGACCTCCCCCATTGTAAGATCTGGATCTTGTCCCGGTGTTTATTACATCGGGCACCTGTACCTCTTGCTCTTGCAATTGATTTGATGGACTTGCTCAACACTCGTGCTTCCAATGCCCGATTTTGTGACAATAATGACCAGCAGTAGTTTTCTTCAGCGTGGTAATGTCTATACCTGTCTTGGGGTCTCTACCTTTCGCTTTCCCCTGTCGAGCATTGTTCAGAACATTTTGAACCCCTCCTTGACTGTTTCCCTGATTTCGACTTAAGGTTCCTCCATTTGTCTGCGGCTGATCTACTCTGTTCGCGTTCCTTATCTGGACCAACATCAACTTGTCCTTTATTCTCCTGTGCTTGGAATCCACCTCATCACTGCAATACCTGGCATACCGTAGAATTTCATCCACGGACTTGTTCTGCCACCAGATTAAATGCTGTTGAATCATAACACTAATTTCCAGTCTCAGTCCTAGCACAAATTTCGAAATGAACTGTCCCATATCTTTAGGGTCAAGAGTATCTAACCCTCTGTATTGCATGAAGGCTTGCAAGAGCCATTCATAGTAAGCATGTACTGATTCTTTGGGTTCCTGGGTCATTCGATCTATATTAACCCAATCGATATCTTGTGGAGCTATTTTAGACTGCAACCATGTAATTACCTGTTCGAACTTTTTCATGGCCAAAGGTGAAGGACCATGAGTTATAGGATCTCTATCTGGTTCGGTTGAAGGCCAATCAATAGCAATTTTACAAGCAGACCATAAGTCACTAGGAATCACAATATCAAACAATGTGTTGAGGTCAATCCACAACACCTTCGAAATCTTTACAAAGCGATTGACTTGCTTATACCATTCAGCAGGTTTCTCCCTCAGCCGAGATAAATCATTTGTGAATGCTGCCAAATCACCTCTGCTCCAAGACACATGCACATACCCTCCGCTTGGTACCTCTCACAGTGGGTATGCCTCAACTCCTGGTATCCCCCCTCCTGGAGGCGGCGTATCTCCCATTCCTTTCCTAACATCCTTTTTCTTTGACCACCTTTCCTCCCACTTGTCAACCATGCTCCATACACGTATCTCTATGATCAGCTCTCAAATGTGTGATTTCAAGCCTGTTACCCGTTTCTCTTCCATTTCTTGATCACTGTAATTCAACCTATGGTTTCCTTGTAACATTTTTGTTTTAGACAGATCTACGTCATATTTTTGTCTGTCAATTTCTCATGTGCTCATTTCGCTTTACGGGTGACATCCTTCGCCAAAAGAAATAGCTCATCCTGTTCATAAATTTCTATCCTTTCCAAAGGTAAATTCCCACTGTTTATTTTGTCCACCTCCGTCTTCAACCTCAGTACGCCTAGAAATTTTGCCTTTACTGCAGCCTTGATCTCTGAAGTTGGAGTATGTGAGACATGCTGATTTCCAGAGGTTCCCTGACCTCCGCATACTTTAGGTATCCTTTCCATGAGTCCCCTGACTGGAGCTTCCCACATTCTCAAATCTGTACTCGAGTTCGCTAATGACACAGACTGTATGGTACTAGAGCCAACACGTACTCTCGAAGGATCTGCGGTTGCTAGAAACGGGGTACTAGATTCTATAGGCACTAGAAACGGAATGTTCCCGTTCATGGTCACATTTCCCGCTGAGCTGACCCTTTCTTCCAATCCTGGCTGTTGCTGACTAACGTTTTCCACTAAACTTGGGTCATACACAGAGACTACAGGTCCGTTGGTGACCAGTACCGTAAGGGCTTCCGGCAACCGTAAAGCAGCATTGACTCCACTTGACTCTGCACCTCCTAACACCGGTATCCCTGTTCCTTCTACTCCTGTTGAAATCCTTCCTACTACCCCTATACTATGGCCTGTTTGTGCTTTTATCACTCTTTCCATACTTCCTGCATTTGTCAGTTCTCGCCTTCCTTCTTCTAAATGTGGATTATAAGGTGGAGGATGCTCTGACAACAATCTGTCTAACAGGCTGTCGTCGGTATCAAATTTTCCCTCAACGGCCATGATTTCCTCACTTCAACTTCCTGATAGCTACCAACCAGTCCCAGTACGGCATTAGACCAACCGACCTATCGCAGCGCTGCACACTCTGACGTCACCTTTTCCTCCTCGCAGCTGTTCTCGCCACACCATCAATCTCCGTCGTTCTCTGCTCTTGATCATTGGGCTCTATTTTGGGGCTGTAGGGATCTAGGTCTTTTCTAGAGTTTTCTATATTCTCCCCCCGCTTCACGTGAAAACCATCCTATACTGCTACCAACTGAAGGAGCTGGGTTCCACGTTCTAGATCTACTCTGAAAGCCCTGGCCGATGACTCTTTTTATCAGCATGAAAGGGTGGAGGGGAGAGAAATCATTAGTCAATCAATCATACAGTTCCAATGAACTATGACTCCGAATAACAAAGACAAAGTTGGGGTTATTGTAAAAAAACTAGGAAGGGATCTGAAATCTGTGGGCAGTGATAATGTCAAAAACACAATGCTAATTTTGGGGGGGATTTTAATTGTGCTTTGAGTCCTAATGCTGTCGGTAAATCATGCGGTTTTATAAATGAAGAAGGGGTAAGCAATTCTCATTTCCGGCACTCCGCGCTTGGAGAGTTACTTAATGAAGTAGTTTTTAGTCTTGATCTGGGGTTCGTAAACGAATTATGCCCAACACCTGCTCCTATGCTGCACACTTTTAATGGTAGGGGTCTATGTTCTACAATAGATTACCTATTAATGTCCAACAGTCACGCGTGTAGCCTCCACTCTTTTTCTATAGCTGACAACCCATTGAGTGATCATTTTCCACTTTGCCTTACCGTCCAACTCTCGACAAGTAAAATTGCAAGACATGACGAAGTGGATCAGATGTTAGCAAACATAACAATTGGGAGGACAAATGGCTACACTTTGCGCTGGTCGATGGTAGATCCAGCTGTGATAACTAAGCGTGTGGTTGATAATTGTAAATCTGCCTTTGAATTATGCCTGAGAGAAACAGCTGCCCCAGAAAGTATTTTATCTTCCTTTCTTTTGATTTCAAGTGCAACAAGGGAAGCACTGTTTGTTGGGAATCGAAACAAAGGAAAATCTCAGGGATGGTTTGACTCTAAGTGCACCCGAGCCTACACCAATTTAAAAAATGAGTTACATAAGACACCTAGAGATCCAAGTGGTGTGAGACAGGCAAGAAGGGATTATAGGCTAGCTCTCACAGAAAGGAAAACTGTTTTGAGAAACGAGGCTTGGGAATCCTTGCATAAAGCATCTCAAGCGAAAGATAGTTTGGCGTTCTGGAAAGCTGTTAAAGCTCCCTTTTTGTCCACCGAGGGAGGTCCTACCATTGAAGTCGCTATAACTGAGGACCAATGGATTAACTATTTTTCTAGGGTATATAATGGTGAG
Organism: Calotriton arnoldi; assembly: GCA_963921515.1. Taxonomy (NCBI): domain Eukaryota; kingdom Metazoa; phylum Chordata; class Amphibia; order Caudata; family Salamandridae; genus Calotriton; species Calotriton arnoldi. The sequence continues at coordinate 736,470 of CAWUFW010004392.1, read as the reverse complement.
GAAGATTTTGAGGAGCTGGTCAATAATAACCAAGGGGAAGCTAACGCGAATTTTGTTTGGACCTGCAGTTTACTTTGGAGGAAGTGAACCGGGCAATTTTTGCAAGTCAGGGTGGTAAGGACCCCGGGCCGGATGGTGTACCCGTAGACCTGTTTGAGTCAAACATGCCCCTATGGGGGCCAATTATTACACAGGTAAGTACCGCTAGCTGTCGTGCCCCCTTTTTATCGACCTGGGTGGAATCCATCATCGTACCCATCTTTAAAAAGGGGGACCGACAGGACCCTGGATGCTACATGCCCATTTCTTTATTGGACGCCCTGACCAAAGTAGTCGGCTGTATAATCTTAGAACGCCTACATGATTGGGTGGAGGACAACACGGTCCTATCCAACTTACAATATGGTTTTTGCGAGGGTTTAGGAACGGTAGAACAGAGTCTAAATCTATCTATCTTAGTAGGGAAATATACGCGGGCGAAGAAAGGGAGGCTGTTTTTAGACTTTGTGGACCTAACTGCAGCCTTCGACTGTATGAGGCATAGCAAACTCTGGGAAACCCTAGAAGCTATGGGGGTAGACACACAGATTATCTACTTCCTTAGGTGCCTTTACAGTGACGATAAGGCACGAGTGCGCTGTGGTTTGAACGGTGAATGCTCGGCCCCATTTCCAATAAGGAGGGGGGTCAGGCAAGGATGTGTCCTGGCACCCTTTCTTTTTAACCTCTATATTAACGGCTTGGGAGAGGCGCTCCTTAAAGACAGTCAAGACTTCCCTCAAATAGACGGACGTCCAATACCAGCCCTCCTATACGCGGATGACTCGGTATTGATGTCTCGTACGCAAATAGGTCTCCAGAGGGTGTTGGATAGTTTTACCAATTTCATGAAAAATCTCGGCCTCGGAGTGAATACCTCGAAGACTTTCATAATGAGGTGTGGCCAGGGTAGTCAGAGGTCCAAGGACATGTTCGTGGCAGGACAGAAGATTGAGGTTACTAAGAGATTCTCTTATCTTGGAATACTCTTTGACAAAAACGATTCTCGGGCCCAAGCTGTTTCAGCAAAAAAACTAGCATTTTTAAGGACAACAAATGCTCTTACCAACTTCGCGAAAAAACTGGGTAGGAGACCACCAGTAGAGCTTATCCAAATTTATAAAGCAAAGTGTGTCTCCACCGCGATGTACGGGGCAGGGGTGTGGGGTTTTGCTGATCTGCAGCCGTTACAACGGGTGGAAAATGTGTTCTTAAGATACATTTTGTCTGTACCAAATAGCACTTCATCGTATGTATGTCATGCCGAGTTGGGCCTGCCTTTCATTTCTGACTTAATAAAAATAGAGCCTATTCTGTTATGGCACAGGGTCTGGACAAAAGAAGAAACAAAGTTAAACAGAGACATTCTCACAGATAGTTTGAAATTGGAAGGGGCCCTAAAGATCCCATGGGTAAGATATGTTCGAGATTTCTGGTACGACCTAGGTCATATAGAATATTTTACCGACCCAAGAACTATTCAGCTGACTACGAGAAAGGAGTTAAAAAAAGAGGGCCTTTTGTTACTGGACACTATCAGAATGTCGTCCGAGATCGCAAAACCCACCGTCCAGCATAATCAGCTGATTTTAACTACTTTTAGTATCCAACCTTATTTAACTTTTGTACCGGGTACCTATGATAGGTTTTTATTGACCAGATTTAGGTTGGGGGTCTTTCATAGACTTGTTAGTTTCCCGATAATGAATGACTGGGCCCAAGACCTGCAAATGTGTCCTTGTGATAAACTCTCAGCACAGTCTCCTATACATGTTGTCCTTTTCTGCAGATTTTACATTGAACTAAGGAAAGTATTTATCCTATCAATTTTAAAATCGCTGGGGCTCCGACAATGTCGTCCGGCCTTCATCGTATTACAGCTCCTGGATAATGAACACAGAGTTTATAGGATAGTAACTTTTCTAAAGAAAGTACTTAGTTTAAGGAAATGTATGATTAATTAATGCACTGATTTCGGGAACTAGCTCTGGTATAATACTGTTAACTTTTACATTTTTAAATGAATTGCAAAAAATTATTTGCTTTCTTTGTCTAATATTTTATGTAATGAACTATGTGTTTTTTATGTGCTTTTATGATTGTCTGAAACAGCAATCGAATAAAGTTGTTTTTGACTTTGACTCCGAAGAATCACAGACTTCCAATGAGATTTAATTTATTACAAAGCCAAGAACAGTTGGACATACAAGCACCTCCAGTGAGAGTGTAGAAATACATTGGAACTAATACAAAGCCAAACCTACGGGTGAAATGAAGGCGGTGCAGCATGCACAGATTAATCAGTTCAAGGACCAGAACACAGAAAATAACTGCGCAAATATCAAGATTCCCCTTCATTGGAGATTCGTAGGTATAAAGCACTACAACTAGCGTGACATCCCTACTAAGCATTTCCCAAGGCAAGATTCATAAAGGTGTCAGGGCGTGAAGTCTTCCTAAGAAGTCTTTTCACGTTTAGATGGGTAAAGTAGCATAAAGCTACAGAGCTCGTTCTAAGATGCTCTCTCTCTCAAGGCAAGGCAGAAGTTCCCGGACACTGTCCCTAACTTCCATACTTCACTTTCGCAGGTAGTATCCCAAGTTGCATTGCGGCATCACCCCATCCAGTCAAGCCACCTCCTCGTAGGTAACTTTCCACACGCCAGCTATGCTCCCAGGCCTTGGCGAGATGACCTTGATTCCCAGGCTTACTACGATGAGAAGGTACAACAGTTCTCTATTATCAGTATCAATGTTCAATGTATCCTCTCCTTCCAAAGCCTAACTCCTAAAACAAAGACATTGGGGCATATTATCAAGGGCTTTATCGCCGCTTTAGCTGCACTTTTTGCCGCTAAAGCGGCGATAATTTTATCGCCCTATTAGCAAGCTGTCGCTAACAGGCGTTAGCGACAGCTTTCAGGCGTTAGAGGCCGCGTATTCCATCGCCTTGCATGTCAGCGATAATTATCGCTAATGACATGCAAGGAAGGCGTTCCCTACTAAAAGCGACTGAAAACAGTCGCTAATCCCACTACCCCCTATTAGCAAGGCAGGCGAAGCGATAAAATAATTCGCGCTAAGCGCGTTTATCGCTATATTTTATCACCTGCTAGTGAGGATGACTTACCTGTTTAAGGTATAGGAGGTGGATTCTAATGCTGAATCCACCTTAGCGATAATGCGAGAATATCGCTGCTTTTCCAGCGATATTCTCACGTTTTGCCGCTATCGCTGGAAATATTATCGCTATGGAGATAAACCTTGTTAATAGGGTGTTATCTCAGCGATATTTTCCAGCGATAGGCGGCGTTAACCAAAGTCGCGCTAAGCGCAGTTAGCGATATTTATCGCTATTCCTTGGTAATATGCCCCATTATTCTAGCTAACAAGGATGAATTCTCCACCTGCAACAGAAATGTGAGAAAGAACAAATCCAACATGCACATGAAATTCACTAGTAAGTCTCATGCAAGAGCTTCCAGGGGGAAAAAACACAATTCAGGCCTACAGAAATCGGTCAACATAAGAAATAGCAAAAGTCCTCATGAAATTACACATATAAAATGAACATTATTACTGAGCACATCTAAGTTAAAACGTTACCTAAGCATATCAATTGTGTGAGTACTTGTCAGCAACATGTACGAATTCTGCACGTTAATGTTTTCAGCTAAACATACATAGTTGCAACGTTAATTTCTTCACGTTTACATTGAATATATCTCTAACACGTCACCTTTCACGCTATTACAGTTCACGTTCTAATGGCCTAAATTAATACAGTAAAGGATTATCTGTCGGTGCGGACTACCCATGATTATAATGCACCCCTACAATTAGAAGAGCAAAATTTGCGCTCTAACACCACTTCCATTATATCTAAAATAAAGTGCTAAAGTAACCTTGCAAAGTCGCTAATAGAGTGCAACAGTAAACATTGGAAACATGGAACGGCGTTAGTGTGGAGCTATTAATTGTACTTTCTTCACACTGCGGCATCCAAACTTTTATCTGACAACAGCCTATCAGCTTTTATGATAAATTTTGTGAAAGTCGCAACCACTCGTGGACATTCACCTTTTCAACTGAAGAGTAAAGCGTGACGGCATGTTCTGATGCCGTTCTGATTAAAAAGGCTGCGCTACAAAGCCTTACGTTCAGTCAACAGCTTGTGGCAAGTTGATATGATACGATAAGAGTCAGACTTTCCGTGTGTAGATGACTAAGCCTGCATTTAGAACACAAAGGTTTCCTTGACCATTTTGGAAGCCAATCAGTAGTTTGGCACATGCCGAAATGCACATGAAGCAACTTGCTTTTATAAAAGAATCTGAGTAAAGCCGTTCGGTATGATTGCGGGCGGGGTTGTTTATAAGAGTCCATGACTGTCTACACATGGCTTTTTTTTACTAAGGTCTCTCTTGTCCCTATTCCATGAGATCTTCTTTATTTGCTTGTTTAGAAATATTTTAAAGAGGGCATGCAGGAGTGTTGATTCCGATAGTTCCTTTGCCTCAAGGACATTCACGGCCAGATCAATAACCTGTGACCAGCTGTTTGTGTTTGGTATTGCAGTTTGAATTTCTTCCCATATCTCAGCAGATAGTCTTAGTAGTGACATGTACTTAAGTAAAGAGCCATGTTGTACTAACACTTGGTTTAGCAGACCAAATTCCATCTGCAATTGGGCAGGGGTGGCGCTTTGCGGTAGGCAAAAAATAATGTGAAATGGCTTACTTTGTGCAGAATTTAAAAAGGCCCAAACCTTCCGGGAAACCCACAGTCGGAATAAGTTTGGCTTTTATCACTGCAAGAAGAAGTGCCAGAGTTGGGCTATGCAATTTGCAGTGTAAAGATTGAAAAGCTGCAATTAAAGAGGCAGTCTTTGGCTTTAATGAGTCTAGATGTAAACAAAAAGCAAGACGTTCCTGCAGCCAGACACCGAGGTATTTATAACAAGTGCCTGTAGAGACCATTAATCCACCCAGGAACTGTCTTCCTTTCTTCATGACCTTCCTTCTGATCACCACGATCTGGGTTTATGTGAGATTCACCACCATTTCATTTTTGGCACAATAAGCGTAGAGACGGTTTAAGAGCCTCTGAAGCCCAATGCCTGTCAAGTTCATCAGAACTACATCATCAGCGTACTGGAATGAGGTCACCTATCAATGTCCAAGCCTTGGTGGATGGGATTTAAGTGTGTTAGAAATGGGATTTTTGGTAGGCTAGGGCTTGTGCCAAAGCCAGGCAGAAACCACCACTCTAGTCAGGATAAGGGAGTTACACTCCTAAAATAACCCCTGCTCACCCATTGGTAGCTTGGCACGAGCAGTCAGGCTTATCTTAGAGGCAGTGTGTAAAGCATTTGCACATAACCAACAGTAATACAGTGTAAGCACTACAAAAGGACACCACACCAGTTTAGAAAAATATCCAATATTTTTATATACTTAAGACAAGACCAAAAACGATAAAAATCCACACTACAGTACTTAAAAATCTTCAGTTATCAAACTATGCTTGAAAAACAGTTCCTTGATGTCGATAGCTCCGTCCGGGGTTAACACGGCGTCGTGAACAAACAAATCCAAACCGTTCTGGCTGACCGCGGCGTCGCAGGCCAGCTACGGTGTCGGGAAGACCCGCAAACTGTACCTTTTAGAAATGCAGGGCGTCGGCGACCTCTCGTTGAGCTTCTGGAAGCACGGCCTCCGCAGGCGTCGGTTCCGGAGGTCGGTGCAGGAGTCGTCGGGGCCCTCGAAGTCACACGCGTTGCAGATCGAACTCCTCTCTGTTGAAGTCAGGAGCGTCGGCAGGTGTCGGGTGCTGCGGTGCGAAGTGCAGCGGTGCGGCGTGTGGTGCCCTCAGGTCGCGGTGCGAGCAGCGGCTAGGTGGCGGCGTCAGATGGCATCATCAGTGAGACCATGGTCGCGGTGCGAATTGAATGCGGTGCTCGTCGCGGTGCTGGCAGGTCGCGGTGCAAGCAGCGGCGTCGTCGTTGCTGAAGCGCTGTCGTCGGCTGACGAACTGGAGTCGATGGCGCCGGCGTCGGTAGGCCAAGGCTGCGGTGTGGGATGAGGGCGGTGCGTCGTGTAACTTTATGAGCGGTGCCCTCGAACCACGGTGCAAGCAGCGGCGTAGATTTCGACGTGGAGCGGCGTCGTCGGGGATACCAAGGCGTCATCGTGAAGCAAGGCGGTGCGGAGTGTGGTGCCCACAGGTCGCGGTGCAAGCAGCGGCTCGGTGGCGGCGTCAGCAGGCGGCGTCGGTGAGACCAGGGTCGCGGTGCAGCGGTGCCTTCTGCGGAGCCTTCAGGACATGCAGTCGGCAGCGTCATCGTCGACATCGTCGGGTGGTTTCTTCTTCTGTTGCAGCACAAAACACACAGTCCCCAGTGCTGAGGGCAGAAGAGCTTGAAGTCTTTGCTGTTCCTGAAACTTCTTGAACAGGGGGCAAGCTCTACCTCAAGCCCTTGGAGAAACTCACAAAAGTAGATTGCAGAAAGTCCAGTCCAGTCCTTTCACTGCCCAAGACAGAAGCAGCCACTGCAGGCCAACACAGCAAAGCACACAGCAATGTGGTAGTTCCTCCTCACAGCTTCTCCAGCTCTTCTTCTTGGCAGTCTTCTTGGTCCAAAAGAGTTCTAAAGTTCAGGGGTCTGGGCCCCAATATTTATATCCCAAAATCCTTTGAGCTCTTAGGCAGAGAGTGTCTGTGCCCAGCCAGAACCAGTTCTGCCTCCTCTGGTGTGACTTCCTGGCAGGAGGTGGAGACGGCATTGTCAGAGGCAGACCAGGCCCTTTGAGGTGCAAGGAAATCTCCTCCCCCCTTCCCCAATTGCAGACCAGGTCTATTCAGCCCTTTCCTGACCTACCTAGACTATCTGGAGCCATTCCTGCTCCCCAGACTTCTGTCATCGAAAACCCAGACAGGCAATCCACATTCCAGCAGGGACACACGGGATGACTGAGCAAGAAAATACCTACTTTCTGAAAGTGGTATTTTCAAACACAGAATGTAAAAATCACCTTCACTAAAAGATGCATCTTTAGATTCTGAGTTCAGGCATACTAAACTTTATTTTCCTACCTAGTTCCCAGGGCCAGTTATGTTTATAAGATGTTATAAACAAACTTCCCATTCTGTCCTATGGGGAACAGGTAGCCTTGCAATAGTGAAAAACGAAATTGGCAGTAATTCACTATCAGGACATGCCACACACACTAGGGCATGTCCTACCTTTCACATACACAGTACCCGGCCCACAGGGTACCTTGGGCCTACCTTAGGGGTGGCTGACATGTAAGAAAAGGGAAGGTTAGGGCCTGGCAAGTGGGTGCACTTGCCAAGTTGACATGGCAGTACCAGACTGCGCACAGGCTCTGCAATGGCAGGCCAGAGTCACATTTACGGGCTGTTTGTGTGGGTGGCACAATCCAGTGCTGCAGCCCACCAACAGCATTTGATTTACAGGCCCTGGCACATGCAGTGCACTTTACTAGGGACTGACACATAAATCAAATAGGCCAATCATGGAAACACCAATCCATAACACATTTTACCACAGGAGCACTTGCACTTTACCACTGATCAGCGGTGAGAAAAGTGCGCAGAAACACTAAGCCAGCACAAACAGAGTCAAAACCGGGAGGTCAGAAAGCAAAAACTCAGGGGAAATACTAGGCCTGGGCGGTAAATTCCGTTCCGCTCGCGGAATTTGCGGAATTTGGGTAATTTCGCGTTCCGCGGAGAACCCGGAATTGCCAAAAATTCCGCAGCTTCGCGGAGTTTTTTGCTTGTTCGCGCTTTCAAAATGCGTGTTCGCGAGATATTTCTCCCCGGGTACGCAAACAGCGTTCGCGAACAGGAAAAAAGCATCGCGAACGGGCGGAACAAGCAATTCCGCGTGTTCGCAGAACTTTTGCGTGCTCGCGGAGATTTTTTACCGTTTCGCGGAGCTTTGCGTAGCGCGACTACGCAAATTCCGCCCACCCCTAGGAAATACGCCAAAGGGTGCCAAGTCTAACACATGTCCCCTCCAGCTGAAAGTAGGGAGAACTACCCAACCTCCTGGGAGTTCTCTTCACTAAGGTGGAAGAACCTGGACAGACCATCTGCATTGGCGTGTTCTGTGCCAGGGCGGTGTTCCACCGTAAAGTCCATTCCCTGTAGGTAGATGGACCACCTCAGCAGTTTTGGATTCTCACCCCTCATTTGCATCAACCATCTGAGGGGCATGTGGTCTGTCTGAACCCGGAAGTGAGTCCCAAACAGGTAGGGCCTCAGTTTCTTCAGTACCCAGACCACAGCAAAATCTTCCCTTTCTATGGCACTCCATCTCTGTTCCCGGGGGAGTAGTCTCCTGCTAAGGAAGACCACAGGCTGGTCTAGACCCTCTTCGTTCAGTTGTGAGAGCACCGCTCCCACACCATGCTCTGAAGCGTCAGTCTGCACGACGAATTCCTTGGAGAAGTCGGGTGCCTTGAGCATGGGTGCCATGCACATGGCGGCCTTCAGGGCATCAAAAGCCTTCTGGCAGGACTCAGTCCAGATCACCTTCTTGGGCTGCTTCCTGGAAGTCAGCTCTGTCAAGGGGGCAACAATGGTGCCATATCCCTTAACAAACCTCCTGTAGTACCCGGTGAGACCTAAGAAGGCTCTCACCTCTGTCTGGGTCTTGGGGGGCTCCCAAGCCAGAATGGTGTCAATCTTGGGCTGTAGGGGCGCCACCTGGCCGCTTCCTACCTGGTGTCCCAAGTACACCACAGAACCCTGCCCGATCTGGCACTTACTGGCCTTGATCGTGAGGCCTGCCCTCTGCAGCGCCTTCAACACTTCCCTGAGGTGCTGCAAGTGTTCTTCCTAGCTGGAACTGAACACTGCGATGTCATCCAGGTATGCAGCACTGAAATCCTCCAGTCCAGCCAATACCTGGTTGACCAACCTCTGGAAAGTGGCAGGGGCATTCTTCAACCCAAAGGGCATCACCCGGAACTGGTAATGTCCTTCTGGGGTTGAGAATGCTGACCTCTCCTTGGCCCCATCGGTTAAGGCAATCTGCCAGTACCCAGACGTTAAATCAAACGTGCTGAGGAACTTGGCAGCTCCCAACCGATCAATGAGCTCATCAGCTCTGGGGATGGGGTGCGCGTCAGTCCTGGTGACGGCATTGAGCCCACGGTAGTCCACACAAAACCGCAGTTCTGGAGTGGCACCGGGTGCAGCAGCCTTTGGGACCAAGACCACTGGGCTGGCCCAAGGACTGTTGGAAGGCTCGATCACCCCTAACGCCAACATCTTAGAGACCTCCTCTTTAATGCTGGCCTTGACCTGGTCAGTCAACCTGTAAATCTTGTGCTTCACAGGAGGGCTTTCACCGGTGTCCACATCATGGGTACACCAGTGAGTAACTTCTGGGGTCAGGGAGAACAGTGGGGCAAACTGTCCCAACAACTGGTAACAGTCGCTCTGCTGCTCTGGGGTCAGTGTAGGGGAGAGGATCACACCTTGCACTGACCCATCGTGCTCCTAGGTAGACAGGAGGTCAGGGAGAGGTTCACTCTCCTCTTCCACCCCATCATCTGTCGCCAAGAGCAGGCTCACTTCGGACCTCTCGAAGTGGGGCTTGAGGCGGTTCACGTGGAGAACCCTCAAAGGGTTCCTTGGAGCCCGCAAATCCACCAGGTAGGTGACATCACTTTTGCGCTCCACCACCTCAAACGGCCCAGTTCACTTGTTCCGCAAGGCACAAGGTTCCACTGGGGCCATGACCCACACTTTCTGCCCAGGTTGAAATTCGACCAGAGTGGCATTCTGGTCATACCACTTCTTCATTTCTTCCTGGCTTCCTGGCTTGCTTCTAGGTTCACCTGAGCGAGTTTCCTGAAGTGGGCAGTTTGCTTTCTGAAGGCCAGCATGTAACTAAACACATCCTGGGGAGTTTTCCTGGGAGCTGCCTCCCAACCTTCCTTTACCAAACTCAGAGGTCCTCTCACAGGGTGACCATACAGAAGCTCAAAGGGAAAGAACCCAAGAGACTTCTGTGGCACCTCCCTGTACGCAAAGAGAAGGCATGGCAAGAGAACGTCCCACTTACACCTCATGGGTTCTGTTAGACCCTTAATCATGCCCTTCAAGGTCTGGTTGAATCTCTCCACCAGACCGTTACCTTGTAGGTGGTAAGGGGTGGTGAACTTGTAGGTTACACCACACTCCTTCCACAGGGACGTCATATACTTGGATATGAAATTGGTCCCCCTGTCAGAAACCACCTCTCTGGGGAACCCCACGCGGGAAAAGATCCCCATTAATGCCCGGCCCACCACTGGTGCCGTCGTTGTCCTCAGAGGGATTGCCTCCGGATACCGGGTGGCATGGTCCACCAAGACCAGGATGTACCTGTTGCCCATGGCTGTCTTGGGATCCAGTGGCCCCACAATGACCATCCCTACCCTTTCAAAGGGTGTTCCAACAACTGGAAAAGGTTGGAGAGGAGCTTTGACCTTCCTCCCACTCTTACCACTTGCCTGGCAAGTTTGGCAAGACCTGCAATGTCCATCTGACTGCCTTCGCATTTGGGGCCAGAAGAAGTGGGTGACAAGCCTGCCAAAGGTCTTGTCCTGCCCCAAATGTCCTGCCAAAGGCACGTCATGAGCCAGACCCAGTAGGAAGGTCCTGAAGCGCTGGGGTACCACCAGCACACGGGCTGACCCAGGCTCAGCGACCTTAGGCTCACTGTACAGGAGACCATTCTCCCAGTAGATCCAATGTGATCCAGACTGATCACCAGCTGCCTGGTCTGCAGCCTGCCGCCGCAGACCCTCCAGAGAAGGGCACTCTTTCTGCTCCTTGCAGAATTCCTCCCTGGTGGGACCCCCTTCTTGCTGCCAATGGGTCAGCTCAGAGATGTCTCCCAGTTCAACTACCTGCTCCCCTGTGGGCACTGGGGCGTCCCCCTCAAGGTCCGCCTCCTCCCGGTCCGTGGGAACATCAGGGGCTGGTTTCCCGCGCCCCTTGCCCTTCCTCTTGGCAGGGACTTGGGCCACTGTTTCAGGCTCCAAGTCCTCTTGATCACCCTCTCTGGCCGCCATTGACCAAGTGGACACGCATGCCCACTCTGGCAACCCAAGCATCTCCAAGTGAGACCTGAGCTCAACATCCTTCCATAAGGACTGCTCCAGGTCCTTACCTAGCAGACAATCTACAGGCATGGAAGGGCTCACAACCACCCTCAAGGGACCTGAGACCCCCCCCCCCACTCGAATGGAACCTGCGCCACCAGACACTGGCGCTCTGAATTGTCTACAGCAATTACTTGGTGGAATGCCCCTGGGACTACCTGCTTCTCAGAGACCAGGTGACACCGGACTGAGGTCACACTGGCTCCAGTATCTCTGAGAGCCTCTACCCTTTTCCCATTGATGGTCACCCAGGTGCTGTATTTCTTTGTGTTAGGGGCACCTGGTTTCCTGGGACCATCTCACTGTCCCCTAGTGAGACGAGGGTAATTTCTGCGGGATCCCCATCCTCCTGTGGGTACTCCTCCTCCCCAAGCGCTACACTAGCCAACACCTTGGACTGCCCACCGGTGGGTGGCTGTGCCCACTTAGGGCACTTGGGGTCCCCCTTCATGTGACCCACCTGGTCACATGCAAAACACTTGCGGGGGCCGGTCTCAGCAGGCTTCCCTGAAGAGACCCCTTGTTTCTTATCTCCGGGGGGATGCGAACCTTTACCCTGGGTGTTAGTTTGGGGCCCTTTAGAGAACTCCTGTGTTTTACCCTTGTCCCCCCACTTTTCTGCTGGAGACCCTGCCCACCTTTGGCTGAGTCTCCCCCAAACGCTTTCTTGTGGACCCGGGTACTCACCCAGCGGTCCGCCTCCATAGCAAGCTTCCTGGGGTCAGTCAGCTTACTATCGACTAGGTGCTGATGCAGATCTGCAAAACATAGACTAGACAAGTGCTCCCATGCAATCAAATTGTAGAGCCCCTGAAAATCTGTCACATTACTGCCCTTCACCCAGCCATCCAGTGACCTGCAAAACATATCTACACATTCCAACCAAGTGTTGGCATCAGACTTCTTACTGGACCTGAACTGATCCCTGTATTTTTCCGGAGTGAGACCATATCTAGTGAGAAGGGCGTCCTTCATGTCCGCATAGGTGAGGTGATACCCCTTACCCAAAGCTACTAAAGTATCCCTTGCTTCTTCTGGAAACAGAGGCCACAATCCTGCTCCCCAATTCTCCTCAGGGACCCCATTCATGTGTATCGCTGCCTCGTATCCCTGAAACCACCTTTGTATGTCGTCCCCCTTCTTGAATTCCTTGCCTACATTCTTAGGGATGTGCACAATTCTGTCTGCCTGTCTTGACGAGTTGCTGCCACCATCTGAACTGGCTCTATTCCTTAGCCCCAGCTCTTTAAGACTTCGCTCATGGTCTAAGATCATCTTCCTTTCCTCCATGGCTATTCTTTTGTCTTCCCTTTCACTTTCTATCCTGAGTTTTTCCAACTCGAACTTCCTCTCTTCCCGCCTGTCCTCCAGCTCCTCTGGGGACAGGCCACTGCTGCCTGGCCTGGAGGGTTCCCCCCCTCCCAAAAGCACATCCACCCTAGAAATAGGCTCCTCCACCTCTCCACTGAGATCACCAGACTGCTCGCTGGCATGTCTGGCTGCTACCCAGGCCCTCAGCGCCTTTTGTAGCTCCTCCTTCCTAGTGAGGCCTCTGACTTGGACTTTTAGGTTTTTGCAAATTGATTTCAATTTCTCAACATTGTAGGAATCCAACCTATCCTCCTCAAAGGCAATTTCCAGGGATGCAACAGATGATGCTCTTGATTCAGGCATGATGAAGTAGCAAGTTCAAACTGGCAAGATCAAAAATAGGCCAAAAAGAAAAAGAATCAGTATGTGGCACGTAATGGTCTGCGATATGGTAGTAGTGCACACCAATCACTGTAAGTCAAGTGCAAACGCAAGTCCTATCCTCACCGCTGACAACCAATGAGAGAACAAGTACTGCAGTTGCAACTGAAGACCAGGTTACCAACGTGGCCTCGTAGGGGTTCCCCTGGTTTAAATTCGACTGCCTCAATGCTCGTGAAGGAGAGATGACTCAGCTCTTCCTGTGTGGCTAAAAGTCTCAAGATGTTGCATCTGTTTAGGATGTCACTGCTTCCCCGGGAGTTGTAGTGAGGTTGAAATACCGTCTTGGTTTTTCCCCTTGTGTTTTTTATCTCCTTTCTAAGAAATCTGGAGAGTCCTGTGTGGGATGGAAGCATGACTTCCCGAGGCATCGATGTTTGCACACCAATTTCAGGGGCCTGTGATGAACTATTCAGTGAGCATACTTATGGTATATTCATGCTCGATAACAGTAGGACCGTTTCTCAGTTGGCGTGTGTATGTCTGCCGGTGAATTCTGGTGATTCCCAGCAGTTATTTTATTTCTTTATTTTATTTATAAAGTTTTGTATAGCGTGAACATGACCCAGGCGGGTATCAGAGCGCTTCACAATTAGGATAGGTAGGATATAATAGTGGGAAAAGAACAAACGTTGCATATATATGCATAGCGTGAACAAGATCCAAGCAGGTATCAGAGTGCATCACATTTACGGTAGGACGGATCCAGTACTGGGAGAAGAACATTCGTTACATATATGTGCATAGCAGGCGAATGCTGGGATTCACAGGTGTACAACAATCTAGTAGACAATCAGGGGGCAGTAAGTAAGCAGTGGAGCCACGGCCATTTAAGGCAGAAACTTGTTCATTATGATTTCTTTCACTTCCTCTTTGAAAGAAGCGGTGGATGAGATTCGACGGATTTCCGGTGGAAGAGAGTTCCAAATCTTTGGGGCAATGTCTGAGAAAGCTCAGAGAACAAGTCACAGAGCTTTGTTCTTTATTATCCGTACTTAACATCTGGTGACTCCCAGAGCTGAGTCGTGCCTTTAGCATGATTTACATAGGCGGATATAAGTATGTACGTGTGGGTGCAGGGAGATTCAAACTTTCAGGTGGTGGGAATTTGCCCATTTGTCTTCTGGAGAGGCCATCGAGGAGCCGGTGGAGTGATTCACTTCTTGTGACTGCCCGAAGCACTGGTCAGTGAGTGCCTCCTCCTGGGCCCTTGAGGCGAGTGTACTTTCCTGCTCTTTGTTGTCAGTGGGTGCTCCTTTCATTTGTATAAAAATTGTAAACAATTTGACTGTAGTTTCTCTTAGTTTCAGAGCTTTTGCATTTTGTTCTTTCCCTCTGTTTTGTTTTCTTTTTTTCTGTTTACTCCTCGTGGAAGTAGAAGCTTTAATGGGAGATGTTGATGAAGAACTTTTGGTACTAGACGTTTCAATAAATGATGAGGTTCTTATATCAGATGCAGGCTCGTTGGCGTTGGATAAAGCGCACCTATTATGTCCCCCATGGTCCTGCCTTCTATATTCTTCTGCTGCCACACACAGTTTAGCTGGCGCCTGGGGGTGAATTATAGGCGGTTGGTGAGAGTTTTGTTGGGCTGATCCTGAAGAATCTGAAGAATGAGGCTCCCCATCCCGGTTAACCATTGAAGAGGGGAGAAAAAGCACCTTAATGGATTTAACCTCTTTGACCAAAGAAGATGCAATAGCGGGGGATTCTTGAAGTTTTTCCACGGTGGAACTACATGTGAAGTCTGGAGCCGGTCTCTGATCAGCCATAGAAAGAAGTTTATTAGCATCACTAAGCAATTCTTTTACTGTCGAGTGCAAGTTCTCAAAATAGCAGCAGCGTATTGTGCCAAAGTCTCCAGCAGGGAGATTTGTGTGTCGAATTTGTTGGATTGAAACTCAAGTGCTTTTGATGTAGCATCCAGTGTTTAAAACAGATGACACCTTACATCTTGCTACTACGCTTGCAGGAGGGTTGCATGCCATCCGCTGAGCTGCGAGCTGTAAAGTGGTTCCAACACTCGGTCTCGCCGTCATCTTTTAGCACTTCAAGTGAGCCTTCTCCCACAGATGGCTGTTTTTCCTGGTTGAACTGAGCATTTGTTGCACTAGAAGGCAACAGGGTGTCAAAAAAGGATACAGAGTGCTCGCTCGCTCGCAACCTTTTTAGAAAAGGATACAGAGTGTTCAGTTGTAGGCGCAGGTAATGTGGGAACAGGGGAGAATACACTCCCCACAGAGAGAAACAATTCTGCTGCCATCTGGGCCTCCTTATGTCTTTGCAGACCAGGCCCTGGTTTTTTTGTAGGGGATTTTAAAGGAGTACTGCGTCTGGGTGCCAGGGTATCGATCTTTCCTTTCTTATTTGCCTTACTTCCAGAATCCATAGCTCCTCAGGAAGTCGATTCCCCCACAAGGAAGACCTTGAAATTCGAGCTCGGGAGGGGCAAGACCACTGAATGCTGTGCAGCTCCCAGGGTATGCATATGCAATGGAGCAAGGGCGTACAGTCACATAGCCACAAGTGCTACTGACACCACACCTGAGGCCAGATGGAGCGAGAGGGGAAAAAAAAGGTAAAAGGGCAGTCAAGGCCCTCTGGTTGGGTTCCTTTCCTACCTCTCCCATTTCTTCCATACCTTCTCCATTTAGCCAATTTGCTAACTCCTGAAAATGTGCTACTTGATAATACATTTTGTAGTGAGGTACACCCAGGTCACCTGCCGTGGTGGGGTTTTTAAGAGTGTCCAGGGCAACTCTCTGTCTCCCATGTCCCAATTCAGTTCTCAGACCAGGGAGTCTAGCTGTCGGAACCATCCAGCCAGGACCCAGACCAGTAGATTTACAAAGAAGTACTAAAGTCTCGAAAGACCAATCACCTTCATCAGGACTACCCTCGCCATGAAGGTCAACTTGAGTGTCCTCCAGAATGCCAAAGAGCCCTCCGGTGCCCGGAGCGCAGGCCCTAGATTCCTATTTGTGAGGTCTGCTGGTTTGTAGTATACACGAGCCCCTAAATATTGGAAAATGTGAGGGTCCAGGACATCCCCAAAGACCCCAGGTTAGGTTCTACTCTTTCCAGGGCCATTGGGAACACACATGTCTTGGAGTTGTTTATCTTGAGTCTGGAGACTCTTCCAAACTACTCTAAGAGTGTTTGCGTCAGTTTTAAATCTAGCTTCCCTTTCGAACATAAAACAGTATATCGTCTGCATGGAAAGATGTGACCTGGGTGTCGTCTCATAACCGGATACCTCTGTCACCCCCTCTGGTCTAGCCACCGCAGCCAGTTTTAATTGCTATGGCAAAGAGGAGCAGTGAGAGGGGACAGCCCTGCTTGGTTCCATGAAATATATACAGTATTGAGAAGAAATGTGGTTCCCTGTCTTAACCCGAGGTACAGGGTTGGAGTAAAGCACCTCAATTAGGAGTTTCGGGAGAAGGCATTCTCCTGCCGCCCTGCAGGGGTGAGGATCCATGTTCCAGAGCCCTCCATTCCTTCAACATGTGGCTTAAGGCCCTCTGACCAAGTTCAGGCGTTTCCCTGCCAACAAAGGGTTTATTGTGCTCAACCTCGTAAGGGCGGGTGCAGGTCAATGGCCGACAACTGCACTCCCTCCCCAGTGCATCTGTTGGCCATTGGCCGACACTGGGGAGGGCAAAGCACTAGAGGGATTCCTTTATTTCATTTTTAGCTCGGGCTGTTCGGAAAGAGTCTTTTTTTGTCATTTACTGTATTGACGATCAGCGCGCAGTACAGTAAAGTGAAAGTAAAATGAGCCGATGGGCTCCTTTTACTTTCACTGACTCAGTGCTCGGGGCATAGCTCAGCCCCCTCGAGCACTCATTCTCTGGGAGAGGTATTGTTGGAAAGGGGAGAATCTCCATTGCCATGCCTCCACCCCAATTACAAGGCATGCAGTCTTTCAGCTCCCCACGGGTATTGGATGGGAACCCACTAGGCACCAGGGCTTATTGTAAAAAAAATATAGGGTTGGGGGCTGCCCACTATGGGCATGGCCATGCCCTCACCCCATACAATGTGATGCTAGTCTCTGCCACCCATGGGGGGCGAATGGGGGTAGTTACTCCCAATTCCCGCCCCCCCCCCTCCCTGGGGGAGGCAGAAAGCCCTTTGCACACCAGGAAATTTGTTTAAAAAAATATAGGGATGGGGACTGCCCAACATGGGCATGGCTATGCCCTCACCCCAACAACAAAGCAGACAATCTTTGTGGTGGATAGGGGTGATTACCCCAACCTTCACCCCCCACCCCCCCGGGGCGCAGAAAGCACATTAGAGACCAGGGACTGCAGTATTTTGGGGAGGGGAGGCCCGGGCATGGTTCTGTGCTCTTACACACTCCACGGCCCAAAAGACTTTCTGCCTTCCTAAGGGTAGATAGGGGTATTCAACCCCATCGCCGCTAGGGGGGGAGGGGGGAGAGGAAGCCCACCAAGCACCAGTGGTTTCAAATTGGATCCAAAACAAACAAAAGGAGGGGGCAGCCTTCCCTGGCATTGAACCATACCCCCGCCCAAGAGGAGCAATAGAGTCTTTCTGCCCCGATGGGGGTAGATAGGAGGTTTGTCCCAACTGGGGAGAAAGCCCGTAATCTACCGCCAAGGGGGAAGAAAGTCCATGTGGCACCAGGGATTTTGCCTTTGAGGAAAAAGAAAGTGGTGTGGGTATTGCACGCTGGCACTGGCCACGCCCCTGCCCCAAATGGGACAAACCAGTATTTTTGCCCCCTGGGGCAGACAGGAGGTCTGCTCCCAATTTACCCCGGGGGGGAGGGGGTAGTAAGCACACTGTATGGCAGGAATATATTTCTTAAATAAAATAATGGGGCGGGTCTGGCCCATCCTTACATAAGGCTCCAGCCTCACCCCTAAAACCTCAACAGTCTCTCAGCTCCCCTGCGGACTAAAAAATCTCATCCCAATGGCAAGCAAGAGGACATTTGATTCTTTTGGGTGTTGTTTTTACATATGAGCCAGGAGAGTGTGGCTAACTCCCAGCATTGTCCCACTTGCAAAGGTGAACGGCTGCACTTTGTGGGCTCTAAAAACTAGTCTGTGTAGTGTGCTTCACATGGTTTCCATCACACTTTCTTACTCACAATGCCTTGCAAACCCTCAAACTTTGACTAAAACCACACATTATCCTCACATTTCTATGAAGAAAACGTCCGAAATCTGCAGGGAGCGACATATTTCCTACTACCCAGCATTCCCCCAAGTCTCCCGATTAAAACGGTGCCTCACTTGTGTGGGTGTGCCAAGAGACCTTGACACAAAAGGCCCTAAAGCACTATGTAGAGAGATCAGGGATGTGGGTAGCTGTAGGAGTCTCCTCGCCAGAGCTCCCATTAATCTGTTCCTGTTGCGGGCACTAGGCCCAGCCACACAAGTGGCCCTGCGTTTTTATTGGCACAAGTGTGGTAATGCTGGGTGGTAGCAATTTTGTGGGTTCCTGCTGATTCTGGAAATTTTGATCACAGAAATGTAAAGAAAATGTGTGATTTCAGGCAAAGTTTGAGGTTTGCAGGGCATTGTGGGTATGAAAACCTCATGGGATCCACGCAAGGCACATCACCATGGAATCCTCTGATTGTTTAGTTTAAAAAAATGTCTGTGGTTCATAGGTTTGCATGGGTGGCACCACAGCACTGCTCCAAGTACCGCTGCTATCCCTATTGCTTATATATCAATGTAGCGCTTTAATGCCTTTTGCGTCGTGGGCTCTAGGCCCAGCCACACAAGTTAGGTACTGTTCTTATTGAGCAACATGCAGCTCCCCACGTATTGCAGAACTTTCTGTCACAGAAATGTGAGAAAAATGTGTGTGCTTTTACCAAAGTTTGATGTTTGCAAGGGCTTATGGGTAAAATTAGCTAGCGAGAGCCACACAAGTCACACACCCCTGGAATCCCCTAGTTGTGTAGTTCTAAAAAATGTGCAAGTTTGTTCGGTTTCTCTAGGTGCCGGCTGAGCTAGGGTTCAAAATCCACAGTCACCCACATTGAAAAAAAGGGTTGCTTTTCAGTGGGAAAATGTGATGGGTCCATGTTGTGTTTGGGCCCGTTTCCTGACGCGGGCTCTAGGCCTACCCGACAAGTGAGGTACCATTTTTATCAGAAGACATGTGGGAGCATATAATAGTACAACATTTGTTATTATCAATTGGATTTTGCTGCATTTGTACTTTCTAAATGTAAGCCAGTGTGTAATAAAGAAGACATTTTGAAAAATACCGCCTGAATCATAGGCTAGTACGGGTACCACAAATTCAGAGATGTAGAAATAACCACTGCTCCTAAACTCCATATCTTATGCCCATTTCAAAAATACATAGGTTTCCTTGACACCCATTTTTCACTCTACATATTTCGCCATATGAATTGGTCTATACTCGGTACACAATGAAAAACCATTGTATGGTGCAGCTCAGTTGTTGGCTCTGGGTACCTTGGGTTCTTAGAGAGCTTACAAACCCTATATATCTCCGCAACTAAATGGGTCTAGCAGACAAAATGGTATATTGCTTTTGCGAATCGGCCATTGTGACAAAAAGTTACAGATGAAAACGTTGTCACAAATTATCAATTTTTCCTACACATTTTCAATATTTCTTTATTAGTTTCTTTAGGAAACCCATGAGGAATCTACACAAATACACCTTTGCTGAATTCAGAATTGTGTGTACTTTTACAAATCAATAGCTTTCCTGGATCACCCATGGGCTTCATACTAGTTTCCATTACAAACTGAATGTAGGTTGAAAGCACAAAAAATAGGAAAAAGGGCTACCGCTTTGAAAAATTCCAAAATTGTGGGAAAAAAATCGCCTTTTCTATTCAGCTCTGCATGTTTCTGAAAGCTGGGAAGATTTTGACTTTAGCACAGGAAACCAACTTTAGCACAGCAAATCATTTGTTGGTGCCATTTTTAAGGGAAATAAATGACGCTTTTATCTGTAGCACTTTTTTTTGCTTTTTTTTCCCAAAAACTTGAAAATTAGCTATATTTTGCCTATTTTCTTGGTCCCCTGCAGGAAAATTTACAAACCCTGGATACCGTTAGAATCCCCAGGATGTTGTAAAAAAAAGGGATGCAAATTTGCCATGGATACCTTATGTGGGAAAAAAGTTATAGAGTCCTAAGCGAATAACATGCAGATTTTGGTTTAACGCACCCAAATCTGCATGATAAGGTAAATAGCGTATGTTTTACCCTGTTAAATTTCAGCAGGTTTGACCAACTTAAATTTAATGAAGGTTGAGCTATTTAACGCAGCCGGTAATTATCAGATGTGTTAAATAACTACACACTCATAATTGCAACCCATTAGTAAACAGGAGTTTAAGCATGGGTCGTACAATTACGAGGAACTCTTAATCAGGCCATTAGTCTCATTAATATGCGGCTCAATATGATCAGTAGATCAGGAATTGTTGAAAAGTGAGGTGCAGACAGAGAATACGTTAGAAAAAAATCGATGAGGGGGTGGACAGGCATATGGCAGAAAAGACAGGAAGGTAGAACAGCAATTCAGAAGGATTTCAATTTTCTGCCAACAGACATTTATGCGGAATAGTAAGTGACACAGAAACGATGATAAATCGAGTATCTGCTAGCACGCTAGTCAAATATGATGCCATTTCATTAGGTACATGAATTATAGTGAACGCATTTCCCTGATGGAGCAGAATATATCATAGATACATTAGTCTTTTGCACATCCAATGTGCCCACCAGGCACATGATTTTCTGTTGCACACTTGGCTTTGTAGCTGAAGAGGAATAATGCTGTGCTATGCTCTAAAGTACTATTTTGTTTTTCAAAAAGCCCCCTTTTGAAAATTTACTAAGCATGTGATATTTTTTAGACAACAGATGTGAAAAATGTACTTGTGTGGTATCTCTGCAAACACTCATAGGTAGGGTTGCCTTTCTCACTGTGCTATTTTTACCTTTTGCAATTCTGTTGAGACTACTCAAGTGATTGAAGTTCATGGGGACTATTTGCAGTGGCATGTTCCTGGCCTTTTGAACCACTGATATGACACTGTCAAAGGAAGTGGTCAGTAGAAGTTAGAAAAGAGATCTTTTGACACAGAAGTATTTAATTAGACATAAAACAAAGAAACATAATCTTCATTCTTTTTGCCATTTACATTTAATCAAAAGTTGCCCTGGACATTACATGTCATTTGCGTTGGAGTGTTATATGAACAAATGGTTGGAAAAAGGCACTTAACCTAATACCACACATTGTCAGAAAAGGGGACACAGCATGATCATTTCTAAAAAAACATTATTTTTGCCACACC
Source organism: Calotriton arnoldi (assembly GCA_963921515.1). Lineage (NCBI taxonomy): Eukaryota > Metazoa > Chordata > Amphibia > Caudata > Salamandridae > Calotriton > Calotriton arnoldi. The sequence continues at coordinate 715,155 of CAWUFW010004392.1, read as the reverse complement.
TGGAAGAGCAAGATTCTGGAGCCTTGTTCAAAAGCCACAAAAATGTGAAGGTTTTACATCCAAATATTATACAGCTCCAGCAAAAGAATTTAATTTCACTGGAAGTCTTTGAAGATAGGGTAAGAATGGGAACAGTACATGGATAGGTGAAAAGGGTTTAAGGAGCAGGAGGGAATAAGGCAGAAATCATGAAAATTGAGATAAGAGCACTTCAATGCAGTAGTTTGTAACTTGGGAACATTCCATCCAACTGATTATGAAGCTTTAAGAATATTCTCCAGCCTAAAAGGTTTCTTGTGACCCTAAGTGGATTCCTCTCAAGTGTGCCTGATGGTCCCCAATGCGGCAGCAGACCCTCGGGGATCAGGGATCCTGCATCTTTAGGTTGGGAGACGTGGAGTAGTTTCAGCTTGTGGTCCATATAGACTGCCTCTAAGCCCCATCAGACGGTTTCCTGAGCCATCCGATATTCATAGACACTGCCCCTCTCTGCGAAGGGCCTTTCTGACTGCTTCTGTGCAGTTGCAGGCTCCCTGCATTCATCAGACCCATCACTTTTTCCGAAACCACCTCCTCCAGGCGTCTGCAGACGGAATGTGTCCTAAGTAGAGAGAAAGATGGGAGAGAGACAAAAGTTAGTAAATAAGGACAGAACCTCACATACCCAGACTGCTCAGGGAAGAGGAGACCAGGATTTAGAATGAAGATATCCATGATTTTAATAGGATATTAAAACGTTTCCATTTTAGCAGATGAAGGTTAAAACAGTCACTTTCACATAACAAAGTTTCCTCAGCTAGGGCATTCTTCCAAGAGATCCTTAAGTTCAGAATAAGTCATTATGTTTGAGCTGCACCCCAATAGAATTTTAAAATGATTTCTTGCTTTGCATCTTTTTAAAAACCTATTCATTTCAAGTAAAAGAGAAACCTGACTGAGAAGTTTTGGCACCAAACAATCCATTTCAATTCGCCTTGAAATCTACATGTGCAACCAATGTCTTCAACATGTAGTAAATAACTACTGATAGACTCAGCTGAAACATTTTACAACAGATAGTTACTAACTAGAACAACAGAAGAGATGGAATGTGTGTCAGTGTATGTGAGAACAGTCCAACACCGCTAGACGTGGTGCAGAGTTTGCTGAAGAACAAGTTACTTACCTTTGGTAACCATCTTTCTGGTAGATACTCTATCTAACCGCAGATTCTTCACTTTGTGAATATTCCCCAGGTGGTAGACTGGATCTAGAAACTTTTCAGCAGTACCTCATGGTCATGTTGTTCTTCTCCACACCAATGCCATTCCTCGCCGGAAGTGACGTGTGGAGCAGCATATAAGCTCCACCCACGCGTGCTGACATCAGTTGCTTTCTAGGTTGTCCGTGTCCTCAGACGTAGAGCTCAGCTGCAAATTGGTATGACCAGTGTGCAGATCTCTAGATTGGGACATTTTAAGATGGAAAAAATTCCAGTTACAGAACAGGAGATGAGAGGGTTTGTAAGGAACCTGTGGTTAGAGTATCCACCAGAATGATTGTTACCAAAGGTAAATAGTTTGTGGTTCTAAAGGATACTTTTAACTGTAGATGCCTCACCTTGTGAATAGATTCCATAGCAGTGCCTCCCAAGGTGGTGAGTCTATCAACTGGCTCAGACCGAAACGTCTTGCAGGACTGAGCAGGCAAAATGCCCCTTTCGACTGACCTGACTATCGAGGCTGTAGTGCTTCATGAACATGTGTGCTGAAACCCACATGGCTGCCTGACACAAGCCCAAGACAGGCACTCTGGGTGCTAATGCAGTGGAAGCTGCTTTGGACCTTGTGGAATGAGCCCACAAGCATTTTGGACTTGCTTTTTCACCAGTGCATAGCAGATCTTTATGCAGAGAACAATCCACCGGGAAATAGGACATTTTTGCACTGTTTTACCCTTCTTTGCTCTGGAAAACCCTACAAAGATCTTAACATCTACTCGATGTTCCTTGGTACAATTGATATATAAACTCAGTGCTCTTTTAGGATCCAAATGATGGAGTCTTTCTTCCTCCCACGAGGAATGAGGTGCAACAAAAAAAGCCAGAAGGGTAATAGCATAACCAGCATAAAAAGCACCAACTACTTTTGGTAGGAAAGAAGGTCAGGTCCTTAAAACCAACTTGTCAGGGAAGAAGGTGGAGTAAGTTTGATTTAGCCAGAGAGCCTGAAGCTCACTCAAATGGCTAGCTGGTAGTATGGTGACAAGAAAGACTGTGTTTAAGGTCAGAAGTCTTAAAGGACAACTGTGCAACGGCTCAAAAGGGGCTGCACATCAAAAACGTGATGACTAAGTTCAAGACCCACTAGGGTATTACAAAGGGTTTTGGTGGAAACTAATCTTGCAAACCTTTCCAAAACCTCACCATAGCTAATAATTTAAATAACAAAGGCTCATCCAGCAAACGCAAAAAGTCCAAAAGAGCCAATAAGTAGCCCTTAACAGTGCCCAAGGCAAGTCCTTGCCAGGTTAAGAGCAGAACAAACAGCAACTTCAGGCAATTTAGCCTGTAAAGGTTCAATTTGTTGCATGCCGCACCAATCCACAAACTTGTCCAATAGCTGGCATACATTGATTTAGTGGAGGACACCTCACTGCCAAGATGACATCAACAACCTTGGGTTGCAGATCGAAGGAAGTCAATTGTCGCCACTCAGTCTCCAAGGATTGAGATGAAAAGTGTGCAGGCGTGACTGGGTGACGCACCCTGCCCTGCTGTTGTGACAAAAGATCCTCCCGAAGCGGGAGCTTTATTGGAGGGCAGATGCTCATGCCCAGGAGTTCTGGGCACCACACTCTCTTGACGCAATCCAGAGCCACTAGGGTGACTTGGGCCCGGTTGCTCCTGATACTCTTTAGAACTCGGGGCAGGAGAGGCAATGGTGGAAAGGCATAAAGGAGTCCTGAGCTCTATTCTAGATGGAAGGCATCTCTGAGCAAGAGCAGCTTTAGAAACACCAGGGCTCAGAAGTGCTGGCACTGCATGTTCTCAGCGGTGACTGAAAGACTGAGCCAGGTTTCTCCCCATTGTTGGAAGACAGCCTGTGCCACCTCTGGGTGTAACTGTCATTCTTGACCCGCTAGGTGCCCGCGACTCAGTTTGTCCACCCTTGTGTTTAAAGATCCCACCAGGTGGTTTGCCACCAGGGAAATCCCTTGGTGATTCAATCACTTTCAGAGGTGCAAGGCCTCTTGGAACAGGGTCCAGGACCTTATCCTACCTTGCTTGTTGCAGTAGCATGTGACGTGGTGTTGTCCGTGAGCACCTGCATCAACTCTCCTTTGATGGAGGGCAGGAAGGGCTTCAACACTAAGCAAATTGCTCTCAACTCCAAGAAATAGATTTAATGCTGGTGCTCAGAGTCCTCTGATACCCACCTCTCCCAGGGGGCCTCCCCAACCCTGTAGTAATGCATCCGTGAGCACGTCAGCTCTGGGTGGTGTAAGGAGAGGAACCTGTGACTGACCCAATCTCGGTCCAGTAGCTACCACTGCAGATATTTTGCAGTCTCCACCGAAATCTGTATAAAATCTGACAGACTGTCTGAGGGATTGCCAAGAGATTGTGCGCCGGTTGGCCCCGGGCGCAACTTCGGTCGAGATCATGGTTGTGTTGGATTCAGTTCAGAGTCGGATAGCAATATAGGTTGAATATCCTCATCCATCATTGATGACATCTTTATTGGCGTCAACACAAACAGGACTGGCGCAAGGGTGGGGCCAGAGCTGAAGCGGGCGCCGAAGATGGTTCTGGACCCGATGTGGATCAACGGGGCACACATGGCGCTGATTGCAAACCTGCTGGCAGAAGACCAACTGGAGCCCACTGCTGTTCCTTGGGCCCAAAGGTGTGCCAGAGGAAGGTGGAAAGTGCAGAAAATCCCCAGCTTAGCCTCCTTGATGGCTTCTACTTGCTGCAACGTGACCGACGGACCTGGAAAGTTAGGGTGCATCAAGACCAGAGATGGAATCTTCTCTGATGGAGATTGGGAGCGAGACAGGGAGGCACGCTAATGACCTCGCACCCTCCCTGGGGTTCAAGTGTGGCAGGAAGGGGCCATTACCAGCTTGGATGTCTTAGGTCTTTTCTTTGACTTACCCGAAGACTTCGACTGGGACAAGGACCTGCTGTGGAAATAATTTCAGAAGCAGGAAACTGATCTTCCATTTGACTATGACCGGTCACAGCACAGAGCTTCTCGGGTTTCGAGACATAGAGTTTGGCTCCACATTACCGTATAGCTTTGTGTTCATATAGAAGCAGTAACACTAGGCCTTGGAGTCGTGGTTGGACCCCAGCCACCACAAACAGACTTTGTGTGGGTGCATTACAGACATTTGTTTACAACAGTCCCTGCAAACTTGGAACCCTGTTGTTTTAGGAGGTGACATTTCCCTTGCAAACCTCGCCACCCTCGGACTCAGACAGCTCGTGACTACACCCAGCCACGCCGCCGGCCACACGCTAGACTCCATCTTTTCCGCAAGCCCACACGTCTCCTTTAACCACACCTCCGAACCCCACTGGACTGACCACCACTGCATCCACTTCACCTACAGGAAGCCCACCACGCACCACCGCACCGAACAAATGCCTCGCCGCTGCTGGAGCAGAGTCACGGAAGACCAGCTAACCACAACCCTCGCCCTGAGCCCACCCGCCGAACCCTCCGACCCCGACACCGCCGCCCGCAACCTCAGACAGTGGATCGACGACTGCGCCAACACCTCGCCCCGCTCAAGAATCCGCCCAACAGCCACACCAGCAAGAAAGCCACCTGGTTCACCGAAGACCTCCAGGCCTCCAAGCGAACATGCCGAAAACTGGAGAAGATCTGGCTCCACGAACGGACAGCGGACAGCTACGCCGCCCACAAGAGCGCCACCCGCAATCACCATCACCTCATCAGATCCGCCAAAAGGGCCTCACTCAAAGACCGCCTAGACAACAACGCACACAACAGCAAAGAGCTCTTCAACATCGTGAAGGAACTCTCCAACCCCAGCTCCAACACCAACGACATCCAGCCGTCGCAAGACCTGTGCGACTCACTGGCCACCTCCTTCCACCGCAAAATCGCCGACATCCACGACAGCTTCAACACCACGACCGCCCCGGCAACCACCGAGACCACTGCCTCCACAACCACCAACCGCCTGCTCTCCTGGACCAACATCAACGACGAGGACACCAGCGAGATCATGAACACCATCCACTCCGGTTCACCGCTAGACCCGTGCCCTCACCACATCTTCAACAAAGCCAGTACAGCCATCGCGCCCCATCTCCGGAAAATAATCAACATCTCCTTCGAGACAGCAACCTTCCCGGAAAGCTGGAAGCACGCCGAGATCACCGCCTTACTCAAGAAACCCAAGGCAGACCCCAAGGACCTCAAGAACTTCCGACCCATCTCTCTGCTCCAGTTCCCCGCGAAGGTCACCGAGAAAATCGTCAACAAACAACTGACCCGCTACCTCGAGGAGAACAACATCCTGGACCCTTCCCAGTCCGGCTTCCGCAGCAACCACAGCACCGAAACCGCCCTCATCGCCGCCACCGATGACATCAGGACCCTGCTAGACAACGGAGAAACAGCAGCCCTCATCCTCCTGGACCTATCAGCCGCCTTCGACACGGTCTGCCACCACACACTACGAACACGCCTTCACGACGCCGGGATCCAAGAGAAGGCCCTGGACTGGACCACATCCTTCCTTTCCAGCAGAACACAAAGCGTCCGCCTCGCCCCCTTCCGATCCAAGGCCACCAAGATCATCTGCGGCGTACCCCAAGGCTCCTCCCTCAGCCCAACGCTGTTCAACATCTACATGGCACCCCTCGCCCACGTCGCCCGACAGCACAACCTCAACATCATCTCCTACGCCGACGACACCCAGCTGATCCTCTCCCTCACCAAAGACCCTCATACCGCCAAAGCCCACCTCCACGAAGGAATGAAGGCCGTCGCCGAATGGATGAGGACCAGCCGCCTGAAGCTGAACTCGGACAAGACGGAGGTCCTCATCCTTGGTTCCAACCCTTCAGCCTGGGACGACTCCTGGTGGCCAACATCACTGGGAACAGCCCCGCCACCCACCGACCACGTACGCAACCTAGGGGTCATCCTCGACCCCACCCTCTCCATGACTAAGCAGGTCAACGCCGTTTCCTCATCCTGCTTCAACATCCTCCGAATGCTCCGCAGGATCTTCAAGTGGATCCCCACCGAAACAAGAAAAACAGTCACCCAGGCCCTCGTCACCAGCAGGCTGGACTACGGAAACGCCCTCTACGCAGGAACGACGGCTAAGCTCCTGAGGACGGCTGCAACGCATCCAGAACGCCTCTGCACGTCTTATCCTCGACATCCCCCGACGCAGCCACATCACACCCCACCTGAGAGACCTGCACTGGCTCCCTGTCAACAAGAGGATAACCTTCAAGCTCCTCACCCACGCACACAAAGCACTCCACAACTCCGGACCAACCTACCTCAACAGACGACTCAGCTTCTACACCCCCACCCGCCAGCTCCGCTCGACCAGCGTCGCCCTCGCCACAGTCCCCGCATCCGGAAAGCGACCGCCGGCGGCAGATCCTTCTCCCACCTCGCCGCCAAGACCTGGAACACCCTCCCCACCAACCACCAACCTCCGACAGACCCAAGACCTACTGGCCTTCAGAAGACTCCTCAAGACCTGGCTCTTCGATCAGTAGCAGCACCACCCCCCTCTTCCCCCAGCGCCTTGAGACCCTCGCGGGTATGTAGTGCGCTTTATAAGTGACATGATTGATTGATTGATTGATTGATTGCACACTGGATACATTTAGATGAAAAATCTGGTGAAAGACCATGGAGAAACTCCGGATCCACGCCTGAAGGCATGGAAAGAAAGGAACTGATGTCTGTGGACGAGGGTGGAGCTTAAATGCAAATTTGCATGTCCCTTCCAGAGTGGAATGGCATTGGCGTGGAGTCACATGACGCCACCTACCGGCGCACAGAGGTACAGCTGAAAAGTTCTGGATCCTGTCTTAAGTGGGGAATATTCACAAGGTAAGGAATCTGCAGTTAGAAGTATCCATTAGATTGACTCAATGTATAAGTACACAGGTAACTCAAGGTCGAGTTTCTCAATAAGGAAGCTATGGTCCATGGCCGAGTCGTTGATCACAAAAGTGATTTCTGTGGCATGCAACATCTCGAGGACCCTCAACCAACTCTTTTTTTCACCAAACACAAACTGACTTTTGTCCCAGACACAGCACTGAGATCATCCTTTTGGCAGTGGTGGAAGAGGCCAAAAAGAGATTGGATCCAGGGGCAACGGTGGCTATTGTACTCCTGAATCTCAGTGCAGCCATTGACACTGTTGACCACCCCATACTTCTGGACAGGGTTGGTAAGGCAGATGTCCGTGGGAAAGCCTGGGACTGGGTTGTTTCCTTTCTAAAGGGGTGTACATTTCAGGTTTTTGACAAAAGCTGTACATCGAACATCTTTCCTGTCTCCTGCGGGGTCCCGCAGGGGTCCTCGCTCAGCCCCTCGTTATTTAACATTTACCTGCGACCATTAGTGGACCTGGTAGCGCCTTTTGGGATGTCTATAGTCACCTACGCGGATGACACTCAGCTGGTGTTCTTACTTATGTCTGGTTCTGCTCCACCCTCAGTTAACCTCCGTTTTTGCTGGGATTAGATAGCCAGCTGTATGAAGCAATCCTGGCTCAAGCTCAATGGAACAAAAACAGATCTAATGATTTTTGGTAATATGTCTCCTGCCCAATACCACCTGGACTGGTCAATTTGCCTGGGCCCCCCCCCCACCCAGGTAATAAGTCAACTATAAAAAATCTGGGGATGTGGATTGATGGTACTCTGACGATGGTAGCCCATGCCACCAAAATATCACCCAGTTGCTTTGGCCTGTTGCGGATGCTGCATAAGATCTTGCTGCTGCTCCCCCAGACCACAGGCGGGTGGTAGTCCAGGCATTAATTCTTTCTTAACACACAAGATGATGGACGGAATGCTGCACATTGGCAAACATACACCCCCAGTCACAGATCTGGGTTAAATCCATCGTTATTTTGCTTCACCACGCCACCCCAGTTCAGACATAGCCATATGCAAATCAGTCTTGACCCTGTGCCTCATGGGAACAGTCCAGACCGAACTGCCAAGCCATGTCTTCCCTGGACCGGAATCAAGCATCCTAGGACCGGTTTCAGGCTATCAGCCTTCATCAGCCAGGATAGCTTGACTCCAGTGGCGTAGTGAGCACGGGACCCACGTCTGGGCATACCCTTCCCACTTAGAGGCGAAATGCAAAACACACAAGATGATGGACGGAATGCTGCACATTGGCAAACATACACCCCCAGTCACAGATCTGGGTTAAATCCATCGTTATTTTGCTTCACCACGCCACCCCAGTTCAGACATAGCCATATGCAAATCAGTCTTGACCCTGTGCCTCATGGGAACAGTCCAGACCGAACTGCCAAGCCATGTCTTCCCTGGACCGGAATCAAGCATCCTAGGACCGGTTTCAGGCTATCAGCCTTCATCAGCCAGGATAGCTTGACTCCAGTGGCGTAGTGAGCACGGGACCCACGTCTGGGCATACCCTTCCCACTTAGGGCGAAATGCAAAACACACAAGATGGTGGACGGAATGCTGCACATTGGCAAACATACACCCCCAGTCACAGATCTGGGTTAAATCCATCGTTATTTTGCTTCACCACGCCACCCCAGTTCAGACATAGCCATATGCAAATCAGTCTTGACCCTGTGCCTCATGGTAACAGTCCAGACCCACGTCTGGGCATACCCTTCCCACTTAGTGCTCTCCATGCCACTGGAATCAAGCTATCCTGGCTGAAGAGGGATGAAACCCCGAAACCGGTCCTAGGATGCTTGTTTCCAGTCCAGGGAGGACCTGGCCTGGCAGTTCGGGCTGGACTGTTCCCATTGGGCGCAGGGTCAAGACTGATTTGCATATGGCTGGGTCCAAACTGGAATGGCATGGTGAGCAAAAAAACGATGGATTTAGGCCCAGATCTCTGTACTGGGGTGAATGTATGACATTGTTCTGCATTCTGTCCATCTATTGTTGTTTTTGCATTTGTCACCCGAGTGGGACGGGTATGCCCAGACGTGGGTCCCGTGCTCTCCATGCCACTGGAGTCAAGCTATCCTGGCTGATGAGGGCTGAAAGCCCGAAACCGGTCCTAGGATGCTTGTTTCCAGTCCAGGGAGGACCTGGCCTGGCAGTTCGGGCTGGACTGTTCCCATTGGGCGCAGGGTCAAGACTGATTTGCATATGGCTGGGTCCAAACTGGAATGGCATGGTGAGCAAAAAACGATGGATTTAGGCCCAGATCTCTGTACTGGGGTGAATGTATGACATTGTTCTGCATTCTGTCCATCAACTGTTGTTTTTGCATTTGTCACCCCGAGTGGGACGGGTATGCCCAGACGTGGGTCCCGTGCTCTCCATGCCACTGGAATCAAGCTATCCTGGCTGAAGAGGGGTGAAACCCGAAACCGGTCCTAGGATGCTTGTTTCCAGTCCAGGGAGGACCTGGCTTGGCAGATCGGGCTGGACTGTTCCCATGAGGCACAGGGTCAAGACTGATTTGCATATGGCTGGGTTCAAACTGGAATGGCATGGTGAGCAAAAAACGATGGATTTAGGCCCAGATCTCTGTACTGGGGTGAATGTATGACATTGTTCTGCATTCTGTCCATCAACTGTTGTTTTTGCATTTGTCACCCCGAGTGGGACGGGTATGCCCAAACGTGGGTCCCGTGCTCTCCATGCCACTGGAATCAAGCTATCCTTGCTGAAGAGGGGTGAAACCCCGAAACCGGTCCTAGGATGCTTGTTTCCAGTCCAGGGAGGACCTGGCTTGGCAGTTCGGGCTGGTCTGTTCCCATGAGGCACAGGGTCAAGACTGATTTGCATATGGCTGGGTTCAAACTGGAATGGCATGGTGAGCAAAAAACGATGGATTTAGGCCCAGATCTCTGTACTGGGGTGAATGTATGACATTGTTCTGCATTCTGTCCATCAACTGTTGTTTTTGCATTTGTCACCCGAGTGGGACGGGTATGCCCAGACGTGGGTCCCGTGCTCTCCATGCCACTGGAATCAAGCTATCCTGCCTGAAGAGGGGTGAAATCCCGAAACCGGTCCTAGGATGCTTGTTTCCATTCCAGGGAGGACCTGGCTTGGCAGTTCGGGCTGGACTGTTCCCATGAGGCACAGGGTCAAGACTGATTTGCATATGGCTGGGTTCAAACTGGAATGGCATGGTGAGCAAAAAACGATGGATTTAGGCCCAGATCTCTGTACTGGGGTGAATGTATGACATTGTTCTGCATTCTGTCCATCAACTGTTGTTTTTGCATTTGTCACCCCGAGTGGGACGGGTATGCCCAGACGTGGGTCCCGTGCACTCCATGCCACTGGAATCAAGCTATCCTGGCTGAAGAAGGGTGAAACCCTGAAACCGGTCCTAGGATGCTTGTTTCCAGTCCAGGGAGGACCTGGCTTGGCAGTTCGGGCTGGACTGTTCCCATGAGGCACAGGGTCAAGACTGATTTGCATATGGCTGGGTTCAAACTGGAATGGCATGGTGAGCAAAAAAATGATGGATTTAGGCCCAGATCTCTGTACTGGGGTGAATGTATGACATTGTTCTGCATTCTGTCCATCAACTGATGTTTTTGCATTTGTCACCCGAGTGGGACGGGTATGCCCAGACGTGGGTCCCGTGCTCTCCATGCCACTGGAATCAAGCTATCCTTGCTGAAGAGGGGTGAAACCCGAAACCGGTCCTAGGATGCTTGTTTCCAGTCCAGGGAGGACCTGGCTTGGCAGTTCGGGCTGGACTGTTCCCATGAGGCACAGGGTCAAGACTGATTTGCATATGGCTGGGTTCAAACTGGAATGGCATGGTGAGCAAAAAACGATGGATTTAGGCCCAGATCTCTGTACTGGGGTGAATGTATGACATTGTTCTGCATTCTGTCCATCAACTGTTGTTTTTGCATTTGTCACCCCGAGTGGGACGGGTATGCCCAGACGTGGGTCCCGTGCTCTCCATGCCACTGGAATCAAGCTATCCTGGCTGAAGAGGGTGAAACCCGAAACCGGTCCTAGGATGCTTGTTTCCAGTCCAGGGAGGACCTGGCTTGGCAGTTCGGGCTGGACTGTTCCCATGAGGCACAGGGTCAAGACTGATTTGCATATGGCTGGGTTCAAACTGGAATGGCATGGTGAGCAAAAACGATGGATTTAGGCCCAGATCTCTGTACTGGGGTGAATGTATGACATTGTTCTGCATTCTGTCCATCAACTGTTGTTTTTGCATTTGTCACCCCGAGTGGGACGGGTATGCCCAGACGTGGGTCCCGTGCTCTCCATGCCACTGGAATCAAGCTATCCTGGCTGAAGAGGGGTGAAACCCGAAACCGGTCCTAGGATGCTTGTTTCCAGTCCAGGGAGGACCTGGCTTGGCAGTTCGGGCTGGACTGTTCCCATGAGGCACAGGGTCAAGACTGATTTGCATATGGCTGGGTTCAAACTGGAATGGCGAGCAAAAAAACGATGGATTTAGGCCCAGATCTCTGTACTGGGGTGAATGTATGACATTGTTCTGCATTCTGTCCATCAACTGTTGTTTTTGCATTAATTCTTTCTTGCCTGGACTACGGTAACTCCTTATTACCCGGGTTCCCCCAAAGCCGCTATTCAGAACTTCAAGTGGTACAAAACGCGGCTGCATGTATGCTTTAGGGTATTGCCAGGTCCCAATCGGCCTGGCAGCGGTTGAGGGATCTACACTGGCTCCCCATTGCTCAAAGAATTGAATTGAAGTCCATGTTCATTGCTCATAGAGGCCTCCATGGAAAAGCCCCTCCAATCCTTCAACAGCTTGTTATTTATTATGCCCCTAATAGGGCTCTCCGCTCTTCCAACCTGCATTTGGTCACGGTTCCTGCAACTAAGAGCCAGGAAAGGAGGACGCTCTTTTCGGTTCAGCATTGCCAAGCTTTGGAATTCTTTCCCCTTGGCCATTAGGTGTCTGGACAATGAGCTACGCTTTTGGAAAGCCATTAAAACCTGGCTCTTTTAGCTTTGATCTTTTAGATGACTGATCTTCCCCGATCTCCAGCTTGCTGTGTTGCTCTTTTAGCTCTGGGATGCCTCTCCGGGTCACCATGCACTCTACAAATCCTATAATAAAAATAATAATATATCATCAAGAGCTTAGCCAAGAAGAGCATGATCTTTACTCTGTAGAGGCAGAACCAGAGACATATCTGAACATCCAAAAAATGTAGTCCTTACTGGAGGGATTCAGACAAAAGGCAGAAAACACTATCTACCGGTAAATGAGAAATTCTGACATAATGTGGGAGGTATTAATGGTGAGTATGAAGACCCACCTTGGACATGTGATAAAGGCTTCTAATACGATGGAGCCTTTAACTCACTGACTATTCAAGTGCAAATGATAACCAACAAATAAACAGCTTTAGAGGACGCCAGTTTAACAATACATTATGGTGAAGGGTTCTGTCCAAAAGGAACAGAAAAGCAAGTTTTGCAAATGAGGCATGCCTATAGTGTTCTACCAGGAAGAACAAATCATGTGTAAATTGCTTTAGTCCCTTTTGGCAGACGCATATCGACTGACTGCATGATTCTTCTTTGAGTACCATCCACAGTGCATGAATGCACTGTCTCACTAATGTGCTTTAATACTGGGCCATAGGAGGCCCTCCTACCACCATCCTCTTACCACTGGCTCTCTGGAAAACACCAATGTTGGCCCCAGATACGTCCACGTAGTTAAGTTGTCACACAACAGGTATCAAAGTTCTAGGCACTCCTGCTGAGGCAGCAAGTTTACTCACTCTAGAAGCAGTGGAGGGGGTCTTACCTGCAAGTGTATCACACCTAAAACAAGACTTGGTTCTGTTAACATGGAGCCATCTAGATCATTCAGCATCTGGTGGATAGCTTCAGCTTCGAGATGAATCTTGGAGTAAATAGGATTGAAGGAAAGAGTAAAGGAGCAGACCTTTCCAGCCCAGCAGGATAGAGCCCCATGGCAACTGCATTGAATACAGCCATGTATCAGCCATGTGTCAGCCTTAGAGGAAATTCAACCATTTGTTATAAGATCTTACCAGAAAGCTAAATCCTATGTGCTGTGTTCCATGTGCACACTTCATGGGTTAGGAAGTAGAGGCGATAAGTGCGATTGCTCTATTGCATGTATATGTGAAACATTCCTGTCGTGTTGATTAAGGGCCGTGCATATTTGCTCTTATTGCTTGAGAGCCTCAAACACAACTTTTGTCTCCAATGTGATTAAGTGACAGTGGATAACCTCAAAAGGCCAGAAATCATGCACACTCAAGTGATCAGAGTTTGCATAATTTTGCATCATGTCTCTCCATCTGCACTTAGGAGGGACAGTGCTAACGGTCATCTACTGCTTCTTGAAGCCTCGATGTAGAAGGAGAATGGTGCCTCAAGGTCGAGTTCCTCAATGTGAAAGTTCTGGTCAATGGCGAGACCATTGATGTCAAAGGCGATTTCATTGCCATGCGGTTTCTCGCCATTGAGCAACACACTGACGCTGAACTCACTCTGGATACTGTGTGCTTCAATGTTAAGCACATGCTTGGTTGCCCCTAGTTGGTCAAAGACTTCCCTAATTGCCTAGAAGATCCTTTTCTTTGCAGATTCTGGGTCACAGTTGGGCTTAGAGGCTACTAGGCATGAGCCAGCGAGTCCTATGGGGCTACTGCAACATGATGTGGTAGCTGATAAGAAGGTGGGCCTTGGTTTTCTGAAGTGTCTCCACCTGCTCAGAAGGAGAAACGTCCATGCCAACTTAGGCGCCCATGAAGAACTAAATGAAGAAGGGACGATTTTTGGTCCTATAAGGACTAGATTTCTTTGTACAAGGTTCCCTGAACAGATTACATCTTACTAGCTTCAAAGCTGTACTTATGCCAAAAACTCAATGATACCAAGTTTTGTGATTAGAATTGCTGTTCGCAAAAGTGTTACAGGGCACTGTAACTAGGACACACCCAGGTCCTTCTTGTTTTCACAAGTAGTATTATCTTTGGTCAATATTTTAAGTGGGTAATATTTTATAGTAACTACAGTAAGTATTAACATTAAAAACATACAATTTTTTAGGCCAAGAACTGTGCAACAGAGGGAAAAGAATTTCATGGGTGTGAACAAGTAATCATTGTCAAATTCTGAAGTACCAGGGTCGCGTCATAGAGTGTGGAATATCTACAAACTATAAACTTTACTTCCACTTTTCCCTTATCCATGTTACCTGTGATGTTTGCCATGTGGCCTTCAGCTGACAACATCCAAATCCAGCTCAATCATAATATTTCACAGCAAACACTGCTCAAGCCCTGTGAGTATGCAGTGCAGTCTGGGATGCAACAATAGGGTCGTGAAACCTGTCAAGCCACATTTGTGAGCCATCAGGTTGAGGACGGAGTCTTTGGCCACCTGTTTGACCCCAATAGTATCATTAAAGGATTTTTATGGATGAATTGGTACTTGTGCTTGCTCCTCCAAACAAGCGTTCATCACTTGGATATTGTCCGTAGTAAGTGCTGTAATTGAGTTTAGATGGAATCATGAGACGAAAAGGCTACTTACTTGTAGTCCTTGTTCTCCATCGTAGGACTCTTCATTGAAGCCATAAATGGCTTGGGCTAAATGAAGTAAATTAGGGAAATGGACACCCACCTGACAGGTGAATGGATTGTGCCTGTTATCCTGGCATCGAAAAACAGAATCTTTTCCATCTCATGATTTCATGGAATAGCATAGACTTGAGGGGGGGCGTTTAGCCTCTTTCAGGTGGTAGATTCAAATAACTCTATCGTCTGACTTCAGCAGCCACGCAACCAAGTTCAATGATGTTAAAGTTGGGTATTCAATTTGGCCCTCTAGTCTGGTTAGCAGACCGGGCTTGCACTAGTTTCCTGTGCGGTTCCATGGACATTTGGGGGAGGTCTGGATACCACCACTGCCTCGGCTAATGTGGCATTATTAAAATCATTTGTGATGGGTATCTCTGCAGTTTTAATATTACCGAGGGGATTAACGGAAGGTGAAAAGAAATGGCCTCAACCAACCGATCAAAAGGGCATTCCCTAGAGACCCCAATTCTGGCAGCCTGGAAGCAAAGTCTCTGCATTTTTAGCATCTGAGGAAGTCTGATTGTTGATTCATTGTCCCTCTGAGGTGCACCTTTGTTAGAGTCAGGTCCCTGGCTACAGCCCAGTGCAAGATTATTCGTACTTCCATGGGAAGAGGACTAGATCTGGTGTCTCCTTTGGTGCTTCCTTATCTATTCACATCATGCATGGTGGTGGCATTGTTTGTTTGAATCTGAATCAATGTAATAAACTACCTTCCTTTAACATATTTCCATTAAATTAAGTTAAATTGTTTTTTAAATTACACTTATCTTTGGTGATGTAGTGCCTAGGGAAGTAGTTGTCATCTCGATGTGGCAGTAGTGGTTGTGATGCAGTGTACGATCATGTATTAACACTAATGTTTGGTACAGTGACTATTACAGGTTGCTTCTTACCCCAGGTTGCATTTGTACGGATGTTTTGCCTCCCAAGTTAATGGTCCGCCCATCTCTTCGAATAAGAAGATTGACACCTGGTGCGCCTGGCTCTCCACCTAAAAAGAAATCAATGGATTATAAGGCATTCTCGAGCAGTAGGAAGCAGAGACTGGAATGAGAGCCACAGGCTGAAAAAGCCAACCCCATGAACATAAAAAAGCAAAAGCAAGGTGAGAGTAAAAGAATTATCAGCAAGGAAGAAAAAGCAAACCCCATGAACAGAAAAAAGCAAAAGCAAGGTGAGAGTAAAAGAACTACCTGCAAGGAAGAAAAAGCAAACCCCATGAAGATAAAAAAGCAAAAGCAAGGTGAGAGTAAAAGAACTACATGCAAGGAAGAAAAAGCAAACCCCACGAACATAAAAAAGCAAAAGCAAGTGAGAGTAAAATAACTACCTGCAAGGATGAAAAAGCAAACCCCATGAACATAAAAAAGCAAAAGCATTGGAGAGTAAAATAACTACCTGCAAGGAATCGACAAACGAAGAAAGCTACAAAGCAAGAGATTGACTATAGGGAGAGAAACCGGCGAAGGCGCTCATTCAAAAACAGGAGTGTCCACTCATAATAAAGATACTGCAATAATATTGTGGTATTTCCACATGTGTTCCATGCACCACCATGGGAAAGGCAAAGGACCGTCGACCTTATCACGTGTAACACGAGTTCAACACTGTCGGCGGTCCTTGTGTGGGTTTGGCACAGATGTGCTGGCGGAGAGCCAGAGCAACTGCGCCAAACTTGTAATCAGGCCCTTACAGTTTAGGTGTAAAGTTAGACTTTAGGTGTAAAGTTAGACGTTAGGTCCAAATTTAGACTTCAGTTGTGAAGTTAGACTTTAAGTGTAAAGTTAGACTTCAGGTGTAAAGTTAGACTTTAGGTCTAAACTAAACTTCAGGTCTAAACTTAGGTCCCAATTCACAAAGGAAAATTTACACTTTTGTGTAACTTTAATACTTTTCAGTAGTCACAAAAGTAAACTTAGACCAAAAATCTAACTTTACTAGTAGTAACTTACCTTTGTGAATACTGAAAAGTAGTAAAGTTAGACTCTTGCTCTAAGTTTACCTTTCTGAATACTGAAAAGTAGTAAACTTACACAAAAGTGTAAATTTACCTTTGTGAATTGGGCCCTTAGAATTTAGGTGAAAAGTTAGACTTCAGGTCTACAAAACAAAGCACTATGCACTTTATTCTATTCTGCACTTTATATAAAATGGCAAGGAGTACATTTTTAGTTCCATTACTAAGGAAAATCTACCCTTGCACATATATTGATGGTTTTAACCATTTGCACTCACTGGCTGCCCCTGATATTTGCACTGCGGTAGCCAACTACATAAAAGTCTCTTTGGCTATCAGAAAATGCTATGAGTAAGCGCTCCCGTATAATGAATGGTTATGATGTACTTTGTCTTAAACTGTTTATTATAGACTCAGAATCATTTATGACCTATATATGACTATGTTGCTCCAATTTAATTATTGTATGTAAAGAATTTTTATCTCTGGAATTTTATGAATTATTTTTCTTTTAATTTATTATTTGTAATTGTTATATGAATTGTGATAATTTAAATTTTAAACTTTTATGGTTCATACGAACCGAAATAAAGTTGTTGTTGTTGTAGACTTCGGGTCTACAGTTAGACTGCAGGCGTAAAGTTAGACTTATGTCTAAACTAAGACTTCAGGTCTAAAGTTAGACTTTAGGTGTAAAGTTAGACTTTAGGTCTAAACTAGATTTCAGGTCTAAACTTAGGGCCCGATTCACAAAGGCAAACTTACACTTTTGTGTAATTTTACCACTTTTTGGTATTCACAAAGGTAAACTTAGACCAAAAGTCTAACTTTACTACTTTTCGTAATTCACAAAGGTAAAGTTTAGCGAAAAGTCTAACTTTACTAGTACAAAGTTACCTTCGTGAATACCAAAAAGTAGTAAAGTGTGACTTTTGGTCTAAGTTTACCTTTGTGAATTGGGCCCTTAGATTTTAGTTGTAAAGTTAGACTTCAGTTGTAAAGTTAGATTTATGTCTAAACTAAGACTTCAGGTCCAAAGTTAGACTTCAGGACTAAGTTTACCTTTGTGAATCAGGCCCTCAATTTCTAAGAGGCCTGTCGTACCAGCAGATAACCAAGAATAGTGAGAATTAGTGAATGCATTAAAAAGTGCAGGCAGCGTAATGACCACAAATAATGTGGCTACTGCAATATTAAAAAAATACTAGAAGCAACCTAGTTATTTGCTCATAAAAAAACCAACAGTGCAATTCGAAATATGTATTTGAAAAAATGTTGGTACAATCTATTGGGATAAGATCACCATCGTTTTGACTGCGCTGTCATAATTTTGACAGGGTCATCATTAGGACAGGATAACACGGCTAATTTCGGTAGTCACCATTCAAGGGCCGCTGAAGGAAAAAGCAGCAACAAATTCTTAAGGTCAATTGGTAGCAGGTTAGGAGATGGGTCCAAAGCAGGTAGTGAAAAGCTGCAGGACAACTCTTTGTGTGCTTATGATGCCAGCACCAAAAAGGAAGTAAAAGGAGAAACATCAAAAAGACAGAATGAAATTGGATCGCCAATATAAGATCTAGCAAAGAGAATCAGAGAAGAAGTGGAGCACCAGAGATGAGAAAAGAAGAAAGGAGGGAAGAAGGACCCACCATTGATTCCATAAGGTCGAAATGCACGACGCTCGGTCAGAACAGACAGAACCACTTCTTCTCTGAACGTCAGCTCCCGGATCACACCGTCTCCTCCATGGAACCACCCTGCGCCCCCTGTCCCTGGTTTCAACTCAAACCGGTTGAGAATCACTGGATACCTGAATTGGTAGACACAGAGAGAAAACACTGAAGAGATGGGAAGTTTTACAGAGCTTTGAAACAACACCCCTCATTATGAGTGGGCTAGCAACATGAAACATTTGCCATGTAACACAAAATGTGTACTAAGCAATGCCATAACATACTATACAACACCATAAAACACTTTTAAATTTAAAAAAAGATATGGCACAGATCTAAGTTCAAGAGGAAGCACAACACTTAAAGTACTCAGAGGAAAGAGTATTTCAGAACGCAGGACTTTCTGGGGAAACGTACTGCTAAAATGTGATTGGAGCAGTACTAGATAAGACAATAAACAGGTGATTTTTTCATTACATAAATTTTTTTACCACATAGTTACACATATTTATCACATAAAGCATAAAGAGATGAAGTGATTTTCCCAGACTAACAGGATTTGGTCAAGTAACTAAACCAGAATTAGAATCCACATCTTCATGTTTCATAATCCACAACTAGAAACAAAACCATTTCATAACAATGAAAGGAACATGCTGGTTCATGTGTAACCTGTTATGTGCTCTTGATTCGTATAGTATGGAGACAGTACAGATTAATAACTTACTTACCTTCTGTAACGCCTTATCTGGTATAGACTATCTAGCCACAGATTCCTTACCTTTGAATTATCCCCAGGCACCAGACTGGATCCGGCAAACGTTTTACAGTAGTACCTCTTTTCATCAGTAGAGGGCGTTGAGCAACTCCGTTACAAAGTCGTCCTTCGGATGTGATGTTGACAGGGCCCATATAAGCTTTACCCTAAAGCGCTGACATCAGTTTCTTCCGTGACCACTTCCTGCGCTAAAACGCGGAGCAACTGATAGAAACAGCTAGGAAACAGTGTGCCCAAAAAGAGTCTTCTTTCTGGAAAAAGTCTGTGTTTCTCTCTTTTTTTTTTTTACCGAACCGAAAGGCACGAGAATGCCAGAAGGGATCTGGGAAAGGAAAGGACAAACCAGTTCGCAGAGCAGAGAGGAGGGCGGGTCGAGAAGGAATCTGCGGCTAGGTCCTGTCTCTACCAGATAAGGCGTTACAGAAGGCAAGTAACTTGTCCATCTGATAGAGACATCTAGCCGCCGATTCCTTACCTTTGAATTAGATACCCAAACAATACCATCCCCAGAGGAGGGTCTGCAAACTGGTCCACTAAAGATCCCTACGGTCCCTACGGTCGGTCTTATAAGAGAGAGACTGACCGGCTGTCGGAAAGGTAGGTGAGGGAAGAAGAAGCCCCACCAGAACTGTGGCAAAAATGTTAAAAAGACACCCACCGCTGAAGAATAAAGATGGGCTGGAAAGAACTCTTCAGATAATCATAAAACCATAGAGCACTCCCAATGGTAACAAGACCATCAGTGGACGGGGCTGAAGGCCAAGGACAACAGCTAATACCACTGAACCAAAGCTCCTTGCCATAGATGCAAGCATTGTAGAGAGCAGCAAACAATGCCGTAAGAAAGCATGGCAAACAAGAACAAGGATGGCCCGTGACCATCCGTGGCCATCAATCAATGAATCAACCAGTGTCTTGTAGAGCGCGACTACTAACCTTTAAGGGGCTCAAGGCGCTGGGGGGTGGGAGAGCTGCAGGTCCGTCGAGGCGCTGTGGTTCGGCTGAAGAGCCAGGTCTTGAGGTCTTTCCTGAATTGAGGCAGTGACTGTGATTGCCTGAGGTGGAGAGGCAGGGTGTTCCAGGTTTTTGCTGTGAGGTAGGAGAAGGATATTCCTCCGGCTGTGGTCTTGCGGATGTGTGGGATAGTAGCCAGGGCCAGTTGGGCGGTAAGGAGGTCTCTGGTGGGTACGTGGATTGAAAGGCGGTGGTTGAGGTATGCAGGCCCTGTGTCGTGTAGACCTTTGTAGGTGGGTGTGAGGAGCTTGAAGGTGATTCTTTTGTTGACTGGGAGCCATTGGATGTCTCTTAGGTGGCTGGTGATGTG
Organism: Calotriton arnoldi; assembly: GCA_963921515.1. NCBI lineage: Eukaryota > Metazoa > Chordata > Amphibia > Caudata > Salamandridae > Calotriton > Calotriton arnoldi. Next base: position 694,609 of record CAWUFW010004392.1, on the reverse strand, counting down.
GATGCGGCGAGGGATGTTGAGGATGAGTCTGGCGGCGGCGTTCTGGATGTTCTGCAGTTTCTTGAGGAGTTTCTGGGTGATGCCGGTGTAGAGTGCGTTGCCGTAGTCAATTCTGCTGCTGACGAGTGCATGGCTGACCGTCTTTCTGGATTCAATGGGGATCCATTTGAAGATCTTTCAGAGCAGGCGTAGCATGTGGAAGCAGGATGACGAGACGACATTGATTTGGCGGCTCATGGTGAGCGAGGAGTCAAGGATGATGCCGAGGTTTCGCGCACGGTCTGTGGGTGTGGGGAAGGTTCCAAGTGCTGCGGGCCACCAGGAGTTGTCCCAGGCGGAGGGGATGGAGCCCATGATGAGGACTTTGGTCTTCTCTGAGTTGAGCTTGAGGCAGCTGTTCATCTAGGCGGCAACAGCCTTCATCCCGTCGTGAAAGTTGTTCTTGGCAACTGTTGGTTTGTTGTGAGGTAGAGAATTAGCTGTGTGTCGTCAGCGTAAGAGACAATGTTGAGTCCGTGGTTCCTGGCGAAGACTGCGAGCGGAGCCAAGTAGATGTTGAAAAGCGTGGGGCTCAGGGAGCCACTCTGCAGCTGATCTCTATGGGTTCCGAGAGGAACGGAGGTAGTCTGACTCTCTGTGTTAGCCCGGTGAAGGAGTGGATCCATTTCAGGGCTTTGTCACAGATGCCGGCGTTGCGTAGTCTTATGCATAGGGTGCAGTGAGAGACGGTATCGAAGGTGGCTGAGAGGTCCACGAGAGCTGCAGTTTCGCCTCGGTCTGTGGCAGTGAAGAGGGCGGTCTCGGTGCTGTGGTTGCTACAGACGCCAGATTGGGAGAGTTCCAGGATGTGGTTTGCTTTGATGAATTTGGAGAGTTGGGCGTCGATGGCCTTCTTGATGGCCTTCTTGATGACCTTGGCTGGGAAGGGGAGAAGCGAGATTGGTCTGAAGTTCTTGAGGTCCGTCAGGTCGGCAGAGTGTTTCTTCAGCAGAGGGTTGATCTCTGCGTGTTTCCAGTCTTCCGGGAAAGTGGCGCAGTTCATGGAGCAGTTCATGGTGCGGCAGAGTTTGGGGGGCGATGCGGGCAGAGTTCTGAGGGTGCTCCGGAGTGGATGCTCTTCAAGACCATGAGGGTGTCTGCTGTCTCTGTGCTGGGTCTGGCGAATTCTTTGACGACGGCGAAAAGTTCCTTGCTGTTGACTGCGTTGGCGTTGATCCTTTCTTGCAGGGCCACTTTCTTCGTTGTTCTGATGAGGTGGTGGTGTGCGGTGACAGCGTTCTTAAAGGCTGAGTGGTCTTCCGGGGTCTTGCTGTTCCATCTATTCTTGAGCCTTCTACAGGTGTGTGTGGACTCAAGAAGGGCGGGAGAGAACCATCTGACTTTCTTGGAGTGTCGCTTGCTTGTGGCTTTCTTCCGGGGGCCAAGGTGTTGGCGCAGTTGGAGATCCATTGGTGGAGGCTGTGTGCTGCGGTGTTGGCACCTGTGGATGTCGGTGGAGGGGTTTCGCTGACGGTGGTGGTGAGCTGTTCTTTGGTGATTTTGTTCCAGCTTCTACGAGGGTAGCCTTGGGTATGGTGGTGTACAGTGGGTTTGGTGAAGTGGACGCAGCAGTGGTCGGTCCACTGGAGCTCGGTGGTGAGGCTGTAGGTGATGTTGTCGCTGGCGGAGAAGATGGGGTCAAGCATGTGTCCTGCTGAGTGGGTTGCGGAGGTGACCAGTTGTTAGAGTCCAAGGGTGGCAAGGTTCTCCAGCAGGGACGAGGTGTTTTTGTTGTTGGAGTTGTCCAGGTGAACGTTAAGGTCGCCGAGGAGGATGTAGCCTGTGGAGGCGATGCCCCCCTCCTTGGTTTGTTGACGTGGTCCTTGTAGACGATCTGGTAGCCGTCCGGGATGGCGGTGGCGGTGGCGGTGTCCGGGGCGGATGTGGGGTTCATCCAGACGTCTGTGAGGAAGGCGATGTCGGGTTCGACGGCCATAGGGAACAGTTTGAGAGCGAAATGAGCTCTCTGGGAATATGCAACGTAGAACCCATAGAGGATGAAGGGTTAGCAATAGCAAAGCAATGAACAAGTGAAGGTCCGCCAGGACACAAGGAAAGTTGCAGCAACCTAAGCAAAAACATACTCCCTCCAAAGAAAGACAGCATAACATGACTGTCCATAGAGATATCGATATAAAAAGAGGTATGAATACCGACAAAACAGGATATATATATATAGATATATATATATATATATATATATATATATACACCCATATACACTGTATAACAAAATATACCCAAGAATGGCACATAGACACGTTCACAACAGAAGACCGAGAAGTGACAGCTGCAGGCCCACAACAGCCACATGGTATCGCATAAAAGAATAGAGGGACCGGAAGATATCACATAGTCCAGAAAAAAAAAGCAATCAGACATAAAAAAAACACTACCGGCTGAATGGTGACAATCAGGCGGCTGAGAGATGCCTGAAAGAGAAAACAGCTGGTAAAAAATCAACCTGCTACAATAGAGAAATGAAGACCACTATCTGGGACTGTAAAAAGAGCAAGTTGAACAAAGGCCAACACACGGGAGCCCTATTGCGATAACCAGTTTTCATCTTAAAAGAAAGAGCATCAGACAGAAAAAGGGGGAACCCGGCTGAAGCCGTGGATAAAGACAGAGTAATAGTAGTGGGAAGATCAACACCACAAGCGGAGGTCCACAACCAAAAGATTAGTATATGGAACTGAAGTAACAGATGGAGTGGCAGCACATACATTGAAATCAAGGAGAGGGGGCTCTGACGCCCAAAGAGATAGAGCTCCCAGTAACTTTAAAGGTTAAAAATGAGTGTTCCTTTTGGTGCAACTGCTTGCCGATGAATTAAACTAAACTTAAGGCCACATTCACACTACATTCATTTTACATTCCAATCAGGATGTTTAAAGCACTTATATTTACACAAATAGACATATATATATAAACAACTCTTTGCTTTAATCAATACACAATTTATACAAAAAGTTTTTTTCCTAATCTTTCCCTAGACAATTACATAAAAACTTTAAAATACGTTAAGTACTCAATAAAACTTTAAAAAAGGAGAATTCATTTTAGACACTTCAATTTGTCTTATATGTGTTAATTTGGACATATCATAGACGGGAATAAACCTTTACAACGCATGCATTACATCGCATGCCATTAGATCGCGGTTTTTACAACGCAAGTCGTTACAACGACTTGCGCTGGAGGGCGCTATAGGACAAGGAATAGTTTAATTTACTATCCAACACCTTCCCTACTGTACGTAGGCTGGAGTTGGAATAGTAAATTAAACTACTCCTAAGTCCAGCGCCCTCCAACGCAAGTCGTTATAACGACTTGCGTTGTAAAAACCGCGATCTAATGGCATGCGATGTGAATGCATGCGTTGTGTCATCATACATTCATCATAGACAGCACAAAGCATAGGTATACATTCCCAGTCTCCAATAGATTGCTGACTTTGCCAAATTTAACACCAGAAACAACTGGGCGTCGACGCGTTTCGGTGGTGAAAGTGCAATAGTACCACCTTCTTCAGGACAAAAACTAATTTCTCCTTATCAAGACGGATCTTGTATCGATCAGTATTTACACCTATAAAAGACAAAAAAAAAAAAAAATATATATATATATATATATATCTGGCAGCACATACAGCATAACAAGTGAGGAGGCCATGTAAGAAATGTGCTTATAGGAGACAGGACCCATAAAATGGCCAGAAGGTATAATCGAACACAGCAAGAAACCCATAGTATACCACAACTACGGAGTAGTAGGAACCCTACCTCTTCCATAGGAAGAGAAGGGAGAGAAAGAGAGAAAAATCCCCAAGCAAAATGAAATCTCCAGATGCCACGGGATAACCTGTGTCTACTCAACAATTCCTGTGACATCAAGAGTGAGGACTCGGGTATCACCCGAGAGCGTTATTTTCCCCACTCATGAGTCCAAGGGATAACGAACCCCCAAGGAGTTGGAATATTATCCACACTCACAAGAAGGGAAGGAAAATCCTCGGAAAGAATCCGAAAGGAGCACCAAACCTTCTTACGAACCAACCCCAAAAGAAGGTGGTCAAGGAACACATGTTCAAGAAGAACACCTAGTTCAGTAACTAAATGTTGGGGTTGGTATAGAAAGTGTCATGGAAATGTTTCCAACGAAGCACAAAAACATTTTCCCAGAAGCAATAACAGCTTTGTGAGGGCAGAAGCAGAGTAAAAACAGACTATGCAGTGGTATAGAACAAAAAGGGTCGACAGTAGACCACCCATGCCAAGATACAGACAAAGTTCAACCACAAGGATCTTTGAGAGAAAGAGAAATTGCAAGAGTCCTTTGCACCCGTGCATAACGGGAACTAGGACAAAGAGGCGCTACATCTGGAAAGAAATGAAAGAAGGAACATCGCCTAGGTTAGGAGCTGACAATGTAAAAAAATAATAATAATAAAATCCAGTATTTGTAAAGTGCGAACAGCTACCCGAAGGCATCCCGGCGCTGGGGGCCGTCGGGAAGATTAAGCAAGCTATTGCCCAGAGTCGCATGGTGCTGGGCTGACCTGCCGCCGGTGCCGTGGATCGAACCGTGAGCCCCAGATTCCAGCATCAGTCGCCCTGGCCGCGGCGCCACACCTCTTCCCTAGGCCAAGAAGTAAACCCTCTTCCCCTGCATCTGCTAGAAAAGAAAGGGCACCAGAAAAAGTGGACAGAAAAAACCCCTGGCTAGTGAGGAGAATACACTCAACAAAATGGAAGGGAGGGCAAGGAGAAGCCCCTTGCACCATCCTACCAAAGCACACAATGTGGCGTCCCATGTAAGGGCTACCAAAGAGCCAGAAACAAAGGGAGGAATGCCCGCAGGGCATACCGACGAAGTACCCTCGAGGACAGGAAACAAGGCTCATGTACGTCAAATTCGCTGCACTGCAGAGGCTACCAGAACCCCCTGTAGCAGTTATGGGGTAGCAGGCAGTTCTCCCTCTTGACAGGCATAAGTGTGCTATGCACCTTTGTCGCAAACTGTAGGTCCTGAAGCCTCCATCGGTACTCCTGCAGACACTGAACAGGTGGAAAATGTTAGCATTATTTCCACAGAAATATGGAAAACTGACCAGTAAAGCCACCTGCAGTTCAGGTTCCAAGAAGTTATTCCCCTTTTTAGGGAAAAAACTCATAATGGCCGGACTGTGATGCAGAGACAACCGTTCGGAACGAAGATTCTAGCCCTGGGTATCTCCGGCCAAGTCATTATGAAAGCTATAATCTTTGATGCAGACCAATTGAATTTTTTTCTCTCAAAGATCTAGCTGTGCTTGAGCTCTGATTATTAGGTGGATCCCAAAACCTGCCCCTAGCGAGTGCTGCAAACCCTCTCTTTCCTAAGGTAGCAGTACTTTAAAGGGGTGGAACAAATTGGGTTATTGGTTGAGGGGGGGAGGAAGCCCCACTCAGGCAACAACCACAATTCTTGTCAGGGTAAGCCACAAAAGTCACAAAATTAACCTGTGCTTAAGCCTCTGGTAGCTTGGCTCAAAAGTGGTCCGGCTTAACTTAGAGGCAATGTGTTAAGTATTTATGCAACAGAGAGAGAGTAATAAAGTGAAAAAACACCACAAGAAAAATCATACATTTTAATAAATAAAATGTCACCAAAACTAAATAAATCAAATCAGTAGAACCAGAGTTATGAATTTTAAAAGTTTTTAGTGACAAATAGTACATAAAAGATCAAAGCGCCGACCGGTATCGTGTCGCGCGAGACTGATGCAAGATCGATGCATTAGACCAAAGGAGCGTGGGTCGGATACAAGGGGTAGATTGGGCCTGGTGTGGTCTCAGGTTACCTTTGTACTTAGAAAAGGTACTGAAGAAAAGTTCCTGAGAAGGTAGAGTTCAGCGGGGCAAGGCAGCAGGCGCTGCCTGAGGAGGAGGCATCCTCGTTGGGGAGCCACTGGACGAAGTCGCAGTAAAGATTTTTACCTCCAGACGTAGTCAACTTTTTTGAAGTTGTAAATCTCCAGTGGCACAAAGCTGCAGGCTGTAGCCAACAATGACTCCGCGAGGCTGGATACTTTGTTGAGAGGTCCCACTAAACAGAATTTTCTGCAGCGGAGAAGAAAGTAATGGGAGCTACCGTGAAGTCAGGCCTATCGGCTATGCACCTTAGACGGATCGGCTGGCAGATAGGTCCGGGTCTTCTGTCGGTTCTCAGGGCACTTTTTGGTAAAAAGTTTTCAAAGTCCCAGGTTTTTGGAAGAGTACCACCATCACCACTACCAAAGCCCCAGGACCTGAGGGGCACCACTTGGGTGGTTAGGACTCACACCAGAAGAGGCTAGTAGCAGGGTTCATGGCCTCACAAGCTTGTTATGGCCCTTCATAATATGATGGAGAAGGCACTCCCAAGTAGGATTTAAACAGAGGGTGAGATAAGGCCTTTGAGTTCATCTGGATTCCTCTTCCATCAACCCATCAATGCCTACTGAGGCGTTCCCTCTCCCTCATTACTTAAATACTACAACACACACACCAGATTTCATTCCAGCTGGAAAAACTGAGCCTCTTCCTACAAGTGCTGTAGAGTCTGTGGCATCCAGGAACATAAGGAAGGTCTTGTCATATCCAGAACCAGTCGCACTAACCTTTCTAAGGTAACTATGAACTCATTCACTGGGGATAAACCACGGCTCTTTGTTATCTCTTCTGCTGTCGGAGAAATTATGTATAAAACTACAGGTGCTCAAAAATGTTTCTATTTGAAATCCACTGTTGAGAATCCCTAGCGGAGATCTGTGCCCCGTCTTCGCGTAACAGAGAGAAAACCATTCCAAACCAAGAGGTGTCCCTATAGAGTGAAGGAACTATGAGAGGAAAACATAATAATAATTAGTGCCTAGAGGCAATACAATTTGTAGTTGTTATTATTACTTTTTTGTTATTATTCTTACCATTACTACATTACTATTACTGTCATTACTTATATTTATATTATTCAATATTATTAAAATAAGTATCATTACTTTGATTATTAGTTATATTACCAGTATTGTCATTGATAACATTCTTTATTATAATTGTTAATATTATCATCGTTAGTTACTTCTCCTATTACTACTACTACTATTACTGCTTACTACTACAACTAATGCTCAAGAAGAACATAGTGCCACACCCTAGTTCCTATATTATGAACACCATGACATACTTCTGCTATTTCTACTACTACTACTAATAGTAGTGGTACTACTACTACTACTTACTACTACAACTAATTCTCAAGAAGAAACCAGTGCCACACCAGAGTTCCTATATTATCTCCATGCCCTTCTTCTGCTATTATTACTACTACTAGTACTGCTACTACTCCTACTACTACTACTAGTAGTACTGTTACTACTTACTACTACAACTAATGCTCAAGAAGAACCTAGTGCCACACCCTAGTTCCTATATTATCACCATGACCTACTTTTGCTATTATTACTACTAATAGTACTGCTACTCCTACTACTACTAGTAGTAGTACTGTTTCTACTTACTACTACAAATAATGCTCAAGAAGAACCTAGTGCCATAACCTAGTTCCTATATTATTATTATCACCATGACCTACTTCTGCTATTATTATTACTACTACTACTAGGACTGCTACTACTACTTCTAGTGGTACTACTACTACTACCAATCCTACTACTAGTAGTAGTATTAGTACTGCTGCTACTACTACTACTTACTACCACAACTAATGCTCATGAAGAAGTTTAGTGCCATATCCTATTTGAATGCTTTGGATAATTGAATTCACAGAACTCACTACACTTTAAAGGTTTATGAACTAGACCTTAAGTATACACATTTTGAAATTCTATGCATTGTATATGTACCTATATGGATTACTGAAAATAGCTGCAGTACGAGCAAGAGTGCAGTGTGTTTATCAGTGCTGGGAGGACAAGTGACAGGCAGCAACCCAAGTACACCTCAGTTTATATGTTCAATATTTATGATTTTCAAAAATGCTTGTTCTCAAGTCCTAGCCCTATTCTTTCTCAAGCGAACAGTTTCAAGCCTACCGTTTCTCAAGGATCTCGGGATCCGTGATGCGAGTGTTGGTCATGTGAGTGTGGATGCCGCTACGCCCATGCCAGTGCGGCCCTGCTCCAGCACCGCCAGCCACCGTCTCATAGTAACCAACCTTTGCGTTGCCAAAAGTGATGTTGTTCATACAGCCCTGCAATGAAAAAACAGGAGGCCAGTGGAGGTCATTGACAATCTGCAGAGGTGTCAAAGATGAGTGAATAAGCAGGACCACACCAATGAGAAGACTGTCAACATCCTGTGTATGGAGTATACCACTTATGTAGCGCAGCATCTGTACCTGCTCGTCAAGAAGACCAGACTGACTGAAAGGGGTCGTCCGTGAATGAACAGGAGTCATCAAATAAAGCACCATTCTAGCATGCCTATTGTGGGGATTACTGACAAGACAGGACTGGGTAACAACAGCTGTTTTATTCTTCACATTGGATGTGGATGGCCCTTTTAACAAAAACATTATTTTGCTAACACCATATCTTCTGTGTTTAAGGAAGGTTTTAAATACAAAACAGTGTTCTGATCTAAAGAATACCCCTTTGGAAGGCCCTAGAGATACTGCCTTGAAGGAAGTGTCATAGAACACCTGAGAAATAAAAATCTGTAAGTTCCATAGAAATAACAAAAAGACTACCCTCACCACCATTGCTCAGACCTTGCTCAAACCATAGTCCTAATGGTGTCAATGACAAAATCTAAATCTAAAAAAATCTAAACACACCTCATTTTCATACTGATACCATCAGTAACTATAAGTAGGTTCAACAACTGTATTTGAAAATGTAATCTGTGGTCATGTCCACCGCACACATAAAAGAGGTTTGGGTGACGGGTTGGCATCCTTTACTCTTCAATATTATGTGTGTTCCTGTTTGATATGTTACCTGCTTTCCCCAGAAGCTCCCATATAATTTCCTTTTGTAGATTTTCTAGAATGTTAGCTGGTATTGAAGTCAGGTTTTCTGCAAATTAGTTTTCAAGGTGTGCTTGTGTCTGAATAGTCACACACGTCCATATACAGAACACCTACATTAGAACAAACCAAAGTCACCACACAAAACAGTTTCTATACAGATGTTTACAGACCGCTACACGCACATCCGTAAAAGTCGCTAAGTCACACCTACCAACCTCACCAAAGCTAGCTTCCACCATCAGCAAAAGGTCCATGAAGCTAGGAGATAAAACGCATCTGAAGGAATAAATAATTCTCAAACTCTCCAACCAGTTTTACCTGTGATGCTGCACAGACACCGAAGGCTTTGAAGATGACGTCCACAATTCTCTGTGATGTCAGCACATTGCCCCCGACCACTGCTGCTTCCGGAGATGGGTCTAGGATGGAGCCCTTGGGAATGATCACTGTCACAGGTACAAGGCACCCCTGCAAAGAGTGAAGCATGAAGTCAGTCATAATGACAGCCTAGTGCACAGCTTTACTAGGGGACCTAAGAGGTGTCTTGTGCAGGAGGTGGGGATGTGGTGCTCACCTGGTTGAGGGGGATATCCTGGCCCACCATGCAGCGCAGGCAGTAGATGAGGGCAGACAGTGTGATGGCGCGGGGGGCGTTGCAGTTACCAAAGACTTCGTGACCAGAGCCGCTGAAGTCAAACACAGCACTTCCCTGAAACGAAATAGAACACATTATAAGATTCAATATATAATGATTTTGGTGCAAACCAGGACTTCACTAAGAGTTAGATAGACTTGAAAATCTTCTCATTCCTGGAGGAACTTTTATTTATAGGGAATTGGACTTTTGGGGACGATTGAGGCAGATTCACACATGCAGGTAAGAGTACATAAACAAATACTACAGGAGTACTACTTCTTGTACTCATAGATGCTTTTGTGAATCGGTCCCTTTGAGTTTCCTCCACAGATAGGGAATTTTCAGTTCCCTCCAAATTTTAAATGAAGCCTTTAGTCCTATGATTTCACTTTTGAAAAGTGGAGCATAATTATTTTGTTGTTACTTATTACAATTACAAATGCATTTGCATTATTTACTGTGCCACAACCCATCTATAAGCACTTTTGTAGGCCCAAGTAAACTAGTTTTCACAAATATTCTGAAGTCCTTGGGCAAAGTAATTTTTGTAAACTAAAAGTGCACTTTTTACTATCACAGTCATCCACAAATCCAATTAGATTTTGTATATCTATTATTTGTTACAAAATGTTTGCATGAGGTTAGTCATGAAGTCTGCTTTTTTACATGAGGTTATTGATGAAGTCTTCATGTATTAAGGTTTGACTGCATGTTTCTATTCAAACATCTTGTTTGTTGTCATTTGGCTTCTGAAAGGTTTGTGGCACGAAGGAGCTGAGTGAGTTATTTTCGCAAAAGGGTCTTTAAATGAACTGGATGGAGCAATTGGGCAAATCATCATTAGGATCACCTAGCACAAATACAGGTCACTTGGTGTGAACCTGTGGTCATGTACAAACAGAAGAGCCTGCAAACACTGTACACAAACTTGTCAAGTCTACAAGGGTCTGCTTTAGAAGCAAACATAAAAGAGGCAACAGATAGCTCTGTCCTGCAACTGGACCGAAGGCACTTTGAGCTGCTGTGGGAAAAGATGGGTGAACTGTGGACACCAAGAAGGAAGTGTTTAATGGAAAATTCAGCTTTAGTGCATACTAATTCATCCACTCCACTATCAAGTCATATATCCCATGAAACAGCTGTGCCATTGATAAATTAAGAATACTCCTTTGGTTGGTGTTACTACTTTTTTTTAAAAACCTTGCAGGAAGCAAATTGATCACAAACTTCTGCTCGTGAGTGTGTCAATAAAGAAAATTGATGCTTTTGAAGGAAAATGGACTGGCTACACTATGAAAGTTGGTGCAGTGGAAAACACTCTCTAGATTGCATACAAAAATACAATCACAAAGTGTGCAAGTCATTCAGGAAACTCCAAGAATAAGTAGAAAATCTTGAAAACTACCTGCATAGATCAAACCTTAGGGTGATGGGTCTCCCTAACGGAGCCGAGGCAGAGACTACACTAAGAACATTTCTGAATGCACTAAATAAAAAAATCCTTACTTAACTAAGAAATCCAGCATCCATTAACTGATCAAGCTCACTGGATGCTCCTTCTAATACAAACTGAAGCTGGGGTCTGTCCTTGAACCATTGTAATTTTTTCCAAGAATATATGATGAATTCATTTATACCACAGAAGAGCAGGGGAGTAGGCAACATAAACAATGCAAATGGTTATTCACATGAAGTTCTTCTGATCTTTCTTAGGAAACTGATCAAAGACAAAAGACGATGTGTCAACTGAACCCTAAGATCTGAAATAATAGAATCCAGGCTCCAATCAATCAAAGATCTGTGGGCTGTAGAAAGGAGATGCGTTCATTTTGATGACCAAGAGTATGGCCAGTCTACTAATGACTTAAGAGAAAGAGAACCAGAAGTAAGAGGAGAGGGTTAGAGAAAGAAAGAAAGCAATATTAGTGATGGTGAGAGGCACGATTTCTAACAAAATATGCTATTGGTATTCCGTGTGCATCTGAATTTGGAAGGTTCGTGTTTTTAATTCTACCCGTCTAGACCATCCCTGCAAATCTGCTAGCTGTTCTTCTCACCAAATGGACTACAGCGCATTGCCTGTGATTATGTAAGTGAGGAGGAGGGAGACCATCTGCCTCCCGAAGCTGTGGATGCCCTCTAGAAGTGAAGGGTTAATGCTCAGGACTGAGATTAGCTTGGATGGGGTGTGTTGAATGAGATGGACTGCATGGCGCAGGGGAAGGGGGAAGTGGCTTGGTATTGGGAGAAGGCAGTGAACTTAAAATGGAATGGTACAATGCATGTTGTAGAGATAGAATGTCCAGGGATATGCAATGACATTGACTATTGGTCCTTTGAATGGTAGCAATGTCACTTCTGCACTGTAAGACTTGGCATTAGCCTCTAAACCTTGGCATGTATTGGAGAATTTCAGTGTGCTCTTTATGGTTTTATGTCACAATACAGAAGCAATAATACTGACCTGTACACACATTGAATCCACAATCTTGATTAACAACATAATGCCAAAGTATGCATATAAAGGAAGCTTTAGAATGAATATTCTAAATCCACATCCAGTTGCCTTGCTTGTACATTGGTAGTAAATATTGTGGAGTCATTATATGTGCAGGTTGATACTAAAACCAGGAAATTATGACTCGTCCTCGCCTCCTTATAAGCACAGCCTTTTTAGATACTCTGAATAGACTTAGGCTATCGAAATACTCAAATAAAAAGATTCCCAGTTTTCTACGTTTGGGACCCAGATCTGGCTGTTTGCACTTTTTGGTGAATCCTTTGCGTGTAGAGCAGGTCCTGCAGGGCAGTATAGACCTTAACAAATAGTTACCTACCTGCATTGACCCCTGCCCGTCACTTCTCTGCCCCATCCAATTCCTCCATCATCTATTTAGATTGCCTATCATTTGCTCATGTATTTTGATAGTCTCAGTCGCTTACTATAAACACAGTGCACAGACTGACAGTGCAGAGAAGTGCATCTAGCAGCCATGCAGTAAAAGTAAGTAAAACATTTTAAAATGTTCTAAATACAGCAGCAAACAGAACAGAGAAACAGGGCAGAGCAGGTGACTGTGCAGCAGTAACCCAGCACTGCAGAAAAGCAAAGCAAATTCTTTAAATTGTACTGCTCTGCACCTCAGGATTTGCCCAAAAAACGAACAAAAAAACAATTCCTGTGAGTGCAGTCCTCCATCGCAGAGTTGTGCCTCCCCTGAAGGAAATTGCAATAAATAAATAAATAAAATCATTGCTCTCTGGGGTTTTGCTCTGCTCCACAGGAAATGGAGTAAACACATTTTTTTATGGTCAAACCTGTCTCTGAATGTTTAAAATGGCAAAGAATAGAACTACAAAAGTTGACAGAAAATGTTGAAATTGATGGAGTTTGTGGTGCTCCTGTGGTATCCTGCAAGTAAGGCACTCTGCACCCGGTGCGTTGGTGCACCAGGAACCAAACCACAGGACCAGGCTCACCTCTTCCTTGTTAATCTGCACCTTCAGTCTGATTGGTGAGCCATCATCCATGTGATCTTCGGCCTCCACCTGGAGGGTGCCGGTCTGCTGCTGCCACTGTGTAGCGAACTGTCTCAGCATGTCCCGGACCGCGACCTCTGCATTGGCCTGCAGGCGAGAGAAGCAGCATCCTCAGGAAGAGGCATCCATTTTTAAATGCACCTACCTGCAATGTGCCGCATCTCACAACTGCGTACCATCAGTACGTCCTCAAGATACTTTATAGTATTTTAACAACAGGTCTTATGGATAATATTAACACATAACAGTAGCAAGTCTGTTGCAATGTAAATGAGGCAGAGAGAAATATTTGGTAACTAAAATTATTTGTTATGTATCTGAAAATGTCAGAGCTTGGGTTGATGTGAACTCTGTAGGGCCTGTGTGTATATTTAAATGTTATGTCTTGCTAGAGACAGAGAGGTTCCTGCAGAACTAATGCACTTACAATTATTCATAACATAGCCATGTTGCACAGTGAAGCATTTTGACTGGACCATTAAACCGTGTTTCTCTTATTGGTTCAGTTGGATGTTGCACTGTGGGCATATGGCAAGCTTTGGTCCCTTAGTGCCTGTAGTGGGTGCTCTCTACAGATCAAACCAGGCCTTGGACCCTGTGCATTTGCAACATGAGGAACCTTCTTCGTTGTACGGAGGAAGGAATTTGCACCCAGGTGCACATCATGTACACAGTAGCTTTGCATGATGTAGGACCTTCTCTCACCATTCCAGGATGAGAGTGGGACCCCTGTAACACCCAATGGAAAGTTTGGCCTATCTCTGACAGAGATGGCTGGAGTTGTGGTTTCTTAATAGGGATGTTTGCCAGTGAGGAGGGAAAAAATACTCACTAATTGATCTGATCATATTTGGGATTGGGGTACAAGAATGTCTACTTCTACCATATGTGTGAAGATGTGCTCCAGATTGTGCCCAGCGGTGTTTGAGTCATTTACTTGGGTCTTATCCACGGCAGCCGAGTTCACCCCCAGATCAACTCCTTGTTTATTCTTTGAAACCATTTGTTAAAAATAATATCCAATGAGCCACGGCTTGAAGGCGTAGAGCCAGCTCAAGCATCTCGCCTGGAATGGGGTGTAATGGCTTTAATGGGCCGCTCCAACTACATCACATCTGCCTCCAACCCAAAGCACTCACCAGATCTATGATACCTGGATCTCAGTGCATGGATAGTCCTCTGTGAGTATCAATGCCACAGCCTCTCCTCTCCCTGTTTGCCCGGGTGACTTTATAATGTTGAAGAAGCAATGCATGCATTGTGATGTACAAACAGAATACACAAAAGTCTACATTAAACAATACCACAGAGTCAGGGGCAGCCGCTCCATAATAGTGGCTGAGACTGCTAGTTGACAGAAAAGCATTTATGGATCATTAACAACTGGAAGGTTTGGAAAGGTTTGGGAGTATTGTGCAATCTCATTAAAATGTATAGGGTTGTATAGGGCAGTACCAAAAAGTGTGCTTCCAGTTCAGATTTCCATAGGAGAGTTTTTCTGAGTAGTAACTTAAAAGAAACACAGGATAATTTTGCATCAAATTTGGCATACACTGCCTTTTGGGTAATTTTTTTGTGATTGATGAGAAATCTCTACTATCTAGTGGATTATGAAATATTACCCTTAGGATGTTATTATGATACGTGCATAGTTTGGTCCACTAACCACTCACAATGTGAAATCTGAATAGAACCACCTCAGCGTGTGGAAATCTGAAATAATTTCTGTTAGCATAAGCTGAAGCCATCTTGGTTGTGGCATCCATTTTGTTGGCTTTGTAATTCTCCCGTCCTCTGCTGCTCGTCTTTTTCCCTGCCTGTGCGGTCTATTTTAGTTGACTTCCTGACTCAGCTAAAAGCAATGTACGTGCTAAGAGTTTGTAGCTGCCAGAACACCTGGTCTCAGACTCAACTGTCAATCATTTACTGCTGCCATAAGCACTCCTGCTCTCCCTCCCACTTTGCTGACCATGTGGTTTTTCATCTGTCCTTGTTTGCTGAAAACTATTTGTGAAACTTGTCCTTCCTATTTCTGTCCACATGCTTACAAGTGCAGAAAAAGCTGTATATAAGGCCTGTGTTCTGTGACTTCAATGTACTACCTCAGGCAGCACTTGAGAGTGCTGTGTGGACGTAGTCCCACTCATGAGTGATTAATAAACTTGTTATTTGAATTCCAGCTTCAGTGCCAATCTCTATTTTGTTGGTCTACGGACCCGTGGACAGAGAAGGGTTACCCCTGCACCGGTGTGCTCATTACAAGGCACATTTCCACAATTGGCGCCCGATACGTGGGGCCTCATCGAGGACGCGGCCGTCTGAAGGAGTGGTCTTGACGGAAGAGTGGAATATTACTGAGGAGACGTCCTGCATGAGGAGACCCTTGTCTTTGCAGCCGAAGTGACTTTTCCGGTTTTTCAATTTGACCCTCCGGGTGGTGGCTGGTCCCGACTGAGGTATCCTTTGGCGTAAAATTTGCAGTGACCATTAGGTCGACTAAGAGATCGGCAGGTGGAAGTTGGAGACTCTTGTTTGGTAAGGTCGCTGAAGCGGCACTCTTGATTTGCTTGGCCAAGATTCTGGTTTTGTTTGTTTGATTTATTTTTAGCAAAAGATAAAGGCAGGTAATGTGGAGATTTTTCTCTACTTTTGAATATTTTGGAAAAGTAATATTTTACAAAAATTTGGTAGCATGCCCGTTTCCAGCACACTCCGTAGGTTGTGTTGCTGTCTTGGTGGTACCAAAAGGATTTAGAAAAAGTCAGTCGGCTCCCCAGAGGGGACACCTAATAGACATATGTATGTCAAATATGGTATTTCTTCCATAATGTATAGTACATTGTGGAACAAATATACGAAAAAGGATCCTGATCTACAATGGCCAGTGAATGGGTCATTTGACTTTAAGAAGATTCAATATGTAGAACAGTGTTTGTTTAAAAGGAAAAGTCGACAAGATATGTTTGATTGTGTACAAAGGTGGGAGAAAGAAGTGCAAGAGAGAGTGAGGAAAGAGGAAGCTATAGCAGAAAAAGAACAGCGAAAAACGATATATCACAAAGCGTTGGAATTAAAAAATAAAGAGATGAAGGCAATAAAAGAAAAAGAGGAAAGGGAGCGTCGTTTAGAGGTAACTGGCCAGTACCCTATTAGGTGCCCCATTTATCCCATTCTTAATAAACCTCAGGATGACTCCATTTTGTTAGATCGACCTCCGCCCCGTATACATTTCCCTCTGCCCCTGAGAATGATCTTTCTGAAGAAGAACATTTTTCCTCAGACGATAAAGACTTAGATAAGCAAGATGGGCGGCAGACTCGCTCTACTTTGACTACTGACGAAAAAGCCACTATCAGATCTACTGCTCGCAAAGAAGCTTGTGGCAACTACTTCTGCTCCAGACCTTGTAGCAATGGTTCAGCAGTGGAAGGATTTAGAGCAGTTATATTTTGCAGAGAAGTTCACTTGGGAGGTAATACTTGGTTTTAGAAACGTTTCTAAAAACTTAGAGCCCACTGATATCAATTCTGATTATAAACAATTAAATGATGGAACTTTCCTTTTTCAAATATACCTGATCTAATTAGGCGAGTGGTTAAATTAAGACATGATACACTACGTTTAAAAGCGGAGCAAAAATCAGCTAGTAAAGTTAAAACTGCACAAACAGTTCAGACCCCAGTGCAAAAGAAGAAGTTTTGGGGACAGACAATGACCCTAGTGATACTGTGGTTACTGTAAAACCAATGCGTGAAGCTGCGCCTGTGTATGTTCCCCCGAAGGGTGCGGGAACAAATGACGATAAAACTTCAGATGATGTAAAGGGATATTTTATTTATAATTGGGTCTATACTCCTTGGAGTAGAGCAGATGTTATGGCTCTTAAGGCTGCTTTGCCCGATCCGCAAAAAAATCCTGCCGCTTTTTATGAAGAAGTAGAAGGAGCTATTAGCTCCTGCACTATGACCTTGCCAGATATTGATATGTTTTTTGGACTTATTTTGCCCCCTGATATGTGGAGAACAATTCGGAAAATAGATGATAATGTAGCATATGGTGATACTTGGGTGCATTTAGAAGAAATAGATGTGGCTAGAGAGCCTGCGCAGACACCGCAACAGGCGATATTAGATCTTCCTAAAGCTATTGTGACTAAGTTGAAAACTCTCATACCCCCTAAGAAAATAGATTGGACTACATTAGCGTCTTGTAAACAGAAAGCGGATGAGTCAGTTTCCGATTTCTTTACACGATTTGAAGAGACATTCCATGATTTAAGTGGGCAGTCCTTGACAGATGACACGGGTAAGCATCTGTTCGTCGACAAATTTGTCACTAACATGTTGCCAGAAATAGCTAGTCGCCTCAAGGCCAGCGAGAGTTCGTGGACTACGTCTTCCCCAGTCTCCCTTTTGACTATGGCCCAGTATTATGAGCATCAGGAATTGGAAGCAAAAGGCAAGGAGGATAAGAAGGTTAAGGATTTAAAGACGAAAATTATGTTGGCTCAAGTATATGGTCCACCATTCAGAGGTGGTGGAAGAGGCGGACGTGCAGTATATACACCTGGTGTACCCCTTTCCATCGAGCAACTTTGTCCTCTGATCAGTGTGCTTATTGTAAAAAGATTGGACATTGGCGTTCTGAGTGCCCCCTTTTGCGAGGTCAGCAGTACCAACGAGGTAGAGGAAATATGAGAGGGCGCCCAGGGAATTCAGGAAATAGGGGAGGCATGGGCAATCGTCCTAGATTTGAGGCAGTTGAACACGGACCAAATTATTCTAATACCTTTGATAGACGAAATCAATATCAAATGTCAGATTATTCGGCTGATGGTCTTGGGGATTCTGATTACGCTTAGGAATGCCTAGGATGGGGTAAGGATCCGGTTGAGGTCCCAGTATATCAGAAAGGTCCTTATGTTGATGCAAATGTCTTGGGCTCTACTGATCGGTTTCTGGTTGATACAGGAGCTACTCGTAGTGCTCTGTCTAAAAAATTGGTTCCTAGGGCTCCCCTGTCTGGCGCAATGATATCAATAGGATTCGATGGGACACCTACACCTAGCCCACTGTCACAGCCGCTTGCATTTAGTCTTGATAAATTCGCTGCAGTATGTCCTTTTCTACTTTCCCCTAACACGCCGGATAACATTGTGGGTATTGATATGCTTAAATATTTTCGTGCTACAATACGTTGTTCCCCAGAAAGTGTGCGTGTTATCGTAAATGATAATTATCCAATGGTTGAGAGGTCTTGTCTCATTAAAGAGGATATCGCTCTGGCATCTTTACCTAGTACTTTGTGGGCTAAATCAGATACCGATGTGGGTCAAATGGTTATTCCACCAGTGCATATTCAAGTGAAGGAAGGTGCTTCATTGCCTCAATTGCCCCAATATAAAATATCTCGGGAAGGCGAAGAAGCATTGACGCACATTGTTCAGGATTTGATCAAGGTGGGGGTTGTGGAAGAAGTACCTTATAATACCTGTAATAGTCCTATCCTTCCTATTTTGAAAAAAGACACTGATACTAAAATTTACAGATTCATTATTGATTTACGAGAGGTTAACAAAATCGGGGTGCCCCAATATCCGGTAGTCTCTGACATTACAATACTTCTTACTATGGTTCCTCCTACTGCCACTACATTTAGTGTAATAGATTTGAAGAATGCATTCTTTTCGATACCTATTCACCCTGACAGCCGTTATTTGTTTGGCTTCACTTTGAATAATAGATCATTCAGATTCTGTAGAGCTCCGCAAGGGTATACAGAGAGTCCTAGCATTTATAGTCAGGCATTGAAAAGGCAGCTTGATTCTTTTCCTGTACCAAAAGGGTGGCTCTTATTCAATATGTCGATGACATCTTGTTGGCTGCCGATACCCCTGAACAGTGTGAAGGAGGAACACTGTCATTATTATCATTTCTTGCCTCTCATCTTCACAAAGTCTCTCGGAAGAAATTGCAATTTTGTAGACAGCAGGTTACCTATTTAGGTCACCTCCTGTCTAAGGAGGGACGTGCACTGACATCAGATCGCATTCAAACTATTTTAGACACTCCTGTGCCCCGTACTCAGAAGGATGTCCGTGCACTGATTGGCCTTACTTCTTTTTGTAGGCAGTGGATCCCTAGCTTTTCACACATTATTAAACCCTTGTTGGCCCTTTTGACTAAAGACACTCCGATGCCCCTCCCATGGACTACTGAATGCCAGAATGCCTTCCAACAGTTACGTCAAGCTCTTTGTTCTGCACCTGTATTAGGAACTCCAGACTACACTAAGACTTTCACACTCTATGTACACGAGAGGGAAGGTTGTGCCCTCTCGGTTTTAACACAGACACATGGTGATAAACAACGTCCTTGTGCATATTTTTCGGCTGTCCTTGATCCAGTTGCCCGCGCGCTGCCTGGTTGTTTTCGAGCGGTGGCGGCAACGGCTGTGTCTATACGTCAGAGTGAGGGAATAGTCTTGTCACATAGATTGCTTGTGTTAGTACCCCATTCAGTCGATGCCTTGCTCAATCAAACAAAAACACAGCATTTGACTAGTGCCCGCTTGACAGGATATGAATTGACACTTTTGGCCCCTCATATTACTTTGAAAAGATGTTTGACTCTGAATCCTGCTACATTATTGCCATTTCCATCTACTCAGTCTCAGTCACAAGAGTTACATGACTGTATATCCCTTACTGAAGAACAAACAAAGGGTCGTGTTGACCTACAAGATACACCCCTTTCTAGTGTTGATGGGGAATTGTGGGTTGATGGGTCCTGCCTGAGGTTACCTGATGGCACTACATCTGCCGCCTATGCAATTACAACACTTCAAACAGTAGTTGAGACAGCTCGCATCCCACAGAAGTCAGCTCAAGCAGCCGAGTTGATAGCACTGACAAGAGCATGTGAGTTTAGTACAGATTTGCTTGTTAACATTTACACTGATAGCCAATATGCCTTTGGTGTGGCTCATAGTTTCGGGCAGTTATGGAAAGAAAGAGGCTTTCTTACTTCACATGGGACACAAATAGTGCATGGGGAATTAGTACATAATCTCTTTACTGCTTTGACCTATCCTAAGAAAGTGGCAGTTGTTAAATGTAGTGCACACAAGAAAGTGACTGATAAAATAGGAGCAGGCAATGCCTTTGCGGATTACACAGCCCGTGACACTGCAATGCAGCGAAGTACCACATCTATGTATGTAGTTAAGTCACAGGCTGAGCGTTGGCATGATGCCAGGCAAGAGGTGCTGGACATGCAACAATCTGCTTCTGTTGACGAATTAGACAAATGGTCCAAGGAGGGAGCATTGGATGATGAGGGCTGTTGGAGGAATAAAGAAATGACAAAACGGAAGTTACCCACAGCCTATTTACACCCTATGATTCACATGGCACATGGGCCGGCACATGTTGGAGCATCCTCAATAACAAAGCAACTTATGCAAGTTTGGGATCATCCAGAGATTGCCGGCACGGCTAAAAAGATAGTTCAGTCCTGTCTGATCTGTCTCCAGTATAATCCTGGAAAGGGAACACGAACTCCAACAGGAGGGTTTGCAATACCAACTGCACCTTTTGAGGTCCTGCAAATGGATTACATCCAGCTTGAGCGCTGTAACAACCTAAAGTATGTCTTGGTAGTGGTTTGTGCCTTCAGTAAATGGGTAGAGGCATACGCTACGAAAGATAATACAGCTCTTACGACAGCAAAGGTGCTCCTAAAGGAGTTCTTTCCCGATTCAGCATTTGTCGAGTTTTGTGGAGTGACAACGGACCCCATTTTATTGGGCAAGTTGTTGAGTATCTCATGAAAGGGTTGGGAATTAAGCAGAAGTTTCATGCTGCTTTTCACCCACAATCAGCGGGGCTAGTGGAGCGATATAACTCTACTCTGAAATTGAAATTGGCTAAGATACAAGCCTCCACGTCATTGAAATGGCCTGATGCGCTGCCTCTGGCATTGTTATCTATCAGATCGATACCACATTCACGATCTGGCCTCACACCCTATGAGGTGGTTTTCGGAAGGCTTATGAATATTTGGGGGATTCCTAAGCCACGCCCTATTCATGATGTACCACATGTGTTGATGAATGATTATTTGTCACAGTTGACTGATAGTTTGTCTTCTATTTATCAACAGGTTCGGGAGTCTCTTCCAGACAGGTCGCAAGGTGAGGGCCATTGTTTGCGCCCTGGTGACTTCGTGGTGATTAAATCCTTTCAGAGGAGCAGCTCCCTAACACTGAGATGGCGAGGCCCTGAGCAGGTGCTACTGGCTACCAGAACTGCAGTTCGAGTGACCAATCGGAAGAACTGGGTCCATGCGACACACTGTCGAAAAATGTTGCAGGATCTAGTGAGCCCAGCTGCGCTGACAGATCACCGCGATATCCTGGTCACAGAGAAAGGACAAGCTACGTCACCTGAAGGACCTGAGGAAGTCTTCCCGGACCACACGATCCCTGGTACATCTCGATATCAGCTGCGACCCAGGAAGAAAGACACTTCGTTGAAAAAGACTGTTTGAGCCACTGTCCTGGGTGGTTAAAGACTGACTTCAAAGGGGGGTAGTCTATTAGTGACTACTCGTCTCAATGTTAGTGAAGAAATCAACGCCTGCCCAGGACCTTAGGGCACCATCTGCTCTGTTGTTTGACGATGGAATGAATATGCTTGAGGAGAAGAAACCGGCTGCTGCAAGAATCTGTAATAAACAAACTATGATTGCTACTGGACTCACTTTGACTGTTGTTGTCATCGCTACAAGAACTTGGGTTGTAGAGGAAGTAGCTCCTGTTCGAAATCTATTGACTGCTACTACTCCTGTCCCCATTGAATATCACTATTTTACTCTACCTTATCATGAGCAAAAGCACAGAATGTCCTACTTTAATAACACTTTCATTCAAATGTTGCACCACACGCACAATGTTACGAACGTTACCAACTGCTGGGTATGTGGAATGATGCCAGCTCATCAGAGAAAGGGAGGAACGCCTTTCATTCCTTTGTCGTTTTCACATAATGGCTCCTGCAGAGCCTGGTTTGCATTATTGTGGGCTTCTCATATCGCTAATATTACTAACTATGATGTAGGAAGACTTAACGCTCAGTTGAACAAAGTCTGCTACCCTGATGAGGAAGGGGACCCACAATCCAAAGGAACTGTATGGGAAATGGAGGAGTATCGCCAAGGAAATTCCTCCACACACTATGTTTTCCCCAACACTCGAACCATCAAGGGTAATGGGCCTCCTGTTATCGCTGTTACTAGAGCTCGAGCGGATCTCTGTGTGAGCAGTATTGGCAGTATCCCTGTGGGAAAAAGTGACTGTACTACAGTATTGAATATTACTGGAACAAACAATAGCAGTTTTTTGTCCTCACACAACACCTATTTCATTTGCGGAAGTAAAGGTTATTACCATCTACCTATTGGTTGGTCGGGAAGCTGCTACGTGTCCTTTTTGCTTCCACCTGTGTTTTTGGCACCTGCATCCTACCATAAAAACTATAAACTGTATAATGACATTTCCAAAAATAGATTTAAGAGGACAATAAATAATGATGAGGTGGATCAAACTGATACTGCACTACAGCAGTATATCGACTTTAATTTGGGACTATTCTTCTTTGTTGGTGCGGCATTAAACAGTAGGAAGATCAGGCGTTTGACACGTGTTGTAGAGGCTGTAACGAACCAGACAGCAATGGCGCTTGGAAATATCACAGAGGAACTACAAATTGCGAGAATTGTGACGCTCCAAAATAGGATGGTCCTTGACGTAATCCTGGCTGACCGTGGTGGAGCATGTCGCATCATAGGGAGTAGCTGCTGTGTCTATATCCCTGACCACGCCCCTTCTGTTTTTGACGCAATTTCCAAGTTGCACAAAATAGCCACTGAAATCCATCAGGATTCAGGAACATGGACTTGGACTGGATGGCTATGGAATGTATTTACTGTATGGGGATGGAAAGTATTAACAGCTCTATGTATATTTTTTGCGATTCTCTTCACTTGTTGCCTATGTATTCAATGTGGCCCAATGTTCTGTTCCCTTTGTATTTCTACTTGTACCTCCTGTATACCGACTAAACGAAATGTTACAAATGTAAATGCTTGCTTGGCAATGGACCAAGAAATTACTGAATTAATGCAGATAGATGTGCACGATGTTTTCCGTACTTCCTCAAAAGCATAGAAGATGTCTTCAGCATATGCAAAAAGGGTCGTCTGTGGAAATCTGAAATAGTTTCTGTTAGCATAAGCTGAAGCCATCTTGGTTGTGGCATACATTTTGTTGGCTTTGTAATTCTCCCGTCCTCTGCTGCTCGTCTTTTTCCCTGCCTGTGCTGTCTATTTTAGTTGGCTTCCTGACTCAGCTAAAAGCAATGTACGTGCTAAGAGTTTGTAGCTGCCAGAACACCTGGTCTCAGACTCAACTGTCAATCATTTACTGCTGCCATAAGCACTCCTGCTCTCCCTCCCACTTTGCTGACCATGTGGTTTTTCATCTGTCCTTGTTTGCTGAAAACTATTTGTGAAACTTGTCCTTCCTATTTCTGTTCACATGCTTACAAGTGCAGAAAAAGCTGTATATAAGGCC
Organism: Calotriton arnoldi; assembly: GCA_963921515.1. Classification (NCBI taxonomy): domain Eukaryota; kingdom Metazoa; phylum Chordata; class Amphibia; order Caudata; family Salamandridae; genus Calotriton; species Calotriton arnoldi. The sequence continues at coordinate 670,749 of CAWUFW010004392.1, read as the reverse complement.
TGTGTTCTGTGACTTCAATGTACTACCTCAAGCAGCACTTGAGAGTGCTGTGTGGACGTAGTCCCACTCATGAGTGATTAATAAACTTGTTATTTGAATTCCAGCTTCAGTGCCAATCTCTATTTTGTTGGTCTACGGACCCGTGGACAGAGAAGGGTGACCCCTGCACCGGTGTGCTCATTAAAAGGCACATTTCCACAAGCGTTTGTTAAGGTGTCAGGGTGATTAACGGAAGTGTAGCCAGCCAAAACTGGCCACGTAGCCCCTTCATTGCTCAGAGGCCCCAAACGGACATTTTATGGGCGTATGTGGCAATTGACTGCCAAACCAATTCTGATGTCCTTGGTATGTTAAAGGGATTTCCAACTTTTGGTAATGTGCCAGCGGATCTGCTGCTGTGTATTTGTGAAACTGCCCTGAGGCAGCATCAATAGGCTCAAACTCCACCCATGAGTTAAAAGTCTCAAAGGCATATGCTGGATCTGCAGCTATAACAAAGGTAACTGCCCCCACCCCCTTCATCAGGGACACCTCGAGCTTTGAAATGCTGAGTGACTGCTTCCCTGCAATTGACCCCTATCCCACTAGGTGCCTCCATAATGAATGGATTCAACTGAAAATTGGAATCAATGAATTAGAAAACCCACAGGATGAGGAATAACATTTTATGAGCCAAGCTTGACAAACCTATGAAAATAGGTGCTCCCTTATCCCCAGTAGGAGGTAACCATGATTACTATGGCTATCTCCATAAAGACGTAATAATGGTTCACATGTGTGTGTGGTAAAAATATGCAGATTATGGTTTCACTTCCAAGTTACAACTTGTTTTCTACTTTTAAGTCAGGCAGACTGACTTGCAAGTCAAGCAAAGCACAATCAAGGGTCTAATGAGGGTGTTGATGATGCACTCTTCATCCTGGGCCAAAGGCTAGGTGCACATGCCCATCACCTGCATTTGCTTTCTGAGATGCAGGCCTTGTGTTTCATTGTCCTGCATATAATTCTCTTGATACTTCATTAAGGCCTGAAAATGTAGAACTAGTCATTTTCTTGAATCAATCAATCAGGGGAATTGTAAGCGCGCTACTCACTCGTGAGGGTCTTAAGGAGCTGGGGAGTGGTAAGCAGCTCCGTTCAGTCGAAGAGCCAGGTTTTGAGTGTCTTCCTGAAGATGTTCAGAGAGGGGGCGCGTCTGATGTCGATCGGGAGCTCGTTCCAGGTCTTAGCCGCAATGTAGGAGAAGGCTCTTCCACCTGTTCAGGCTCTGCGGATGCGCGGGGTTGCGGCGAGGGCGAGGTCGGCAGATCGGAGGTTTCTCCTGAGTACGTGGAACAAAATTCTCTTGTTGAGGTATTGGGGTCCGGTGTTGTAGAGGCATTTGTAGGCGTGGGTGAGTATCTTGAAAGTAACTCTCTTCTCAACGGGGAGTCAGTGGTGGTTCCGCAGGTGTTGGGTGATGTGTTTGTGTCGAGGGATGCCGAGGACGAGTCTTGCTGCGGTGTTCTTTATGGTCTGGAGTTTGCGGAGCAGAGACTTGTTGATCCCGGCATAGAGGGCATTTCCGTAGTCCAGTCTGCTGGTTATGAGTGCCTGGGTGACGGTCTTCCTTGATTGGGGGGATCCATTTGAAGGTCTTTCGGAGGATGCGGAGGGTGTTGAAGCAGCTGGAGACGATGGCGTGGACCTGTCGGGTCATGGAGAGGGAGGAGTCAAGCACAATGCCGAGGTTACGGGCATGGTCCGTGAGGGTGGGAGGGCTGCCGAGGGCGGTGGGCCACCAGGTGCTGTCCAATGCAGAGCGGGAGGGTCCGAGGACGAGGACCTCTGTCTTCTCTGAGTTGAGCTTCAGGCAGCTGCTGCTCATCCAGGATGGAACGTCCTTCATTCCTTCCTGGAAGTTGAGTCTGGTGGTGATGGGGTCCTTGGTGAGGGAGAGGATGAGCTGGGTGTCGTCGGCGTAGGATACTATGCTGAGTCCATGCTGTCTGGCGATGGCGGCGATGTAGATGCTGAAGAGCATGGGGCTGAGCGACGATCCTTGGGGTACTCCGCAGTTGATTTCCATGGGTTCAGAGAGGAAGGGTGGCCGTCTGATTCTTTGGGTTCTGCCGGTGGGAAAGGAGCGGATCCAGTTGAGGGCGGTTCCCTGTATGCCGGCGTCGTGGAGTCTGGCGGTGAGTGTGCGGTGGGAGACGGTGTCGAACGCTGCAGAGAGGTCGAGTAGGATCAGGGCCGCGGTGTGTCCTTGGTCCAGGAGGTTGCGGATGTCGTCTGTGGCGGCAAGTAGAGCGGTCTTGGTGCTTTGGTTGCTGCGAAATTCAGATTGGGAGGGGTCGAGGATGGAGTTTTCTTCGATGAATTTCGTTAGTTGGGCATTGACGGTCTTCTCGGTGACTTTGGCCGCGAAGGGGAGGAGGGAGATGTGTCCGTAGTTCTTGAGGTCCGTGTGATCTGCTGAGAGCTTCTTGAGCAGGGGGTCTGACTTCTGCGCGTTTCCAGTCGTCCGGAAAGATGCCGGTTTTGAAGGTGGCGTTGATGGTGTGTCATAGTTCTGGGGCGGTGGCGGCTCTGTGGAAGATGTGCGGCGGGCAGGGGTCCGTGGGGGCTCCTGAGTGGTTGCCTTTCATGGTCGAAGTGGTGTCTTCGGTGGTGACTGGGGTCCAGAAAGAGATGGTGGGCTGGCTGGTGTTGCTGGGGAAGGAGGTGGTTTCGGAGTCAGGTGTCTGGTCGTTGAAATCATTGTAGAGGCCCTTGATTTTCAGATGGACGGAGGATCCGAGCTTGTTGCAGAGGTCCTGGGAGGGGGTAATGTCCGTGGTCTCGCTGTGGGGCTTAGTGAATTCCTGGATGACGCTGAAGAGTTCCTTGGAGTTGCTGGAGTTGGCGAGGATCTTGCTCTGGATGAAGGTCCTTTTGGTAGATCTGATGTGTTGGTGGTATTCCGTCATGGCGTTCTTGTAGGTGGTGCGATCTTCTGACGCTTTGCTGTTTCTCCAGTTCTTCTCGAGATGCCTGCAAGTGCTTCTGGATTCTTGGAGGTCGGCAGTAAACCAGGTGGCCTTCCTGGGGGGGTGTCTGTCGGAGTTTCGTAGGGGTGCGAGCTCGTATGCGCAGTTGGAGATCCATCTGTAGAGTTCTTTGGCTGCGAGGTTGGCGTCGGTCGAGGTGGTGGGGGTGTCGCGGTTGAGGGTGGAGTTGAGCTGTTCCTCAGTGACTTTTCTCCAGTTCCTTCGTGGGGGGTGCAGTGCAGGTTTGGGCGGTGTGGGTTTGTCGACTTGGAAGTGTACGCAGTGGTGGTCTGTCCATGGGGGTTGCGTGGTGTGGCTGAAGTGGATGTTGTTACCTCCTGCGAAGATGGGGTCGAGGGTGTGTCCTGCCTTGTGGGTGGGCGTGGTGACGAGCTGTTTCAGTCCGATGTTGGCGAGGTTGTCCAGGAGGGTGGTGGAGTTGGGGTCGCTGGGGTTGTCGAGGTGGAAGTTCAGGTCTCCGACGAGTATGTAGTCCATGGATGCGATGGCATGGGGTGCGATGAGGTCGGCGATGGTAGTGGTGAATGAGGCGCGAGGTCCGGGGGTCTGTAGGCGAGGGTGCCGCAAAGTGTGGTTCTGGAGCTGGTCTAAATCTGGAAGTGAAGGTGTTCGGTGGTGGAGAAGGAGTCACTAGTGGTGGAGGTGGAGAGTTGGAGGGAGCGCTTGTGTGCGATGGCGAGTCCTCCTCCTGGCCGGTTGAGGTGGTCCTTTCTTTGGATCTTGTATCCATCAGGGATGGCGGTGGCAATGTCGGGGGCGGAGGAGGCGTTGGTCCAGGTTTCTGTAAAGAAGGCAACGTCTGGTGAGAGGGTGTCGTGGAGGTCCCAGATCTCTGCGGCGTGTCTGTGCAGGGAGCGCATGTTGAGGAGGATGCACCTCAGGGCTTAGGAGGTGTTGGCGTTTGGCGCGGGGCGGTGGCCGTGGGGGTGCGGATGGTAGTGAAAGTCTGGCGGCAGTGACCGCAGGAGAACTGTCCGTGGGTGGTGCTTGGCGTGGACAGCTGGCAGTTGTTTCTGCTTCCGGGGTTGAGTGCGAGGAGGGTAGCTGAGTCGTAGCGGTAGGTGGTCAGATATCCAGAGTCCCTGGCGCTGGTCGTGATCGGGTCACGGACGGGCGCAGACGGGCTTGGCTTTGGTGCGCCAATGGCGCGACCACCATTAAATAGGGGGGGGGGGACGTGCGGCTGGGAGGCGGGAGCGAGAACCGGCAGGGGGGGGGGGCCGCAGGGGCAGCAGCTGCGGGATGGGAACGGGCCATAGAGCACAACAAGCACAGAAAAACCCCAGAACCAGGCACAATAAAATAAACTGCACAATAACAGAAAATGAAACAGGGTGCAATAGCAAAAAATAAACAGGGCAAGAAACCAGCAGAAAAGCAGCAGTAGAAAAGAAACGGGCACAATAAAGGAGCTGGGCAGCAGCGGCCTCTAACACCTACCAGGAGGAGGTGAAACGGGGTCAGCGGTGGTGGCACAGACAGCAGAGCTGCTGGGGAGAGAGCAGGTCTCAGACCAAGAGGTCAGAGGTTTTGCTCGCGCTCCCCCGCAGCGGCCGCCATTAAATAGTGAGGGGGCGAGGGGGACGTGCAGCTGGGAGGCGAGAACCAGCAGTGGGGCGGAGCGGCAGGGGCAGCAGCGGCGGGATGGGAACAGGCCAAAGAGCACAACAGGCACAGAAAAACCTCAGAACCAGGGACAATAAAATAAACAGGGCACAATAACAGAAAATAAACAGGGCAAGAAACCAGCAGAAAAGCGGCAGCAGAAAAGAAACGGGCACAATACCGGACCTGGGCAGCAGCGGTCTCGAACACCTACCAGGAGGAGGTGAAACGGGGTCAGCGGTGGTGGCACAGACAGCGGATCTGCTGGGGAGAGAGCAGGTCTCAGACCAGGAGGTCAGAGGTATTGCTCGCGCTCCCCCGCAGTGGCCGCCATTAAATAGGGAGGGCGTGCAGCTGGGAGCGGGAACCAGCAGGGGGGCGGGGCCGCATGGGCAGCAGCGGCGGGATGGGAACGGGCCAAAAAGCACAACAGGCACAGAAAAGCCCCAGAACAAGGCACGATAAAATAAACAGGGCACAATAACAGAAAATGAAACAGGGCACAATAACAGAAAATAAACAGGGCAAGAAACCAGCAGAAAAGCGACAGCAGAAAAAAACGGGCCCAATACCGGACCTGGGCAGCAGCGGCCTCGAACACCTACCAGGAGGAGGTGAAGCAGGGTCAGAGTTGGTGGCACAGACAGCGGAGTTGCTGGGGAGAGAGCAGGTCTCAGACCAGGCAGTCAGAGGCTTGAATGTGACTTGTGCAGGTATAGTTATGAAGCTGGGGGCCTCCCTTTGAGGTCTAATCTTCTTACCTGAATATAAGTCATGTACGCTTGCACCACATCCAATCCATACACGTCAATCAGCTCATTCACCAGCTGGATGCCCTTCTGATTGGCTGCTACTTGTGCCCGCAGATCAGACAGGTTGTCATGGAGATTGCGAGTGCCACTGCTTCCTGGTATACGGCCGGGGGACATCAAAGCTTCTGTCACAGCTATTAGAGGTCAGGAAATGTAAACAGAGAATGGTGAACAGTCAGCAAGAGAGATATACATTGATGTACTTACAGGAAGATGGTAGATCATTCAGAGAGTTGGTGAATCTCCTAGGTTTGACAATCCCAACTGGCAGTATGGTATTTCCAGAGGGAGAGCTTTTATACCTGCAACCCTAGATTGAATGTGCCTACAAAGCAGCAATGCTGCTCAGTGTTTTCATGCTCAACATTAAAAATATCTTGCACAGAGAAATTTGTGCATTCCTGTTCTTAGATGACTACGCAGAGAAAAATGGAAGAGTTCAACGGTTGTCAGAAGCATCATCAATATGTAAAGGAAGTTTAGGGGCCCTCGGGAGGGATGAGGGGCAATGAGCTGGCATGAAAACACCCAAATGGCAATCCTGAAACCCCAATGTCCTGAAAAGCAAAGGTGCCACTCTTTTTTTGAAGGTATCCAGAAGGATACAAAGTTACGTTTCACAAATTTCTGTTGAAAACTTCTCATACCAAAGGTAATGTTCTCTATGCGATATAACATACCATACTATTGTTATATTTGACTTGTGTCTCTCTTTTCTCTGGCCGTGACTTCTCTGCTGCTCAGCTAGTGTGAGTGTCAGAATGCCTGATGACCTCATGGAATGTTGGAGTGCCTGGCTGGTGTATGGAGTGGCAGTTGATGGCAGGCAGGCTGAGCGGCAGGGAGGCTGCTCCTGGTGGGGCTTTGCTTTATTATACTTGAATTACCTGAAACTTAACCTGGAACTAAGCTTTAATAAATATACCTTGTTTTATACACTCGGCTAATGGACTTCAAATTACCACATTTTTGGCGACGAGGATGGGATGACTCTAAAGCCGCGGCCTGTGTGAGGCTGGAGATGTCCCACGATTGAGGTGTTGGGTGACTTGGGGCATATTTGGCAGTGTGAGGAAAGCCTACACATCGCGGCCTGTGTGAGGCTGGAGATGTCCCACGATTGAGGTGTTGGGTGACTTGGGGCATACTTCCTCCGTCTACTGAGGTACTGTGTGGCGAATTTAATGTTAAATTAATTAATTTTTTTATTTACCTCTTTATTTTGCGCAGCGCTGCAGTGGGCAGTTTAACTGTCAAGTTGTTTTTTTAAACAGTGCGCGAGCCGGGTAATGCGTGTATTGCTTACCTGCTTCGTTGTAGGGAGGAGCACCTCAGTGGCCTGTGAATACGTTCTTTCAAGTAAGCACAATGGAATGTGGCATTCTTCTGTTTGAAAGGCAGGAGGACATGGAACTTTGCCTGCAGTTGGGGGGGTTCTGCTTAACAACATAGCACATTTTTTTTATTACCTGCGCCACAGCGATAGCTACATGGAGCTTATGGACAAGTGCTTCACTTTGTGTGAGGATCTCGGGTGAGAGACCGCTCACCGGAGCACAAGACTTTCTTTTAATATATTGCTGGACATCATAATGCATGTCTCTGGTAGTGTGTGTGTGCTTTAGGTCCAGTTCGTGCGTAGGGTTTTTTATCAGTTGTAGGGCAGCCACTGTGTACCCATTTTTGGGAGGTCATGGGGGTGGTGTACTGTGTGTGTGGGTGGTTGCCATCTCCCAGTCAGTCTATGGTGTTCTTTCTACCGATTTGTACACATGTTATGGGTGTGGCGCACCTTGTCATGGTGAGGTTGTGGGGGCAGTCAGTAACTTAATTCAAATTTTTTAGTGTGATCTTTACTCTGCTATGCGGTCAGGGCCCTTAATGTTTAAAATGTATTTTTTTTTGTTCATTTCATCACTGTGTTATTGTTTGGTGGGGGTGGTTGCAGAGTGGTGAAGTTGAGTGCCCCCAGTTATGTTTCACAGGGTGGTGTGTACCCTGTTATGAGAGGTCGTGGGGTGGTGAGTACCCCAGTTATGTTCCACAAGATGGTGTGTACCCTGTTATGAGAGGTCGTGGGGTGGTGAGTACCCCAGTTATGTTCCACAGGGTGGGGTGTATCCTGTTATGTGTAGGTTGAGGGGCGGTATGTGCTCTAGTTATGTTTCACAGGGTGGTGTGTACTCTGCTACGTGAGGTTGTGGGGTGGTGAGTGCCCCAGTTCTGGTTTTCAAGGGTGGTGAGTACCCTGTTGTGTTGAGGTTTTGGGGTGGCGAGTGCCCAGTTTTATGGTCAAGGGTGGTGAGTACCCTGTTGGTTTGTGGTTGTGGGGCGGTGAGTGTCCCAGTTCTGGATTTCAAGGGTGGTGAGTACCCTGTTGTGTTGAGGTTGTGGGGTGGTGAGTGCCCCAGCTCTATTGTTTGCCATTGTCTAGGGTGGTCAGTACCCTATTACGGTAGGTTGTTGGGTGGTTAGTACCCAATGCTCTTAGTTTTGAGCCTTGCCCTCGCAATGCTGGTTTTCTTTATTTTCCCCAAGGGAGGGGATGGGGTTAATCTCTATGTCTTTATTTGGGGTTAATCTCAATGTCTTTATTTGGGGTTAATCTCAATGTCTTTAAAATGCAATGTAAACGTTTTCCTTCCTTTACTTCAGTTTTTGTTTCCCTAAGGAAGGGGGATATGTTATATTTGACTTGTGTCTCTCTTTTCTCTGGCCGTGACTTCTCTGCTGCTCAGCTAGTGTGAGTGTCAGAATGCCTGATGACCTCATGGAATGTTGGAGTGCCTGGCTGGTGTATGGAGTGGCAGTTGATGGCAGGCAGGCTGAGCGGCAGGGAGGCTGCTCCTGGTGGGGCTTTGCTTTATTATACTTGAATTACCTGAAACTTAACCTGGAACTAAGCTTTAATAAATATACCTTGTTTTATACACTCGGCTAATGGACTTCAAATTACCACAACTATAAAACAGCACAACACAAGACAGAACAGCTTACCTTCTTCCTGGAAGATGCCATCTTTCACCAGCTTGAAGGACATGAAGACGGCCCCCTCTTCTTTCAGGGATTTTGAGTGTGGGGGCATTGATCCAGGGGTTATGCCCCCAATATCAGCATGGTGTCCACGGCTAGCCACAAAGAACACTGGCCTCGGCACTTCTTTACGAAATACCTGCCACCCAAAAAAAAGAGTTGGACAACATAGGTACGTGAGACGTGCACAGTCCACAAGGTTGTATCAGATGTGGTTATGGGTAGAACCAGTCCATAACAAATGGTTCCTGTGCGATTTTGTATTTGGAGGCACATGCCAACATGAAACAGGGTAAGCTGAGTTTTAAGACTGTAAATAATGGTAGAAAGGACAAAAGCATTAAGTCCATAAGCTGCAAAATTCTGCAAATGGTCGAAAAGGTTGAAGGGTCAGAATCAAACTAATACATGGGCAAGGGAGGAGAGGAAGGTGGCAAGAATACAGATGCGACAGGGATCAGAGGTGGCCATGTTGTAGACTGGGAGATGGTTTGGGCAAATTATGGAGGGTATTGAGCAGATGTCAACCCCTCATGGGCTTCTTTGATTAAATCTAATCAGGACAGACTATTGGATATTATTCTGTCTATTTCTTCTGGTAACGTGACTACATGAATGTTATCTGAATTAAGGGTGTATGAGTATTTGGGGCGAAAACCTGCAGGAGGTTTCCCAGCATGCTAAGTTGCATTTATGGCTGTTAAGATATCTCTGTCAATCTTCTGTTTGAGATCTAGTAAGGTCTGGGACTCTAACAGTCTGAATTGCAGCCTTTGTAACTAGGTCAGCTGAACAGTTCCCTTTAGCATGAATACCATCACGCTGATGGCCCAAAGTGTGCCTCACATGGACCAATGGAAGCTTTCTTGTAAGACAGTCACCTTTCCCCAAAGCTGTTTATTCTTAAAAATGTTTCCCTTTGAATTCTTGAATTTATTCATCCGCCAATGTTGCAAATCATTGTAACCTTGCACACAGAAAGTTGAGTAGGACACAATAAGTGTGGGAACTGACGAGTCAGCCTTTTGTAAAGCAAGTAGCAGGGCATGTAATTCTGCATGTTGTGCTGTACTGTCATCTAAGATTTCAGAGTGAGTACGCTGTGGGATGAATTCATCATCCTTCACTACACCTTGTACTGCTGCAAAATATTTGTATTTAGTTGCTACCGTAGGTTGGGCACAGCGATCTGTATAGAAGATACTCTGATAAGACTCAATGGGTAAAGTGGCTGGAGCCAAACAACATTCTTTTGCATTTTGGAGAAAAACTCCTGTACAAAGAGAAGGATCATACTGAAACTTTACATCCACTGCACTTTTTACCCAGCTCGGGTGTAGGGCATGAGCATTAGAAATGTTGGCCTTGGTAGCCGCTTCTAGTGCTGGTATGGGACAAACAACGTTATGTTTTTCCAGTGCCAAAGGGCGCTCCATTAGAATAGCTGTTTGTACAGCTGTAAAGATCTTTTCAATGGAAGCAAAACGAGACTCGTAAGCAATAGTCCTTCATTATAGGTCACCATAGTGACTGGGTATGATTATGATAAATAGGTTGGTTTTATTATCTCTTGTTGGTATATATTTAGTCTCAAGCAGGTCTGCTTGTAGAGCACGCAAGATATGAGTGTGCACGTTCAGACATTGTTTAGATGAAAACATGGGAAAAATCAGGCCAGACAAGGGATTAACTCTCTCAGCGTAGAGAGGCAAATAAGTACTTCCAAACTTGAGAAATCCCAGCAGGGATTGCAACTTTTTCAGTGTGTCGAGAGGTTGCAAGGTAGCGCTCTTCTGAAGGAAGTCTGGAACTAGACCCTTGCCCACGCTGCATAATTCATAGCCCAAAAAGGTTACCGTCAGGTAATCAATCTTTGATTGTATTAAAATTAATTTTATAACCATTTGATGTCAATATGGTCACTATTTTAGTAAGATGTAGAATTAAACCATCATCAGTAAGATAGATATCATCAATGTATGACAATACCTCAGGATCTGGTTGTAAGATCTCCATGTTGCATGCTGAAAACAAGCCAGGACTATTCCTATAGCCTATGGGCAAGTGTCTGAACGAAATTTTCACTCTGTCGAAACTGAAAGCGGTTAGATAGACACTTTCAGGAGCTATGTTTTGACTAAAGAACCCACTGGAAAGGTCCAGGGTCATTTTGTATGTTTTCTGCACCAGGTTAGTTATTAAAACTGTGCTATGTGCATTTTGCACTGCATAAGTGTGCATGTGCGAATTTAAGTTCCTATAGTCTAAGACTATTCTATAGGAGCTGTCTGGTTAGGGGATGGGAAAAAGGGGCAGATTCATCGAAGAAAGGTATGGCACTATTATGCCCTGATACTGCAATTGGTCCGATATTGCTTTGATACCACGCTTTGCTTCTGGTTTTAAAGGGTATTGAGCTTGTGGGTGTGAAATAACATGCAGGCTAGAGTGTTCGTCCCACCACGCTTGATTTCTATATAAGGCCGGAACTTGTCTCACAGCCCATTCACTGGCATAAATTTCCCTGATATCTTCAGGTAATATAGGAAAGAATGCTACCTTTATGACTTCCTCCCCGAGGTGCTTCCCTAATAAAGGCTGGAGGCCAGTCTTCTTCTGCTAGGAAGACGTCATAATCAGCAGATAATTGTGGCCAGAAGACTGCTTTGATAACAAGTGTTATGTCACCTTCAATTTGATTGCTTAGATTGTGAACCATATCAGGAGGATTTAAATGTTTGTCTGGGGTCTCGATCTGTATAAATACATCAGTTGGATTTCCATCCACAAACCTCTGAAGTGTCTGATGTACTATTGTGACTTCTGCAGTGCTCTCACCTACGTCCTGTTTGCAGGAGGACTCGTAGCTGGAACCGGCATGTTTCTAAGAAAGTCCTTCTACTTTGTTCTTCTTTACCGGGGTTTTAGAGTCCAATCCTTTCTCTTCCCTCTTTACGCTGATGTCAGTCTTGCATCCTGCTTCACTTTTTCTACGCTACTTCACTTTTCTTTGGTACACGGATTGGCTACCCCTCTCTGTTCTTTTACCGTCAGTGTCCTAAGAAGACCGCCAAGAGCGACTATCAGCATACTGATACCGTTCAGGTTTTTTAATTTTCTTGTGCTCTCTTAAGTTATAACTACCCCTGTCAGATTCCCTGAGCCAGTCCATCTTTTATCTTTATCTTTCTGTTTTTTCCTTTCTTCAGTTGCAGATTTCTCTTTAACGAAAGACTCAGTGTCGTTTTTAGGTTTTAAATGTAGCTTAACAGGTCAAGTACCCGAGGAATCTCTACCTACAGAGGTTTAAACCGCTGCGATTATTTTTGGTAGATCCCGTTCACGGTTTTGAACTGGAACTGCTTCCAGTCTCTGACGTATAGCCAGAAATGTAGCCTCTCCCTTGATATTGCTTAGGATGATAGGGGACATTGTAGAGAAATCCCTGTTAATTCCATTCCTAAGACCAAAGCTGGTGCAGCTCTGTGCTCATTTTGTACCTATCTAAGTACATCAGGGAGGACTGCCAATGAAGGTGTGCCATGTGTACTACTGTAAATGCATGGAAAGATGCTATCCCAGGTTTTGCACTCCTCAACAGCAGGCACCATTCCAAGAGACAGACACATAGCCAGTATTCTGTGTTTATCTTGGGGCGTAGTGTACGGACACACTGCTTTCAATTGATTGGTCTGACAAGCAAACCAGAAAGCCGTTTCAACACGATTCATCTGTGCTTTTCCCATCATAGCGTTGATAGTCTATGGACTAATAGTTTGTATTTGTGCACGAGTGGAAAGCCGCACTGAAACAGCAGGTCTGGAGTTCAAAGTATGTTGTACAAACTGTACAAGTCTCCTGTTTAACCACCTCAGAGTTTGTTAAGGTGTCAGGGTGATTAACGGAAGTGTAGTCGGGCAGCATTGGCCAAGTAGCCCCTTCATTGCTCAGAGGCCACAAACGGACATTTCTGTGCATATGTGGCAATTGCTCACCAAACAAATTCTGATGTCCTTGGTATGTTAAAGGGATTTCCAACTCTTGGTAATGTGCCGGCGGATCTGCTGCTAAGTATTTGTGAAACTGCCCTGAGGCAGCATCAATAGGCTCAAACTCCACCCATGAGTAAAAGGTCTCAAAGGCGTATGCTGGATATTCCGCTATTACAAAGGTAACTGCCCCCCCCCTTTATCGGGGACACCTCAAGCTTTGAAATGCTGAGTGACTGCTTGTAGGAAGGTAGGATCCTTCTAGCATGGATACCCCCACAATTTGCCTGGTGTCAGTTTGTTTTTGGATCTAGTCTGACTGGGATCCTGCTAATCAGAACCCCAGTCACTGTGCTTCCTCACAAAATTGGACTATGGTACCTCCACAAGTGGCTACTGGTGTACTCTTGTAAGTCCCTAGTATAAGGTACTAAGGTACCCAGGGCATAGGTACACCAAGGGTCTCCCATGGGCTGCAGCAAGTATTGTGCCTCCCATGGGACTCCACTCAAATTGCGACTATAGGCCTGCCATTGCAGCCTGTGTGGGTTGGTGCTTGCACCTCTCACAACAGATATACGTTTCCTTATAACTGAAGTCACTACACTTAAAACCTATGTCACCCCTATGGCAGGCTCTTCAGTCCCGAGAGCAGGGTGCTTGGTTATAAGTGTGAGGGTGCCCTTGCATGAGCAGGGCACCCCTAGAAACCCTGGGTCTATTCTTCAGGCTTTGTAAGTGCAGTCACCCATTTTAAGAAATATAGTGGACATCAGTCATTACGAGATGTCTAACTATATAGTGGCTGCACCGAACCCAGTCATGTTTGGTATCAAACATGTTGGAATCATACCCCAACACTGATTCCAGTGTTGGCTGTATGATACCATGTACTGGGGGGATCCCTTGGGGTACCCCCCTGGACTACCGGTACCAGCCTTTCAGGGACTGACAGCAAGCTAGTGCTGCTGCCGACTACAGACACGATTCTGCCCTCCTGCTGCTGAGCTGAGCTCGAGCGGGGCAAGGTAGAACAATAGGTTTCCTGTCACAGGTAGGTGTGACCACCTCCCAGACAGTACTCAGTGTATTGGGCTGGAGTGGGGGTGGCTTGCCAGCGCTACCAGACTGCTTTGAAGGGCATATTTGGTGCCCTCCTTGCATACTCCAGTTTGAGCCAGTTCAGGCAGCCCTTGGCTTCCGCTCTCGCACGAAACTGGACAAAGGACATGGGAGTATCCTCCCCTCTGTCCAGCCCCTCCTCTGGGCGGGACCCTTGAGTTGTTCCAACTTTTCCCTTAGGGTACTTAAGGACTTATCTGTGGGTGAGTCCTCAGATTCGTCGTGGGACAAGACTCAAGCCTGAAATCACGTCACTCTTCGGCCGTCTGACACTTGGACTTCGCTGAGCTTTGCCTGGTACCGAGACTGCATCAAGGAGTACTCCTGCTGCTCCTGGTTTCGCTGTTCTGCAAGTCTACTTCGTCGTCTGTGTCTGTGCTTCTTCCAGGATTTTAACCAGACCTGTGGGCATTAAGGACACCCAAAGTAATCTCCCTTGGAGTAAAGGAGTCACTCCTCTGCAGTCACTTCAGCCAAGCTGACTGGTCTGCTGCTCCTGTGGTCCCACGGACTTCCAGAGGCACAGCATCACCGATGGAGGTTCTTCAACTCACTCGAGGCCTGACCTGTCCTCTCTGCAATTTTGAGGCCAGTATCCCTTGTCGGAACCGCTGGAACCGAACCCCTATGCACCACGCCAACTTGCCGTTGCCAAGGCTTGTTAGCTCTGCAGTCCAGAGATCTTCGGGCTACAAGAATCTCCAGCATCTCTTCCTGCCAAGTACAGCATCTTCACCCCATCATCTGCAGCGTGGGCATTCCTTCTTGGTGAGCTGCTCGAGGTCCTCTTGCGACTCCTGTGCCTTTGGCCTGTGGGTCCTCCTGAGGGTCTTCTCCAGCTTCAGTGGACTCCCCTGGACGGATGAAGAGTAGACATTTGACCCAGACGAATGTTGCATTAAGTGCTTTATCTATGCCATTAATCAAATGGTTTGACGCTTTAACAGTTCTAAGAAAGATAAAGGTCGGATGACATCTGAGTCTAAAGACAGACATGACAATGATTCTGCATATATCATGGAATACGGCGACTTTCACTGTCTACGTTAGGGAAAATGGTGACCTCCATTAACTAAGATGGAGTCAGGGCCTACATAAAATAGAGATGGACGTTGGGGGCTTTATGTCACTGGCTTTGCCAATACCTGTTTTAAGTAGGTTTCTTCCTAAATATGATGCAGAAACCAAAATCACCAAACTGGATCTATCATTTTGGATCGCTGAAAATATGCGTCAGAGCCATGCAAGGTTACCAACTCCCAAGTCATAGCAGGATAGCTGCTAGAGGTGGGAAGGCATAATATTACCACATGGATAACACATACAGAGCCTGCATCAAGGTTGGATAGATCCTGGGCCCAGATTAAGTTATTGGGCCATATGTATCAAGCTAAATTGCGATCGCAAACGCCGAAATTCGCAGAATTTCAGCGTTTGCGATCGCAATTTAGCAGTGTGCAATGTATCACACAAAAACCCACTCGCAAAATAAGGAATCGCAAAATTTGCGATTCCCTATTTTGCGAATGAATTTAAGGATTCGCAAATTGCGATTCCTTAAATGCAATGTAAGAAGCACAAAAAAAGTGCGATTTGGCCTTAAGGAATCGCAAATTACCACCAACTTCAAGTTGGTGGTAATTTGCGATTTCTTTGAAAAATGCACTTTTTGCATTTTTCAAAGTTCCTTGTGGCGCACATACATGCCCTTAGGGCATGTATGTGTGCCACATGTGCACACATGCACATTTCAGGGTGCAACAGGGTGTCCTTTGACACCCTTGAAATTACATTCGCAATTTGCGAGTACCTAATGGGTACTGCAAATTACGAATGTCTTCCCATTCATTCCTATGGGCCTCTAGGCCCATAGGAATGAATGGGAAAGTATTCCTTAATTGCGACTACGCAATTTGCGAGTCGCAATTAAGGAATGTCAGGGAATCACAAAATATTTGCGAATTTTTATCTACATCTCGTTTTGCGATTCTCAAATAGCGATTCTCTAAAAATCGCTATTTGAGAATCGTAAAACCATTGTTTGATACATATGCCCCATTGTTATTGAAGCCAACTGCCCCCCCAAACAAAAATTGCAGCTCTCCCCTCAATTTGTAGGCATTGTCAATTTCAGATGAGTGGAAGTTAAAAATTAAATTGAAATATGCTGCCTATCACAAAACAACACTAACAATTCCATAATCAGCATTTTGCGCTTTCAACTTGAATCTGCTCAGTTACATTTCAAGGTGTAACTTACTAACAAACCTGCCTCTTCTCATCACCTCTCTTCGTACCCTCATCGCAACTGACTCTTACTTTCATCCATTCTCTCACACCATTCACACCCTGGCTCGCATCCACTCCCTCATCCCTATCCACACGCACCTCATCATTTGCTCTCTCACGCCACATCCACTGTCTTTCTCTGCACCCTGTTTTGAGTATCATTAAATTTGGTAATAATAACACCTGCTATTTACTGCATTTATGAATCACACTTGTGTGATTTAAAGTGTATATTAAAATCACATTGTCATTATTGTTATTATCATCTCTATTATTATCTACTCTTGCCCTATATCAAGTTGTTTTCAAGAACATCAACAACAAAATTACTGACACAAAAATAGTTTCCAAAATGTTGTTAACAAATATAACACGATTATATACCTAAAATTAAAATCATAATAATATCAACATCAAAATGTTACCAGTAAAAATATATAATATACACAAAAATATAATATTGTAATAAAAGCACATATATTTATGTTTTAAAAATATAGCTAACAATATAAAAATTATGTTTAATAAGTATTTCTGTTTAATAAAATATAATTTAATGTAATAATTTAATTTTAAGTAAAATAATGAATATTTTGTAATTATGTATTATACTTAAAAATGATTACAAAATGCAGAAATAAATTAAAAAATAATATACATTTGTAAACATACTTTTAAGAATACATTTAAAAATGCATTCACACTTTTATCATATAATTTTAACTACAATAAGTTTTTAATTGCATTTTATAAAAAGTTCTATTAACTTAATATTACATTCTTACTTCTTTCACTACAATTATTTATAATTTCACAAATATAAACACAATTATAAATATAAACACAATTATAAAATATGTCTTTAAAAACATGAAAACCCTTTCAGAAATGAAAATATAGTAATTTAATATATTATCTAGAATTCTAAATAGATTTAAAAACATGTAAAAATACACAACACTCAAATATATTAATATACCATAAATACTACTAACATTTTAAAATAACTTTTTTGAAAATCATATTTATTAAATTAACTCCACCTAAACAAACATTGATTAAATCATATAGCTTAAGTAGGTAAAATGTACTTTTATAACTCCCGACCCACAAACATTGGGCAAAGTATGTTTGGGGGAGGAGGTAGTCAGATTTACTATCCTAATTCCATTCCCCGAAATATTGGGTAAAGAGTCCATATATGGTACTATTTGAATTCTACTCCCACTAACATTGGAGAAAATGCATATATTTCTTTTTTGGGGAGGAGGGGGGATTTGCTATTTTAACTTATGTAATTCCAGTCTCACTAACATTGTATAAAAATACATATTTTGGGGGGGGGCAGATGAACTATTCTAATTTCAGTTCCACAAATATTGTGGAAAGTGCATACATTTAGTGGGAGCAGATTCATTATTCTTATTCCAGTCCCATATATATTGGGGAAAGTACATAAACCTAAGGGGGTCAGATTTACTATTCTAACACCATTTCTGCAAACATTGGGGAAAATTATTATATTGGAGGGCAGAGTTACTCAGGTCCCACAAATAATTGGGACAGTGTATATATTTGTGGGGTAGATCATTTGTTCCATTTCCAATCCTACACACATTGAGGATAGTACATATAACTGGGAGGGTGAGGTTTACTATTCTAACTCTAGTCCCACAAATAATGAAGAAAGTGCATGTATTTGTGTGGGTGTGTGTGGGGAGTCATGTTCAATTTTCTAACTTCAGTCCTAATGGGGAAAATTCATATATTTCGGGAGGTGAGATTTATTATTACAACTCCATTTCCACCAGTGTTAGAGAAAGTGCATATGTTTGGGAGTGAGGTTTAGTATTCTAGCTTCATTGGGGGAAGTGCATTGATTTGTTTGGGGTTTCAGATTAACTACTCTAACACCAATCCCACATACATTGGTGAAAGTGCATATATTTGAGTGAGGAGTCCTCACACCAGTGCCAGCCGTCTGAGTATGCGAGAAGACAAGTCGATCTGAATTAAGTTAAGCATTACTGTCCTAGGACTTGCTTGTGAGCTAGGCCTTCACGGCTTAGCATTTGCTGCAAACCCAATTGAGGGTATGTAAACATCTTCCACCTAGCATCCCAAGTTTAGGTGTAGGACCACTAGCCAGCCCTGTGATTCCGTCTGCCCTGTGAATCTGAAGGAACACTGGAGGTAAGCACTACAGAGCGATTACAGATTGTCTTTATCAATGTATGTAGCCTGTACTCACAGGTGTGATGACGGTCAGATCGGGAAGATGACTTCCCCCAGCGCAGGGATGGTTACTCAGGATCACATCCCCCTCTTTAATGCCATCACCCAGGTTGCTGATCTGCGAAAATAGAGGAAAGGTGAGCCTCTGGTAAATGAATAGACCAATGAATTCACATAAATATAAATAACCAAAAATGCGAATTTACAAGTACATGGATATAAAAACAAATAAGGTTAGTCAATAAATAAAGGATATAACTTACAAATTATTAGACCAAGTAACACAATGGCCAATGTAAGAGTACATTAATGAATGAACAGATCAATGAATGAACAAACTCACACTTTAAAGCATAGATGAATGTGCTTGTATGAGACATTTAATCAACACTTCAGTACATGAAGGTACACCAAATGGAGCAAGCTAAATTACAGATCCCTTAGTAAACTTTGCTAGGCGCTCATGTTTGATTGGCTTGTGAGGGGCATTTGTAGAGTTTTCTCAGTGGATTATCTAAATAGATCTTGGGTCAAGGGAATAACATTAGAAGGTTCCAGATCCGGAGTTTATATGGTTCAATTGTGAAATTCCAATATTTTATACCTAAATAAGTGTTCAGTTTCAATGCGAGACTACCGATTCACGAAGTATGGCTGCCATGAATTATAAATTGACTTTTGTATTCCTACTCCTTGTAGTACAGTTCCAACTTTTGGCAGAAATCCACATGAATTGTCATTTTCCATGAGTGCTCATACTATACTAAATTTCCTGTTGCAGATTTTCCAGAAGAATTCTAAACAAATAAATCATGTGGATATGTTTACATTTTTGATTATTTCACCAAAAATATTTTCCCTTGTTGAAAAGTCCCTTCTTCTACACACCCCTACCCTATCTCACATTGGAAAGACATTTATTCCTGTGTTTATGTGCATTTCCAGGGTGAGACAATCAGAAAAAAAATTCTAAACTCCCTCAAGCCTGTGAGTTTGTGGGTGCTCAGTGAGTTTGTGGGTGTTTACGTATACAGTGGAAATTCCAGTATAATGGTAGATTTTCTTCCATCATAAGTGCACTTTATAGTTATATGATCCCAATAATGCGATGCTATAAATCAGAAAATGGAATTTAGTGTAAGTGTGCATTTTTGTTCACCTGATGTACACTGCTGAAGCACTTCTGAAGTTGCAAGGGAAGTTCATGCAAAATCCTCATGAGATCACAACAGACTACAAGCTCCCACAGAGAAAAATCCTGTATATGAGTAACCATTATGTTATCTTGGCAGCAGTTGTATTGAGTACCATTGATTTGTGTAACTGCACCTGCTATCACTTCCTGTAAAAATGATAAAAGACTTTCATTGCAACACATTACAGTTTTGTGACTTTTTACCAGAAGTATATCACGCGGGGGATACCTGTAAGAATTGGCAAAGTATAGAGGTGACTTTCATCGGTTTACCATGCACGAGACACTTAGGGCCTTATTACAATGTCATTGCAGAATCGGGACAGACCGACCTCCAGGCGGTCCCGGCCACAGCATTACCATGTGACCGCACATGGTGTGGTCGATACTCCCATTTCTCTATGGAAGCTTGTGCAGCGCCCATAAACCGGCCGTAACACAAGCTCCCATAGAGAAATGGAAGAATCTGTTCATCCCTGCACCGCGGGGCAGGCACCTCAAGGTGCAGGGATCAACAGGGGGCACCATAGGTGCCCCCTCGGCCCCCAACCAGAGGCCGCAGGGAGAAGGCGGCCCTGCTAGTGGCCCCCACAGTCGCTTTCCGATAGGCTTTCCATGTCAGAAAGCCCGACATGGAAAGCCTGTCGGACACTCACAGCGTAATCCCGATGGTGGAAATGCCGTCCATAGGGATTACGGTTAGGACTCTAACTGGTCGACACGCTCCTTGAGACCGTCGGAATCCAGCCGGAATGCCCGGCCGGTTTCACTTTCAACCATAATGCAGCGGTCGAAAGTGAAACCCACGTGACTCGGAAAGCCTCCGACCGCATCGTAATGAAGCCCCATGTATTGTTCTCTACTACCTTACCTGGAACTGGATGGTCTCTTGCATAGCCCCCAGGTGCACAGGTATGTGGGGTGCATTGGACACCAGCCCCCCATCCGGACCAAAGAGCGCACACGAGAAGTCTAGCCTCTCTTTGATGTTGGTGGAAATGGCGGTCCGCTGTAGAATTCGTCCCATTTGCTCTAGACAAAACAACAACAAAAAGACCAGAGTTTGGTAAAATAAAACGCTTGTAATAGAATACCCTGGGCGGTACTATTTCCAAAGAGATCCAATGTTTATGAGACTGATGACATCTTTTGGTCAAGGATTCATAACACAGATATAGACCCCATAAGTGGTTAATTTGTACTACATGATTTTCTGCCGACTCCATGGGGAAGCATAATGAATAGTTGACAATTTACACTGCAGGTTGAAATCCCCTGAAATGGTCCTCCCTTCTACATCATCAGAGGAGCCTCTGAAATAAAGGGGATCCAGTTATAGTTATGGTCCAATTAGTATTTAGGTTCTCAGTGGGGAGTAAAATCACTGCGTAACACAACACTAAATGGAGCTATGCTGTCAAAAAGAATTTCCCCTCCAACCGTCAAACATCCCTGGTACCCATGGCTGCAGGTCCTGTTGTCCTGGACACGAGGAAAAAAGTCATTTATTCTATGTGGTGGATAAGGCTGCACCAGGCAATGATCACCCAGTATGGATGTGTCCTTTATCAGAACACTTCTTGCAAAATGTGAGGGTGGTTTTACAAGAAGGAGAGCTGCCCACCTCTGCAAGTGCTTCATGTCATGGTGCAAGTTTGCTGAATATATTGGTATAACATCACCTTTTGCCTCACGTTATCTCCTACTTCCATAGTGAGTAGAATAAACTAGCACTATTTGCTGTGCCAGGACAGTTATTGTTTTACTAAAGTAAAAATAATACATCATGGATTACGGTTAAATTGGGTGGTAACAATAATAAAGTTTAAATGTATTACACATAAACTACAAATGTAACTTATGATAAAAAAAACATTTACCATATCAGTTATATGCAATTCAGTTACCCAAGTCACCAACCATTCTCTCGAATTCACTTCATAAATTTGACGATACTAAAACAAAAATACAATTTAAGTTAGAAATTATCTCTAAACAAAGAGCCAACGGTTTTGGATTGATGTGCTCCTGATGATAGGTAGGTTTCTCAAAGAGCACATAGGCCACTCAATTCCTACATAGCGTGGGCCGTGATCTTCAAAAACAACGCAAATGCTGACGTTTCTTTACAACGCTCAAGCTCTCTCAACATCTCTCTTATTCATAACCAAGTACACTATCTTCTTCTTTTTGGATGAACTAAGGTAGTCAAACATACCTAGAGAAGGAGAAAGGACTGGTGTATGTCCCTAGACAAGTCGATACAAAAGGGTAGAGCAGCAGCTCTTAACCTTTTGACTTGTGTGGACCCTCAGTGAATCATTACTAGAATCCAGGGGCCCCCACTGAATCATTTTTGGAAGCTGGGGACCCCTGGACTGAGCAATTCCATTTTGCTTCTTTATTTGTATATACTTTAATAATTTTAATTTATTAATTTTATTATTATTTAATTATGCAAAAACTTGTGGGCCCCCTGAGTTGGCATTGTGGCCCCCTAGAGGTCCTTGGGCCACAGGTTAAGATCCACTGGGGTAGAGGATGATTGCGGAAATGGGAGAAAATATGGAAATATTGAGAGCAAGCTAAAGAGCCTTGTGATTTCATTGCCTTTGGTCTAGGTCCTCGGTAGACCGTGACACAACAATGAGTATCTGTAATCTCACCTACATCACTATTTTACGAAACTTGACTGCGGTCTCACAAAACAGCGGCGTTTTGATGGGTCTGTAATGATCGTTCGCTGCTTGTTCTTCTTTTTTATAACTTGCATTTTGTTTCTCTTGATATGTCAAGATACTGACTATGTCAAGATACTGAAAACCCCACTAAAAGATTTTTTAAAAGATAAGTTATTCCAGTATGACTGAGGACCAAAAGCATTAGAATGCTATAAGTAGGCAAAAGACAAATTGTTAAACTGTAGTAGGAACATCAGATCCAAGTTCTCGTTATTAATACTGTATGTATGTATATGTTTATGTACGTATGTAGCATTTGTATAGCATGGAGCTAGCCAAAAGGCAGTGTTGCACTCTACAGGGTCAAAGGCAAGGATTCAGTCAACAAGTAATTGGGCAGGTATGCGTTTTGTGAATTGTTATTGAATAATAGTGTTCTTTAAAGAGTTGCGCGATCAGCTTTTTCCTAAACTGGAGCAGCGTTGAGGCAGTCCTGATGGAAAAGGGTATGTCGTTGCAGATCCTGGGTGCAATGAAGGAAAGGTACGTTGCCTTGTTTTTTCTTTAATAAACGTCTTAGCATGCAGTCTGATGGTGTCCTGGCTGCAGATGTGCAGAGAGCCACCAGAGATGGTGAGCTTGTCAGACAGATAGGCGTAGAGCTTTAGACCAGGCTTTGAAGTAGGATACCAGTCCTGCATCCTGGATACATAAGCGAATCAATAATACGGTGGCTGTCACGGGTCGGGCACCCTCTCCCCTCTGATGTTGCCTGAAGAGAACGAGATACGGGAAGAGTGGTGGTCCTCGCCCCCTGAAAACGGTCCTATCCTTTCCTTACAGCCCGAGAACTGGACCCCTGTCCCTGAAACAGTATGGTATGAGAAATCCCCTGACACGGGGAACTACACCTTTAAGGACTGGGAAGAACATCGTAACCCCGCCTGGTGGGAGGACGTCAGTGAAAGCACGCCAATAGGAGCTACAGCCCAGAATAGAAGAGGCGGACAGGAACCCGGAAGCAGGAGACACACGGAAACCGAGAGCCGAGAGCGGAGAGAAGACGAGACGAGTGAGGACAAGGAAGCAGAGAATGCCTGGAGAACCCCACGGGACGAAGAAGACCGCGAGACCGAACGAGTGCCTGGAGGCCAACGACCCCGCTTACCGCCCAGCCACACTCCAGGAGGAGTGTGGCTCTCACAGGTACGGAGCCGAGTAAAGGGTTGGGTCGGGAGGAGAGAGAGAGAGGAGGACTGAGGGTGGAACGTGTGGTTGTATAGGGGCGGTAAATTAACCAGTCCCTTCCCTCACGAGCACTCCCGTACTGCCTAGTATGCCCGACGACACCGACCAGGGTATCCTCACCTCCCCTTTTGTTTATGAAGGAATAAACAAACGGCCTGACACTTCGCTTTCTTTCTCTTATTCCCTTATACCCGGTGTCGGAGCCGCCAAATCGGACCCCGGAACGCAGCCCCTAAAGACCCCTTGGAGCAGAATACCAGAGCTGAACACAGCCCCGGAGAAAACCGGATAAGGAACCATACCTACGACAACGAGAACCCTTTTGACTGTCTTCTTTCCTTTATACCTGTATAAATTACCCTGGCATCCTTAAAAAGGCGTATATATCGTAAAATAAAGCCCAGCTTAAGACAATCAGGAGTGGACCTCTTCTCTGCTACAGACCTCCCTGAGCCGCCCCCGCGACATTTGGTGGAGAATGCAGGCAGTTGTCCATTGGAACTAATGGACGCCCTCATCCAGCACATCGTTAAGGCCCAGGACAAGTTGGGATGGGCAGTGGAAAGGCAAATGTCTTCCGCACAAGCCGACCGGGAGGTCTTTAAGGACACCATGGCGGCGCAGTTGGAAGGCCTGCAGAAAATCGCAACAGAACAGACAGCCGGCCCCCAGTCGGCTACCAGGGCCCCGAGTCATGGACCGACAGGGGTGGCCTTACAGAAATACATAACGGGTGAGGACCCGGACGCCTACCTCATGAACTTTGAACGTGCTGCCAGGGCTTGCAATTGGCCGGTAGAGAAGTGGCCTTTCTTTCTGGCGCCCTTACTGATCGGGGAGGCACAGGCCGCCTACCAGGTGGCCAATCCCCTTGGGAACACCCCCTACGAAGAGGTGAAAAAGATAATACTGGACCACTTGGGTCTGGACGACTAGGCGTACCGTATCCGGTTCAGGAAAGACAAAGGGACGCCGGGAGAAAACCCAAAGACCCTCTTTTACCGTCTCAAATTTGCAGCGGACAAATGGCTGAGACCCGACGAGAGCACAAAAGAAGACATCTTGGATAAAATCTATCTAGAACAGTTCCTGGAAGCACTCCCCTACAATACCCAACGGTGGTTGCGACAACACGCCAACCTCACCACAAAAGAGGCAATGGAAATGGCAGCCACCTTCGCAAGGGCCCAGCCTCGATATGGAGGCGGGGAAGCTGAACGCACCTACCGGCCTCTCCCGGGAAAGTTTGTGAGACCAACCGCTAAACCCCTTCACGAGAAGGCTAGGCACAGACATAAACCTCCAGAGATGCCACTACCAAAGGGACCCCAGTGTTACGAATGCGGAGACTGGGGACACATAGCGAGAGCCTGCCCCAACCGAAGAACCACAGAAGAGCCAATGGATATCGGATGTGTCCCGCGATCTGTCCTGTACTCGGCTGAATTGGGACCTGCCTTTTACGTAAGTGTGAGGGTCAACCAGCAAGTAGTCAGGGCCCTGCTGGACTCCGGCTGTAAACAGTCAGTCGTCCAGAGGGATCTGATAAGAACAGAACAGATTGTACAGGGAACGAGGGTACATATTAGATGTGTGCACGGAGACGTGAAAACCTATCCCCTGGCTACCCTAGACCTACACAGCCCAGACGGAGCCCTGTATTCGGTCAAAGTCGGGGTGATGCCAAACCTACCGGAAGACCTCATAATAGGGACCGACAACCCACATTTCCTTGCGCTATTCCTGACCGTCTTAGAGAAAAGGAAGGAGGAGCCAGGCGTTATCAGACACCCCGTAGAGCCCATACCAGCCCTGATCACACCCGAACCGTGGCTCCTGGACAAGAACTTCCGGTTCGCCCAATCGAATGATCCTTCTCTCAAGTATGCATGGCAGTCCTCCGTGAAGGACGGGTAAGACCTACCCCAACGGTATCCCTATTTCAAAGTACAAGGAGGACTGTTATACCGCGTAGGAGACAGGAATAACAAACCCCAACTGGTAGTTCCATCAAGTTTTAGGGACCAAATATTGTTCTTTTCACATTCGCACCTGACGGCAGGACACATAGGGAGGGAAAAAACAACCCTGAATGTCCTGAAATACTTCTACTGGCCAGGAGTCTTCCATGACATAAAAAAGCACTGCCAGGAGTGTGACACATGCCAGAAATTAAGTTCATATAAACCTCCCGCAGTCCCTTTACAACCCCTTCCTATCATAGGAGACCCCTTTTCACGCATAGGTATGGACCTGATAGGACCCCTCCCCAAAACACGACGAGGACATCAATATGCCCTGGTGGTTGTAGACTATGCGACAAGGTACCCAGAGGACTTCCCCTTAAGAGCCCCTACGTCCCAAGCTATAGCAGAACGATTAATTGAACTCTTCTCCCGCGTAGGCTTTCCCAAGGAGATACTGACAGACCAGGGGACTCCCTTTGTCTCCAAGTTGATGAGAGAAGTCTGTAGAATCCTTAGCCTAGAACATATAAAGACCTCAGTATACCACCCTCAGACTGACGGTCTAGTGGAACGGTACAACGGGACCCTCAAAAAGATTCTAAAGAAAATGCTGACGTCTGAAGGAAAAGAATGGGACCAACTCCTCCCCCTAGCTCTCTATGTGATCAGGAGTCAGGTGCAGAGTAGTCTGGGATGTACGTCCTTTGAGTTGCTATATGGGAGACAACCCAGGACGCTCTTGGACATGACTAAGGAGGCATGGGAGAAGGAGGAAGAGGAGGACACCCGTCACTTCCTAGACTACACCCAGAGTCTCCAATCAAAAATAGGGAAACTCCGAGACCTCGCATATTCCCAGTTAGAAAAGCGACAAGAGAGACAAAAGCATTTCTATGATAAGGGAAAAAGGTGGCGGACACTAAACATTGGTGACTGGGTCCTCGTACTCTTGCCGACCTCCGCCAGTAAGCTGAAAGCTAGCTGGATGGGACCCTATAAAGTCGTGGGCACGATAGGGAAAACTAGCTACAAACTACAAATGAAGCCGGGTAGGACTCAAAGCTATCATATCAATCCCCTAAAAAAATGGTTAGGACCACTACCCGCACCGGTCAGACTCACCGCCCCCACACACAACCCCCCTTGTACCGTAGACCAGCTGGTGGTCAATCCTGAGCTTCGGGATCTGGAGAAACGTTCCCTGGAAGACCTCTTACGGTCCTTCAGTGCCGTCTTCTCGGATCTACCGGGGAAAACCTCCCTAGTCGAACACGCCATTGTTACAGAACCTGGCCGCGTAGTCAAGCAACGACCATACCGCATACCAGCAGCCCGAAAAGAGGCCATAAGAAGAGAGGTCCAAGACATGTTGGACATGGGAGTCATCCGACCGTCCAAGAGCGAATGGTCATCCCCTATCGTCATGGTCCCGAAACCCAATGGTTCCACCCGGTTCTGTATGGACTTTCGTGCCCTGAACGCGATCTCGAAATTTGACTCGTACCCCATACCGAGGGTGGACGAGATGATCGAGAAACTAGGGGAAGCACGATACATAACAACCATCGACCTCACAAAGGGGTATTGGCAGGTTCCACTTCGGGAGGCCGATAGGGAAAAAACGGCCTTTGTCACTCCAGAAGGGTTATACGAGTTTACAGTCCTTCCATTCGGTCTTCACGGAGCACCTGCTACCTTCCAAAGGCTTATGAATACGGTACTCCGTGACCACCAACACTTCGCTTCGGCCTACTTGGATGATATAGTGGTATACAGCCCCACCTGGGAGAAACACCTCCTGGACCTCCAGGAGGTGTTAAGCTGCCTGACCAAAGCCGGACTGCACATAAACTCCAAGAAATCAAGAATGGGTTTTGAGAAGGTGAAATACCTGGGATACGTCCTAGGACACGGTCTAATAGAACCCCAAGAAGAAAAGGTAAAGGCGATCAGAGATACCCCCTTCCCTTCAAACAAACGGGAGGTACGCGCGTTCCTTGGTCTCCTGGGCTACTATCGTAGGTTCATTCCTCATTATTCAGAGATAGCCTCTCCCCTAACCGAGTTACTGAAGAAAGGAGTACCCAATAGGGCTCTCTCATATCCAGCTGAGGAAGCAGAAAAAGCCTTTAGACAGCTAAAGGAGGCCATCACCACCTCTCCCGTCCTGACCTCCCCAGACTTCTCACGTCCTTTTATTTTACAGACCGATGCGTCTGAGCGTGGGCTGGGAGCTGTCCTCTCACAGAGATCTCATGAAGGTGTGGAACACCCGGTCCTTTTTATAAGCAGAAAGCTGTTCCCAAGGGAAAAAACTACCCTACCATCGAAAAGGAATGCCTGGCTATTAAGTGGGCAGTAGACAAACTGCGTTATTACCTTGACGGTACACGATTCACCCTTTACACCGACCACGCCCCTCTCCAGTGGATGAGTAGGAATATGGGACAAAACCCTCGCGTACTGAGATGGTTCCTCAGTTTACAACCCTATTCATTCGAGGTTAAACACCGTAGGGGTATCGATAACTGCAATGCGGACTTTCTCTCGAGAATACTTCCTCTCCCCAATCGGGAGAATCCAAGGGGGGGGGGGGTATGTCATGGGTCGGGCACCCTCTCCCCTCTGATGTTGCCTGAAGAGAACGAGATACGGGAAGAGAGGTGGTCCTCGCCCCCTGAAAACCGTCCTATCCTTTCCTTACAGCCCGAGAACTGGACCCCTGTCCCTGAAACAGTATGGTATGAGAAATCCCCTGACACGGGGAACTACACCTTTAAGGACTGGGAAGAACATCGTAACCCCGCCTGGTGGGAGGACGTCAGTGAAAGCACGCCAATAGGAGCTACAGCCCAGAATAGAAGAGGCGGACAGGAACCCGGAAGCAGGAGACACACGGAAACCGAGAGCCGAGAGCGGAGAGAAGACGAGACGAGTGAGGACAAGGAAGCAGAGAACGCCTGGAGAACCCCACGGGACGAAGAAGACCGCGAGACCGAACGAGTGCCTGGAGGCCAACGACCCCGCTTACCGCCCAGCCACACTCCAGGAGGAGTGTGGCTCTCACAGGTACGGAGCCGAGTAAAGGGTTGGGTCGGGAGGAGAGAGAGAGAGGAGGACTGAGGGTGGAACGTGTGGTTGTATAGGGGCGGTAAATTAACCAGTCCCTTCCCCTCACGAGCACTCCCGTACTGCCTAGTATGCCCGACGACACCGACCAGGGTATCCTCACCTCCCCTTCCCTTTTGTTTATGAAGGAATAAACAAACGGCCTGACACTTCGCTTTCTTTCTCTTATTCCCTTATACCCGGTGTCGGAGCCGCCAAATCGGACCCCGGAACGCAGCCCCTAAAGACCCCTTGGAGCAGAATACCAGAGCTGAACACAGCCCCGGAGAAAACCGGATAAGGAACCATACCTACGACAACGAGAACCCTTTTGACTGTCTTCTTTCCTTTATACCTGTATAAATTACCCTGGCATCCTTAAAAAGGTGTATATATCGTAAAATAAAGCCCAGCTTAAGACAATCAGGAGTGGACCTCTTCTCTGCTACAGACCTCCCTGAGCCGCCCCCGCGACAGTGGCCTATGCTAAAACTAAAACTGGGAGACTGATGACCTCTGGACCAGTAATGCGCCAATGCAGCTAATCCCAGACCTCTGTGAATATAAAATAATGTTGTTGCTTACATTCTACTTTAAAAAAAGTTTCCAGAACATTGAACGGAAAGAGAATTTGACAGAAACAAATGGGAGCACCATACAAGAAGAGTGGGTAATGTTACCTTTTAATATGTGCTGAAACGACTGTCAAGAAAGGCCTTCATATTGTAAAGTAGGATGCATTATAACGCACTTCTGATTCAATGTGCGGTTCACTTTAGTCTACTGTCAAATGGCAAGCCTCAATGGTGTAAAAACCCACTATCTTGAGACAGTATTCACCTGCATTTCATTGTAAAATACTTTCTAAAAATCATAACGTTAGTTATTAGGTCGAACCTAGCAGCGCACATGCGCTGCTCTGTGAGGCGTCCTGTATTCACTTCTACAGGCTTTGGTCACGCCCTCGCTGTCGATTGGTTAAAGGTTGTGTCTTTCCGAAAAGCTTGTTTCTGTATGGTTGCTTAGCGTTACATGTCCCAACTTCTTGTCTCTTGCTCCTCCCCTGGAGTATTGGCCTGTTACATGCATCCTCGCTCTGTAGTGCTTTTCCCTTTGTGTTTGCGCACTTTTTTTTTAGGTTGCAGAGTGCACGTGCACTCTGCTCATTTTATTTTGCTTGCAGCACCGCTTCACACCATCCATGCTTGTTATTTTTGATTACCCCCTCCCCCTTCACGAAATGAGCCCTTTCCCCACCCTCCGTGCACAAACACAGCGCTTCCCTTCCGTCGTCCGGAGTGGGGTGTTTTTGGACACATGAGGGGCACGTCGGGCTCACACTTTGCCCTCAAGCTGAACTGCTCTCTAACAAAGTATTGAAATGTTGATGCACCGCCCCTTATGTTTCTGACTTCTCTATCCAGCTTCACAGCTTTCCTGCCGCTGGCAGAATGACTGCGAGTAACACTGCTTCCCACACTTGGAGCACATGACTTGAGACCACTTGGCCATTATGTTTTTCTTGCTGTGTCCAGTCCTCGCGTGGTGTGCTCATGCTCTGTGATTGTACCGAGTCCTCATGGTGCCCTGTACTAGTTGTCTGCAGAGTGATCCAGCCTTCCTGACGCTCCGAGGTTCTGCGTCTGCCCGCGGCGCACGCAGTGGGCCCCTTAAGAGGGCGGCCCCTTAGTGCCCCTCTGCGGCGTAATTTCCGGTGCGCAGTGGGCTGGGGACAAGAATTTATACCTGCCCCCACCCACTGGCCACCCTCTTTGTCCCCTACTGGACACGCTGTCCAGTTGGCATACTCCTTGTATGTGATAAACCTGCAGCAAACTTTCTCCAACAAAATCTTGTGTGGACTGTTTATTTTGCGCAGCGTGACTAATTACTGCTGAGCGGGGGGTTGCCGATATCAGCACTATGTTTGATGCTATTAAGTCCCAGACGGCGGTAGCAGCAGGGAAGGGGCGTGTGACCCACTGCTTCCTCGTTCAATTCATTGAGGCTGCAAGACTGACTGTTGAGGCAGCGGGAACTCAAGCTCAGCTCCACATTAGCAAAAAGTATTGGCGCACCCTTTGACCATCCCTAGCCACGGCGGCACCATCCCCGCCGGCCATGGAGTGGAGAGACAGTCCCATGGAAAACTGTGAGGCAGCCTTCACCGAAGCACAGAGGTGGCTGAAGGTGAGTCCCTCGTTACTTTAGTGTTTTTGTTTCCAGTTGTTTTGCGGCTTGTCTGCCACTAAAAATTGACCATGACTGCGCTGAGTGGGGTAACGAACCTGAACTTTTATTGCTTTGTGCATTCAGCCTAAAAAACATAAGTGACGATGAGTTTGTCCCAAAATTCCACTGATGTTGTAAGTTGTGGGGTACAATCTGATCACAACTTCAAAACATGGAGCCGTTGGTGGTGTTTTTTAAGTGAATGACAGTTGGAGATTTCGGTTTAAACTGTTTTCCATAAAATAGGATTTGAAAGTCGCTGTTATCTCAAAGCTGCCAAATGCTCTCCGTCATCAAGTTAACAATCCCTGTGAAACTTATAGTTTTGTTTATCATTACAAGAGGTGACTGAAAATACCCTGCACTCACCATGTTGGTGGTTACAAATCCAGGACAGGCCACTTGAAAGCTATGACTTATACGCGTTTCACCCTTCTTTTCAGCATGGGGGTATGGCCTTCCCTGTTTCCATTTCATTGTTTTTGTTGTATTAATGTTAGCTTAAAAATGCAAGAGCATTTGCTGTAATCCCTATTGCTACATGTCCGTAGCTAAATCTATTTTTTTTCGGAGCATTCTGGAACTTGTAGTATTAAATTGCCCATTATGAATGCAGGACTGCCTGTTGCAGAGTAACAAAGAACAGGAGGCGGCATCTTTGTGACTGATTTGGTAAAACATTTGGGTTCTGATCTAACTGCAAACTTGGCCAGTTCTAAATGTTTTGTACTGACTCACTTATGCACAGTTGTGGGAGTGTCACACCGGCACCTAAAGGCTGGAAGGCAGATATTCCTGTTTGTTCACTTGTGCTCTGGCGTTGGTGGGGAGCCGGCATGTTAAACACATATGACTATAAGCAGTAAATCATAGGCCATCAGTGAGCTGGGGGCTAAAGGTTGGTTTAAGCCGCCACACACCCAATAACTGGGAGGATCCACTTCAAAGGGCAGAGAACCATGCCACCCTCAGGCATATTTTTTCCCCCCCAGTATTTTATATAGCCGAACTTGACCCGCTTTACATGAGCACCAGTTTCGTTACAGATGGACACATTCATTTTTGTTAGGCGCGGGGAGATTAAGTGATTTGCCCAGAATCACAGGATGTTGAGCGTCCCTGCCGAGACTCGAACCCGTTTCCCCAGCTTCGAGGTCGTCCGCTCTAGCCGTTACCATTCTTCGGAATGGTAATGCACACAAAATTAAGGGATACTGTTTAATATTAAACCTGCTTCTTTGAACTATATGACAAATTAAAACTGAAACGTACGTTTTTGCAGTCAATTTTGGTGTAAAACAAGGACACTTTTTATTTAGCCAGAACTTATTGTTTCCAGATATATGTAAACTATTTCAATTTCATTAAAGGTTATTTTCTCCTACTTTCCTTACTCTCAAATATCAATGCTTTATGTGCATTTCATTATTTTGCAATAAAGCACTATTTTTTGTCCTCCAACAAAAAAGCAAAGGTATTTCTAGCCCCCAGTTCAGAGCATGATTGAGCAGAAGCACTTTCAGGAGATGGCCTCCTTTTATGGTGTTTGCCAGGCAGGACAGGAAAAGACAAATGCATATTTTGTTTTATGGCCTCTACAGCGAGGGGTGGTGGGGGGGGGCATAGGAGTCACATTTCATTTAGACATCACGGGTCCTCAAGTGTTGGAATGTGTCCATAAATGTTTCCAGGGGCAAGAATATACTCCTGAATCAGACTGCATGACCCAGTGTGTAGAAATTCTATCGCTATTCAATCCCTGGCGGCACAGCACCCAGGATAATATACTGCATGGCTAAACACTTGTAAGGCCCCAAAGGCTGCTGCACTGTAAAGCAAAGTACATAGGTAAAAGACATTGTCATTTACTCTGCCAATATCTCTAACTCTAACAAATGCGAGACCTATTGCATTGCAAATGCTGGCTTCCTAATTGTGTTTAATTTATAGTACAAAAAAAAAAATAGCTAAATGAATCATGAGACGATAGAGCCCAATAAGAGTTGTATCAATCAGAAGTATATGGTTTGTGCATGACAGTGCCATGAAACAGGAAATGGCCAATGTTCGGGGGAATTAACACCCTACACTAACATTTAAATCAGATCTGCTGAGAACATATTAAATAGAAGTGGAACCAACACACGGTCCTGCCTGACACCAGAAGGAGTGGAATGTGGAGACATTGAGCCATCACTGCCATCACTACCCCTGCATTTGTAGCCAAAAAGTACCTCTAAAGCTTAATAATAATGCTTAGCCCGCTAAACTGCATTGTCATGTTTATTTGTGTTAATGTTTTGAAAAGTGGAATACTCACCAGATGCCTGCCTGGCTCACTCAAGGCCTGAAATCTACGCGAGGTCGTCCTCCGGGATGTAGACCTGAACGCTGTGTTACTTCCAGGAGTTTTCGCTCTGCCGGCGCTTTGATGTAGGCAGTGAAGCTGTGTATGTGCTACTTGTGAGCCACGAAATAAATACGTTTGATTCTAAACTGCATTGTCCACTGGCTAGCTTGTCTCAAAGGCACATTCTGATAAATAAAATCAATAAATGCACAAAATGCTGGTATAGCATTTTTTATGTTCATGCTTGGCCAAGAGTGTCAAAGCAAAAGAGCATATCAAATTGGAGAAAACTTTCTCCGAAGCCTGTTTTCAGATCTGTAAGATATATCCTTGAACTGCTCGCTGTAAAGAATATCTGGAGGCAAATATTTGACCACTTATGTCAAGCTAGGCAATTTAACAAAAATGTGCTGGTACATGTGTAGTCCCTTTCTCAAGAACGGGGACAAACACATATTCTCACGAGCAGTTAGGCATCATGTTCACACGACCTAAACGTAGAAGTTAAAGTCCTGAGGCTCCAGCCTGGACTGCACTTGAATGCAGCAGCAGAGTTGTTTGTCTAATACTAAAATACTGCTTGGCAGTTGCGGCTCCTGGAGGGAGTGCTGCGGGGCGGGACGCCAATTGGCGATGCGGCGCGCACAATGTAATTCGTTTTATTTATTTATGTACTTACCTCCGTTCGGCCATATGCCGGAGTTTACTACCCCCCACCCTGCCCCTCCCCCGCCCTGCCCCACCGCCCCGCAGCACTCCCTCCAGGAACCGTGACTGCTGCTTGGGAAATGTTAACTATATTTAGGATAAGATATGCGTAATCAACACATTTTAAGCAAGTGCAGTGAGTCACGTAAAGAATACCTTTATGGTAAAAAAATTAAACTGTTTGTATCAGAAGGAATTCAACCATTATTAATCACTAAAATCATCACAACCTAAACAAGTGTGATCAGTGCAACTATTAAGTACATCAGAGCTTGCAAAAAAAGACCATCATCTGAAATCCAAAGGGTGCATCATATACCTCTTGAGAGGGTTTGTAGTGGCTTATATGACTCATACAACTAACAGGAGAACGTCATGAAGAGTGAGGACCATAAGCATCCGTGGTGTGCGCGAATAAAGGCTTCGGCCATCAACCTACTCTTGCCATATGTCACCAAACTGACCAGTGGGAAGCAGCGGGAACATGAGTAAATTATCAAGTTGAGGCATGGGTGGATCGACGAAAGACTCCCACCAAGTGCACCAAGAAGTAGTAAAAAGCTATAACCCATCCACCCAAATTTAGATCAAGGATTCTCCAGTCTATTGGCAGGCAGTTTATCAATCATGCTCTGCCATATCTCTCACCTGCAATGCTCATAAAACGGTGGGAGAAGATCGACAGCTGGATGGCGTCTAGTTCTGTGCCGATCACCCGACTCCTTCCACTCCCAATGGAAATCTTGATATCGCCGAACTCGGTCACTGCAGCTGTGCAGTCTGGCTCCACTAGTATCGTGCTGATGGATGAGAAATTTAATGGAAGGGAGAGTTTCAGCACATAGGAGTGCAACAAGAGGAGTACCTGAAGGTAGGAGAGCCAGGACAGATCCACTGCAGGAGAGGCCCAAGTGGAGACATCAACATTAAAAAGAGGAATATGAGGGCTCTGCCCTGAATGGAAATAAAGTGCAAAAGTGTTAAGTGGAGCAGGTGAGACACCAACATTGAGATCATTAGGTGGTTTTACTAAAGAGCAATACCCAGGAACACAGAAAAAGAGGTAATCAAGAAAAATGTGAAGCTGTGACAGCAGATTACAGGCATTAAGTGGAGTAGGAGAGAATGACATCACAATTAGATGTAGAGCGTAAAGCTGGAGAGGGTAAGAAAAAAGATGAAAGGAGTGAGGTGCAACACACTGACACCACATTATTTATGAAGTGGCGCTGCAGAGAGTGACATCAAGCTTATGGGTGTGAGATGGATCTGGACAGGGGGAGGCTGGGGAGCGGGACAAGGCACCTGAACAGACACAGGAAGTGGAGATGGAGGGAGTGACACTTAGTTAGAAGCAGGAAGTAGAGTTGGTGGAATTGGCAGTGTCTGGTACCAGAATACAACAATAAAGGGAAGGATAGGAGTGAAAGAGAATTTAGAGGGTTTATGCATTGCACTCGGCTGCCACTGCACTGAAACCCTGCTACTCAAAAGGAAGTGCAGCAATGCCTCCTAAGGTACTATTTGACTTTCCATTGGCTGGTGTGCCCCAAGCAGATTGCAACAGAGTAAATAGCTAAAAACCTTAAAATACAGACAAAGGAATATGTAATAACAGCTAAAAGGTGTAAGGGTGACATCAGAAGCAAAGGAGATTAAAAAAGACTTAACATACTTATAGGATTAAGGTATGTAGGGCCAGATGTACGACCATTTTTTTGCAGTCGCAAAGGGGATTTTGGCCCCTTTGCGACCGCGAAATAGGTCAGCCCAATTCACTAACCCTATTTTGCGAGTCGCTAATCAATTAGCAACTCGCAAAATAGGGTTGGCGACTCGCTATTAGGACGGGGCGTGCCAAGGTCTTCCCTTCCTAATAGAGAGTCCATAACCCATGTATGAATGTTTTGCGACCGCAATTGCGGTCGCAAAACACTCGCAGTTTACCATCCTTCTCAAAAGGGTGGTAAGGCACTCGCAAATGGGAAGGGGTCCCTAGTGGACCCCTTCCCCTGTGGGAATGCATGCACAAATATTTTTTAAGAGCAGGCAGTGGTCCCAGGGACCACTGCCTGGCCTTAAAAAATGAAACTGAAAAGTTTCATTTTAATTTTTTAAATGCATCTCGTTTTCCTTTAAGGGCAACGGGCTGCATTTAAAAAAAAATGTTTTATTGACAAAGCAGTCCCAGACATGGTGGTCTGCTGACCCCAGCAGGCCACCATCCCTGGGAGTGCCAGCCATTCCAAATGGGGTCGCAAATTGCAACAGCCGCGTTAATATTCATGAGGCATGCAATTTGCAGCTCCATTGGGGATCGCAAACAGTGTCTGAGACACTGTTGTTCATTGGATTTTGCGACTCGCAAATTGCGACTCGCATTTTGTCGCAAATTGCAAGTCGCAAAATCCAAAGGTCATACATCTAGCCCGTAGTGTATTATGTTGTGTAGAAAAAGTTCAAAATAAAGGCTTAGAGTGGTCCTGGTCAGCTTGTGGCCAAAGGTTTGACTACCGAAGTTATGATAATACTTTTGAGAAATTATGAAGTGACTTCCCTCAAGAGGGAATTGGTCTTGGATAATGTGAAGTGTGCTCAACAATCTGAATTTTGATTTATGGCAGCTCTCAATGAAGGGGCTTTGAAGCTAGAAAAAACTAGTGGGAGAAGTGGCTGAAGAAGGCCCAATTAGATTATTCATCCATTGGTTCCACACATGGGGTTTCTTCTACCATGTTCTCTCACAGATGGCCGGATAAAGGAAAGTTTGCCTATGTGAATGATTAGAACATTAGAATGTTGGGAGCTCCATTGAAGACAATGGAGTGCTCCGGCTTCTAATGGCCGGTAGAAACCCGGAGCGGCAACATTCCAATGTTTTTTCACAGCAACAGCTGTGAACAAAGGCCTCACGGAGCCCGAGGGGATTTCAACCCCCTCAGGCTCCATGAGGCCTTTGTTTTATAAATTAGAAAACTCTGCCCTCTAGGGGCGGAATGTTCTAATAGCCCTAGAAACTTCCGTAGGGGGCTCTACCGGCCATTAAAGGCCCACTCCGTTGTTAAAGGCCCGAGCCGAAGCGGGCCTTTAATGGCCGGTAGACCCTGCTACGGAGGGCTCTGAGGCTATAGTGTTTTTAAGGCACAGCAGGGCTCATACTAGTTTCAAGATGGTTTGAGGCTTTCAAATCACACTCACAGATTATTATCTTAAGAAAATGCTAACAAAATAAAGCTTCTAGCAAAATATGGTTCCTACTACGACCATTCTTAATCAAAACTTCCAACTATCACTGTCTTTCAGTCTATGGTGCACGGTTTTGGGAGCTTGTCTATTGCTCTTCTGAGACCTGTCAGGTAGATTGGTGTCTATTTAATCTCTTCTTGACTACAGGAACTGGGCGTGACAGCCACCAACCTGCTCTTTAGAGTTTCCAGACATTGCTCTGGAACACAGCAAGAGCTTGGTGTTCCCCCCAACTCTGACGCTGAAGCAGATTGTCACCCTGGTAGTGAGTGTGTCAAGCAGCTGGTAGTCCTACCTTGGAAGAACTCTTCAGTTTTGTGTACCCCAAAGATTGTCGATGAGATGATCTACAGTTTTGCTTTTGAAGAGGGAAACCACTAACTTGAATTTGTGAGATTTTACCAACAGTCCAAACTGGTGTGCTTTGTCACTTATTGTATGTTATGTTAAAACAACTTATAAAGCGCGCAAATACTCATAGGTGTCTCGGCGCTAAGTGCTAAAGAAGGTATGGCCTGGATGGAAAAAAACCTATTAATTGAAGAGCTATGTTTTTATTTGTTTCCTGAATGACAATAGAGTAGGACTGGCTTTAATCTGCGAGGGAAGAGAGTTCCACTGCTTAGGTGTGGCAACTACGAAGCGTCTGTCGCCCCAATTAGATCTGTAGGTTCTTGGGACGACAAAATGGTTAGCACCTGCTGAACACAGGGATCTGATGGGAGTGTATAGCTGGAAAGAATTCTTCAAAAATTCCGGCCCTATGTTATGAATGGCCTTATAGGCAATGCAGAGTGCTTTGAATTTTGTTCTGCTTCTTATAGGCAGCCAGCTGCGCGACGGCGCCATGCTGCACTTTTAACCCGGAAGGAGGCGGAAGAGCCCAGAAGAGCCCAGCAACTAGACCGCCAACCTCCCTGTGTACAAAAGAATGGCGGCAGAGAAAAAGGAAACAACCAGTACAGTTGGAACAGTGGGAATCTCTACACATCATGGCTGCTGAGAGGTTCTTTTGAAAAGATTCTCTATATTGCTTCTTCCATTTGGAATGCTTTTTCAGGGGGGCAGGAATATCCTCTTATTGTTTGAGAAGTCTGGGAGGAGGAGCTAGCCTACAAAAAGTGTTGCCTCCATCCTCTAGTGAAAGTCCAGCCCGCCTCAGGAAAACGTCCTTTTCTTCAAATGGCTTATTATGAATTATTCATGTTTATGTTTCGTGTTTATATTCAGCGCTCTCAGTAAACCCAGTCGAAGTAAAGAGACTGGGCATGCAACAGATTATATATTTCATCTGTACTTACCCATCCCCAACCCAGCACTGTGTTATAACGGGGACCCACCTTTCCTAGCAGGGTTGGAAAAAATATATTTCTTGACCAATCTTCAGGTTTTTAGTTTTTCTTTTTCACCACCATGTAAACAGAACATGTACTAGAACGGGCACACAGCCCTTTCCAGGCAAAACCCATTTTCAGGGCCAGGAGAACTATCAAGTATACCACCTAGGTGTCTACCCTTTGTAAAAAAAACTGAATTTCCACTGGTCACGGTGATTAAGCGTAACAGATCTAAAAGTTGAAAACAAATTCTCATAGTACCTAGCTAGGGGCTTCTGAACAGCTCTATTCAAGGTCAGCGATGTCTGTCCAGGAGGGCCTGATCCAAGCTAGACTTTCAGAAAAGCCACTAACTATATAACTACGTTCCATTTAGATAAACTGTATGCAAATTTATCTTATTTAAATACCCTGGAAATATGTCATGGCTCTGGCCCTGCAGCACCTACGCTGGACACTCCTGCTCTATGCAGTGCTTTACATCCTATTTCAATTTCCTGTTTGTCATCCCAGCTTATTGAAGCACTGGTATTAAGAAAGCAGTTCACCTTAGCCAAGTTCAGAAAGTTCTAAATTTTTCACAAACTTAAAGTTTCATGATCATGAGTACATCTCTCCCACTTACCACACATGGATGACTGTATGGAGAAAGCTTGGATGGCTGGCTCAAGGTAAGATGCCACAAGCTCCTCAAACTGTCATCGAGAGGAGTCACATGTCTCGCATATGAATAGATTAGGTGATTACAGATAAATGGGATGTTAGAGCAAATGTTCTAAAGATTCTACTTTATCTATGAAATGTGTTTCACGCTCATCTCTGGGGTCTAGAGATCCCGATGCCTCAAATGATTCATAATACCTGTTCTTGTCGATGATTATGGCAGGGCCGTGAATGGTGTGGTCACACGACAGGTCCTCCAGAAGGTATACCTTGGTGTCCAGGTATCCATCTTCAAAATAGCATTTTATGACCTAAGGAAGGATAAGACTTGGATAAAGGCATCTTATAGAAACTTTCTGTCAATGATATTCAGATCCAACAAGAATCAAAAATACTGAAATAATGATATACAGTGCATAGTGACTTCTACATAAGAATCAGACATCTATTTAGAGAACAAACAAACTGCAGAGGCTGCTTGGAAGCATGGGAATGTTTGGAAATGACACTGGTTAACAAACGAAATGATTCCAACAGGAGAGACAGGTGTGACAAATAGTTTGAATTTGTACATGTGAGTAGAAGCAGAAAAGGGCAAAAATAACTTTGGAATTGTTATACCCCGGTCTGCCTGTGCTGCGTTTCCTCTTGTCATCACTATTTTCCAATTAGACAGGTGTCATGTACTCTGCTATGTACTTTATTTTGCATGCTCTGCTGAGTATTTAATTTAAAAGGCATGCTATGCACTTTAGTTTGAGAGCACTGTAAATAAGTATGTTTAATGAAGTATCCTGTATTTTTGTTAAAACAATGCCACTGCTGAGCAATCAATTAAAGGTCTCCGTTTCCTCTGTCCTTGTTTTCTGCCAAAATGTCTGGTATTTTTGTTAGTACAGCAGCTACTGACTATTTTCAAACTCCTAAGTATTTTTAGACCGCAGACGCCTGTGAAGAGAGAGCAACTTGGACACTGTCGCCTGGAAGCTGGGGGCTTGCAGCCTCTTTTTGAATACCGTCCCTTCAAAATGATTTTCTAAAACCTTGAACCCTAGAACCAGGTCTTTCAGATGGTGCCGCCGAGCTTCCCTCGCCTTGACTATGACCATCACTCTCTAACAGCTGCTGCTCAATATCCCAGCTATTTCAGCTCATTACACAGACCTAAGGTTAGTGCACTAGCCAGGCGCTTCTCGTTTTTGGATTCTCCTTTCTTCAAGGACACTCCAACTGTGAATTTAAATGAATAACTTATAGCAGAAGAAAAAGAAAAAAGGATGAATTGTTTGAGTTGTGTGAAGTAACAGTTAATAGGACCTCCAAATAGACTCCGATTTCTTTCAGTATTTCTTGTTTGATATTTTTTCAAGGACTCACACCCAAACAACCCTCTAAATTATCCTTTTTGAAAAAGAGCAACTTTTTGCCTGAGTCTAATTTGACCTTATGGAGAGTAGAAAGGGAAACATGATGGTGGTCTCCACAAGTGGGTTTATGGATTGTGGAGGTAAGCCACAAACAATTGGAGGGAGGGCAAGGAAAGCATACTCAAGCTGATTGCAACTGACTGGGATGCGGCCTGTGGTAATTACCAGAGGCTGAGGTTAATTCACGCCTTCCATCCTTACTTTTTGTATTTTTTAGTGTGTCGCCCTGAGTCGGACAGGTATGCCCAGATGTGGGTCTGGTGCACTCTGTGTTACTGGAACCAAGCTATACCTAGCTGTTGCGCCCTAACTAGGGCAAAATCGGTCCTGGGTTGCTTGTGTTCCGGTTCATGGAGGACCTGGCTTGGCAGCTCGGGCGGGACTGTCCCCATTGGAGCAGGGTCAAGACTGATTTGCATGTAGCTGGGTCCAAACTTAGGTGGTATGGTGTGCAAAATAAGGATAGACTGGGAGGCGGTCCGAGTAATTAACAATGGCTGAGATTAATTCAAGCATTTCATCTATCACTTTTTGTATGCAAGCTGATTGTAAAGCATTCATGTATGGTTGCCTGAAGTGATGGTGATCTTTTGTCAAAGAGTACCTTTCCTGGCAGAAAGAATGCACCTTACCATTAGAACTTGAATGGTCCCACTCAAAAAATTCAACACACACCCATCATTCTTTCCACAGGATATTGTGGTACACCAGAACCATCGCTCTCTCTCTCAGCCCACTTCCCCCCTTGGTCAGTTGTAGGTGTCAGTCATCTCTTTTGGCACTAAGGATTAGACTCAGGAGGAAATGGTGGAAGATCTTCACTTCTGCAGAAGTCCTGGCCCCTGGGGTGATAGGAATGAAGGCTAGAATAACCTTCCCAGCTAAAGGATAGGAAAGGATTAGGATATAAATTAAGAGAGGCGAAGTGAGAAACGGGATGCAGGAAAGGCAGTCTGGCAGGTATGAGGTGAATTAGTCCAAAACACAAAAAAAAAAAAGAAATGAAGGTCTGTGGCAAAAAGGAAAAGTGAGAAAATAAATGGAGGTAGCCGGAAATGCAGTGGATGACCAAAGGCAAGAGAGATCACATGACTATCATAGGGATGCCATGTCTGCAGTAGTCTAGTGCTTCTCTCTACCCATCTATTTATCTATCTATCTATCTAGCTATCTATCTCTGGAATACACAATATATACCCTCTGTTCCAGCCAAAGCAGCATCGCCTGAAGAATCCTTGTTACCAGCAAATGTTGTGCCCTGAACAGCCATCATGCCTTCAGCTACCAAACTGAAGCGTTCTGGAAGTTTTAATCATAGTTCATTTTAATTGAACCAACTGACAAAAGAACAATTGGCAATGATTTGTAGAATTAAACCAAGATTCACAATATTGTGTCTTAGTGTTGGCTTTTTATGCACGTTTTCCCCCTTCATGAAACTGTCTTGGGTCTTTCTTATGCTCCTGTTTTTTCCCCATTGCCAGGACTGACAAACCTATCAGTACACCTGATGACGTAGCACCCGACTTGACTCATGCCTGAACCTCAAATAGATGGCACAAAATTTGCCTTCAAACTACTATGTTGGTCTCCATAACAAGGATTCTAGTTTCTAAATTGTGCATATCTTGCACTATGCACAGCTAGCCATTTAACCAGATTCATAGGGAGAAGGCCAGCTCCATGACTCTGGATAACATTGGTACACTGCCCCTTGGTGCCTCCTGCTGAAGGCTCACTGCTTATGCCAATTACCAAAAGCACTACTCTCCAGGATCAATGGGCCAGGCCTGCTGTCAGAGATCATTCTCTATCAGTCTTCCTCTTTGAAGGACTCCCTGTATCACAAGTCAACGCAGCTTGTATTTTTGAGTAGGTTGATGCAGAGACAGGACTGAAACCATGAGATTATGCTTGCTACTGCACTCCTCATACAGATCCAGGTCTCTGTGCCTTTCTGCCTACAGCTATCACATTTATATGGGCATTTACCTTACTATCTGTCTTGGCTTTTCCACCTTCTTCTATGCCCCAGTCCTTTGAGTGCTCTGTTTGTTTTATCAGATCCTGCATGTAGTTAGTTGAGTCCATTCCTGACTCAATATCTTTTAGCTCTGTGTTCTCGTCTGTCTTGCAGGCAGCAACAGTCTGATAGGATTACAATAGGATTACAGACACCCCCCACCAGTCTCAGACCTGAGTCCTCAGATCTGAGACTGGGGGGGTCTGTAATCCTATCAAACTGTTCCTGCCTGCAAGGCAGAAGAGAACACAGAGCTGAAGATATTGAGCTCTAATCCCAGGAATCAGTGGCTAACACGTTTTCCAAGTTTTATTGTCTCCTTGTGATGCAACCCACTCGTATCATAAGTCTGATATATGAGCATCTTGTATGGACTGCTGAGAAGGGTGCAGGCAATCAGAACACTAACTACTTGTTTTGGTCTGTATTGTACATACATTGAGAGTGGGAAGTGGATGGAGACAGGTAGCCTGTTTCGAAGCCTGTGCTGGGTGGGCTTAGTGGATGTGTAATACAAGCTTTATTTACCCGCATGCTGTAAAGTTTTATCAGCTGTTAATTGTTCTTCACATCATTATGGATCCTCTGCTTTGAATTGGGCCTTTCATTACATATCATGGAATTAACAACAGTCATGTCCAGAGGCCTTTATCCACTGATACAATCCCCAGCAGAGGACAATAATACTTAATGGTCACCCTAACATAGAAGAACTGGTAAGACAGTTCAACGTACAGCAGGAGTTTGACACAACTCGGGGCTTATATACAGGAAATGAATATGAGGCACCACTGAAAGGAGGCACGCACAGCGGTGGAATCCAGGAACACAGTGCAGTATCTGAGATACAAAGAGATAAATGCTGAAAGAATGTGCCAAGCCTCCAATGACCCAAATCAGTCAAATTAAAACCATGGTCCTGGTGAATGTGACAGTCTGCACATACTTTATAAACAGCCACCTCTAGGATGCCTCCTGCCCTCTCCAAGAACAGAGTGGTGTTCCGTTTGGGCTTGTTCTCCATCTTAACCCATGTATAAGATCTGTAGCTAGCAGTCACCACGCTAAGGTTAGCCCCACAAAGAGCTAAGCCTCTATACTGATGCACCCCCATCTTCAGAGTTTTAGCTTACATGCCGGTGGGTCAAGAAGTAGCATGTGCAGACTTGTTGGCTTCACTAAGGAAAGCTGACTTTACACCAGATTGTGAAGGCAGGTTCCTCATCACAATGACTGACTTTCCTTTGAAGGCCTGCAGTTGTTGTTTAATTGGTATCCTTGCACAAATGCGAAACAGGACGGTGTGGGTTTGAACTATCAGGGCATACCACATAGTAAGGTGGTTTTAATTTATTTTATTTTGCTGGGATTATTTTTATAGTGCAGACCTAACCCTAGACAACAGCAGAGTGCTCAAAACAGAAAAGAGACAAGAGATGATGGAGATCTCCATATAGGCAATAGAGAAAAGTAAAACATTTAGTAAACTTGGAAAAAACAGTACAAATAGTTTTATGTTAAATATTAATGTGAATTCATTTTAGATCTGTCTTGTAAATGTAGCACAAAATCAAACAAATGCTACAGCACTATTCACTTAATTTAAAATATAATTATGAAAATACATGAAATTCATTAAAAAGTTATTTTTCCATCGATTCATTTAAAAACATCCCTCCTAAAGTAAAAAAATATATGGTTTTATGTCTTAAGAAGTATTAAAAGTGATGTATAGAATTAGTTAAAAGCAATGCAATTATATTTTAATTTAAAAAAATTGGTGCATTAATTTTTAAATTCAAAAAGGTTATTAAAGTATTTTAAAATAAAATACGTTTTTTTATTCAGATTTATTTTTTAACATTCAATTACATATTTATATTTTCAACTAGTTTAATAGTTTAATTT
Source organism: Calotriton arnoldi (assembly GCA_963921515.1). Taxonomy (NCBI): domain Eukaryota; kingdom Metazoa; phylum Chordata; class Amphibia; order Caudata; family Salamandridae; genus Calotriton; species Calotriton arnoldi. Next base: position 626,539 of record CAWUFW010004392.1, on the reverse strand, counting down.
AATTTGCCATTATTTCCTATGGTATTTTATTTTAATACTGAGGGAGGTGTTGCAGTACCAGTGGCAGGACATGTGTGGTGCTGGACTTCAGCTCTGAGCTGCAGCAGATTTACTAATGTCCTATGTGGCTATAGTAACTTTCAAAATGCAGTTCGTGAATGGCAATTGACTTACTCTTTTGAGGGTGGGTGCAAGTCTTCCCTAACCCCCTCTGTGCTCCTCCCAAACCTCTACCATTTAATCGTAAGTATGCCCTTTTTTCCAGCCACTCTTCCAGTCCCACCAACATTTACTACTAAGTAGTAAACTTACATGTGTGAGGATCTCCCCTAAGAAACAACGGGAGAGGTGGATATTTACACTCATAGGTTTGTGAATTGCATTTTGTAGTAAGTACGTAAGCATCACTACTGTAGTACTACTTTACATACTACAAAATGCAGTTTGTGAACCAGGACCTATATTCCTAAAAGAAGGACTTAACCACATATGTATTTACCCAGTCACCTATGGGGTGTCTTAATCTATGAGGTACATCTAAACCAGAACTAGTATCACCTGCAGCTCGAGAACAGTATTGAGAAACATTTGACACTGAATTACACTTGCAGACATCCACATTCCGTCTTAAATTGCCAGAGATCAGCATCTGACATAAACGTCCACCCACTGAATTCATCTTGTTCTTTCACAGTTGTTATCATACACCTCACCTCCTTCTTGATAAACAGCAACCTTGTAAGGACCTTTAAATTTAGACCACTACATTCTCAACCTGGCTTAACTTTTACTCAGTCACTCTTAACAATCATCTTGTATTTAGGTTTTCACTTAAACTTGGTCCAATCTCAAAATCACCAGTCTTGTGTAATCAACCAGAAATTAACTTTGTGCCCACTGACCTGCCCCTAATGTTTTTTATCTGTTTATTGTTTTTTTCTTTTATGTTTAGAGTTAAAAAAAAGAATTCCAGTAACACAGTTTACAATAATGACATCAGTTAACAATTGCATGTTATTACTTTACAATAGCAACGTGATCAATTATATTGTTGGCAATATTTAATGGAAACTCAAAAAGACATTGCCACTCCGAGTACTTGTAATGCTAAGGGAAGACAGTCTGACAGGAGACATATATGCGGATCATAAAAAGTGGCACTGCAGCCGGCTGCTCCTTACATCAAATGAGCATTTACTGTTCACAACAGGCAATAATACATAATGACAGAAATAATCAGTTGAGTGTCTCAATCTAAGAACAATGAGAATGTGTGTGGAGAAAGAACCTTAATAGTAATTGTCATCAGCAGAGGCCTCTGCAGATAAGAGAGGTGGGGCCGGGATTTTGAGAGACGACCACGAGGGAAAATTAATTATTTAATTTTTCCTAGTGGTAGTCACTCGAAATCCCCCCCCACCCGGCCCCACCGCTCTTACCTGCAGCGGCCGCGGCTGACTGTCATGCCAGCCCTAGCTCCCCCCCCCTGCCAACAAAGCCTACTCAGTCTAGTTGCTAAGTGAATTACTCATGTCTGCCCCAAGCATCTCATCAGTAGGGCCATTATCAGGCAAGGGGCCACGTCGCAATGTGCGTCGCCTCCCGAATAGTCTTTGCAGGGTCGTTGGGCTTCTGGCGATGGGGGAGCATCTGGTATATTCGTGTGGAGGTCAGCTATGACCGCGTCCCAGCTACCGGCCAATGAATATTTATGGAGCCCCACGGCATCCTTCCTAAGTAGTGCGATGCTCTCTACTTGTGCCCAGTTGATGAGCGGCCACATCCAAGCTGTGAGGTGTGGAGGGCCAGGTGACTTCCATCTGCATGTGATCAGCCGCTTGCCTACAATTAAACCCAGATCAATGAAGCAAGACGTGACTTTGTGCTTTTTACCTCGCCGATATAGCCCGAGTATGCACACCTCCCATGTATGAGAGAGAGCTCTTTCAGTACAATGCACCAAACGAGCTCGGACCCCATGCCAATAGCGCTGTAGAGGCGGTCAAGCCCAGAGCATATGTATGATATCTGCATTCACCAGGGCACAGCGGGGGCATGTGGCGTCTGTACAGTGAAAGTATCTGTTGATGTTGGCCGGACTAAGGTAGGCCCTGTGTACGATGTACAGCTGAATCAAGCGAAAGCTGGCTTTGGGAGGTATACGAGTAGGACCTTCCAATATGGTGGATCACTCCCCATCGCACAGGGACGGGAAAGGTCAGCCTCCCATCGTGCATGCAGAGATGCAAGCGGTGAAACCGTGTGCGAGCGCAGAGAGGTGGCAAGTCAGTGCACTAAGTTCCTGCCCCATCCCGTGACATGTATGCAGGGTCGAACTGGGCATCAGATGTTTTCCCGGTAAACTGGAAGGGTGGGGGCTGGTTTTGTTACTGGGGGGGGGCCGGTTTTGCAGCGGTTCTGCAATATCGGCCGAGAGTAACAAAAGCAGCAAGCGGTCAGCTCCGACGCAGTGGTGCAGCATTGGAAGAGCATTGAGCCCAAGAGTGTCAAGGCTGGAGCGAATGACGTAGTCTGCAGCGTAAGGTAGAGACTTCGTCTGAAGCAGCGATGCCCCATCAATAAAAGTGCTGGCTTTCTCAGTGGCAGTCGGGCACAAGAGTGGAACAGCTGAGAGATGCTGGCCAAGGTCCAGGCTGGCAACAACGTGGCAGTATCCACTAAATGTAAAGCAGGGAGCCATCTTGACACCCATTGAAGTTGGGACACTAAAAACATTGCTCAAAGTTGGGGACCGCCAAACCCCCGTAGGCTGTCGGTTGATAAAGTTTATAGAGTGCTAAGCAGCACCTGGAAGTGTTCAAAATGAAGGTTCTGACCTCTTTCTCAAAAGAGCAGAAAAAGGAGGTGTGTATGTACAAGGGCAAGTTGGCAAAACAGTAGAGGAGACCATGGAGTACGACTGATAGAGGTAAAGTCCTCCAGAATGTCATCTTGGTCCTCAGTGAAGTGACAGCGCACGTCAGGTTACTGTTGAGGAGAACGGCAGATGAATGATAAATTTGGATGCCCAAATATCGAAATGTGCTCGGTTGCCAAAGGACGTGGGTAGCAGGTCAGTGTTCGGACCAAGGGGGGTTGGAGCAAGTAGAAAAGACAGGATTTAGCCCAGTTGACTTTTAGCCCTGAAAGGGTAGCAAAGTGTCAGAGTGCAAGCGATCCCATCAGGGATAGAAGAGATGTCCCTCAAATACATGAGAAGATCATCCTCATAGAGGGAGATAGAGTGTACGCCATCACCTAGGGCTATACCCCACTCCACACCCTGTGCGCGCAGATGAGCTGCCAGCGACTCTATTGCTAGGGAGAAGAGCAGTGGGGAGAGTGGGCATTCCAGGCAAGTGCCCCTGCCTATAAGGACGGGGTTCGGAAATGAGGAAGCCAGTTTTCACCCGGGTCAATGGTAGTGTATACAGTAAGCAGGTATATCGGGGCAGCACCTCAACTAGAAAGGGCCACTGTAAGGAATCGAAAGCCCTTTCCAGGTCATGGACCAGACAGCCTGCACAAGGCCATTCGATATGGGCATGTTCCATAAAATGGAAGAGCCGTCTTAAGTTAACCATGGTTGTACAGGCCGGAACAAACCCATGTAGGTCTCAGTGCACCAGCTTCGGAACCAGTAGAGCCAGAAGGTCCGCTAGAATTTGCGCCAGAATCTCGTAGTCTGTGTTTAACAGCACAAGCAGGTGGTACAGCCCCAAGGCCTCCGGGTCTTTGCCCAGTTTAGGCAGTGAGAAAAGGAGTGCTTCACAGTGAGCGCCTGGGAGGCTAGAGGTCTCCAATGCTTCTGCATATAGTGTTTGAAATTGGGGGGTCAGTTGGGAGGCAAAGGCCTTATAGAATTCTGTTGGCAAGCCATCAGGACCGGGGGTCCTGCCAGTTGCCAATGCACGTATAGCTTGCCGTATCTCAAACGGTGTGATTGGGTCATCTAATTCCACCCTCTGTTCGGGTGTGATACGGGCAGGGACACGGCAGTCAGGAACGAGACAATGTCCTCCTGGGGAGTTGCGGCGACTGATTGATAGAGGGAGGTGTAATTTGCGAACTAGCTCAATGTACAAAAACAGGACCCCCTGCAAATGCTCTGGACTCCAAGGGCATGGAAAATATACTGTAAACAAAAACACCCTTAGGCACTCTATATTTCATTCTACACCTAATGTTGTATATACATAATCAGGCCAAGCAACAAATAATGTAAAAACTTTTTAATTATCTTATAATTAATTACATATAAAGAATAAATACCATAAACATGCATGACAGACTGCTATCCTATGAGTAATCTAAGACAATGCATCCAGTGTCAATTTACAGACTGGTTATGCATATATAGCCAATATCTAAAAAGATTTTCTTCAGTTGTTATACAGTACTGTTAATATATTTCTTTATGTATTATGATAAGTGGTTTAGATCATAATTGATGCTTAGTAGGATCAAGTCTATGCGCTTGGCCTTGTGATTATGTATATACAACATTAGATGTAGAGTGAAATATAGACTGCCTAAAGTGTTTTTGTATACAGTATTGCACACTAGCTCACCATGAATACCTTGCTGAGTGTAGAGCATTTGGCCAGCGGCAGACCGACCTGCCCCTCATTGTCTCAAAAGGGAATTTTATGTGTTATATAACTGACTGTGTGTACATGGTGCCCACATTTCTCTCACTACTAACACTAGACTTAGAGCTTACTTTATTACATATCTGTACTGTAGTCTCTTTAGTCAACCGGTTTATCCTCTCCACTTGATCTTTTCCCTGAGGATTGTAAAATAGGGTACATGTATGTTTTACTCCACATACTTCCAAAACCTTCTTCAGATCCAGAGAAGACAGCTGAGTTTTTTTGTATATGACCATACAAGAAGCAATTTCCTCACTACTGAAAATTTCCCTCCAAATCGCAATTGTCAATTGAGGGGTCACATTCCACATGAACATACATTCTATTCATTTAGAATGTACATCTACAACTACTTCTGTGCATCTCACATGTTCTGGTAAGTACAAAAAGGGGTCAATAAAAGCAAGGCAAATTTTGTCCCAATTTAACTGAGGATCAACTACGTGCTGGTCTTGAATTGTGGTTCCCATTCCAATCTTTAACCGCTTCACAGCTTCCTTACAGATGTGACACTCTGACACCCATTTCTTCACTTGGTCATCCACACTCGGCCACCAAAACATCTTTTTAATTTGCTTTGATGTCATAGTCTGACCAAGGTGTTCTTTATGGGCTAAAGTTTAGACCTGAGATCACTAGGAGGAGCAAATCTCTCCCCTTGCATCACATACTCATTACACATCGTCAATTAATCCATAATGTTGAAAATGGACACACACCTTTCGGCATTACACTCTCCCTACTATATCCTTTTTGTATTAGAACAGTCACAGCTTTCAAAACATTATAATTTTCCATTACTAACATCCAATCATCCTGGAAGATATTGTTCCCAAAGCATCACCAACATTTGCCACCACTTACATTCTCAGTCTCAAATTCATAATCACCTCTAGACGCATCAGGCAAACGTAATGGAAAGCAGCTACACTATTCTTCCAAACTGGTACATATTTCAGTCCATAATTGTAAGACTCTAACATGGCTGCTAGTCTTGCAAGCCTGGCCAAACAATTGCCTGCTTCTCCTGGCTTTATGGCCTTGAGCAACGGTTTGTGATCAGCTCTCAAAATGATCTTAAGACCCCGAAATATAGATGCAGAAACATTCAATGACTCAGGCAGCTGCTAATGCCCCCTACTTTATGATAGAGTAATTTCTTTCTGTGCTAGACAAGGAGTGAGAGGCAAACACCACTGTTTTCTCTTTGCCATAATATATCTGTGAAAGTACAGCCCTGAGGCTCCCAGCACTAGCGTCCACAGTAGCTATGGTTCATAGACCCACGTCAAAGGTAGACAATACACCTGCACCAGCAACAGCTGGTTTCGCATCCTTTTTGTTGATTTTCACTCCACATAAACAGTTTCGCCTTTCTTAAGAGCACTCTTCTAAGTCTTTTCTGCAAAATTAAGTCAAACATAATATTCAACATGACCCATGAAAGATCTAGGCTTATCATAGTCATCCGGAATCACTGCATTGACAATAGCACTTATAAGATCTGATTTTGGCCTAACACAAACTGCGGAAATCAAATATCCCAGTCATTCTACCTCCTATTCTAAAAAATTCAATTTCTCTTTACAAAGCATCATACCTTTGAGGCAGAAAGTCTTCCTAAAACATGTTCAAGAACCTAATTGTGTTTTTTGACCAAATCACCACAGATTAACATGCCATCTTGAAATAATACCATATTTTTCAGATTGTTAAGGACATTTGTCATCGTTCTTTGAAAAACATTCACTAATGTGAATTGATACACCCCTTCAGTAGTGACAAATGTAGTTAACACCTTTAATTCCAGTTGCAATTTATTTTGATGGTAAGCACTTCTCAAATCTAACCTAAGGAGTATCTACCACCAGTTAATATTAAAATCATTCAATTGATATTAGGAAGTTGGAAACAGTCTATTTCTATGTTGTAACTGAGGCTGCAAAGGGCCACAAAGAACCTCAAGCTCCAATTTGAATTCTTGATGATTACTGCAGGAGAGAGCCATTCCACGGCATGTACTAGTTCTATAATCATCTGGCTCAGCAGGACATTCACATCACTCCTAATGATGACTGGAATTCTTCTGGCCTTTTGCCTCACAATTTTGTGAACATATTCTTTGAGGAATCCCAAATTGTCTTCAAACACTTTCATATTTTTTTCTGACTCCTTACAAGTCTGCATCACCTGCTACCATCACCTGATCCATTCCTCTAGGAATATGACGATCTACAGGTCATATTGATGTATCCAACCGAGGACTGGTGGCAAGATTTTCCCTTCACTTCACGATCTTGACTCTTAATCTGTGCCCACATGTATTTCATCACAACTATCTTTGAGCATTGATAGCCTTTGGGATATCTTTTGGATTTAGATTCACATCTAGCTATGTATTCCCAAACAAACTCATGGGATAAATCATAAAGAACCTGGACCAACCATCAATAAGATCTTTTCGTCTGCATCAGAACAAGTTTTTCAGTCTGTTTTTTCTTCCTTGATTGCTCTCACCTCCCTTCACATTCAGTAGTCTTGGTATGGCTTCCTCTGCATTGTTTTTTGAGTATCCTGTGTAAAAGATGCTTCCACATCCATGACACTGCTTTATTCATGCCCTTTCATTAGCATAGGCGGTCATACCTGGTCTAACCTTATTATTATTATTAATGTAAATGTCTTATATAGCGCATAGCTACCCAAACAGCGCTGAACAAAGGTAGGGAGCTCATCAGGTCACACAGGAGTAAAACCAGGCACGCTTTAAGACTTTTAGGAAAGCCAGTTAGAGATTGGCAGCTTCTTAGAGAATTGGGCAATGCATTACAGAGCTTGGAGTCTAAATACGAGAACGAGCGACCACCCATGCAGGCTTTTTTGATTCTGGGGACATTATCCTATAATTCATACTAGAATTAAACATTGTCATTTTCCTTGCCACAGCATTAGCTTCATCCTGCATGTCGTCAGTTATAGACACTTCTAAACTTTTCTTTACATCCCTGTTTTGAAGCTCCCTCATTCATATTTCTGATTCTTCCAATACTGTTGGAATTGTGATGGCTTTTTTAAGGATGAATTGCTCACAGCCCACAAACACTCTTGCACTTTCTTAGTAGTGTATTGCGCATGAGTTGATTTTTATCAGCTTGTCTTTCATGGAACGAAATTGACAATTGATGGTGAGTTTTTTAAGTTTGGCTACAAATGTATCTACTGTCTCTCTTGGTTTCAGTGGCTGTGTATAGAACTTGTGTCAACTCATCGCAACATCAATGGATTTAGCAAATATTGTTTCCAGGTGGATTTTCGCTTCTTAATCAACATCTTGAATTATGTCCCCTTGTGAATCTGTAGTCTGATGGAGGTATTTCAATATATGTTGTCATTTCTTTGCCAAGAGTAAATATAATAAAACATTTCTTCTGCTATCTGCAAAGTCAAATCAACCATTGATTCAATGTAATTCTCAAAAAAGTCAATTCACAGCAGGTTGTGGCAGGAAGCTGGGTGGGTTGATAACAGCTTATAAATATTCATGTTTGTATAAGAATTATTTAAAGAAAAGATATGGTCTCAAAGTTTGCCAAAATATTTAAACTAGTAGGTGGCGCTGTCCAGTTAAAATCAAAGTTGCCACTCCTATTAAGGTTTGTGATCATGTGCATCATTTTCATCTTATAGCTGTAAGAAGATTGCCGCTCAAATACAGGAGCCGTTGTGTGGCATGTAAGCCGCAAATTGTTCATTCACTGGTGGAACAGTTATGATGTACTTTAAATGAAACAGGAGTCTGGGGCTGCCTTTTCGCATCCCATGATGATCAGCTTGAGTGCCTCACATCAGATTCGGCTCGCAGTGGATGGGATGGACCGGGCTTGTCTAAGAGGGCCTTTCAACGCGGAGCTTGCGCTGGTTAAAATGGATCACGTTTAGCTTAGGGCTGAATTACTGGCTACATTATAGTAGTATCAGAGCGCAGGGTGGTGGAGGTCAAATGTAGCAATGAAGTCCTCAATTAAATTGGTATCAATATACCAATAGGCATATCAGCGCTGCAGTTGAAATGGTAACGAAGCGTGATTCCAAACTTTCACCATCAGGGTTGTACTGGGTGCCGCTGGCCACATTGTTGCCGAAATGTTGTAAGGGTGACAGGTTTCAAAGAGAGTAGAATTCAATGAAGATTTTATTAAGGCAGAACCCTGTGATGCTCCTCCAGGCCATGGGCCAATCCAGCAAATGTCTATACCTGGTTCCAAAGTAAATGACCATGGAACCAATGACCTAGTGAACATTCTGCAAGTCTTAAAGACACAACACATAACAAAGACAATTCACCAATAAGCCTATGATACACGAAACTACTTCCAAGTTTCCTCGACTTCAGACATCCAACACCTCAAACACCACCTGGACAGCATCCAGCTCTGAACCTCAACCTATCCAAGGCAGAATTCCTGTTATTTGCCAAAAACAACAAACAAGAAAGAACGCAACCTGGCTCAATGACAAGAATCTTGAGGGTGTCAAACCCCAACTTTTACTGAATGGCAAGTCACTTGGATTCACCCTGGACACCAAACTCACCCTCAAGGAACACATTTCCAAATAAGCAAAGACGGCCTCGTACCAGCTCTCTCTTCTAAAGAAAGTCAAACCGATTCTTCCAGAATGTGATTTCAGAACGCCAGTTGACACCCTCATGCTCTTCATCTGGGTGGTGGTAACGCCCTGCTCCATGACTTCCAACACTGGCACTCCTTGAGAGCATCCTTCACGCCACAGCATGTCTTATCCACTGGATGAAGAAATATGATCACATCACCCCCATCATAATTGAAATGCCATTAGGTACCCTTGTAGGCCCGCACCATCTTCAAAACCAGCAACATCATTTACGAAGCCAGCAGAATCAGCACCCTGCTTATCATGCACACAAGCGCACCATCTGTTGGTTCTCGGCAAACCCACAGCCTGGACACCATCAGACTGCAGACTAAGAAGTGTAGAAAAGAAAAAAACAAGACAACAGGCTTTCCCTATCTATGTACCTAGGATCCTAAACAATATCCTCATCAGAACCACCCCAAAACTGCTCCAATTTAAGAAAGAGTTGAAGACGCACTTCCTAAAGGAAAACTACATCACAATGTGGTAACTGTACACAAACCAGCTACCTCCTATGACATGTTGACTTTATACTTCTTTGACCCTGTGCAGCACTCCACTGCATTTTGGCTTTGTTTGCACTACAGAAACACCACTTACACATGCAAAGATGTAGGCAGTCTTTAGGACTCTTTAGGTGAGAGAGACGTGCCAAACCAATCTATCAGTTTCTCTGCTACATCTCATTATATGTGACCAAGAAGGAATGTTGGTGGTAGGTCTCTAAAGCAGTAGGATTAATCTGTGTATTATCAGCAACATTCGGATGCCATTCTCCCGAAGGTTTAAAGAAGCCATTCAGTGTAAGGAAAAAGGAGCTCTCTTTACTAAGTCCACCAACAATAGGCATTGCAGAATGTTGCTTTGATTCAGGATCTCACCTGAGATTGTGGGATGTATTGTGACATCACTCACAGGATGGCACAGGTACCACTTGGGTTACAGGAGGAAAACATTTTGGAAGCACCATCTAAAGCAGAATATGCAGCAGGTTTGGATGAGCCATTAACTGAACTATTCTACAGAATTAGCGTTTGTGGTGGTACGGTTCAGCCTCAATGCTGGTAACAGATCGATCACCACCACTACTCTGGGAAACTTCAATTGGGACAGTAAAATGGGGGCTGAAAAAGCTTCACAGACTTGTGGTAGAACCCTGAAAAAATGGAGTAAGATCTGGCTGTCAATTTGAAGACTCAGGAGAAAGAAATGCGAGCTCATTTTGGGCACCGATCTCATTTTATTTTTAATTTATTTTGCATTCTTACAGAGCACTCTCAACCACAACACTGTACATTTAAACAAAAATCCATTGCATCATTATGAGAAACATGAAAGTACTGTTATACATCATGCAACCATATCATACAGACACATAGGTGATACATCAGAACAGACAGGCGCAGGCCCAGACGTTGGGGGAAAAGAAAGAGAAACACTAAGGTTCCCAGGACGCAAACAATGAGTCCAGGAGCACTCTTCCAGGTGCTCCTGGACTTCTAAAGAGTTCTATGAGTTTGTGAGAGCCCAGACATAAAAGAGTTCACTCAACTCTGATGCCAAGGATGGCGGCCCCTGGCAACCCAGTAACAAAGGAGAATTGTATGTGCATTTTAGTATTGGGAGAGCGCAAACCTAGCTTGAAAGCAATGGAGGGATGGACGTTGCTCTGGGTCACTTTGCCTCTAGACAGCTCAGTAATGAAGGAACAGTGCGCAAATATGATCAATGGTGACTCCCAAGAGTAAAGTAATGAAGAATCAGTGCCCGACTGCATATCAATGATGAGGCCTCTCGAGAGCCCAGTAATGAAGGAACACTACTAGAGTCTGGCGTAGATCCCCATGGCTCTTCACAGCCCCTAAAACATAATAATTGTTAGACCTGACATCCTTGGTGTGGTTTTCCTACAAACCTTTCACCTTTACTCCTGTTTTGCTGAATTCGTTTTTGTTGGCATTAGGACTCTATGCACTTTACTACTACTAACCAGTGCTAAAGTGCTACACCCAATAGCCACAATTAATTTACCTACAAGTCCATAGTAAATTGTTACTATATGTACCCAGGGCCTGTAAATTAAATGCTACTAAAGGGCCTGTATCACTTATTGTGCCACCCACCTAACTAAACTTATGTAGCAGCCTGTGTGTAGTTTTAAACTGGCATTTCGACCTAGCAAAATAACCCTTCTGCCAGGCCTAAAGATTCCTTTATAATACATATGTCACCCCTGGTGTAGGCCCTAAACAGCCCATACAGCAGGGTGCACTGTATTTAAAAAGCTGGACTGTACTTTTAAGTTTTACATATACTGGAAGTGAAAAACTCTTAAATTCACTTTTCACTACTGTCAGGCCTACCTCTGTCATAGGATAGCGTTAGGTTACCTTATTACATTTAATAAGTGATGAATCTTGTTTGGGAATAGTTAGAAATATTATGTTTGGTCTCTAATGAATTTTAATTTAAAACCATCTTTAATGGTAAAGTCGAACTTTAAGTCACAATTCTAAATATGCCACTTTTAGAAAGTTGGCATTTTCTTGTCCTAACCATTTGGTACCAGCAGCCTGTTTTCTGGTTCACATGACTAGGTGTAGTTGGCAGTTGGCCTTTGTGTATTCTTCCCAGACAGCATCACAAAGGGGGACTGGGTGTTGACAGGATGGGCCATTCTGACCTGATGGGAGGGGCGGAGCTGTCACCTAACACACTTGCATTTCAAGGGAGCTGCCTCAGCACACACACAAAGAACTTCACACTAGCCTTTAGTGATTTCAGACATCCTGGGACCAGGGTATGGGAAGGAAGAAAATTCCAGAACCAGATGTGGGAGGAGTCTAGAAGTTTCTCCCAAGTTAAAGCTGGCCTCAGGAATAAATGTTGGACCTCAAACCAACTCTTCAGATCACCTCTGGACCTGTGGAAGACTCAGGAAAAAGGACTGCTCTGCTGTTCTGCTGCGGGAAGAACTGCCCTGCTGTCTTGCTGCAAGAAGGAAGACTGGACCTGCTCCTTTAACTCAAAACAATCAGAGTGAATCCAAGGCCTCGCTGATTGGCCTTCTGTTCTGAGCTACAGGGACAGACCAAGCTCCAGCGGCCTGTCCTGCATCTGCCCAGACTCAACTGGACCTGCCTGTGTCCTGCTGCTGGCCTTTGCTGAAGTAAGTCCTGATCCCCAAGAGGTGTCCTACCCCCAGGCCCTGGACACTAGGTTGACATCAGAATGCACTCCTCCTTACTGAACTGTAGGTTCCCTCAGAACCGATGCAATGCAACTCGATGCAGCGCAATACAAGACTTCCCAGCACCTTGCAGCTCCTGATCGGCGGCCTCACAGGAACCGATGCCGCTAGCTGTATCTCAATGCAGGACCAAGCATCACAGCATCTCGTAGCTCCTGATCAGTGGCCTCATCGGAACCGACACAGCACAATGCATCTTGACGCATGACCTCGCATCGCAGCACCTTGCAGTTCCTGATCGGCGGCCTACTCAGAACCAACGCAGCGTGGAATATCTCGACGAAGGACCTCGCATCTCAGTCCAAGTAAAACCAGGTACACTGTCCAGCAGACTGAACTCGCTCTTGTAACCAGCCCGCCCTCTGTTGTAGTCAGCTTGAACTTGTGACTTTGTCCTGGTCCGGAGCGACTATATACCCACAATTGGCGCTTTGCACTTTTTGGGGCTACTTTTTCCAAAAACTTTGAAATTGCATATCTCCAGTTCTACTGACTGGGTTGGATATTTTTTATTACAATTTACTCTATTTTTCTAGATTGGTGTGGTCGTTTTCTTGTGTTTTCACTTCATTACTGTTTGAGTGCTGCATAAATACTTTACACATTGCCTCTCAGTTAAACCTCACTGCTTTTATGCCAAGCTAGTAGAGGATTAAGCACTGGCTAATTTAGTGATTGCTGTTGTTCACCCTCACAAGGATTGTGGTTGTTGCTTAAGTAGGGGTCATGCACCTCTCAACCAAAAACCCAATTTCTCATAACAACTTTCTTCAACAATGGGGATACGGAGTGAAGTACTTAAGGATCAGTGCCTGTCTCCAGTGCCAATGTTGGCGGCTCCTGAGAGAAAAGTAATGAAGGAAACAAACTAACTACGGTCCAATAATAAGTGGAAGTGCCTTCCAAGAGCTCAGTAATGAAGAAACAGAACCAGACTCCAGTTACAATGATGGTGGGTCCTGCGAGCGCAGTAATGAAGAAACAGTACCTGACTTTTTCAATGATGATGCCTTCTGAGAGTCCAATAAGAAAATTTGACTCTATCACCAACAATGGTGGCTCCTGATAACAGTACCTAATTCTGGTCCAACTATTGTTCCTCCAAAGATTTCAGTAATGAAGAACAGTGCTCGACTCCTGTGCTAATGATGGTGGTTTCTGAGAGCATACTAATGAAGGATCAGAGTCCGACTCTGGTGCCAACAATGTGGCTCCAGAGAGGTCAATAATGAAGGAACAAATGCCCAACTCAAGTGCCAACGATGGTGGCTTCTGAGAATGCAGTAATGAAGGAGCAGTTTTTGACTCTGGTCCATCGGAGGTGCTTTCTGATAACCCAGTAGAGAAAGAACAGCGTCGAGCTCTAGTGCCAACGGTGATGGCTCCAGAGAGCGCAGAAGTGAATTAACAGTGTTTGACTCAGGTCCAACTGTGGTTGCTCCTGAAAGCACAGTAATAAAGGAACAGTGCCTTACTCTGGTCCAGCGTTGGTACCTCCCAAAAGATCAGCCCAACCCGGTTCCAACGATGGTAGCTCCAGAGAACACAGTAACGTGTTCTCTGTGGCCTGTTTTCCATCAAGGATTTTTTTTTTTTTTTTTAAATGACCGCTTTAATTAAAAGTCCCAGAAGGCCACCATCCCTGTTATGGCAGAGATTCATATTGGGTTGCAATTTGAGACCTACCTTATTAAGGTACGTTGAATTGCGATTTACTACAAATAGATTTTTTATAAGTATATAGGTTAGTTCGCTAAAACAGAATGTATTCAGTTACAGTCGGAACTCTATTTACGACCACGTTTACTGACTTCGTACATTTGGCACAAAGTGAGAAATGGCAAGGGAAACCATGCTGGAATATGGACTGATGCCAAAGAGGAGGGAAGATGGATGCACAAAAAGAGTAGTTAGTAATATAATGAAGCTGACAATGGCTAAAAGAGAGGTAGGAGTGACAGTCGGAGGGAGCATGTATCAAGGTTAATGCTTCTTACTGTCTCAACTTTAGCAGGTTTCCCGCTGGGCCCCATTTTGGTTTCGCAGCGTATCCCGGTGCTGCCGGTGCCTCTCACTCTTATGTCATCAACCATGATCATCCGCTCAGGTATTGTGAAGCCGAACTCCTTGAAGTACCTAAGATAAGTACAGAGAGAAACATGTTTCAGCGACGGAGGATCTGATGCACAGGAGGCCAGGCGTTTTTTCGCTGACGGAAAGAGCTATGGACTGGAGTTGCAAGTTTCCAGAGGTATGCAGCTAGCTCTATGCCTATCTACTCGTTTTACTCAAGTTTGAGTATTGTGAGGGCAAGTGTCACACAACAGCAAAACATTTTCACCACAACAATCAAAATCACTAGCTCTCAGTCAACCGTCTAATTGTTACATGGTTTGCATTTAGCTTCTTTAGTTTTCATGTTAACTTAGCCTCATTTTCTAATGGTGCGTTGTACATGTTTTTCTATTGCAAGAATGGCCTTACACACATTTCTTTCAGATAGGCATTGACGGCCAGTAGTCTGCACAGTTAGTTCCAGGGCTGCGCAAATTCAGAACATGAGGAATTGTTTTATTTTCTGTGCTCACAAAGAGACGACTCTACAGCTTCAGTCTAATTAAAATGTTGTCCTACACCTTTGACACAGTTTGATTAGTCTTAAATCGCATCCGTGCTGAAGTCAGTGAGAGGTTCACTTCTGCCCAAAGTAATCACAGAACGCTGCTGAGAGAATGCAAGTCCGCTGTCCCCGACCTTCATCCTGAGAAGGAATATAGCTGTACCTTTGGAGGTGCATCTGTGGATGCAATGATCCTGGCTTCCTGACAGGGCATTCCAACAGATCATGCAGATTAATATTGCTGATATGCTCTCTTTGGCATAGAGGCTAGCAATAGATAGGAGTAACATTAATACTACTGGAGCACTAGTAACGTTATAAACAATTATGACTGAATTGTTTGTATTCTTCACTATTCTAATAATGTTTATTGCAATAATATGTCTCATCTTTCTTACAAATGCACTTCATGTTTTATTTGCAAAGATTAGAGCTTTTCAATAAATGTTTTGAAAACATACGACTGTATCTTTTCTTTGTAACACTTTTGGCATGCATGAGTGATAAACAAAAGGGTTAGATCTGTTTCCAAAATTTCCTTTGGAATCGGAGTCATATTCTAGGTTACTGTCAACATCCATAACTCTGGAGGTTTAGGAGTTTGGATGTGGTATTGTGAGCTTGCCAGATAGAACAACATTTACTGAATATATAGGAAGACTCAGTCTCTGTATTATGAAGTTGTGTTGCTCTAAATATACAGACCTACTAGATTAGACGGACACATATAACATAGTATTAATTATTTGCTTTTTAGTATTTGATATCATAGTTTAGTAAAGAAAATGTGTTACTATTTGTTGCAGGGAGTCTGTTTGGAAACAGAGCTGTGCCTGTGGTCCAGGACCTTAGAATGTAGGGAGTGTGTCACCATACCACATCAGTACCAATGAGCCCAAATCCAACTAGCTCATGGTGCCTTACCAGCCCTCTTAACCCTTCCAGAGTAACAGGTAAATTGGCATCGTGGAACAAAACTCTCTGGTCCCCCGGAGAACCGTGGAACCAGATCACCACCTTTGGCTTTCTCCCTCATGCATGTCCATAATAAACAAAAGAAAGACATGAGGAAAGTTTACAATATTTATTGAAACTATCGTACTCTATTATGAAACTACTGTGCTGCGATTAGAAATATATGCAACTGAGCAGAGTAATTAGCATTACAGGTAAACTGTATACTATGAAAAGCCCTACCATGGTAAATGATATATCTGGCTAAGCCTACCCTCACTATGTGAGCATAGGTATATATCAGTGACCAATGCGATTAGAACTATGGCATGTATAGTTAGGTGGTCCGCATTTCAGTTTGTGCAAGGCTGGTGCACCCTTTTTCCTCAGCTAGAATCCTCTTCTCTGATTTGCTAAGGACACGTCTCTGTTTATATGATAAGAAGTGCCATGTTGGAAAATAGCAGCTGCTCTTTGTGTTGTGTCTAATTGGTAAGAGATGTTGCTTTACCGAGCACAGAAAAAGAAAGCACAATATTGTTCGACCTTGTACGAAATGTTACGACTGAATCCCAGAAGAAGAACATAAGAATAATGTGCAGACTATTTCTAAAATAATATTGTGGCACAAAAATGAATGTGTTACGTGTTGCTGTGCAAAGCAAATGTGGCCTACAATATGTAGTCAGGCTAAAATACGGTAGAACCAAGTGGGCCCTAAAGGGAACTTACTACATATTACTCAACTTACTGTTAATCTTGACCTCCAAAGGATAAAAGCCCTCCTCAGTATTCAAACTAAACTGCTGATCTAGGGATTTCCCACAAATGGGTAAGTAATATGTTCCAACACTAGAAATGGCCCTTCCCTTGGCTAGGCCTTGTTATTTATGGAACATTTACCAAATCTGTATCTCTTGTCCCTTTCTCTTCTGAGCATAAATCTTTGAAGTGCAATGAGACACAGAGATCCACTCTAAGGCCACTTATGTTCAAGCTGTACATACAGCCTCCAGCAAATGTCCCTCATCGACAGGGAGACAGATTCTATACATGTGGATGATAAGCAAATGCTGTTCATAATGTTGAGCCATCAAAACAACCACAGTCTTGCCAAATTCAATAAGATATGAATAATTAAAAGCTACATTTTCCTCTGGAGCAGGTCTTTATGTACACACAATCACACACACACACACCCACACACAAACACAAAGACAAACACACCAAGATTTTTATTAGTCTATGCTCATTAAAAATGGATGATATAAAGGCCAACTGCACCAGGAAGCTGAGTATATTTTCAGTAAGTGGCTGAACCTTATAGTACCAGACATAAGAACCCCTGCTGATGGAGTGTACACTGATTGAAAGGATATAGTCTTCCTTTGTCTGAGATGTAATATATTGTTGTCTTACTCATACAAACATAAAGTGTGGTAGTGCTCAAACAAAGCGGCACAGACCTTTCATTGGAGTTTGCCTTCAGAAAGGCTGCTTTCACTAAGGATCCAAAGCATTGTGGTATGTGTGCTCCTTGCATCTCTGATTTTGTTTTTTAACCTTCAAGTAACAGTAAAATACAAATAAATATTAAATAAGGCAATCTATTTTCATTTAAACAGCTCTACTTTCACTGAGCTGCATTCTTGATATCATAATGCTTCACTTCCATTGAAGCTCTTCAGAGGGACTCACCCTTAATAGGTGGTGCCACCCTTGAATGCTACAAAACAATTTACAAGGTAAAAAACATATAATTGTGTTATCGTATTTCTTTTATTTTACTGTATTTCTCAAGAAGCTTACACTATTAATGAAATGGTACAAAAAATGTAATAAAGAAAGACCCAAAAACAAAATCGGCAAAGTAACTGAGAATTCCAATGGAAGCAATTAAACAAGAATGCAGGTTCCTCTGGGTGACCCACCTGGCGGTGAACGCAGCCTTGAAGTCGCCGGACCGGCAGGAGTCCTGCGATGCCGGGTACCCCTTGGAGGAGCACATGAGGGCACAGTCTGTGCGTTCATACCGCAGGTGCAGGAAGGCTTCGGCGTCAATCTGAGACCTGGGGCAGAGAGGTGCAGGCATTACAAACAGCAGGACACCAGAGAGGCAAATGTACTCCCTAACCCAAGAAGTAGTCAGCTCCCTCTCCTTCAACACCGCCTCTTATCCTAGAATGCAAATTTCCCCCTGCTCTAAAGCTAAGACTAATTGCCCGTCTCCAGACAAGGAAATAATTGATACAAGCAACTCCCAGAACCTGTGACCAGGATGGAAACATCTCTTCCTGGTGACAATCATTGAGAAAGTGGCATCTACCAAATTCTTAACGCATCTCCAATAATAACCTGATCAATACTTTCAATCAGAATCTGACCCCACTTGTAGTACTGAAAGAGCATCCTCCATGTACTGATGAAATCCTCAGTTCTCTTATGAAGGACCCGCCTGTTTTTTGGAGTTACTTGACCTGCTACCAGAATTCAGCACCATAGAGCACACCACTCTACTAAAAATCCAATAGAGGGTGAGATGAAAATGATAAATGCTAAAATCCTTCAGTTGCTTCCTTAACTCAAGACAACAATTAGTCAATATTACTTCTCATAGGTTGAAACAACTCTCCCTAGAGTAGAGTATGCCACAAGGTTCAATTCTCTCACCTAAAGAGTGCAATGTGTGACCTTCCCAGGTGATGCACTATGATTGACTTGAAGGGCAGGGGAGCATACCTCTCAAATCCTTGTGCCTCCAGCTCTTCGACGCACTCGCGCCCCAGCGCAGCAATCCGCTCATCGAGCAGCGTGTACGAGTCCTTGCTGTACGCCATAGAGCAGGGCTCCTGCGCCTCATGCACCACATCTGCCAACGCCATGCCAAATGCTGAGAGGATCCCACCATACCTGTATGCGCCAAAAGTGAGAGCACAGTCAGCAACCTTATTCTCTTTCCCCTATGGGCCGCCCTTAAAAGCAAGGTGTTCTAGGTCTGTGTACACGGATTACTTTCATTTTCCTGTTGTGGGATAAAGCCTTAGTATCCTAATATACATAAAATTATGCAGCTTTTTGAAAACCGTGACTTTGGTTCCATGCCCAGTCCACTTCACGCAAAAGTACTGAGGAAAACAAAATGGTGATAGGTGGATTGCTTGAATTATTCTCAGGCACTGGTAATTACTCCAGTATGCAATCCAGTCCATCGTCTTTTACCCACCATGCCACGTTTGTCAAGAACCAGCCATATGCAAATCAGCATTAGTCCTGCTCCAATAAGCTAAGCCCGAAATGCCAGGCCAGCTAGAGTCGTATGGCACAATGAGCCAGAGACCGTGACTGGGCATAGCTGTTATACTTAGGGAATCACAATGGAGCAAACAAAAAAGTGATGAGAAATAGTTTGAATTAATCTCAGCCACTATGGGCCACAATTCAGTCCATCATTTATTTTGCCCACCATGCCACACAGTTTCATGAAAATCAGCCTTGGTCCTGCTCCAATAGGAAAAATCTAGCAAAGACGTCAGGCCAGGATCCCTCTGAATGTGTAAACGATCAGCCCCAGACCAGTTTTGCCCTATTGGACCTCATCAGAAGGGTGCAGATCGAGTCCTGTGGTACAGCAGCTGATGAAGAAGGCAATGAGTTATTGTTAGCCTTAACTTACAACTATGCCCAAAAAGACCTTATGACCTAACAATGTTAGGTGGAAAAAGGGTGTATGTCAAATATTTAAAAGATAATTTAACAAAGACATTTATTTAATCGAGCTATCAGTGTAAGATTTATCGAGGAGCTGTACAAGCCTCTGCCAACTGACTTTATTGTTGGATAATTCAAGTGCCTTTGAGGCAGAAAGTGTTTTATTCCATTTACCTGGAAATATCCAGTTTAAAAAAAATAAAATCCACTAGTTTTTTTAAAGTTTCAGGCCAGATATGGTTCACTTCAAAAAAGAAAAATGTTACTTCCCCCTGTGAGCATCTGTCCTGTAGATTCACATGCTCTGGATACTCCTGCCATTTAGTGTTGGGCTCGGATGTGTGCAAGTTGTTTTTCTTCGAAGAAGTCTTTCGAGTCAAGAAGTATTGTGACTCCTCCTCTTGTTGGTAATGCACATGGGCATCAACTCCATTGCTTGATTGTTTTCCCGCACGGCGGGTGAGGATGAAGGTGGAGTGATGCAATGTAAAGAAAGTGATGTCCATGCAAGAGAGGGAGAGTATTAGGAAGAGTGTTTTCTGCAACGGCAACAGGCCTCCGGGGATGAGGGTGGGCTCATGTGAATCTACAGCACTACATGCCACAAACAAATGCTTACATGGTAAGTAACATTTTCTGTTTGAGGCATGTGTGGCTGTAAATACATATGCTCTGCATAGACTGTAAAGCAGTCCTCCCCAAAAAAGCGGTGGTTAGTCTGAGGGAGTTGAACAGAATTGAAACAGTGTACCGAGTACTGCCTGACCAACGTTGGCTTGTTGGCTGGCCAGCACATCCACACAGTAGTGTTTTGTGAAGGTGTGTAGTGTAGACCATGTAGCTGCCTTACAGATGTCAGCTATGGGAATGTTTACCAGGAAGGCCATAGAGTCCCCCTTCTTTCGTGTAGAGTGGGATTTCAGAGGAATAGGCAAAGCTCTTAGGCTAGCATGTTTGGATACATTTTACTATCCACCAGGCTATGTCTGATTTAGATATAGCCCTCCCTTTATGGGGTTTCGGAAAATTCAAAACAAAGTTGTTGCATCTTTCTGAAAGGTTTGTCATGTCTACGTATTACTTGAGGGCTCGCTTTACATGTAAGGTAGGGAACGCCCGTTCCGCAACCGGGTCAAGTTCTAGAAAGAAAATGGGAAGTTCAATGGACTGGTTCAGGTGGAACGAGGGACCACTTTTGGAAGAAATTTGTGGACGTTGCAGAGGACAACCCTGCCACTGTGTATTTGAAAGAAAGGTTCTTCCAGTGTTAATGCCTGGAGCTCACTAACACATCTGAATGAAGTGATGGCAACAAGGAAAACCACCATAAGTCTCATGAGAACAATGTTGAGACACCACGTCAGGGCCTATGGGGTGGGGGAGAGGTGGGGTGACCCTCTTGAGGCCCTCCATGAAGGCCTTAATCAACTAGTATTCTGAAGAGAGAGATGTGTTGCCTGCGCACAGGCGAATGGAAGTGAAGGCTAGACCACACGTCTGCAGGAGGAGCAGGTAGCAAACTATGTCCTGAACCCTGGATGTCAAAGGGTCGATTTGTTTGGGATGACAATAATGGACAAATCGTTTCCATCTAGCAGCATATAACAGGCTTGTGTCGTAGGCCTGTGTGTTTTTGTCAGGATACTCATGCATTCTGGTGGAAGATTAAGGTACCTGAATTCTAGGACATCAGGAGCCAGATCACAAGATTGAGCAACCTAGGGTATGAGTGTATGATTTCTCCAGGGTTCTGCCTGAGAAGGTCCAGCCCATTGGAGCGTCACTCTGGAGGGCCCGAGTGGGGGCCATCAGGATGAGGTGAGAAACAATTCCCGTAGCCTCTGAACCACAAACAGAAGGAGGCAGAGAGGTAGCAAAGCGTAGGCAAATATCCCGACCAATTCATCCATAGTGCGTTGCCCATGGACTTTGGGTATGGGAACCTGGAGGTGAAATCCTCTTCTATGGGGTTGGGATGCATATTGACCTTGTGCCCTAGCTACCAGATCATGGTAAGATGTGGAGTCGTCGGGGTGAGGGCCGGGCTGGATATAGGTCGGGATCAGTGTCCCCTGCAGGGTCCATGTCATAGAAGTCCCAGGCGTCACTATGTGGGGGTGTATTGTGGGTAACCACCCTCCACAAGTGTTCCTCTGTGTCTGAGTGAGATGACCTCTGAGGTGTATATGAGAGGGGTCAGGAGGGGATGGAGGAAGTAGTGGTCTCGGTGGAGATGACGGAGGTAGTGGTAGCTCTATGTCCGGCATGGGGCAGGTGACCATGCCTAATTTCTTTCAATGTTTCAGTGGATTGGGCACATGAACTGCCTCCTCAAAACTCAGCTGGTGTTTGGGGGACAGTCACAGGTGAGCAGGTGCGGATGCTGCCTGTGTGAGGGTGAATCACAATGTGCTGTTGCTGAGCCTCGATCTCGCCCTGCAGTTTTTGTATTATCGGTTCATAGGTTGTCTGCACCGAAGGTTTTGGGATGGTGCTGAAATCTTCGGGACCTGCATCGATTTTGGCTTTGACGTCGAGGGTTTCAGTACCGACGGACGGGTCAGTGCCGAGGATGGAACAAGCGGCACTGAGGCAGCCGGCTTTGATGGTTTCTTCAGCACCAAGCCGAGGCTGCCCATTGCGTCCGAAACAAAGGTTCGGTGATAACCACGGCTCAAAGGCAGTGGTGGCCTAAAAGCTGTGCCGTGTGGGTCCAAAATGGCTGAACGCCCTTTTGCAGAGGGCTAACAGATATGTGAGCAGTGTCAAGGGGGAAGCGTGCTCCCAACCATCTGTGCACGTGGAAGGTCTTCGATATCCAGATCGAACCGGAACTGGCGTCGTACAAGAAAGCCTCCTCATCAGTGGCTGACGGCTGAGCATGTTGTTCCCCCTTGAGGTCCTGGGTGCGAAGAGGTCTGGGGTGTCATCTTCGCTTCTACGCAGCCTCTCAAGACAGTGGGGCTGACAGTAGCGGAGAGTCTTTTTCGAGCGGATGGAGCAGAAGGAATCGCAAGCAACCTCGTCGTGCTCGGGCGAGAGGCAGAGGTTACAGATCTGGTGTGGATCGGTCCAGGGATATTTCACATGATAGCGAGGACAGTATTTGAAGGGCATTCATTCTATCACAGTTGAGGCATTGTCGAGAAGCAAAGGAGATGATTCGGGGAGGCCTGAAGGGAGAGGGCCCCACCAGGGGTCGAAGACGACCGGAGAGTCGTTCGGAGCAATGGAGTCCAGATGTCAACCCAAAACGGTAGCTCAAGGAAAGAGAAAGGAAAACAATACCGACGGAGGGAGAGGAACAATGAAGTCTGAGAAAAGCACCAACTGTGTTGACACGATGCACGAGAACGCATATCCGAACCCGACGACGGAAAGAAAACAATCTAACAATGGAGTCAATGCCCATGTGCATTTCCAACAAAAGGAGGAGTCACAATACCTCATGACTCAAAAGACGTCTTAGAAGAAAAACAACTTACACACATCTGGGCCCAACTCTAGATTGCAGGAGGATGCAGAGCATGTATATATTCAGCCAAACATGCTTCGAACAGCAGTTCCAATGTAGTGCACATCATCACTGAATCTCCTGGCCAGGTTCATCTGAGTTGTTAAACTCATCCCATGGGCTACTGCTAAAAGCCCACACAGCGGTAGGATCAAACTAGCAGTAGATCTAAAGAGGGCTTTAGCTGCTTGTACCAGCCACCAATACATTTGTGAGTAATATGAAAGTCGACTGAAGAATTAGCCATTTTGAGACATCTAAAATCAACCGAGTTAGTCAGCTCTTGAGCATTCGAGAGATCATATCTTTCAATGGTGTCTACAGCTGTTAAAATAGATTTTGACCATTTTTTTAACAGAAATCTTCACAATTTTTCTGATGGTTTGTAAAATATTTAGACAATTGGTTGTATAGTTATTTAGGAAAGTGCCACCAAAGAGAATTCCGCTGTTAGCACAAATGGTTTTTACCAACATAGCTTCTAACCTTTTGAAACTGTACACTGATCACCACCCCGGCTGGAAAGCTCCTATATTCTTAGACATACTTTTGAGTTGATCAGTTTGGTAAAGATTGATTAATGAGTTCAAAAGCTATAAAGGAATCACAAATTCTTCTTGGTATGGAAGTACTTGTATAGTTGTATCTAGGAAATGGAATACTGTAATTGAATTGTAAATAAATATGTCAGTTTGCTAATTCACAAGGCTAACTATGGATGAAACAAGGGCAAAGCCATTACTAGGATCTTTAAACTAAGCTTACTATTCAGTGACTTCCTAAGTAAGCCCCAATTTTGTATTTTTGTTACAGACCTGCCAACTCACAAAGTGCTACAGTGTATCACACAACATCGGCT
The DNA here is from genome assembly GCA_963921515.1 of Calotriton arnoldi. Classification (NCBI taxonomy): domain Eukaryota; kingdom Metazoa; phylum Chordata; class Amphibia; order Caudata; family Salamandridae; genus Calotriton; species Calotriton arnoldi. The sequence goes on along the minus strand of CAWUFW010004392.1, from coordinate 602,305 downwards.
CTCTCCGCATGCTCTATAGGTGAAGAGCTGATATCACACTGTGCGCACAAAATTAAATGGAATCCCCTAGAGGCAGCACGTTTTCAGCTCATGCTCAGAGGCTCTGGGCAGAGGACCTGCATCAGAAGTTTTGCAACCTTCCCACCACATTAGTGGCAACCTCAGAAGCATTTGTAGTAGTTGGGGGAAGGGTGGGCTCAAGCACTTATAGGCTTTCAGCACCGCTTCCTCCATGGTTGGCCGGTGGTGAAGGGGTCAAAGTCCTGCACCCACGGGGGCGCTAGAGAGCCTGGCCTCAGGAGGGCAATCGCCTAGCGAGGCTCTGCCGGTCAGAATATAATATCCGCCATTCATCCATTCTTGAGGGGGACATCGGAGCTGATCTGGAGGCGCCTCGGCTCCTGATACCCTGCTGCACCAGATGAGCCTGAAATTGCTGTGAAGGGTGTGGTGTGGCGGCCTAATAGTGCCGAGCAAATTGCAGCCCTGCCTGGACCTACTACCGACATTGCGCATACAATTGATGCTAGATGCATTGTTCCCGACCGATGTTTGTTTGCTCCACTTCTATTGCTCAGCATACCAACATTTGTTTACCAGATTGGCATTCACTGGTTATGTGCTTGCATGTACCCTTACACTCATAGTCCTTAATGACACTGTTGAACTTGGCCCTTTTTGCAGGGTCATCTTGAACTTTTTTGCCTTCCTCCTGTATTGTTTCTGACCTGTTTTTGTTGGTTTTAGGACTCTGGGCACTTTGCCACTGCTGATCAGTGTCAAAGTGCAAGTGCTCCCTGTATAAAGTGTTATGGTAATTTGTTGTCCATAATTGGTATGTTTGTCTTACTAGTAAAGTCCCTAGTAAAGTGCACTATGTGTGCCAGGGCTGGTAATGCAAATGCTACTAGTGGGCCTGCAGCACTAATTGTGCCACCCACACAAGTAGCCCTAAAAAGAGATCTCAGGCCTGCCACTGCAGTGCCTGCACGCAGTTTGTTAACTGCCTTGTTGTCCTGACAAGTGCACCCACTTGCCAGGCCTTACCCTTCCCTTTTTAGGCGCGTCAGACACCCCTATAGTAGGCCCAAGGTACCGCCCTGGGCAGGGTGCAGTGTATGTGAAAGGTAGGACATGTACTGAGGTGTGTACCATGTCCTGACAGTGAAATAATGCCAAATTCGTTTTTTACTGTTGCAAGGCCATCTTGCCCATAGGACAGAATGGGGAATGCTGGGTCCCATGTTTCCAGCATATCTTCCCATAGGCATAAGATGGAGAGATGAAGTTTAGAGTGCCCGAATTCAATAACACATCTTTCTATGAAGATGGTTTTTAAATTGTGTGTTTAGAAACCACACTTTTATTAGTGGCTGGTTTCTTGTCCTAACCATCCTGTGTGTCTCTGCCTGGTTGTGTATTGACTGTCTGGGTTTGGATGTGACAGGGTCTGGGGAGTGTCCTGAAGCCAGAGAGGAGTAGGTGAGACACCACAGGCTGGCCTGCATTTGGTGTAGTGGGAGGAGTAGCCCCTTTGATGCGAAGAGGCCTGTGCTGCTGCCACAAAGGAATGGCTCCACCTCCTGCAGAGTGTCTGAGGCCCAGACCCTCACTATCAAAGTAAGAAGGTGTGCACTGGCAGGAAGACACCCAGAACTGGTTTGGACCGGGCTCAGAGCCCCCTGAACACAAAGACTTCAAAAGCATTTAGGGGTATAAATGGTAAGAGCTGAAACCCCTGAACTCAAGACTGCAATCCAGACTGAAAAAGGATTGAAACTACTTCGTGATTAAGAGGAACCTCTGCCAAAGGAGAACAGCTGAAGAGAAGGACTGCCCTTGCTGTATGTTATGGGGCTGGCCTGCAGTTTGCTGATTTGACTAAGGAGAGGACAAGGGACTTTGCTATCTGCTGTGACCCCCTGCTTGAGAGGACTTTGCTGTGTGCTGTGTCCTGAAGTAACTTGTCTCCAAGGGCCCGAGGAGAGCTGGTCCCCTCTTGTGGAAACTCAGGAACATCAAAGTTTCCAACCGTGTCTCAGCGACGCTTGGTGCGTGTGCTTTTGCACGCCTGAAACTGCTGTGTGGTCTGTGGTGCTGTTTACGAGGTGTCCCGTGACCGCATTGCCCCCGCAGCGTGAAACATCGTCCACGCTGCTGCATTGCTGTTTGTGGCTCGAGCCGTCATCGTAACTGAGGCTGTGAGTGAGGATCGACGCGGTCGGCCCGAGCCACAACGTGCTCAAGGATTTCTTGAAGCTAAGGAAGTTGCAAGGCGAAAGGGATCGTGATCGTTGTTCGCCAAGATGAATCTGCCCAAGATCGTCAACGAAGGAGAAGGCAGCGCCGTAACCCGTCCAACTACAGCGTCGCCTAGCAAGGAGCTGCAACGTCGTCGGGCCGCCCAGCAGGATGTCCGACGAGCGGAGAGAGAGAGCGAGGCAGCGCACCCCCCAGGTAAGGCTTGGACTCCGGTCGGGAGCCACAAGCTTGTGTGGCCTGGGGAGGCGTGCAGGAGGAGTACAGGAGTGCTCCGATCTCTCTCCCGCTGCACCGCGTTAGTCGCGCTGAATCCCCGAGCCACCCGTACCTGCCCAGCAGTACCGGGGCCACCTCGTTAAGCGTACGACCGTTGTCTCTGCTGTTGGGGCCTAGTGGTGCCCGAGTTGACCGCGCAGATTGGCTTATAGCATTATTCCCTGCATTACGAACTGCCTGATTCTTGCATTACGAACTGCATTATTCTTGCATTACGAACTGCCTGATTCTTGCATTACGAACTGCCTTATTCTTGCATTACGAACCGCATTATTCCCTGCATTACGAACTGCCTGATTCTTGCATTACGAACCGCATTATTCTTGCATTACGAACCGCATTATTCTTGCATTACGAAGTGCCTGATTCTTGCATTTCGAAGTGCCTGATTCTTGCATTTCGAACTGCCTTATTCTTGCATTACGAACCACATTATTCCCTGCATTACGAACTGCCTGATTCTTGCATTACGAACCACATTATTCTTGCATTACGAACTACCTGATTCTTACGTTACGAACTGCATTAGTACTTGCATTAAGGACTGTCTTCTTACTACCTTACGAACTGCATACCATTGCATTAGGACTGCATTAGATCATCGAGAATTGCTCATTAATACCGCAAGCCAAGCACCTACAAGTGATTGTTGGCCTAATAACCGGCAAAGTGAAATATTACGAATACGCATACGTTGGATTTTTATCGTTTGGTCTCATCGTATCCCTTTTGATAAAGATACCGCTATTTTTATAAAACCAGTGTGGTGTCCATTTGTGGTGTTATCACTGTGTTACTGGGAGTGTGGTTGCAAATACTTTACACATTGCCTTGGAGATAAGCCTGGCTGCTCGTGCCAAGCTACTGGGGGGTGAGCAGGGGTTATCTGAGAGTGTGTCCCTCCTTTCCCTGACTAGAAGCAAGGGTCCCTATTTGGACTAAGGTACCTACCTCCGCCAACTAGAGACCCCCCAGTTCTAACATTGGTGGTCAGCGGTTGGGGATTTGAACTTGTATTTGCAATTGACTCACAGTGACTGGTGTACATCACTAGTTTTAGCGCAGACCACAAAGCAACCACATATTGTGTTTTTGATTTTTGGTTCTATTTTTGAGCGACCTTTAAGCCACACATCATGTCTCAAAGGAGTCAAGTAGCCAGTGAGCTTGCAGAATTGGAATTCGACATTGAGGCATTGCTTACTTACAAAGTTGATCAATTGAGACAATTCTCCAGAGCTTTGGGATGTCCCATGAAAAGTAGCGCCAAGAAGGAGGAGTTGCAACGGCCTTGAGGGCCTGGTGGGAAGCCAAAGAGGCTCAGGAGACAGGTGATGCCGAGGTGGATGAGGATGACCCAGGGAATGGATTTGGTCCACAGGATTTGCCAGTGGGAGGACCAGCCTCAGGGGCTGGTAGTAACCATTCCGGGAGGAGCTTTTCCCCAGAGGAGTTGGAGGAAAACCAAAGGGTCAGAGAGCGTGAGTTGGAGGTTTTGAAACTAAAGGCTCAGGCTGATGAGAAGAAGTTGCTCATTGAGAGCAAAAGGTGGGCAGAGGAGAGCAAGAATGCTCTCGCTTTGGAGGAAAAGAGATTGCTTTTGGCACATAAGTTAAGAATGAGGGAGCTTGATTTGGAGCTCGAAAGGCTCGGGGCCATGAGTGTCTCAGCCAAGCCAAAAGAGATGTGTGTAGCTCAGGAAGTGAGCTCTGCTGGGTTGGAGGTGGAGTCCAGCTCAGATGGTGGCAGCAAAAATGTAGTGTCTAGTGCTTAGAGAAAAGTACATACACCCAGAGATGTGGCTCCTGACTTGAGGGAGGGGGTTAACATACACCAGGGGGTTCAGGTTTATGAGGTAGCTCCAGTGGTGTGCAGTGTCCATGAAGTAGATTGGGGAACTGACACAGGGGATCATATTCCTAGTGGTGGGAGGGACACCTTACTGACTCTAGATGAGAGGTGCAGGGAGAGGGGTTCCCCCATGGTAGAAACCTCGGTGTGTGAGTGTGGTGACCGCCCAGAAGAGTGTAGGTTGAGTGACGGAGACATTCAGACCCTGTCTTGCCAATCTCAGGAGAGTGGTGTAGGGTACTTGTGTGAGGCACTGGAGGGTGAGGCAAAGGATAGCTTGGTTAACAACTGTGGGGGGCTTTGTGATTCATTTGTTGGAGAGCATATTTTAAGTCCCTGTTTTCCAGAGCTATGCTGGGTGTGGCCCAGTCGAGGGTGGACTGGGCCACACCACTGTGTTGGCCATGTGGGTACTGTCTACCAGTGTGGACACATCTGTGAGCAAAGTAAGTTTAGGAGCTGCACAAATGGGGTCCCCAGGTGAGGAGATGGGTCCCCCCTGGGTTAGCTTAGGGGGCCCTGAGAGTATGGACAGAGGGATCCAACTGGGTTCAGATTGGCGTAGAACTGGAACATGCCCCTGCAGTTGCGGGCCAGGGTCCGTGTTCTATCACCCAAAGCAGGGAAGCCCATCAAGGTAGTGATTGGTCTACCCTGTGTTTTGGCTGGAAGGAGGTTGTGTTGGACTTGGCCCTTTTTGCAGGGTCATCCCTGAACTTTTTTGCCTTCCTCCTGTATTGTTTCTGACCTGTTTGTTGGTTTTAGGACTCTGGGCACTTTGCCACTGCTGATCAGTGTCAAAGTGCAAGTGCTCCCTCTATAAAGTGTTATGGTAATTGGTTGTCCATAATTGGTATGTTTGTCTTACTAGTAAAGTCCCTAGTAAAGTGCACTATGTGTGCCACGGCTGGTAATGCAAATGATACTAGTGGGTCTGCAGCACTAATTGTGCCACCCACACAAGTAGCCCTAAAAAGAGATCTCAGGCCTGCCACTGCAGTGCCTGCGCGCAGTTTGTTAACTGCCTTGTTGTCCTGGCAAGTGCACCCATTTGCCAGGCCTTACCCGTCCCTTTTTAGGCACATCAGACACCCCTATAGTAGGCCCAAGGTACCCCCCGGGCAGGGTGCAGTGTATGTGAAAGGTAGGACATGTACTGAGGTGTGTACCATGTCCTGACAGTGAAATACTGCCAAATTCGTTTTTCACTGTTGCAAGGCCATCTTGCCCATAGGACAGAATGGGGAATGCTGGGTCCCATGTTTCCAGCATATCTTCCCATAGGCATAAGATGGGGGGATGAAGTTTAGTAGCCTGAATTCAGAATTTAATAACACATCTTTCAATGAAGATGGTTTTTAAATTGTGTGTTTAGAAACCACACTTTTAGAAGTGGCTGGTTTTTTGTCCAAACCATCGTGTGTGTCTCTGCCTGGTTGTGTATTGACTGTCTGGGTTTGGATGTGACAGGGTCTGGGGAGTGTCCTGACGCCAGAGAGGAGTAGGTGAGACACCACAGGCTGGCCTGCATTTGGTGTAGTGGGAGGAGTAGCCCCTTTGATGCGAAGAGGCCTGTGCTGCTGCCACAAAGGAATGGCTCCACCTCCTGCACAGTGTCTGAGGCCCAGACCCTCACTATCAAAGAAAGAAGGTGTGCACTGGCAGGAAGACACCCAGAACTGGTTTGGACTGGGCTCAGAGCCCCCTGAACACAAAGAATTCAAAGGCATTTAGGGGTATAAATGTAAGAGCTGAAACCCCTGAACTCAAGACTGCAATCCAGACTGAAAAAGGATTGAAGAAACTACTTCGTGATCAAGAGGAACCTCTGCCAAAGGAGAACAGCTGAAGAGACTGAAGAGAAGGACTGTCCTCGCTGTGTGTTCTGGGGCTGGCCTGCAGTTTGCCGATTTGACTAAGGATAGGACAAGGGACTTTGCTGTGTGCTGTGTTCCCCTGCTTGAGAGGACTTTGCTGTGTGCTGTGTCCTGAAGTAACTTGTCTCCAAGGGCCCGAGGAGAGCTGGTCCCCTGTTGTGGAAACTCAGGAACATCAAAGTTTCCAACCGTGTCTCAGCGACGCTTGGTGCGTGTGCTTTTGCACGCCTGAGACTGCCGTGTGGTCTGTGGTGCTGTTTACGAGGTGCCCCGTGACTGCATTGCCCCCGCAGCGTGAATAATCGTCCACGCTGCTGCATTGCTGTTTGTGGCTCGAGCCGTCATCGTAACTGAGGCTGTGAGTGAGGATCGCTGCCACCGGCCCGAGCCGCAACGTGCTCAAGGATTTCTTGAAGCTAAGGAAGCTGCAAGGCGAAAGGGATCGTGATCGTTGTTCGCCAAGAGGAATCTGCCCAAGATCGTCAATGAAGGAGAAGGCAGCGCCGTAACCCGTCCGTCTACAGCGTCGCCTAGCAAGGAGTTGCAACGTCGTCGGGGCCGCCCAGCAGGACGTCCGACGGGCGGAGAGAGAGAGCGAGGCAGCGCACCCCCCAGGTAAGGCTTGGACTCCGGTCGGGAGCCGAAAGCGTGTGTGGCCTGGGGAGGCGTGCAGGAGGAGTACAGGAGTGCTCCGATCTCTCTCCCGCTGCACCGCGTTAGACGCACTGAGTCCCCGAGCGGCCCGTACCTGCCCAGTAGTACCGGGGCTGCCTCTTTAAGCGTACAACTGTTGTCTCTGTTGTTGGGGCCTAGTGGTGCCCGAGTTGACCGCGCAGATTGGCTTATAGCATTATTCCCTGCATTACGAACTGCCTGATTCTTGCATTACGAACTGCCTTATTCTTGCATTACGAACCACATTATTCCCTGCATTGCGAACTGCCTGATTCTTGCATTACGAACTGCCTGATTCTTGCATTACGAACTGCCTTATTCTTGCATTATGAACCGCATTATTCCTTGCATTACGAACTGCCTGATTCTTGCATTACGAACCGCATTATTCTTGCATTACGAACTGTCTGATTCTTGCGTTACGAACTGCATTAATACTTGCATTAAGGACTGTCTTATTACTACCCTACAAACTGCATTACGAACTGCATAGCATTGCATTAGGACTGCATTAGATCATCGAGAATTGCTCATTAATACCGCAAGAACCTAAAAGTGATTGTTGGCCTAATAACCGGCAAAGCGAAATATTACGAATACGCATATGTTGGATTTTTATCGTTTAGTCTCATTGTATCCCTTTTGATAAAGATACCGCTATTTTTATAAAACCAGTGTGGTGTTCATTTGTGGTGTTATCACTGTGTTACTGGGAGTGTGGTTGCAAATACTTTACACATTGCCTTGGAGATAAGCCTGGCTGCTCGTGCAAAGCTACCGGGGGGTGAGCAAGGGTTATCTGAGAGTGTGTCCCTCCTTTCCCTGACTAGAAGCAAGGGTCCCTATTTGGACTAAGGTACCTACCTCAGCCAACTAGAAACCCCCAGTTCTAACAGTCACCGATTAAATTGTGTAACAAGGAATATATGGGGGCTCAATGACAGGAAAAGGCGTGGCATGTGTTGGCGTACTGACAGCAGCACTGCATGGATATTTATCTACTACAAGAGCTGCTTCTTACTGAAGAGACTAAGATGCGCTTGCGCCCAGGCTGGACTGCATAGAGGCATGTGGGGTACTACTTGAACTATGCAGGAGAAGTGGCAGTACTGATCCGTAAAGGTGTGCCATGGCACACGTGCCAGGCTTCGTGTGACAGACAGGGACACTATGTTATTCTAGCAGGTACGCTGCAGGGGCACCCAATATTTTCAGTGTACAGCCTCAATACTGAGGTCCCTCACTTCTTTGCAGAGGTCTGGAGGTTGGCGGGGACGTTGGGCGATTCTCTGGGGTGGAGATTTCAATGTTGTATTGGATGCTAGCACATACAGATCTAGTGACTCACGTTGCCCACACCTGAATGCTGCTGCACAACTGCGCGTTATTATTACTGACAATGACCTCACTGATCTATGGCGGTCTCACCATGCAGACAGCCTGGAGGGTACTTGTATAGTGTCCACACACAACACGTGGTCGAGAATTGACTATTGGCTGGCGATTAGAGATGTAGATGTTTGGACCTCCAGGGTCCTGCACCTCCAGCGGACACTGTTTGATCATGCCCCAGTCGTATTAGAAATGCCACCCCTCCCCCCGGAGTATGTCACACGCGCATTCTCTTGGCGTTTACCAGCTGGAGCCCTGCCCAATCAGGTGTTCAATAGTGAGGTGCGAACGGCTATCATTGAATACTTTGAACATAACGCATAGTCTGTCTCATCTCCTTCTACAGTATGGGAGGCCTTTAAGGGGTGATACGAGGGGTTTGCATAGCAAAGCAGGTGGGCATGCTTAGGACTCTGCGGAGAGCTGGCAGTGCTAGAGGCAGAGATCCATGATTTAGAACTCCAGTAGTTTAACACTTGCAATGAAACCACCTGAATGTCCATACGCAGCAAACTCACAGAGTATGAAGAAGCAGCACATAGAGAAATACACTATTTGGGAAGGGAAGCCCGAGCGTGGTGCTATGGCGAAGGCGATAGGGCAGGCAAGACCCTAGCTAATTTGCAGTGCAAGCCCAGGGCTAGCGATTATATAGTTGAACTGGTAGATGAACAGCAAACTGTGCATGATGGGATGGAAGCTATACAGCGCATGATGATCGCCTTCTACTCCGACCTATACACGTCCATGTAGCCCTTGCCTCCCCCTGACCTTGATTGCTACTTGGACTCAATGCAGCTGCTTTGGTTTGAGGAGGGACACAGGTGGTTTCTTGATCAGACTTTCACCGAGGAGGAGGTTATCCAGATTATCGATGGGTTGCCTGGTGACAAGGCCCCCGGTCTGGATGGCCTTAAGGCCGCTTTCTATAGAGTACGCCCCGCTGCTGGTTCCACACCTACTAAAAATGTTTGAAGAGTCACTGGTGTTCGGCGTGCTCCCCCATCCCTCAGGGGACCCCCGCGCTGTGAGTCACACAGGCCCGTATCCATGATAAACACGGAAAATAAAATCTTAGTGAAATTGACAGCCTGTGGTTCCTGCCGCTCCTGACGAGCATGGCACACCCTGACCAGTCCGGGTTTGTACTGGGCCATTCTGCAGCCCATAAACTGCACACCTTTGTTGCCCTCTTGCATATAATTGACCACAGCCTTGGCGCTGCCGCTGTGCTTTTAGACGCCACCAATGCGTTCGATTCACTCTAAAGCCCTACCTGTTTAGGTGTCTGGTGTGTCTTGGGGTTGGAGACAAGTTCATTAGATTGATTAAACTATTATATGCCCAGTGAGTTGCTAGACTGCGGGCCAATGGGTCCATTACTGATCCGTTTGCGTTATCTCGGGACACCCGAAAGGGTTGCTCCTTATCATCAATACTATTCACGATTGCGATGGAGCCCTTCTCAGCTCGCCTGAGGCAGCACCACGCTCACAGCAGACTGGCATTCACCCTGTGCAGAATCCTATCGCCTATGTACACGGACGATGTTACCCTGTATGTCAGGGACCTACAGGCCAACTTGGACCCGCTTATCAGAGAGTTCACCAGATTTGGCAGCATCACAGGGGTCAATATCAACTCGGCCAAGTCTATCATATTCCCTCTTAAGACGGTAACCCGGGAGTTTGTTTCTGAATTCCCCTTGCAATGGGCGCGGGAACCAGTTCAATATTTGGGGATGTGGCTTAGCTGGGATCTGGATGAGCTTTGGAGAGCCAATTATGCCAGATTGATGGCCTGGCTAAGAGAGCAGGGGGAGGGATGAATGAAGCTCCTGCTGTTGTTAACGGGGAGACTGGCATTGCGAAAAGGGTGGTTCTGATTTTTTTTTTTACCTGTTTATTAACCTGCCCCTTTCACTCCTGGCGTATTTTCACAGGCGGCTCATATCTCACCTGATAACACTGGTGTGGGCGGGAAGACAACCCCGAGTAGCATGGGAAACATTGACACTCCCCTCGAGCAACGGAGGCTGGGAGCCCCAGACAGGGATTTATATTACTTTAGTGCAGAAGGGCAATTTGCTTCCTATTGTGTTTTCCCTACACAATTTCAACCACGCACTACGCCTGAACACGAGCACTTTGTCCCTTGCCCATTGCAAATGGCTTTATATCTCCCATCTAGGAGACAGGCACCCAGATAGACACATTGGAGTGCACAGTTTGGGCGTGGAATGAATTACAGCAGAGGCCGTGACTGGACTATTAGTTTGCGGCATCGGTGCAGATCATAGGCCACCCTTCACTTCCTATCACTATGGATGCTAGCACATGCAGTCGGCTCTGCCGACTACAGCTGATGACCTTTGGGGCAGTTTACCCAGATGGAATCTTTATTATACCCCTGCAGTCACAATGTTAGATACATTCACTTACTATCAGCTACAGGCCGCCCTGTGAGAAGTTCATGATACCTTCAAGGTTGTCAACTTCCACGTTTCAGGTATTGGAGATGACTCTCATGAGCTCCTCGCCGCACAAGCGAGTCACGAGACTGTACACAGAAAAGCAGATGACTGCACCGGTGTGGATCCCCAGCTCTCAACAGGCGTGGGACATGGACCTAGCGGCTACCCTCACTGATGAACAGTGGAAATATTGCTGTACTCAATCTAGAGCCTTTTCCCCGAATTACAGGCTACACTTAGTCCATTTTAAATATCTTCATAGGCTGTACTGGGTCTGATTGCTGATGCGAGCTGCGTGCGCTGTGCGGCGCCGAGTGCCGACTTTCTGCACTTGGCATGGGGTTGTCCAGGTGTGTGGTGCTTCTGGGACATGGAACTTGATGATATCAGGGAAATTATGGGACATGCTTCAGAGCACTCCCCGAGGCTAGCCATTCTTGGCTATGTCAAGGATGTCCCCACGGAGTTGCGTAAACTGACTGCCATCCTGCTGGTGCGTCAGATTGCGAGGCATTGAGGAAGGAGCCCCACGCCTCGGAGGGATGGTTGGCTTTGGGGCAGGGCATATTGCCAAGTGCAGCTGTGGCATTTATCGGGAGCTTATGCGGACATGATCACGCCACAAAGGATATTAGGTCCCCCTTGGAGATGTTCCTGAATGCACGTGGTGTAGATGGGGCCCCAGGCGACGAGTTTTCACTACATTTCAGAATCAAAATAGAAAGTGCTTCATTTGTGCTTTCTTAACTTTGAATTATTAGTACAGTCCATTTGCAGGTCAGGTATTTAATTTTAGTTGTGTGTTAGGAAAAAAATTGACATCCTACAGCTTTTAATTCACACCAATAAGAATGCCACTGAGTCTACTTCCCAAAATCCTCTCACTCTACAGCCAAAGAAAGAAAAGTAAATATCAATCTCTATGTTAAAAGAATAAGTAGTAATTTAGCAGAAGATCTTGCCTGACATTTGACCTCTCTGACAAGATAAAAAACAACCAAATGTAAAGACATCTTTTTTGCTTCTTCACCCTCTGGACTCTAGCATGGTTATTTTGGGGATGCAGCAGTAGCTCCAGAACCCTCTTCTTCCAGCGCCTATGCTGCCCACCACCCACAAAGACATAACTGTTAATTCACAAAAAATACCCATGCGTTTTTACACTCAAATTGGATGCTTACCTTTGGTACCAATGAAGGCAGAAATAAGTGCAAGAAACACCACTACATATTTTGCAGAGCAAAGGATTGCCCCACATGGAAAAACTTTTGTTATACGGACAGAAAAACATAAAGCGTAATCAATCCAAATTTCTGCATTACTTACTCTGCAGGGGCAAGTGTAGGAGAAATGAACTATCAATCAATCAATATGGGGAATTGTAAGAGCGCTACTCACCCGTGAGGGTCCCAAGGCGCTGGGGGGTGGGGGCTTTGGGTAGAGCAGCTCCGTTCAGTCGAAGAGCCAGGTCTTGAGTGTCTTCCTGAAGATGTTCAGGGAGGGGGCGCGTCTGAAGTCGATCAGGAGCTCGTTCCAGGTCTTAGCCGCGATGTAGGAGAAGGCTCGTCCACCTGATCTGGCTCTGCCGATGCGCGGGGTTTCGGCGAGGGCGGCAGATCAGAGGTTTCTCTTGGGTACGTGGAAGGAGATTCTCTTGTTGAGGTATTGGGGTCCGATGTTGTGGAGGCATTTGTAGGCGTGGGTGAGTATCTTGAAAGTGACTCTCTTCTCGACGGGGAGCCAGTGGAGGTTGCGCAGGTGTTGGGTGATGTGTTCGTGTCGAGGAACGCAGAGAACGAGTCTGGCTGCGGTGTTCTATATGGTCTGGAGTTTGTGGAGCAGAGACTTGTTGATCCCGGCGTAGAGGGCGTTTCCGTAGTCCAGTCTGCTGGTTATGAGTGCGTGGGTGATGGTTTTCCTTGATTCAGGGGGGATCCATTTGAAGGTCTTTCGGAGGATGCGGAGGGTATTGAAACAGCTAGAGACGACGGCGTTGACCTGTCGGGTCATGGAGAGTGAGGAATCGAGTACGATGCCAAGGTTTTGGGCATGGTCTGTGGGGCTGGGGGGGCTTCCAAGGGTGGTAGGCCACCAGGTGTTGTCCCACGCAGAGGGCGAGGGTCTGAGGATGAGGACCTCTGTCTTCTCCGAGTTGAGCTTCAGGCAACTGCTGCTCATCCAGGATGCGATGTCCTTCATTCCTTCCTGGAAGTTGAGTCTGGTGGTGACGGGGGCCTGGGTGAGAGAGAGGATGAGCTGGGTGTCATCGGCGTAGGATAGTATGCTGAGTTCGTGCTGTCTGACGATGGCGGCGAGGGGGGCCATGTAGATGTGGGGCTGAGCGATGATCCCTGGGGTACTCCGCAGTTGATTTCCGTAGGTTCGGAGAGGAAGGGTGGTAGCCTGATTCTTTGGGTTATGCCGATGAGGAAGGAGCGGACCCAGTCGAGGGCTGTTCCCTGTACTGGAGTCTGGCCGTGAGTGTGTGGTGGGAGACAGTGTTGAACGCAGCAGAGAGGTCGAGTAGGATCAGGGCTGCAGTGTGTCCTTGGTCGAGGAGGGTGCGGATGTCGTCGGTGGCGGCGGGTAGAGCGGTCTCGGTGCTGTGGTTGCTGCGGAATCCGGATTGGGAGGGGGCGAGGATGGGGTTCTCTTCGATGATTGTGGTTAGCTGGGCATTGACGATCTTCTCAGTGACTTTTGCCGCGAAGGGGAGGAGGGAGATGGGTTGGTAGTTCTTGATGTCCGTGGGGTCTGCTGAGGGCTTCTTGAGCAGGGGTCTGACTTCTGCGTGTTTCCAGTCGTCAGGAAAGATGCCGGTCTTAAAAGTGGTGTTGATGGTGCGTCGTAGTTCTGGAGTGGTGGCGGCTCTGTGGTAGATATGCAGCGGGCAGGGGTCCATGGGGGCCATTTGAGTGGATGCCTTTCATGGTCGAAGTGGTGTCCTCGGTGGTGACTGAGGTCCAGGAGATGGTGGGCTGGCCGGCGTTGCTGGAGAGGGAGGTGGTTTCGGAGTCGGGTGTCTGGTCACCGAAGTGGTCGTAGAGGCCCTTGATTTTCAGATGGAAGTAGGATCCGAGCTTGTCGCAGAGGTCCTGGGAGGGGGTGATGTCCGTGGTTTCGCCGGGGGGGGGGCTTGGTGAATTCTTGGATGATACTGAAGAGTTCCTTGGAGTTGGCGAGGATCTTTTTTGGATGAAGGTCCTTTTGGTGGTTCTGATGCGTTGGTGGTATTCCGTCATGGCGTTCTTGTAGTTGGTGCAATCTTCTGACATTTTACTGTTTCTCCATTTCTTCTCGAGACGCCTGCAGGTGCATCTGGATTGTTGGAGGTCGGTGGTGAACCAGGTGGCCTTCCTGGGGCGCTGTCTGCCGGAGTTGCGTAGAGGTGCGAGCTCGTCTGCACAGTTGGAGATCCATCTCTGGAGTTCTTTGGCTGCGCGGTTGGCGTCGGTCGAAGTGGTGGGGGCGTCCCGGTTGAGGGTGGAGTTGAGCTGCTCTTCAGTGATTTTGCTCCAGTTTCTTTGTGGAGGGCGTGGTGCAGGTTTGGAGGCACTGGGTTTGTCGACGTTGAAGTGTACACAGTGGTGGTCCATCCAGGGGGGTTGCGTGGTGTGGCTGAAGTGGATGCTGTTTCCTCCTGTGAAGATGGGGTCGAGGGTGTGTCCTGCCTTGTGGGTGGGCGTGGTGACGAGCTGTTTCAGGCCTAGGTTGGCGAGGTTGTCCAGCAGGGTAATGGAGTTGGGGTCGCTGGGGTTGTCAAGGTGGAAGTTGAGGTCTCCGATGAGTATGTAGTCAATGGAGGCGATGGCTAGGGGTGCGATGAGGTCGGCGATGGTTGTGGCGAATGAGGTGCAAGGCCCGGGTGGTCTGTAACGAGGGTGCCGCGAAGTGTGGTTCTTGGGCTGGTCTGGATCTGGAAGTGAAGGTGTTTGGTGGTGGAGGGGGGGTCATCCGTGGAAGAGGTGGAGAGTCGGAAGGAGCTCTTGTGCACGACGGCGAGTCCTCCTCCTGGGCGGTTGGGGCGGTCTATCCTCTGGATCTTGTATCCGTCAGGGATGGCGGTGGTGATGGCGGGGGCAGTGGAGGCGTTGGTCCAGGTTTCTGTGAAGAAGGCAACATCTGGTGAGAGGGTGTCGAGGAGGTCCCAGATCTCAACGGAGTGTCTGTGCAGGGAGCGCACGATGAGGAGGATGCACTTCAGGGCTTCAGTGGTGTTGGCGTCCGACGTGGGGGAGGTGCCCGTGGGGGTGCGGAGGGTGGTGAAGATTTGGCGGCAGTGACGGCAGGAGAACTGTCCGTGGGTGGTGGTTCGCGAGGACAGCTGGCAGTTGTTGTTTCTTCCGGGGTTGAGTGCGAGGAGGGCAGCTGAGTTGTAGGGGTGGATGGTCGTAGATCCAGGGTCCCTGGAGCTGGTCGCAGTCGGGTCGCGGACGGGCTTGCCTTTGGAGCGCCATAGGCGCAACCGTGCAGCGGCCGCCATTAAATGGGGAAGAGGGAGGGAAGTGCAGCTGGGAGGCGGGGGCGGGAACCGGCAGAGTGAAGGGGCCGCAGGGGAAGCAGCGGCGGGCGAAAACACAGGGCAAAACAATTACAATACAACCGTAGGAAAACAAGATTTAGACAAGAATTAAATGAGCAAACAGCAAAAAACACACCAGAAGCAAGAGCGAAGCGGGCACAAAAACGGACTTGGGCCGCCTCTGACCTCTGAGGTGGAGGTGAACGGCACAGCAGGAGAACGGAGGCAGAGTGCGCGCAGACAGTGGCGCTGCTGGGGAGAAGAGCAGTTCTCAGACCAGGAGGTTAGAGGACTTGCAAGGAAAACATTGATTTGTGTAGATTTTCATGTTTATTACTCCTCTTTTCCAAGACATTCTCAGAGAGGCAGTTGTCAATTATCATGATGAATTCCCAAATATACCAAAGTCCATGCTATCTGTAGATGTAGCTTTATAATTTGCGTATGTCTCAGATTTTTGTCACTGAGACTCACAGGCAACATAATTAAGAAAGACACCTTGGGACTGCTTCACAAAGCATTTCAGAGTACGGGTAATAGTACTACAGGAGTACTGTCTTACAAGCTTTTGAAATTGGGCCCGAAACGTCCACATTCCTATGAGTGCCCTGCATCAAGCTTCAGAACAGTGCAGGCTATTTGGAATGCTTATCCTGCTGTCTACAAGCACTTTACTAGTGCAGCTGAGGATGGTTCCTGTGACAGTTCAACACGAAATATATACACAGGCCTAGGAAGGCGGTTATCATCTATACAGTTTGTTGCTAATCTTGGCCTCATGTATGATGCTCTTAAGGAATTATCAGAGTTATCACATGAGTTACAGAAACCGGACTCTACAATCATTGATGCCCATAGAGCTATTTGTCGGCAAATACCAGTGTTTGAAGCCATGGTAGACAGGTAAGGGAACCATTTCTCACAGTGTAAAAAGGCAATAGAAGAAAATATATTCCAAGGTGTGATGCTGCACAAAGGAAAGACCTCTGACAAAATAATCGAACAGGGACAATTTTTTCACAGCCTTGCAGAAAATTTAAGACATCGTTTGTTGTCTACAGGAGGTACTAATTCTACTGACAAAAAGACTGAGTATGATTTCCTGATTACTAAAATTAAAGTTTTATACAAAAAGTACTGGCCTGATGAACTACCTACTCTTTATGGTGAAAGTGATATTGAGTCTTTATGTAAAAGATTCAACATTGCTAGTCGAGAAACCATACGTGCTTACAGAGAGTTTAAGGAATCTGGAGGGAAAGAAATTAAAAGGCAGTTCAAGGATCTTTTGATGGCCTTACACACTATTGCTATCAGTACTGCAGAATGTGAGCGGGGCTTTTCTCAAATGAATCTCATATGCACATCTACAAGAGCATCATTGCTGACTGAAACAACATCTTCTTTAATGTTTCTAAATCTTGTTGGCCCACCTTTTAAGAGATTCAGCCCCATCCCCTATGTTCAGTCATGGCTTGCAAAAGGACGAAGAGCGGCTGATGACACTAGGAGTAAAGCAAGGAAAGAGGAAGACTTGGAATGGAGGTGCCTTTCCTTCGTGAGAATGGGGACTCACACAAAATTTGGGGAACGCAGGAAGTGACGCTTCATTTACTCCTGGACAGTGCTGGCTTGCTGTAGGGGGCTGTGTTTCTTCTAGAGCCCTTCACGCCATCTGGGGGCACAACTCCTCTTTTATCCTGCGTTCCGCTACGGACATACACTATGGTGGGACCTCAAGTCCCAGAGTGCTACGCGTGCCTCCCGCTTCCTACACCTGAGAGGGAGGTGTTACCTGGGACCATAAAAGTGCTGCATACTTCCTGCGGCACGGGACACGCGCGGGTCGAGCCAGGGCGAAGCCCGGGCCAAGGGCGGGCCCATCATTGCCAGGAAGAGGCAGGGCAGGGCCATCCCCATTGGCGTTTAGAATCTAGCTGATTCCTCCTGGTAAGACTATCTACACGGACATTTACACTCTGTTGATGACTTATTCCAGACTGATATTCTGCTGTTCGGCGGTGACCATTTGATCCTTATTTGTTTGCGGCATTAAGTTTTGTTTAGAGGGGGAGTAACCACTCCAGTCTTTAGTGACTTGATCATGGGAAAGCGTGCTTGTGTTCCTAAGAAACATCCTAAAGTCCCCATTCCTCCACCTTTACCCCAAACCTCAATAGACAGGATGCTCCAGAGGGCTATAGGTGTGGTAACGACTGAAATTGAGTTGACGGAGCGTCGCCTGTCTTTAACCCCAGATATTTCTTGGACGGTGCCTGAGTCACTCCCCCAAGTTATAACATCTGGATCTACACCTGGCTTAATGGAATCTATGATAGGACCAATAGAGTCCCTTCCACCCTCACCTCAAGTACACCCATTGAACTTAGCATCTGGTGATGGTGGAATCTCTACTAGGTCATCTAGAAACAGAGGTGGTAAAGTAGGTGATGGGGTGGTGAAGTTAGTAAATGTTGGAAATGATAAGGGCGGTACAACTACTAGAGCACCTAAAAATGGGGGTCGCAAAACATGTCTAGGGGCAGGTGCCAAGAGAAAGAGAATACCTGAGCTTACTCCTAGTAGAGAGGAACCTCCTGCCTCTAGGAGAGCGATTGAAAATTCCACTAATCACGAAACGGCTCTAGATTGTCCTATCTGGGTAAGGAAGATGATAGTGGACTTAGAGGTACAATTGAGAGTAATTGTTAAGGAGGAGGTGGCCCACCTATTAAACCTTCTAGGTATTGGCCACTTAAGTGGCCCCAGTAGTCAGGCAACCTGCATTGTTAGTACCGCCTCTGCTATAGGGACAAGGGTTGATTGTAGTTCCCAGACAGACAACATAAGGCACCCCTTTCTGGGCAATTTGGGTCCTTTAGAGGCGGCACACACTAATGGGCTAAGGGTTGTTGGTGGAGCTGCTAGTGGAGTGGGGAACTCCAATCTAGACCCAGTCGAGTCCCCAATGGGGCACCCAGAAGATTTAGGTATTCCATCGGCCCAAGAGAGGAGGGCTGGAACTGGACTAGAGAGCTCCTCTAATACGAATGAGTCTCTTAATCTTGTTTTGAATAAGGAGACTCTAACTAGAAGCAGACTTGCCCATTTAGAGTGTGGGGCGGGACGGGATAGGGTGGACCCTGTAGAGGTAGAAGGCAGTGGACAGGGATCACCAATACAACCAACCATTCATTTGCCCCCTGCTTCACTTCCTTATGTTGTCATATTGTCTGTTGTACCTGAGCTTAAAAAAGGACAGAAGGAAACTCAGTTTGATCTTAGGAACAAGTGTCTTTTTTGGTTGGTTAGGCACAAGCAGTTTTCCTACAACAGGGCAGGAGAAATAATAATGGTCCGTAGAGTGGGTTGGGTGGGTAAGAACCCCAAATCCATGCAAGACGACTGTATAGTCATCAATTTTAACAACACTTCGACTGTACATACTTTAGTAGCCCAGTGGGCTGGTCCTTTTGTTTCAAATACTGGGATCAAAGCCCATTCTTTGGACTTTTTTTACTCC
The DNA here is from genome assembly GCA_963921515.1 of Calotriton arnoldi. Classification (NCBI taxonomy): domain Eukaryota; kingdom Metazoa; phylum Chordata; class Amphibia; order Caudata; family Salamandridae; genus Calotriton; species Calotriton arnoldi. The sequence continues at coordinate 583,454 of CAWUFW010004392.1, read as the reverse complement.
CACTGCCAATCTCGGACCTCAAACAACAGGACCCCAGTAAATTGGCCCCAAGTGCATCCAATTGTACATCCTCCCCCTAGACCTCTTTTATATAACATCCCAGTTGGTAATAGATTTGGGGTACTTGAGGAGGTTGATTGACTCGGGTCGACTGTTCCCCACGTTCTTGGACATGGTTCCAGGTGGATGGTTGGGGAACATGGGGACTGTCCTAGCGGGTAGAAGAGTCAGACCAACAATGGTGGAAGTGGGGAGGAGAAAGAGGTCTCCCAATTAGAAATTCACTGGGGCGATATAGTCCATTTTGGGACCCGTGGCCGGGCTGGTACTTAACCCACCAGCCCCTTACCCTTCTGACTCCTTAACTTTCATTCTTGGCAGGTTTGAAGCCCCAGGGAGTAAACCTGGAACGGACATCTTGGCTCTGTCGGCCCCAGCAAACCATAATTTTAACAAAAGTAATCCCCAGCGCAGCAACTCAAACTCTGCCCAAAGGTTGAAGGTCCTATCCTGGAACATTGCCGGAATTAAAAACAAGCTTCATTCCCCTGATTGGGAGCAATTTTTGGGTGAATTTGAGGTGTGTATGCTCCAGGAAACCTGGGCAAGGGAAGATGTTGTGAGGATGGGTTTTGCAACTTATAATGTGATGGCCTCCTCAGGGGGAAGAGGCAGGCCCTCTGGGGGATTGTCTACCTGGGTTGCCACCCATTTGAATTGCACTGTTGAACAGCTGGACACTCTGTCCGATGATATTCAGTGCACGGTACTCACATTCTCCCCGAATAATAGAGTTGCTTTTATCAACATCTACTCTCGCCCGGTAAGCATTACCCAGGAATCCCCCACTATAGACGCACTAAATTCATTTATAGATGCAGCCCCCCTGAATTTAAAGTTGGTTATAGGGGGAGATTGTAACTGTCAATTTGAGCCTCTTGCTGCTTCCACTGATATTTCCTTTAGTGATGAGGATAGCTTGTTGTTAATTCCTGACACCCAGATCCCCCCTGTTAAGGCTTGGACCCCGCTGGTACTCCAGATTAATGCGGTTCTCCTTGTACACTCTTTGAGAGCATGCAATGGTCGCACCAAGTCGGATCAGCCAGGGAAGTTAACTTTTAATAGAACAGGACAAACTTCCCTCTTGGACTACATTCTAGTGGAGACAAGGTTATGGCAGTGGGTTGTTGACTTTGCTGTCATACCGAGACATGATAGTGACCATCATGCCTTGATGCTGGAGTTGGAGCTCCCAGGCCTTTATAATCCTGTGACCTCTGATTCTTCTCCAGCTAATAACTTAAAACTCACTAACAATAGAAGGAGAATTAGATGGGGCACAATGAAACAGTCTCCGGACAAGGTAGCTGCATTATATTCGTCAATTATTTCGCCACTTTCAGCTCTGGAGGAAACTGTTAGAGCTCCAGTTTCTCCTGAATCCACTGGTAGAATTGAGGCATTGTATGCTGAACTTACTAATAGCCTGACTAATATTTTTAACCCTTTGGTCCTTTCCAAGTCTAACAAGGGTGTCAAACTAACTTGGTTTGATGATACTTGCCGTAAGGCAAAGGGAGGTCTTATAAAAGCCAGGACCGACCCTTAATTAAACAACTGAGGGCCCACTACCGAGCTAGTGTCAAGACAGCAAAAAAGAATTGGGAACAGGATAGATGGGCTGCCATTAGAGCAGCATTATCCAATAGGGACATGAAGTTGTTCTGGTCCTTAGTGAGCGCAAGTAGCTGCGAGGGGAAACCAGCCCTAGAGCCTAATATTGCTGCAGTTGTTTGGAAATCTCATTTCCAGGGCTTATACTCTACTGGGGCAGCCCTGGAATTGAATGCTGATCCATCAGATGCAGCTATAGGGATACGTTATGAAGTGGGCTGTGAGATTACATTACAAGAAGTTTTAAATGCAATTGGGAAGCTTTCCCTTGGGAAAGCCCCAGGACTAGATAAGATTCCTGGGGACTTCTTTCGGGACGAGCCAAACATTTGGGGACCTTATTTGTGTGTAATTTTTAATGCCATTTTGAGGGGTATGAAGGTGATGGACTATTGGGGCCGAAATTTTCCCTGACTACAAGAAGGGTTCTCCCCTCTTGCCGATTAATTATAGACCAATCAGCCTGATAGACATTACCCAGAAACTATTTGCCAGAATGCTCCTTGAACGCCTCCATGTTTAGATGGAGGACGGTGGAATACTGAGCACGTATCAGGCTGGTTTTCGGAAAAATATGTCGACCATTGATCAAATTCTTAGACTGCAGTTGTTATATTGGAAGACGGTGTCAGTGGAGGGTGGCAGTCTCGATCTGATATTCGTTGACTTGAAATCGGCTTTTGATCTGGTCCCCCGTGCCAAACTTTGGGAGGTCCTTGAACAACTAGGAATCCCCCCTTACTTATTGTCTTTGATCATTCGCCTCCACACAGGTAACTTTGCCCAAGTTAGGCATGGGAAGCATGGGGAATTGACCCCTCGTTTCCCAGTTGATAGAGGAGTACGGCAGGGGTGCTTGTTGGCCCCAACCCTGTTTTGCCTTTTTGTTAATTCCCTGGTGGCCCAACTTAATGAGGTAGTGGATAACGATGCCCCCAAGTTGGTGCATGGTAAGGTCCCAGCAATGATGTTTGCTGATGACACTTTGCTGTTATCGAAGTCCCCTATGGGCATTCAGCGGATATTAGACAGTTTTGCATTATTTTGCAAAAACAGGGGGCTGGAGATCAATACAGCTAAAACCAAATTTATGGTATTCAATCCAGCAAAAACATCGCGCCCAAACCCCTCCTTAAACGGCATCCTGTTAGAGAGGGTGTCAGTTTTTGATTATCTTGGCGTCACGCTGTCTGAATCATTCGAATGGGGACCGCAATTAGCCAAGGCAGGTCTCAGGCTTGCCCAGACGGTGGGGGGACTTATAACAACTTATAGGAACTCTTCTCATGTACCGCCTAGTCCTGTGGTTGAGATTTACCAGGTACAAGTTAGGAGTGCCGTAATGAATGGGGCTGAACTTTGGGGTCATCGTCCCACTGCTGGTTTGTCAAGGATAGAGAACAGATTGATGAGACAGTTGTTGGGCTTACCGTTGAGCTCACCCCTTATACCACTACACCTAGATCTGGGCATTAGACCTATCACAAATGAGGTTGGGTTGAGGCCACTAACTTTTTGGCGTAGACTGTGGGTGACTTCGGAGCTAGCAGATTACCAGTCTGAGCTAAAGGGGATAATGGGTCTCCCGGGGGTAGCTAACCTACCATGGTTTTCATACATAAAAAATGCATCCCTTAGGATTGGTATCCCCGACTTATGGAGCAATCCCGAGGTGGCGTGTTTGACAATCTCACGTCTAGGATTGGTAAGAGCCTACCGATCTGCTAAGCTTGCTGACATCCAGGGAAATCCCAATCTTGGTCACTTAACGGTTGATTTTCTGAATTTTAAAACTGACTATTTTATAGAGCCATTTTTAGATGTCATTCAACCCAACGTGGCAAGGAAGCTGTATATTCAGTTTAGAACAGGAACTTTGCCATTGCATGCTTTCACTAACAAATGGCAGAAAGTGCCTCCTCTCGGATGCCCCGCTTGTACCTGTTCAGATGAGACGGTTATCCATGTTTTCTTTTTTGCTCAGGCTATACAAAGGCTAGACAGCGCTGGCTCGTACTGCTTTGTAGAAATCTAGGGTGTAATCAATGTTTAGAGGCATTCAGAATTTTACGAACTGACACACACCCACCTATTGTGTTTGCAGTGTCCCGTTTTTTAATTCAATGTGGCAGAGCCGAAGGGGATTCTTAAGACTATCATTGTAGGTAGTAATCTCCTCCATTGAGCATTGATTCGTATTTTACTATTATTATTTTTTTAAGTTTTTTTTAATGTTTTTAGCTGTTCTTATTGTTTTAAACTAATAACAATGTATCATTGTATTACTCCTTTTCCATTGGTGGTATAGACAGTTAATTGATCTAATTTAAAAAAAAAAAATTAAATTGTCTTTTTACTATTTGTATTGTTTACTTTTTATGGTCTGTAATGACCGAAATAAAGTTTTTGGAATTGGAATTGGAATGCACAAGCAATTTAGAGAGTTTGTGGGCTTTTCTGGAAAAATAGATGGTAGCCCAGTCCAGCTGACAAAACGTGCCTTTGCAATGTTTTAAATAAGTTAAAAAGTTAGGCTTTACAGTCTTTGGATATCTGATCATTGTTCTAGTTTATATAAGTTATTTATTTGCATTTACAACACTTTGACAGTGTGAATTTATTTAAAATTGTATTATATTTATGTGTCTTCCTTGTTTGGATGTTATATTTATTGTTCTATTTTATATATTTTATTTATTTTGTATTTATAATACTTGATTTGCTTTTTCTTTTTTCACTTTAGGACATGTGCATGTGTATTTATATTTTATTTTTAGGTTTTTTGTCTTTATATATTAGTATTTTGTATGGCACTGTGGTCATTTTGCACTAATAGGCATGACTTGAGATGTGGCCAAATTCAAACTGTCCAGCCACTACCTCTTCTTTCGGCCTAGGTTCTCCGAGGACTTTTTTTGGGAGATGACATTATTCTGTGCTTTATGTTAAGATATAAATCTTTAATTGAAAAGTAATATTTTGAACATATGCCTCTTTTGTACTCTCTGTCTTGTCTGTGTGATCCAGAACTACATTAGGAAACGCCAGTTAAGGTCCATGTGTTTTTACTATTCTGAATTTCTAATAAATGCACATATATTGCTCCAGGGGAGTAAGTTATAATAACAAGCCCAATTGGTAATCATCTTTATTTGTTTCTCTAAAATTAATCGCTCTACTATGTATGAACCAAACCCCTTTCGGCCACTGGAAGTGACAAAGTGGCTCATTCAAGTGTATTGCATGATTTTATTCAATTTTTCTGTTTAGAGTGTTTTCAGAACATTTTGGATTATTTTGTCGCACAAGATATGTAAAAGTTGTATCTTTGAACTCATGACACACAATTAGACTCTGTTAAAAATGGCATACCCCAGTATTGTCCTTTCCCCAAATCGGTACATAGAGCACTGGAATGTTTCACGTGTCCCTTTTCAATGCATTAGTCGTTTTAGCTAATTTATTCCAAAATTGTGCTTTAAATGCACTTTTGATTTAATCTTTTTCAAAATGTTAACAGGGCAGGGGAACTTCCTATCAAATCCTTACTTGGGGAAAGGCTCCCTTGCTGAAATTCAGATCAGGTATTACATCTGACTTTCAGCAGTGCCAGTTGAGGATGTGGGCGGAGCCAATAGAATAATTGGGTGGAGCCAGTGGTGGATGTGGGCAGCGCCAGGGAGGAAGTGGGTGTGGCCTCCAGAAAAAATTTGAGCACCTAGACTTCATATTTTTCAAATTAAGCACTGCCTAACTGTATATGGCTATTGGCTGAATATTCATATTTTATTTCTATTTTAGAAGTTTTGGGGCCAATTGACCAAGGCATGTAGGCATATGTAAAAGAGTACTATAGGAGTACTACTTTACACACTCCTAAATGCCTCTGTGAATCAGCCCCTTAGTGTGCCATGAACTTTTAAGTGATACTTACTTGTGAATGAAGACAGTCTTCATGCCCAAGGAGCGAGCTATTGCGCATGCGTGCTGCCCTCCCGCTCCACCGAAGCAGGCCAGAATGTGCTGGGAAGTGTCATGGCCTTTGGCCTGAAGGAGACAAGAGTCAATGTGTCATGTCATTACAAGAAAACAAAATGTAGCCAAAAGCCATACTTCAGAAGACCAAATCAGAGTGGGCTTGCAGCACAAACAAGACCACCAAAAGAAAGCTCTCCAATATTGTAAAATCTGGACATGCACTCAGTGCTCTGCTGGGCTCTCTAATCGCTACCGAAATTATGTGCATCTCATACATAGTCATTTTATAATTTATTTTTATTTATTGGTTTTCTAAGGTACTGATGGACCCAAGGGCTTCAGAAGGATGTATAAACTATTTTACATATAATATTTACTTAATTAACAAAATTGCCTTGCTCATAAATACAAAGCTTTTCCTGACGTCCTAAAAATTAAAAGTTTGTTTCAAATGGATGTTTCTTATACTTGTAGCTATTTAATATGTCATGAAGATTACTGGGCAATCAATATTTAAAAGCTGATGCAGAAAAGGAAGTGGCCAGCCTGCATTACCGGGAGAAACAAATTTACAAGTGTGTTTCTTTGTGGACGTTTATGAACCTATGTCATGTGTTTTATATTGGAAAGGGTAGAGCAAAAGAAGTCTTGCCTTGTACCCTAGCCCCCTTCAGAAGTCAGACTTGCTTGACAACCCAGGAATTCTATGAAATGTTTTATGAGTTTCTCTTTATGAAGACCTATAAGAACTATATTGTATTCCATTTATCACAGAAATACTGCTGCAAATGGCACCAAAATACACCAATTTTTAAAACATTTCTCGCGGAGAAAACCCCCCTGACTCCCCTTATCGACGTCGAGCTTGCTCACTTCACTCACTCGCTAGCATTCATTATGCTTACATCCCACCAGTTTCAAATTCCACCAACCGTCACTGCATTGTAGATGTCCTAGAACCTGGTTGGATTTTAACATCTAGTGGAGATAGAAGTCCAGACCAAGAGCATCTCAGAAAACGAGGCACTGGGAGGAGAAAGGGTTCCCTGAAACCACGTGATACTTTCTTGGATGAAGACAAATAAGGCCAAAGACAAGAGTAATCAGGAGGAATTTACTAATGAGTACATAAAAAGTCAAATCTTACTAAACTCTAAAGGAGAGGAACAGAAACATACACTCAGTAGACATCCTGAGGATGAGGGGCATCAACTCAGACCCCTCCCTACTCAGACACAAAATTTCATGGTCATTAAATGTATTTTGTGCAGTGTGCCCAGGATTCCAAGAATCCTGGGCACACTGTACTCATAAAGGGGAAACAGCCTTTACAACGAGGTTTTTACCACGCTGTGCCTTAACCAGGTATTTTTTAGCACACATGTTTTTACCAAGTGTATGTTTTTACAATGCATGCCTTTACTGCGCATTTAAGGTAAGTTGGGAGGCGTGGGGGGTCTCCCCCACAAATACTTTGTTTATATACATATATATATAAACAATGCATGGTAATGGCATACGTTGTAAAAACATATGCGTTGTAAAAAAATGCGGGTGAAAAATGCGTGCTTAAGGCATGCGATGTAATTTCCTGCGTTGTTTGGTCGTACAACACCCATTAAGTATTATTTGCAATGCAAAATAAACCTCTTAATTAAATGAAATCGTTAAAGTAAGCCTAAATGTAATGTATTCATTTTTGGTCTGGCATAGGGATCCCCTTAGCAGTCTTCTACCCTCTTGTGATTCTGAAAAATAACACATTCAATTACAACGATGCATACATATAGTAGACCGGGCGCCGTTGCTCGGTTGGAGTGCAAGTCATACTTTGGATCAGCCAATAAACAGCATACACAGAATCTGCCACAGGTGCCCCCTTCCTTTAGCCATTGCTCTGTCTTTAGCATCATGTCCATTATGGATCAGTCCACAGGACAGCCATCCGCTCTTTGGAGCAGCAGGGCCATTTTGCTTATTTACATTTGCACAGCGCCTAGGGCGAGCACCTATGGGGGACGTCTTCTGCAACTGCGATGCTGCACCTCACCCTGGACCTCTGGGGGACACCTATAAGGGACAGGCAATGGGTAGACAGCAATGTGGTCTTCGCACATGGAGGAGAGCTTCCAAGCTGCATTGATGGTGCTCAGCGCCGGAGACGCAACTGAAGCGGGCTACAGAACCACGTGCCATCTGAGCTGTACTTTTGTCGCTGACTTCAGGAAGTGAATTTTGGCCTGAGCGAATGCTCATCGAGCAAAGCCAAACAGCCCACCCCGCTGGTGGTACACCTTCTCTGCTACTGAAGAAGAGCCCGTGCAACTTTCTGGCCCCTCCAACTCACCACTCACGCTGGACCGCTGGCGTTTTGCGCAGCAGAGCCACCAACACCAGGTAGAGCTCGGCTGTGTTCCTGGCCAACCTCTGCTTCTTAGTGTGAGGTTTGCACAGTAAAGTCGGATGCTTTACCTTGCTTCATTTCTAGTCCACTGTCATGCTGGGTAATTGCAGCGTTTGCAACCAACACACGCCTGCATTAGGCCTGCTTTGATAGTGCTTGTTATTTTATCTCAATGAATTTGGGACTTTCAGTTTAATGTTTACCCCTGGTTAGAAATGACTCTGGGCTAAGCCACGCGTTTTCAGTCAAGCAGATAGGGCTCTTAGCACCCCTCCATGCACGCGCAGTGTGGGGTCAGAGCCCTGTTTACCTTTTCGGTTTCTTATAGAAGCTCCTAAGGACCCTATAGAAGGAAAACGAAGGAGACAAAGGGTCATTTGAATGCTGGAAAGGAAGCACATGATAACAAGTGCTCCATGGCTCAAAGGGGAAAGACTGCAAAGCCCAGAATTTAAGCCAAAGCCTAGGATCTATGGGAAGTCTAGGATTTATAGGAAGTCTACGATCTATAGGAAAGAGGATCCGAGAATTTAGGAGTCTGACATACCTGGCATTGGGTTCAACTGGAAACTTCACTCCCTTTCTGCAGATCTTCCAGCAACCTCTTCTGGGAGAAGTGGAGTCGGGGCAGGATTGGCTCAACAGCTCATGCCCACAGTGCTGCCCCCATAGGCCCTCTATCATCTTTCTGGTCCACCTTTTCCCTCCTACTTTGCGCTATTGTAAGAAGGTCCCCCATCCGCCTGTTTCCCAAGCTCTTTGAGTTTTTAATCTTGGTGGGAGGTCTTGTCTTTGCACATCCTGTGTGTGTGTTTTCTTTTTTACAGGTGATGTCGCTGCTTTCCTTTGCTTTTTTAAAAGGGGAGCCCCTCTTTACTTCCAGTTCTCTCCATATCTCTGTTTTGCTCTCCCTGCCCAACCCTGCCACTACATATATTCGATTGATGGGCCAAACATGCCAGCGAAGGGCCTGCATAGAGGAAATAATCTCTCTGTGTGATCAAGGGATGCCTGATAAAGAGAGAGCTGAATGACAGACCCTCATGGTGTCACTAGGTGGAAGGAAAGGACGACTGAGTAGGACAATGGTTCTGTCAGGTTCGTAAATGAAGAGGGCCCCTTTTGTCTTTCACTCATTTCAGCAGTCTTGGGTTTTGGTGGCTCTATTTTTACCTGAGATGTAAGCTAGTTGCTTGGACATACTGTGTGGTAGATTTGTTGTATGTAGGGGGACAGCAAGTAGCGATGTTGACTGTGTCAGAGTCATGCATAAAAGCCTGTTAACCAGAGCTGACAGGTCCCTCTTCAGGAGCTGTTTGCTGTGCATGGTCGCATGATGCTTGTCCAGCGTGTGTTTCATCAGAATAGGCCAGTTGTCACCTCAGGAATCTTATGTTCAGTTTCTAAACCTGATCACCATTTCAGGGTCTGAGACCCATCTTGGCTTGAGGGAACAGAAGACTTAGCAGGGCAGGTAAGATGTGTATGGAAAGACTGCTCCTCTTGCCCCCCACCCCTTTAAGCATAGATAGGAGATCCTGGGAAAGATGAGGTACCTCACTACACCCTAGCCTCACCTGTCCACAAGCCTCTCTATCATAGGCCTTAGTGATGCTGGGTCAGGGTACCTTCCCTGTGGTACAGTAACACAGGTGCCGACGAGAGCCTACCTAGGGTATATCTTCAAAGGTAAGAAGTGGGCCCATTCTTCTTAGACTTTGAAGATAGTTGAGTGACAATGGAGTCACAGATCTGCAGTGGCTTCAGGATGGTCCTGTGACTTCACCATGCTAACGGCAAACACTGCTTCAAAAGAGGAACTACTTTGTCTTGCATTCCGAGATATACACACAGTTTTGTTTATGTTTACATCAGGAGCTTCTAGTTCTATAGCCAACCACTAAACTACAGCTTCATATATCTAAGAAAAAGCAACCCAAGAGCTGCCAGAAATATGCCTGCTCCTTACCTGAGTTAGGGACCTGATAGGGCGGCACATCGCCTCGTTGGCCACCCGAATGAAGCCCATCGCCACTTCCTCCACTGTCAGCTTGTGCCTGGTGGCTCGGCTAGGGGTGTCTTGGGCTTGTCCATCTAGGAAAGAGTTCACCTTTTCTGCGAGCTGGCTGAAGGCCTTCATGGTATCATCCTTGGACAGTGGCTGGTCTTCTGAGGGGCCAAAGATCTTTGGAAAGAATTCTGGCAGCAGGCGGCCAAGGCAGAGATTGGCATCCGTGACAGTAAGAGGACCCCCTAAAATGAAAAACTGTAGAGGTGAGATATCACAATCTAACCCTATGGGGGGCAGTCACAATGCGATGTCTCAAGTTCCTAGTGGAACATTTTTTTAGTCAACCAGTCAAAACTAGAGAATTAAATGAAAATACATGGGGAGCTAATTCAGGCCTCGAAAAATCCACTCAACAACTTACTATGGTAATGTGGATTTTATCATGGGCGAGATATTTTTGGGGGCTACTGGTCCGGTCTGGTGAGAGAGCTGGAACTGGGAAAGAACAAATGTTCTATTTATTCAGAATGCGAATGAACAATAAAGATGTCATTAAATCTTGTTTTTATCTTGTCACATTTGCTGAACATTCAAAGATAGAGGTTGAATGTCAGTTTATGTCTTCCAAATGTATAAACTAGTGATTATTTTAACCTTGAGACTTATGTTTACAAAATCCTCAAACTCTTCAGTTAGAGAAATAAAAGTAAAGTGAACTGTCTGACAGTCGTGCTGCGGTACAGGAGTGTGAAATGGAAGGCTGTGAGATGTCATTCTTTTTTAAAGAAACAACATTTAAATAGCTTCCAAATGAACTGTACAAATATTTCAAAATATATTTTGGTAGTTAGGAAAGGACTTCTTTTTGTAATTCACATGTGTGATGGAAACAAAGATTTTAATTGGATCAAACCAAATCGGAACAGATTACTTGGTGATGTGCAAATGACAAATATTTGCTGACACCCAATGTCCATACATTATAGTATGTATGTCATATAGTTTTATCAGTAATACTGCATGTCAGAAGAACGTCTGTGACCATTTTAAAGGAAATGTGCTGTCTGTAAATGACAGTGCGCTAACAAATAATGTTTTAGTAATATATTTATTAAGGTGAGAGTTTTAAACATGAATTCCAGCCCTTGCCCTGATGACAATGCTATTAGTGAACTAATAGGCAAGTTATGGGTCATGTGTACCCTGTATGTGGTCTATATTTTAATTCTACGTGGAGCAAACGTTTTGTCTATTTTTTTTTTTTTAAAAGCGCTTTTGTACAGCAGACATGCTGAAGTCATATATTTGAAAGTGCGCTCATATGGAATATTGAAGAAAAAGGCGACTCAGTGAAATAAAGTAGTTGCCTAGAATTGTACAATTTGTGACCAGTTTACAGGTCAAGCGCATCAAAGTTAGGTCGCGTAGATTATTCAAGTCACTTGACCTGCAGGTCTGGTAACATTTTTATGATTTTTCAAGGCATGAATTTTAGATCCCAGAGAAGGTTTCAAACATGTTAGGGGTGGGGATCATTGTCAGTAGTCCTTCATACAATTAGTATTAGAATATTGGAGAACTCAAGGTACAATATTGTATCGCAGCAGCCAGTTGTGTTCTAAGACTAGTTGCGGCGTCTGCGTGAACTGGTGCAGCACTGTGGCCTTGCAAGTCCTTACTCCTGCATTTGTTTCTGCTCTATACAATATAGTACCTTGACTAGCCCAATACTGCTCCTGATTAATTCTCTCGAAGGTGAAAGTCTCCTAAATTGTTTGCCACGAGGAAGACACCGCCAATCTTGCTTTGAAGTCAAAATGTTGACAAAAGGAACATATATTGCGTACAAAGGATTATTTAGATACCACTGTGTCCGTGTATTACTATTGTGATTCAGTGTGTTTATTGGACATATTTGTTTACACTCCTTTTGTTCACTTCCTGTACTTCCTCGCTGTGCCGCTGCACAACTCTATGTATCTTGCCACCACCACATTGTGAACTTATAACTAAAGAATAACCTCATGCATATTTATTTATCTTAGGCCTTCATTTTCTGTAAATGTTGACATGAATTGTTTGTGAATATTTTTTCAAATGGAATACTGTTAGTTTTCCTGAATACTTCAAAAACTACATTATGTTTCAGTAGTAACGTATTGCACGCTGGGTTGCTTCTCCTGCATACAAATTTCACCATAGAAACAAGCTTCCAGCACCCCAGGTTGCAAGAAAAGTGGTACACCGAATGCTAATGGCCTCCCTAAGGTTATATGTCAAATACCAATGTATGGGAAAAGGATGTGGCCTAACAGCCAGAGCAGCCAACCTTAGATCTACGGAATCAAGTTCGAGTCTGGCAACAGCTCAACATCCTGTGATTCTGGGAAAATCACTTAATCTCCCAGTGCGTACCAAAAATGAATGCATCCTTGTGTAATGTAATTGGTGCTCATGTAAAGCGCTCCAATACCGGTCAAGTTTGCGCTAAATAAAACTGCAAACAAAAAAAATTAAAAAAATTATATCGACCTGTACTTAACCGACCTGCAATTACTGACTTCCAGTATGCCGTTAACTCACAAATACATAATGATAGTGTAGATTTACTCTTCTGAAACTCTTGTTTACGCACCTTGACAACACATTGTTATACAATATTTTGGAGCCTGTGTAAGTGCATGTATATATTGGTAGAACACCTTCCAAATCCTTGCTCAGTTGTATCATGAACCATGGAATGGGTCTAGATCAGCCAGAGTGGTCTCAACACAATGGAAAGGGTTGCAACATAGCCTGCACCAATACCCAGGAGTATGGGGGCCTGGACCCGTGATGCCCATTATGCACTTTATGGGCAATAAGAGAGCAAGTAAGTCCGTGATGCTGCTTCATAAGAGGGACCAATCACCGCCCGGTGATCAGGGTGTGGTGGTTTGTTCCATGCATCTTGTTTCAGATGAGGGTAACGTAAAATGCTCAGCCGCTGAGGAGGCTGTAGGGTGTTAGTTTTTTTCAAAGACACAACATTTAAATAGCTTCCAAATGAACTGTACAATTATTTTAAAATATATTTAGGTAGTTAGGAAAGGACTTTTTTTTGTAATTCAGATATGTGATGGAAACAAAGATTTTAATTGGATCAAACCAAATCAGAACACTTTACTTGGTGATGTGCAAATGACAAATATTTGCTGAAACCCAATGTCCACACATTATAGTTCGAACGCTATATAGTATTAGCGTCTCCCGTCCAAGTGAAGGGAGACGTGTGTAAGACACTGCTGCCATTTCAAGAGGTCTAGTTCAGCTCATAAAGGGCACACTTTATTTTACTTTGCCTGATGGAGACATTGCCTCACGTGATGAGAAAAGATAGCTTCCCACCAGGACACACCTGCCCATCTTTGCCGCCAAGTGACATAAATGCGTACGCAATACGCAGGATAGCTTTGAAGGTTTATTCCTTACAGAGTACTGTACAGACCCTTCACTCTGCCTGGTGATCAACAACCAGCACCGTCATCAGATTCCTCCCTCAATTCATGCACCACCCAGTAGACCTGGTTCACCCTGGAGAACTACACTTTTTAAAGCATTTATACACATTTATTTATCACTTCTCCCTACATTATTGGTTGATCTAATAATTGTTTGAGAATCTTCCACCACAGAACTTCCAGCACAACCCTTCGTTCCTGCAATCTGTTCACAATGTTCTCCTCTTGAACCTGTTTCAATGTGAGTGGTCCTGAATTGTAACTCGGTGCTCCTGCCCCTGTTCAGCATTCAGCGCTCTGTTGCTTACTAGCTAGGTTCACGCTTTACAAATACTGACACATATATACACGCAGACAGAAATAAGTGTGTCCTTACCCTTTCTGTAGCAGGTCGGGCCAGGATGAGCACCAGCCGACTCCGGACCAACCACAAATAAACCCGATCTGTAAAGGAAAAGACAAAAAGTACTTATCACCACCAACACAGATAGTTTGTAATCCCAGGATTAGCTCTGCCCAGAGTTGCTGGCCCACAACACCTATGTCAGCATTCACCCCTGAGTCGTTCCTGCCTGACCCAGGACAGACAATGCTATGTGTAGTAAAGATACAGGGGTTGAGCGGAAAGAGCCTACATCTGACCACCTCATATAAAGGTTTCTCGACTCTCTGGTTGGACCAAGGAAGGGGAAGCGGAGTTAAAACAACACAAAGCAAGGAAAAGGCGGGCACCTGTTTCACATAACATTGAAAAAGCAGGTGTCGATGTAGACAGTTTGAATCCCTACAAATTCTCAATCGGTTCTCTGATTGGTTGAGAATCTTACTGATCCTCAAATTATTCTCAGACCTACTCAAATGGATACTGTTTCCCTAAAAACTTGATGGAACAGTTTCAAATTCCAATGAAATTGATACAATTTAGGCAATCCATCCCCGATGTGGCTACAAACCAGCTACAATATATTGAAAATGGATAAAAAATTTAACAGAACTTCAAAAAAGAAAAGAAAGGGCGATATGTAATGAATTCACATTACAAAAAAGAGGGCTCTCCACAGAGTGAATGCAGGGCAACAGAATGCTTCCTATCTGACCACCACGAGAGCTGTTTCTGGCACTAACCAATGCTTGTTAGAGCTTGCCAGGGCTGGACTGGTCAAAAGGAAACCCACAGCAGGTTGGTTTTCTTGGGGGCTGATTTCAGACTGGAGTGGGTTCAGGGATCCCCTTTATATATGCCCCTGAAAGAAAACCTAGGAGAGCAGCGCGGTAGGGAAACAACGGTCCGGAAATATATTTTAAAACCTATCAATTTTTGCCAAGATACTTGTAATGCTCTAAAAGTAATCGTTTGGCCTCATTTATCTCCCAAAACCTTTTTGGGTAAAATCTATCCCAACTGCCTTTGGAGAGCGTCTTTGATGTCCAGGGTAAAATACATAGTTAGTTTTAAAATATGTTCTTCTGTGACTTTTAGCTCCCAGTCCTGTCCCGTCTTTGAGTACGCCATATGTCCTATATGATCTGACTGCATTCAAATGACATTTAAAAGCATACCTATTCTGGGTCAGTGGGAATAAGAAAAGGGCTTCTATAGGGCCTCTTCTACCCAACGCTGAGCCTTCTCTCATCCTAGATTTCTGGTACGATGGAAATGCCTGTTGTTGAGATTGTAAGCATCCTAACATTTATTCAGTGTGGGCGCTTTATATAACCCTGTTCTATACATAAGTGGCTATGATAGGAAATGTATACCAAAGGGAGTCACCGTTCCTGAGTGGAGATGGAGAGGAGGGGAGTGGGGGTACTCTTGCCGTGTGCTACTCTGCTTGTGGGAGGCAGGGTGTCCTCATCTTGATGCCCTCACACACCCCGAAGGATGTCATGCTTCATCATTGGGCTTTTGCTCCTCGTCGGGCCGGCGCTGCAATGCCCTACGGGTCCTCGAAGGGTCTCTTTTCGGAGATCTTTTGATGAAGCCGTATGGGTGCGTGGGTGTAAGTGGCAGTGAAGTCCTAGAAAGTGTATTAAAAAATGGCTGGAGGGAGAGTGATTAATTTTTAAGAAAGTGATCCCTCTGTCATTATTAAAACAAAGTGTATGGAGCTGCTTTAAGGGGTATTATGTCCCTTGGTAGCTGGGTGATTATATGTCCCTAGTGGGCATATGTTATGGTCAACATGTTTCGCGCTTCAGTGGTCTCAAGGGGAGATCCAGGGCGCTTCGTCAGGACCGAATAAGAAATTTATATCTACAGTGGCCCGAAAAATTTCGGTGCCCCCGGATAAATGAAAGGAGTAGAGATTCTGAAACGACAAGAGTCACAAAACAAAGATACACTTTGCCATTAGGGTATTAATACTAATGAAAATTATGCTCAAGTCTGGGTTCTCCATTGGAGGGCCAGGTGCTTGTAGTTCATAGCGTGATCATTGCTGTTAATGGTCGCGGTATGTATACGTGAGCTAAAAGGTGCTGTGATCTTTCTAAAAGTTGTTAAAAAGGAGGTTATAACTAGGTGACAGACAGACAGACGTATAAGATCAATGATTAGTGCTCAGAGAATGGTGTCAGGGTTGTTCTCTGTATCAGTATTTTTATTTGTGAACATACCCTGGTTATATCGAGTAGGCATGAATCGTATAAATAGAGTCAAAAATTCAAAAGTGAAAAGGTTCTATTATCCAGTAAGCTTGTGAACCTTTTAAATCTAGGTAAGTGATACCGTTAGGCCCTACCATTGATGGCAAACCTCGAGACGCTGTGTTATTATGTGTAAGCACTTAGATAATATATCTCACCCCTTAGTAGGTAGGGTAAGATCCCATGAGATCAGGGAGGGTCACTTGAGAGCTATAACGGGAAGGAAGAAAAATTCAAAACCACGTGTCATTTATACAGGGCTTCCTAAGGCTCTAAGTTGTAACTCACAGTTGGTTTTTAGAAATTGAAGGGAGAGGATGCTGCCATGTGCAGGATCTGTCCTGGACTGATCTTGCTCCTTAGTTACTCACGGTTCTCTCGGTGCATCTGGGCTGTGTGCCTCTCCCTGTCTCCGCCGGTGGGGAAGTGAAAAATCTGTCTCCTTTTATAGGAGTGGCCTGCTTCCGGGTGGGGCGTTAATTGTTTAATCACTGCATTAATTGGTAAGTTTTGGTTGTTACTATGGGTGCCATTTTGGAGTGGTGTTTTCTATGATAAGTTCATATGGGAAGGTTTTGGTTGATACTATGGGTGCCATTTTGGAGTGGTGTTTTCTATGATAAGTTCATATGGGAAGGTTTTGGTTGTTACTATGGGTGCCATTTTGGAGTGGTATCTACTATGACAAGCTCGTATGAGGAAGTTTTGGTTGTTACTATGGGTGCCATCTTGGATTGATATCTTCTATGAAATGCTCATATGAGAGATATTCACGGGCTGTTGAATCTCTGTGTGCTGATAATTGTTATGGGTCGCTGGTACGGTGATCATACTTAAAGGGGGGCGATGCATGTCTTGTGTATGAAGTTATATATCTAATATATTGGTGCTGCGCGCAATAGGCAGAATCTCGGTCGCCATCTTGTAGTGGGTTCTTATGGTAGAAGTGATAAATGAAGTATCCCTATTGCGCTGATGTATCACAATAAAGGGTCACCGTATTTGTTGGTGTTATTTGCGGTGCACTAGTGCCCCCTTGGTCAGTTTTTATAGTTGGTGTATCATTTTGCGGTGGGTGGTGCATCTCAGAGGTCTGCTGAAATAGTCTTCACTATAGTGTTTATGAATGTCACACTTGTGAGATCGATGTCAAGGGTTGGATTCCTAAAGTACTTCAATCCAAGGTATTTCATCGTTAAGACCCTGGGTGTTCGTTTGGAGGCGGTGCACCCATCTTTGCTCTTTTTGGAAGAGGGTTTTTGTTGTCCAGAGAGGATTGGACTCAATGATGGTCCAATTGACTTGGTCTGGTGTATGTCCCTTTTCAATGTAATGCCTGCTCATTTTGGTGGTGTTCCTACCGCACCGGATGTTGCTCCTGTGCTCATTCACCCTTGTTTTTACAACTCTAGAGGTCATCCCTATGTATAGAAGGTTGCAAGGACATTTCACCATATAGACGCAATTTTTTGTGTTACAATTGGTGTGTCTCTTTTGTGTCCACTCTTGGTTCTTTAATTGGAGTGTTTTGGTATGTGCTGTGAGACGGCAGACATTGCAAGTCCCGCATGGGTAGTGTCCCTTGAGCGTCGGCAGGTCCCATAATGTCCTCTGACTGTCCCCTTGTTTTTTCTGTGGTTTCGTGTGGACAACGATGTCTTTTATGTTTTGCGTACGTCTGAATGCGAATCTTGGGTGTTGTAGTTGCATTTCGCCTGTGTTCAAGATGTTCCAATGTTTTAATAGGACATTTTTGACTTGATTGGATTGAGGTGTGTAAGTTGTGACACATGTAATTGTTTCATCTTTTCGCTTTTCTTGTGTTTCCAGAAGCGCTCCTCGATGGTTGTTCCGTGCGCGTTTCTTGGCAGACTTTATGATTTTTTGTGGGTAGTTTCTTTTTTCCAGATTTTTGCTAAGTTCTGCTGCCTGTATTTCATAATCCTGGGTAGTGCTGCAATTTCTCCTCAGCCTGAGGAATTGGCCGAAGGGGAGATTTTGTCTCAAGGCTTTGGTATGGTGGCTGTCGTAGGGCAATAAGCTGTTGCGATCTGTGGGCTTCCTATATGTCGTGGTCGACAGTTTTCCATCTTTGAAGAGAATTAGTAAGTCCAGGAATGGTATTTCTTCACTTGAGGTTGATAGTGTGAATTTGAGGAAGGGGTCCTGTTGGTTGATCCAGGAGTGGAATTCTTTACATCGATCCTCTGTCCCCATCACAAGCTTACTGGATAATAGAACCTTTTCACTTTTGAATTTTTGACTCTATTTATACGATTCACGCCTACTCGATATAACCAGGGTATGTTCACAAATAAAAAATAAAAATACTGATACAGAGAACAACCCTGACACCATTCTCTGAGCACTAATCATTGATCTTATACGTCTGTCTGTCACCTAGTTATAACCTCCTTTTTAACAACTTTTAGAAAGATCACAGCACCTTTTAGCTCACGTATACATACCGCGACCATTAACAGCAATGATCACGCTATGAACTACAAGCACCTGGCCCTCCAATGGAGAACCCAGACCTGAGCATAATTTTCATTAGTATTAATACCCTAATGGCAAATTGTATCTTTGTTTTGTGACTCTTGTCGTTTCAGAATCTCTACTCCTTTCATTTATCCGGGGGCACCGAAATTTTTCGGGCCACTGTAGATATAAATTTCTTATTCGGTCCTGACGAAGCGCCCTGGATCTCCCCTGAGACCACTGAAGCGCGAAACATGTTGACTATAACATATGCCCACTAGGGACATATAATCACCCAGCTACCAAGGGACATAATACCCCTTAAAGCAGCTCCATACACTTTGTTTTAATAATGACAGAGGGATCACTTTATTAAAAATTAATCACTCTCCCTCCAGCCATTTTTTAATACACTTTCTAGGACTTCACTGCCACTTACACCCACGCACCCATACGGCTTCATCAAAAGATCTCCGAAAAGAGACCCTTCGAGGACCCGTAGGGCATTGCAGCGCCGGCCCGACGAGGAGCAAAAGCCCAATGATGAAGCATGACATCCTTCGGGGTGTGTGAGGGCATCAAGATGAGGACACCCTGCCTCCCACAAGCAGAGTAGCACACGACAAGAGTACCCCCCACTCCCCTCCTCTCCATCTCCACTCAGGAACGGTGACTCCCTTTGGTATAAGTTTAATTTCGGGAGCACGGGTCACCGGACCTTTTAGAATAGCTCCTAGAGTCCCCCTCTTTTGATAAATAGGAATATGATAGGAAATGGACAGAAACATCACTTTTAATGGCTGATTCTGGGACCGTTCTAGATGCTTCTACCTGTGTACACCTCTCTGCCCCATATATTCAGATTATGATGATGGATGGTATTAGCTATATTCTCAGACCCTCTAGATGTATTCCTCCCGGCCACATTTTGATGATTGATGTTAAAGACTGAATTTTCCAATGGTTGAGCACTCTTCTATTGTGCAATTCACCATACTTGTAAACTCACACGTGAATGTGACTTCTCTGATGGTTTTGGAACCTTCTATTGCTACACGGTCCCTGTGATCATAAGCACAGTGGTGGAAGTGGATGCTACAGACTCTATCCTCTAATATTACGGACAGTTCTAGTGCACACTTCTAAATGATCAGATACACGTTTCTTTGGGTGGTCTACATAAAACCAACCGGTACACCTACCTGAAGAAGAGCATGGATCCTCCTCCTGCTGCAACAGTGTTCACATCCAGCTGTGGTGCCTGGATGCTGATTCCAGCAGTTGTGGCTTCGAAGACATGCTCGTACTCACCAGCATAGCGGCTGACATCTGTCGATGTACCTAATTTAGGCGAGGGAAGAGGTGTGATCAAAAAAATGATACACTGGATTTCATTCCCACTTTTTCATATCAATGCTTCTCATATCTTTTCAGAGAATCTTTAAAAAAGTCTTTCACTTCAAATGCACTTCTATTTGTCATGAGTCCATAATGACTTAAAAACATTCTTTCTGTTCAACAAAAATTAATTATTTTCTGTGTCTGTGAATGGAAAGAAAGTAGAAGCATTTAAGGCTTGATTTAGATATTTACTCACTGGTTGGAAACTGTTCCTAAAAGAGAAAGATATAACCTACTAGGTTACATAGAACAGAAGTTAGAAAATAGTCTCTATATGTGCTCCCAGTCTGATGAAGAAGGGGGAATTTCTCCTTTATAAATTAGTGCCCTCACACACTCTTGCGAGTGTCATGCTTCATCATCGGGCGTTGCTCCTCGTGGGGGTGGCGCTGCTGTCCTCCACGGGCCCCGCGAGAGGGCTCTTTGTCAGAGATCTTTTAGGAGACGCCGCAGTTGTGCATGTGGGTGTGTGGGCCTAAAAAGGGATGGTGCAAGTGTATTAAAATTGCCCCGCCGGTACCTTGAGATCAGTTTTATTCGTAGGTCCTTGAGGTCAAAGTAAAAAGATAATCTGGGGAAAATGAGGCACCTCTATTTAACAAATATAGTAGAGGTCGAGGTATTACTCTGCTGCTCTCAGTACCCGTGTGTATTCGTGAAAAAGAAACCTGGTCGACATGTTTCGCGCTGGAAAAAGGTCCCTAATGGATCCTGGTGCGCTTCGTCAGGACCGTGTCATGTGAATTGGTGCAATTTAAAATATATATAAAAATAGGAGCAGGGAAACAAACACCCTATAGTCCTATGGTACCACTATTAAGGCTCTGAATGAGTGAAAGTACTCAGTGGAACATCTCAATGGTGTTCCTGTTAATACCCCTTTGTAGGAGAGTAGGATCTGCCTCTTATGTTGCCCCCACTTTTTTTTCTGATGTTACACTGGTTTCTGGCTATAGTCAGGCTGGAGCCCTGCCAATCAGGGCCCCAGCCTCTCTGTTCTCTCTAAACGACTTGGAGTGCACTCTAGGTGCACTAGTGATTGGATACTGTGGTACCTTATGAGTTCCTAGTATATGGTACCTTAGGTACCAAGGGCATAGGTACTTCACAGGCCTACCAGGGGCTGCAGCATGTATTATGCCACCCCTGGGAAGCAGACTAAATCTGACACCACAGGCCTGCTACTGCAGCCTGGGTGAGGTGGTGCTAGCACTCCTCACTGAGACATAGGTTCCCTATATCTCTCCTGCACACACGTTTAAACCTATCAGTCACCCCTAAGGCAGGCCCTATCAATCCTGAGGGCAGGGTGCTGGGTTTCTAATGTGAGGGGGTGCCTCTGCCTGAGCAGGGCCCCTCTGCAGCTCTCAGAGTCCATTCTCTGGTGCTGTTTGTGGATGCGGTTAAACCATATACTCTTAAGTGCATTATATCCTCGCGGTAAAATGCTAACTTTGGAATGGCTGCATCAAAACATGTCGTGTTTGGTGTCAAACATCTTGGAATACTACCCCCCCGCCAGTTCTGGCGGCGGGGGTAGCATTCCACCCTTCTAGAGGGATAGACATGTACCCACTGTGGAAACACAGTAGCCCTGGCATCACAAAATGGATGCCACCAGTCACAGACACTGGGCTGCCCTCCTGCTGATGACCGAAACTCGCAGTGGAGGAAGCCCAACAAAAGGTATCCTGTCACAGGGAGGTGTGACCACCTCCCAGACAGGGTTTAGTGTATTGGGGCTGGGTGGGTGCACTCTTAGAGTGCTTTGAAGTCCTGCACTGGGGGAGCAGAAGGCTCCTCTGTGCATATGCCAGTTCAAACCGGCTCAGGGGCTACCTGCCCCTGCTCTGGCGCGAAACTGGACAAAGGGAAGTGGGTGTAGCCACCCACTCCCCTGACCCTCCCATAGGTAGGGTCATAGAGCTAGTCCCTCCCTTCTTTACAGTATAAGATAGGGAACCCTTGAACTTGTAAGTTAGATATCCCTGGACGACGCTCTGAAGAAGAATCCTGGACCTTCGACGTTCCACTACCTTTGGAAGACTGAAGAATCTCCCTTGGAGTCAAGGAGTGACTCCCCTGCTTGGCAGGCACCAAAACCTACAAACGACGGTCGCAAACTACGCCGCTCCCGCCGGAGTCCGAAGTCCCTGCAGCCCCAGAAGTGGATTTCCTGACTTCTCAAAGGCCATCGTGAGTCCCCAGCGAAGCTGAGGCCAGTGGACCCCACGAGTGACGAGGAACCGCGACCCCTGGGTACCGTGCACTATTGTCGAGTGCAACCCCTTCACAACGTTCTAAGAACCTGTGCTTTGGACCACGTGTGGTCCCAGCCTCCAGCAGGAATCCCTCCGAAGATCAGAGGCCTACACCGTCCCGAGTGACCGTGGGCCCCTGTTGAGCGAATCCTCCCGAGGCGTCTTCGCGATCCCTTGCCAGCCGGCTTGTGGGTCCCCTGAAGACTTTCCTAAAGAACCAAAGGGCCCCCCTGGTAGCTCCAGGCCTGCCCTGACTTACCCTCGCTGGGTGAGTCCCACAGACCTTGCTGGTCTGCGCCATTGCCTTTTCACACTTTCCACGAGACTTGCTGTTACCAAGGCTTGTTGGCTCCAATCGAGTCGCCGACACCGCAGTAAGCTGCAGACATCGTGGGACACACCGAATCCAGCTCCTGGTCATCGTCGACACCTCCTGGACCTCGTGGCTGAAGAGTCAAGGCACCCGTGAACGACCTGAATCCTGCGACGACGGTGGGCATCCATCTTCCTTGCCCCGAGTCACTGCCAAGTGACTTTGAACACTGTCCCCTCTGCTTTCAGGTCTTCCTTCTTCTGAATCCAGGCTTGGATTCCACCGGACACTTCTTCGGACATCACAAGCAGCAAGTCTTCTTTGTTCGCCATTGAAAACGACGCCGTGACCCGACACCAAAGGACACCTAAGTATCTGGCTTCCCTGGGTGAGGTAAGTCCAGCACTACGGTGCTCCTGTGGGTGTGGGCCCTAGAACTACTTACCCTGTAAGTGACTTGCTTGTAGGTTCTCCCGAAGTATCCTAAAACTCCTATTTTCCCCGTGCGATTCTCGCACTGGCTCGTACAGGGTTCGCGTCTGTGTTAGACACATCGCGTCCAACTCCCTTGTAACTCTACCAGTATCCGCGTCCTTCGACTCGTACTGACCGATCGGTGTGTTCACCTCGAACAAGCCAGGGGCCTGTAACATTGATAACTCAATCGCGTTCTCTTGCATAGACTCGTACAGGACTCGCACCAGTGTCTGAACACCGCGTCTGTCCCCTGTGGGTCTCCTACAACTACCTGGGGTGGTTCTCTGGGGGTCCCTCGATTCTATGTGCTCTAGACCCCGGTCTAGCCAAGATAAGATTGTGATATTTACTTGTGCTAACTTATTTTGATAACAATTGATTTGTGCATATGTTCCTGACTTCTAATCTCATAAAGAGATTAGTAGAGAGTTGTTTAGTAATAAATACATATATATTTGATATACATACCTGTGTGGTGTCTTTTCATTTGGTGATTCAAGAGATTGTGTGGTAAAACAAGCTGCTTTACATTCCTTCAAGCCTTAGCCTGAAGGCTGCTCTCCACAGCTACCACTAGGATAGCTTTCTATAAAGGTTGTTTTAAACCTATCTACCATAAGAGTCGAATTGTACTGGTGCAAGGTGTCCACTTTAATTAGTGAACAGCATATACCAGGCCAACTTCTCACACCCTTCATACGAATGGAGTGCCTCATCGGCGGGTCCCCGCGGTCTAGAGGAGGGGTCTGATAACGCCCCTTCGCAATGGCCTTGAACCTGCCCAGCCGCTTGCTGACTGCCGGAAGACCATTGAGATGTTCCACTGAGTACTTTCACTCATTCAGAGCCTTAATAGAGGTACCATAGGACTATAGGGTGTTTGTTTCCCTGCTCCTATTTTTATATATATTTTAAATTGCACCAATTCACATGACACGGTCCTGACGAAGCGCACCAGGATCCATTAGGGACCTTTTTCGAGCGCGAAACATGTCGACCAGGTTTCATATTCACGAATACACACGGGTACTGAGAGCAGCAGAGTAATACCTCGACCTCTACTATATTTGTTAAATAGAGGTGCCTCATTTTCCCCAGATTATCTTTTTACTTTGACCTCACGGACCTACGAATAAAACTGATCTCAAGGTACCGGCGGGGCAATTTTAATACACTTGCACCATCCCTTTTTAGGCCCACACACCCACATGCACAACTGCGGCGTCTCCTAAAAGATCTCCGACAAAGAGCCCTCTCACGGGGCCCGTGGAGGACAGCAGCGCCACCCCCACAAGGAGCAACGCCCGATGATGAAGCATGACACTCGCAAGAGTGTGTGAGGGCACTAATTTATAAAGGAGAAATTCCCCCTTCTTCATCAGACTGGGAGCACATATAGAGACTATTTTCTAACTTCTGTTCTATGTAACCTAGTAGGTTATATCTTTCTCTTTTAGGAACAGTTTCCAACCAGTGAGTACATATCAGTTCTTGGGAGCAATGGTACTGGACCTACTTTTTCTTTAACGCTCCCTGTCCCCCTCTCTTAGTGTTTATTGATTTAGATATTGGCAGATGGGATTTACTCCATCAGGGCACCCAGTAAATGTAGGAATGTCCTCTGGTCCAGTGGGCATCTCTTGCATTAGCAGGAACCTCCATTATGGCAGTTTCTGCCAATGCACTTAGGGGCATATTTACAAGGGAAGTAGCGGAGTGAGGTGTTAGCCTTCCTGGCTTAATGCCTCACTCCGCCACTTCAGAAATGCAGGACTGCACCACATTTACAAAACTATGGTGCAGTCCTGCGTTTCCCCCTGCGCTGGCGCTACGTTTAGCAGCCTAGCGCCAACGCAGGCACCCTTGCACCATAGTGCAAGTTTGTCTGTGTGCAGGGGAAGATTGTTTTATGTACGGGAAGGTCCCCCTTCCTGCACATAAACAATCTTTAAATGCCAATTTGTAACTTCTATGTGTGCTGCTTAATGCAGCACACACAGAAGTTGCAGAACGGCATTTTCAAAAAATGATTGTTTATGTGCAGGAAAGGGGACCTTCCCGTATGTAAACAATCATTGGCCTTCTGCTGTTTTCATGTGGTCTGCACAACGCAGCACTTATGAAAACATCAAAAACGAGGAGAAATCAAACATTTCTCCTCGCTTCGCCAGGTTAGGACCAGGTTTCCCCTGGTCTTAATTCTGGGGCTGCCTCCTATTTACGACTCCCTTGTAAATAGGAGGCAGCGGCAGAATCAATGGGTGTTGCGGTGGAACACCCACCGCAACACCCATTGCCCTCTCCCTTTCAAGCTAAGTACAGCTTGAAAGGGGGCCTTATTTACAAGGCAGCGTTAAGCCACATTAAGTGGCTTACCGCTGCCTTGTAAATAAGGCGAGGCCCCTATCGCCACAGGAACGTCGTAAAAAGTGACGTTCCCGTGGAAATAGGGGCTTGTAAATATGCCCCTTAAAGTTTGATGGATGGCTCCATTGACATGACGGAGCCGTACGGCAAACTTTAAATGGTTTTTTTATTTTCAAAAAGAAATCCGCAAAGCGGGATTTTGTTTTTGAAAATAAATTTAAAAATGACCCCCTCACCATGTGAATTTTCTCCCAAGACTGGGGGGTCACTTTTCAGTTTTCACTGCTTCTTGCCACCAGGTTTTACTTGGTGGTGAGGAACGGTGAAAACCTGCCATTTCTAAGGAGAGGCAAGATCAACCTGAGATTCCACAGGCTCTTTGGATACTTGAGCTGATCAGGAGCTTTGGACTTCATGTGTGGTCCTAGGCAGATGACATGCGGATCCTTTTCAAATTTAGTAACTCAACAACCCCAGACTCACTGGCCCTTAGAGACTGCATAAAGGCCATGCCAGATCTAATTGCAGCAAATTTTCTGAGGCTCAGTGGAGACAAAACGGAAATTCAGATTTTTAGTGGCAGCCAGCAAGTCTGGTCTGAGACACTTTGGTGCTCCTCTTTGGGTTCACTCTCCAGCCTGGTGTGAAGGCAAAAACCCTTGGATCTTTATTTGACTATGACCTGTATTTCAATGCTCAAACACATAAAACCTGGAGATTCTGTTTTCGGTCTGTCAAAACGCTCAGAAAAATCCTGCCTTTTCTCCCTTGCGACAAGTGGGTGTCAGTGATTAGCTCTGCCATCCTTACTCGACTGGAGTATGCTAATGCCCTCAATTTCGGCCTTCCAAATTTCCAGATTGCCAAGCAGCAGGTCTACAGCAGTTTGATCGTGTATCTGGTGCCTGCCAGTCCATGGCGAGCAGTTAAACAACATATCCTGGTCCACTGTGCCTACTATTAGGAAGATCCTATGCTCCTCTCGCCTTACCTCTCTAATATCTCTTGGATCTAGATCCTGCTCACTGCTTTCAACCCAGCACTTCTATAAGGCCATTTGTTGTTGATGTTACTTTAAGGACCAAACTTTGAAATGACCTTCATCTACATCTATGTCACCCTCTCGAAAACCCTCTTATTCTGTTGAGGTTCTCTTTCCTTCCTTGCCGTGTTCTCCTTCCCTCCCTCTATGTTGTTTATCTTTTGCAGTTCTAGTGCAACGATGCATGTAGGTGACAGCACTTTACATATACATTCACATATTTTAAAACAAACAATAGGTACTAGGGAGGAAATGGTTAACTAAACCGGTGCTATCTCCTTCACCGAAGTAGATTGTAAATGAATAGAGTTGTCTAGCGAGGGTGACCTTAATGCAGTAGGGTGTCTAGTACTATATGAGGGAAGACAAAGAGGATGCCTATTCACAATGATGCATGCAAGACACACACAGCTCTATACAGAACATTCCTGAGGAGTTGCTTTTCCTTCCACTAGGAGGCAGGGTAGCCATTGGATGGAGACTCAGGATGCAGGAGGACCATCTCAGATGTAGACTCAACGCCCATAAAAAACAGGTGCCAGGCACACTCTACGGCAATCTTGGTACCAACTCTCAGTCCACAAAAGTGCATAATCAGAATCTCTATCCTTATTGTTCAGGTTAGAGCTAACCAGTCCATAACATTCGGGTTTCACAGACTAAGGCTGCATCCAGGTTCTTAGCTCACATTACGCCGGGTATAGACTCATTTTTAGCATCAACAGTGTTTTTTGCAAGTGCTACTGAGATCAATCTAGAGCCGCAGCATATCGCTGATGTTTACACTCTGCTATTGACTTTACCTTATGTTGTTGGTGATGTACATGGATAATCTAGAGCCGCAGTGTATCGCTGATGTGTACAATCTGCTATTGACTTTACGTTATGTTGTTGGTGATGTGCATGGACAATCCAGAGCCGCAGCATATCGCTGATGTTTACACTCTGCTATTGACTTTACCTTATGCTGTTGGTGACGTGTGTGGATAATCTAGAGCTGCAGCATATCGCTGATGTTTACACTCTGCTATTGACTTTACCTTATGCTGTTGGTGACGTGTGTGGATAATCTAGAGCCGCAGCATATCGCTGATGTTTACACTCTGCTATTGACTTTACCTTATGCTGTTGGTGACGTGTGTGGATAATCTAGAGCCGCAGCATATCGCTGATGTTTACACTCTGCTATTGACTTTACCTTGTGCTGTTGGTGACGTGTGTGGATAATCTAGAGCCGCAGCATATCGCTGATGTTTACACTCTGCTATTGACTTTACCTTATGCTGTTGGTGATGTGCATGGATAATCTAGAGCCGCAGCATATCGCTGATGTTTACACTCTGCTATTGACTTTACCTTATGCTGTTGGTGACGTGTGTGGATAATCTAGAGCCGCAGCATATCGCTGATGTTTACACTCTGCTACTGACTTTACCTTATGCTGTTGGTGATGTGCATGGATAATCTAGAGCCGCAGCATATCGCTGATGTTTACAATCTGCTATTGATTTTACCGTATGTTGTTGGTAATGCGCATGGATAATCTAGAGCCGCAGCATATCGCTGATGTTTACACTCTGCTACTGACTTTACCTTATGCTGTTGGTGATGTGCATGGATAATCTAGAGCCGCAGCATATCGCTGATGTTTACAATCTGCTATTGATTTTACCGTATGTTGTTGGTAATGCGCATGGATAATCTAGAGCTGCAGCATATCGCTGATGTTTACACTCTGCTATTGACTTTACCGTATGTTGTTGGTGATGTGCATGGATAATCTAGTTCTACAGAAACTTTTTACTTCACAATTTGACATTAATGGAGTCCCGTGCCTTCTCTGTGTCACGCATACCTTACTTTTGAGCTCATGTGCTCAATACAGTGCAAACTCGACAGTTGGCTTTGCAAATACTTGTTTTATTTCTAAACTATTAGGGCGATCTCTCAAAAACAATTATGATCTGTAGAATATAAGTCATTAGGGCTTAATTTGCCCCTGCTTTCTGTTGGGGTTCAGCTATTTACATAAGAATCATTGTTTCGCTATTTATTTTGGTAAAGCTTGGATCTCAAGGCTGTTCGGTTTACTTACCGCTATTTAAAGTGCTGTGATGGCCCATTGGCCTGGAGCTCGCAAAGTAAAACCACAAATAAATGCATAAATTACATCTCAAAGGCAGTAGAGTAAGTGATGGCCATTCCCGTAGCCATCAGAGTTCCCTGGACCAAAGCAGTGAGCCCTCATTATAGCAGTGAGCTAGATCTTGGGATCTCACCTCCCATATCAAAACCAATCACAGGCTTCCCATCCTCCGGGCGGTACGTGGTGACGGCATATCCCACCACACCCCCCGCTGGACCAGAGAGTACCGCACGGGAGCCGCTGAAGTTCTCCATGGGCGTCAGCCCACCATCAGACCGCATGAAGAGCACCCGCACACCCTTCAGGAGGGATAAGGGAACACAAACACATGGATTATTACAAGGCACAGACTTAGTTAAATGCTTGTCCAGAGCAACATTCATGGTATTAGAGGGTGTGTGTGTGGCAACATTCAGGTTATTAAGAGGTGGGTGGGTGTGTGTGCGTGTGTGTGTTTTCAGCATTATAGTACCAGAAGCTCACCATACAGTAAACAAAAAGATTAAAAACCTATGTCCAAAGTGCATGTGACCATCTACTAACTAAGTGAAAGCGCATGTCCACGAAACATTAACAAAGGAGTCAGGCATAATCTGGACAGTCTTTAGAAGTACAATCTTTTCTCGTGGTCCATTTTGGACGAACAGACAGATTTTTCAAACTATTTTGTGAATTTCACGCGTACTTTCTCAATCTAAGAATGTGTATTGGCATTTATTGAAAGAAAAGGAACTTTCTGAGCCCATCTGCTCCACTGGAAGGTCAGTGATGTAGGTGAAAGCATTATCATGAGATGGTGAAGTCTTGGAGTGGATGAGAAACGAAGCAGAGTGCAACACGTACAACAAATGTACACCGCTGTTGTCCCATGGCCTACATGAGGATCACAAGGGATACAAACTAGGAAACACTCTCAAAATCACAGCTTCTCTTTGTGTTGTACATTTTTAGTTGTGTTGTGTGTTTGGTGCTTGCTGGAGTTCCGTTTGGTGGTGTGTTGTGTTTTTTCTTCTGTGTGGAGGTGTGTTTGATATTGTGACTGGTATTTGTCTGTGTTGTGATCAGTGTTTTGTGTTGGCTGCTGTGATAAGTTTTGTGTAGTGTAGTGTCTGGTGTAGTGTGCATGATTTAATTTCAACACATATTTCCTAGATGTTGTGAATAATTAAGTAAGAAACAGCAGTGTACAAACTTAAGCTTTAATTGGACGATGCTTGATAGGTTCTGTATTGCTTAATTCATTGACGATTTTCTCATCATCATTTTGTGCTCAGATTGGCAAATGATGGTAAAATATAATGCGTCTTTCTTTATTAACCAAGGATTTATAGTACCTTAAATAGTTATGAAAATTAGTTAAATCTATCAGCTTATCACGTGACCTACACCTAATTAATGCGATGCGTTGGACTCTCTTTGAGTCTTTGATTTTCTCACAGGACCATTTATTACCCCTTCCCAGGGACCGGGCAGTCTTTTGTTTCAATGGAACGTTTTTATTGGTCCAGAGCTCACTCAAGTCAGTGTGTGACTGAGTCAAATCTTTCTTCAGCCTCAGTAACTGGAATGATGCATAACCTGTACGTTCTTCTTCAGCTTTCCTTAATTTAATCAGTTCTATGGTCGTTTCCATCCTTTGCCTGGAGGAGGTTGTCTTGGTGTTAGGGGACAGCATAACACACTCCTGATGGTTCGACCTCACTCTTGTGCAATATATCAATTCATCATAGTGCTACCCAACTTTGCAAAAACTGGTAGAGAAGAAATTCTCAGGGATAGTTAGTTAGGGGGTTCAATCCCTAACACAGGTTAGAGTCGCCGGCATTGAATGTTCGGTGAGTCCCTGTCTCTCCAGGGGGAGATGGCTACCTTCCAATATGACCAGTTCAAGGGGGTTTTCCTCTGAAGAACAACGTTTTAGATTTTTCCTGAATGATGGTAGCTTGAGCCATACTGTGAGTTACACATCCAGAGAATTCAACTGTTTGATGTCTGTCACCCCAGAATGCACCTTCTAAAGTCAGGTCTGTGGATCGGTAAGGCGCGCATGGGCCTCAGCGGGTGGTATAAGCATCATGTTCCTGTAGGTACTCTAGACATGATCACCATAGGCTTTATGGAAGCCAGAGCAGTGATTTTAGAGTGCTCAGATCCTTTGATCTGTGGATCCTTCACCGGAAGGGAAATGTGCTGTAAAATACCAGGGAGAGATATTACAGTGGCAACCAGTCAATACTAGAATATGCAGAGAGGCCTTCTACGAGGATGATTGCGCATGTGTCTTTTCTCTCTTTGTGTGCATCTTTGTAACTGTATGTTTAATTACACTAGTCCATGCAGATCTGCATGGACAATTATCAGTGATATCACCTATCAAAAAAGGGATGGAACTAAAGGCCCAGCAAAACAATCAATTCACCCATATGCTCTGGTACTGTATAGAGAGACACCTCACCTGTAGCTGAACCTTAAATCCAGTACAGAATCCATCAAGATATCTACGAATGCAAGGGGTGAGGTAGGCGTCCGCGCAGGCCGTGTAACCTCGGGGCACAATACGGACCATGGGCATCACCTCGGAGGATAGCGACACATGATGGAAGCCCATTGTCCGAGCCAGCTCCCCAATCTGGAGCTCATGTTTGGACCATCTGTCAGAGAGGGTAGAAGAACAGGTTGAGCGTGGGCGGTAGGACATGGCTCAGCATTGGAAACAGGTATGATTGGTCTCGAATAAGAAGCACCTAGGGAACACTTCTCGCAAAAGGGCATCCTCATTCATACAGCCACCTTGATGAAAGTCAGTTCATAATGTGTACAATATAGGAAAACCCCTTCAATCACTTACTCAGGCTGTATAATCTTACACCTGAGTAACGTGAGGCCAGCCAGTAAAATCCCCTCTATTATAGAAACCTCTGCATCTCTCCCTACTGACCCACCTTTCCCTCCTTCATCACTATGAATCCCACAAGCTCACTCTGCTCTTCTCTCCGACTCTCCCACATCTCCTCCTAGATATCTTAACCTTAACCTCAAATCTGAAAAACTTCATGTGCTTCAAACTACCCACAAACTTTGAAATCTCTTTATCTTCTAGGGTTCTCATCTGAGCTGAAGGCAAGCAAGTCTTTGCCTGTCCACGTCCCAATCACACTTAGTGCCAAGGACCTCAGCCCTTGCTCTACTACTCCTGTGGTCTACACCTCCACGGACCCTTATGCCCTTAGACCCACAGCTAAGTTGTACTCGAACTGCCCCCTGCCATTTGCCCCCCTAGAATGTTTTTTCTCTTGTGAATCCTGGTGATTCTCTATGCTAGTCTCCAACTCTAAATGCCTACCTCGTGCCCCTGTTGCCTTACCATACTCCTCTGATAGGCCGCAACCTCTTGACCCTGCAGCTGTGACTGCACCTAACTGCTATAATCAAGGTTAGGTCTCTATCAAAAAACCAGATGGATATATTTGATTTTATCTCTACCTATCAGCTGGACGCCATCTTCCCCATGGAGGCCTGGCTGCACAAGGCTCTGCCACTGATCTCGCTGCTGCTATTCCACCTAATTATTCCATTCTGCATCTTGACCGTCAAGATAAAAATGGTGTGGAACTGTCATTACCTATAGATCCATTTTTAATTTTACTCTAATGGTCACTACTAGCTTTCAGCATAGGTTATGTTCATTTAACATACTTTTAACTCTACTATCAGTTATTAAAGCTCTCTTACCAATTGGTCAATGGGACCCAAAGCTCAATGAATGTCTGCCCCCGTTAATTTAAAATCTTCTAACTTTATTATCCTGGGACACCTTAACCTGCACCCCAAAACATATATGGCTTCCTCTTAGATTGAGGCACCTGCTGTGCTCAACCTCTCATTGATTTACAGGCACCCACCCATGCAGCTGGTCGCATGCTCAGCCCTATCTTCACCAGTATTGACAAGGTCGTCACTTACACTCCACTTCCATTAATTTGCTCTGACTATTTAGCTGGCTCTCTCCCACTCCCATTCCTGCACAAGAAATCCCTCCTGACTCTAAACCTTTGCCTTATCTCATCAGACCATGGTCCAAAGTGACAGCTGACAATTTATCTTGCGCCCTTCTAAACTCACCTCTCTCTACCTACGCTTTGATTACTTTCCCATTGAGTCCTTTAACAACTGTATCGCAGGTGCCCTTTATGCAGAGATCCCCTTCAAAATTCAAGGGCGCATCACCCTCCCCTCCTTGATATTCTGATGAACTCAAAATCAGTAAGCGCCACTGTAAATCTCTGGAATGCCAATATTCTCTATTGTGAAAGAGTTCCTCTTGCCTTAGGTGTGTAGCACTTCCGTCTCACCCTCAGAGGAACTGTGTCATGACCTCACTTCCTTCTCTTCCTGTAAAATCTCTTCTAAGTAGGCAAATTTTCTTCTCCACCCAGCCAACCTTGGACTCTGTGTTTGCTACCCTTGACGTGGTACAATCTTCTTGTGACATTTCAGTGTCCGAGTTGAACTCTCTCTAAGTAGGAGGTGCTTACCCTTCTAAGAGCTACCAAATCACGGTCCTCTTTTGACCTAGCATTACGGTTCTAGTCCACACAGTGCTGGGTCCTGCACTCGTGGACCTCTGCAATCTCTCCAAAACATCAGTTACGGTTCCAGACAGCTTGAAGCAAGCGCAGTTGGTTCCCTCCCCTTAAGGAATTTCCATTTGTCCCCAAAATCCAAAGGAATTACAGTCTGATATTCCTCCTCCCTATCCTGCTAGGATCCTTGAAAAAGTGATCAATTTTCAAATCTCTTGCTATTAAGAAGTCATCTGCTTGCTTCACCATTCTCAGGCTGGTTTCCAACCACTAAATCATATGGTAAATATTTAAGTGTCTGTGATCAAAGATCTTAGGATTCTCTTCCGGATCAAGCCTGTCCTGCCGCTTGATCTCTTGGCAACATTCAACACTGTCTCACATTCAACTTTGATCAACGGCCTTTTTGAACAGTGCATCTGTAAACAAGCTATTAAATGGATAGCTTCTATCTTCTCCCACAGAAACAAATCTAACATTCTTCCCCTTCAAGTCCTCTGTATCTTACCTGACTTGCAGTGTTTCCGAAGTGTCATCTCTGAGCCCCACTCTGCCACACTCACGGTTGATAGTGCGCTTTAGAAATACACATAATATATAAATACCCTGCTTTGTGAAGCATATTCAGTATTTTGGTCTAGGTACTATATCTTACACCGAAGATACTCAGATAATCATTTCCATTCACAACAATCTTGGCCTGGTCCAGCCCAACTCCCTTTCTTGCATGAGTGCAGTGGCAGTCTGGATGCAGAACAACTGCCTCAAACTTAACAGCATCAAGATGGAAGTTTTTCTGTTTGGCGACCAGCCGCTTGTTTGGTCCTCCTCCTGGTGATGGACAGAATTAGGGCATCCTCTGTCCTCAGAGGTTTCTATTATGAATCTAGGAATCATTTCATTCAAAACCTTAAATCTGCCAAACAGATTACGTATCTAGGACTTATTTAATTCTTTGAAGAATTCTCAGGGAGCTAGTGCCTTTACTTACTTCATTTGCTCGTAAAACAGCTGTCCACTCATTGATCATGTCAAGCCTAGACAACCTATTTACCTGGGTCTCCCTGAGTATCTTCATCACCTGCAGGTCATCCAGAACTCTGAGGCTTGCTTCCTGCTATCACCTCCATCTCGTCTCACCTGAAAGACCTTCATCTGCCCATCAGAAATTAATCCAAATTCAAGGCTCTCTACTTTTCCCATGCAGATGTCCAAAACACTGGTCTAGGTTACCTTATGAACAAAGTCAGGCCTTTTCTCCCTGCACGCACTTTTCGTTCCATCTCTGCTAAACGTGTTATGTCTCCCACATTATCAAGGCCTGAATGGGTGACTGCTACTTTTCATTCCTGGCTTCTCAGCTAAGCTCGGGAATGTTCTTCTATTAGCTCTTAAAGCACTCGCTTGATCTCCAACATTCAGGAAAAGCATCAACCCCACTAATGGACCAATCCATGTCCCACACGATAAAGTTTAAATACTATACTCTCATGTATTCATATAAATTCACCATCACATCAAACCTATCCATCAAAGGGCACTCAACACCTATTCATCATACTATCTCGCAGTGGCCCGGTGATGTGAGATCTGGATTGGTCTATTGAGTGTTAGACTGGATGACGAGTAGTTGTTGATGAATTCGTTTGTTGTGATGGTGAACCTATACAAGTACCACTGGGGCTGGGTGATGCACTTGGTTTTAAGAAGAGGTTTTGTTTTAAAATATTTTTATTATTAATGTATGGGATTTATATTAAACAGTGTATATTGCTTTTTATAGATGATTTTTAAATAAAACTTGTAGGAGATTGAATCGTTTGTGCTGTCCTGAAGAAGGTGGTTGTTTTGAATATTTTCATTGAAACGCATCGATGTATACATATGCAGAATCTGCCATACACTGGGAAACCCTACATGAGGAATTGTGTGAATCATGGCTCCCTGTTGATACTAGAAGCAGATCTGCAGAAGTAAAATAGACTAACTGTTCAGTCTTAATAGTTCTCCCTTGTCTTTTGTTTTTGTGGGAAATTGTGTTTTGAATATTGTTTCACTTTGTGCGATATACTTGTTTTTATTATACTTTATGGGATTTTAGGATTGAACATATATAAAAGAAATACATATTTTTGTATTATTCAGAATTACATGATTAAAGCTATGTGTATTTTTCACAATCTCGTTTATGGCGAAAAAGGCGTCTGAAGTGTAGTTTGGATGGGTAACAAGTTTGATTGTTTGAGATCTGAAGTCGGTTTACACATGTATCCTAAGTGAAATTCCTTCAAATTTACAGTCTAGTGGTACCCTGTCCCCTTGGAGTGTGGGGTCCCTCTCATTTTGAGAAGATCACACTGTATTGCCAACCTCCCTCAACACCCTACGTATCGCCTACTCAGGGCAGAAATGGGTTTCCTCTTGCCTCTTTGGCTGCTCTTTTTCACTTGCTTGGAACTCCAAGTTATCTCCACACAACTCACTAACAGCTAGTGTTTCAGAAGGCTCAGCTCTAGGTCCACTCCCTATTTTTCTCTACATCTCTACATCACCTTCCTTGTTGACAATCTTCTCTTTTGATTACAATAACCATCTTTTTGTCAATTATATAGGTATCTTCTAATTTCAAACATTCTCTGTTCTCCTCCAATCACGTATTTCTGATTGGTTCATTGCTATTCATCACTGGATGGCTTTATAGTCTCTCATATCAAGCCCTTCCAAAACTGAAGTCCTTTAATTTTCTTCTTCATCTGCACCTTTTCTTTCACCTAGCCAAATCCACTTGTATGTATGCTGTATTTGTAAAGCCTGAACTGAGTCCTGATGGTGACGGCTTTGTAGACAATGGAGTTGGTCTTGAAGGCGGTGAGACCAGTTAAGCGAGCCATTGGATTTCCATCAGGGTGGGGATAATGTGTTCTGTCTCTTTACAAGGCTTGCTGCAGGATGTCTTTCAGGGAGCAGTGTGGTGCCTGGGAGGCAGCAGAGCACAGCACTGCCAGCATTCAGGTGCAAGAATATGAAGGCTTAGACAGCAGCCTTGAAGGCGCTTTCTGGGAGGAATGTTTCAGTTCCTTTATTAGAGATAACTGTTGCCAGGCTGTCTTGTCTTTTTGGCAATGTCTTTCTTGAAGGTGTGTTGGTGTCCAGGTTGAATCAAAGTTACTTGGCATTGGGTGGCATGGGTGGTTGATTCTCTCCAGATTTATGTTGCTAAGCAAGGTTTGGACTCGTTGATGATTATGGATGATGGTGAAGAGAAGAAACTTGGTTTTGGTGGGGTGGAGTTTCAGGTGGTTGTTGGACACCCAGCTCTGGTGGCGGATGTCTTGGGCGAAGGGGATTTTCAGGTATAGTTGTGAGTCATTAGAGTATTGGAGAATTTCAATGCTGGTGTTGGTGACCAGAGTTCAAAGCGGCTCCATGTAGAGCCCATGGTAGCTGGAAGTTCAACCTCTGCTGGAAATCATCATTTCCTATTCAGCCCATCGATCTGAATTAAATCTTTCATTAATGATGCTGCCAGAGCAGCACGGTATCAAGTACAAAACATGCAACAAAATATACACTTTTCTCACTCTACATAGTCTACATAGTCAAAGTACAGATATATTTGCTAGTACTTAGGAAACTGGATTACTGCAACAGCTGTCCAATAACCCTCCATCAATATTCTTTCCCAGAATTTTACCAAGATCCTAACTTTCCCACTATAACTTTTTAACACCTCTCCAGATACGCTCCCACATCAACCTTTTGTCACCAAAAGGCTTGGCTTTGTTAAAGTCACTGACACTCGTATTCAAGGTGGTCCATGGCATATCCCCTAGCAATACTTCCATCCCAAACTTTAAATCTGCCATCCAGAACCTTCTGATCTAACTCCCAAACCACGCTGCGCTGCGTCCATGTTCTAGTCTTTTTGCCCACTCCTGGAACTCACTGCCACCAGTCATTCAGACTCATCCCTCCGTCTAATTAGTTTAAAAATGCCTCGTAGTGCCATTTCTTGCAGCTAGAAAGTAAGGAGGCACTCCTGATCCTCATTGGCTTAATATTAAACATATGTACATTTAAATTTGACGCAGCGGCGCATGTGCCATTCAAGGCAAACTTTTCCATAAAATATAGATCAAGAAGAAACTAGGAAGGCTCATCTGCAAATGCACTTTGGGATTTGCTAGTAGAGAAGTATTATGGCTCAGGAACAGCTTCACATCTCAATAAATACCTATTTTTTAATTGGTGTCCCACTGGTACTATTAGAAAAAAATGCATTTCTACATAAAGCATTTTTAATCACTCATTTCTTGAAATAGCTTTACGACCCATATCAATGCATGACTAATAATAATAACATCACAGTTGAGAGCATTCAGGTGCAAGTAGGAAGAGAAATGGAGAATGCAGAAAGGCATAGGACATTTTCAATCTTTCTAAATGGCAGAAAACTTGATGACATGTTTTCAAAGCAGAGACTCTTTTTATAATGATTGACCGCATGAAAACAAATGTCAGTGGGTAAACGTAATAGAGACAGATAGCTAGGTGTTATATAAGAATGAATTAAAAAGAACTTGGTTAGCATTGTAAATAGCAACAACATTTAAATTGTGGAAACAAAATGAAGATATCATGGACATGCATGATTGTCACACTAAAAGAACTTGAATGTGTATTTTCTTCCATTTGTGAAATGCCGACACACATTTAACTTGAAAGCAGGCATATGAAACTAAGTACATTTTTAAGTAGCTTACTCTGCTGTAGTATTCCTATGTTTCAATTAACTATCATATTTAATAACAATGATTTGTAAAGTCAAAGTCCACGACTCGATATGCACGGCCTTACCGCAAAGGTATTTGCCTATGTAAGTTTGACTTATACATGCAAATGGGCTTTTTATGAGTGGCAAACAACTTTTCCATTTCAGGATAAGATTCGTATTCAGCTCAAGAGGGGGAAGAGAGTGTGACTCACGTGTAGGAGTGCATGAGAACCACGGCCAGGCTGCGGATCCCTTTGGCCAACACCCCTTCGAGGTCCGCCTTCAGCTGGGTGAGATCTATCGGTTGACACAGCTCAATGGATTCCCCTGTTGAACCTGGGTAGGAAAACAAGTGGCATAAAAGCAATTGTATAGACACAGGACAGACAACACTTACAGTTGCTATTCATTTTTAACCATCTCTTTTGGACTGCAAGTCAGCATAAAATAGTATCAACAAGAGACGTGCATCGGCAGATGTCACTCAAGAGTCATTGGCAAACACTGAGAAAGTAAGAAGCAATGCCCTGCTGGCTATTCACAGCAGCAAAATATCCCCGTCACTTGTCATTAGAGAGCAAACTAGTCCTATCAGTGTCTTTCACTCATTCCAGAAGACAAGAGACACATCTATCACTCAAAACAAGGAGAGACCCTTCCTTCCAGCTCACTGGCAATCACTCAACAGAAGAGGAGAGACCTCTCCATCAAAGACTGTCAATCAACATAATAGGAGTGACACCTTCTTCAATGGCTCACTGGCTGTCACTCAACAGAAGAAAAGGGATTTATCCATCTCTGGTTTTCAATCAAGACAAAAGGAGAAAATCCACCTTCAATACCACACCGGCTATGACTCAACAGAAGAGGAGAGACCCAGGATTAAGACTAGTCCTGGTCAGTCATCAAAAGAAAAGAGACTTTTTCACTGGCACACTGGATGCCACCGAACAGGAGGAGGTGAAACCCACATATCGAAGGCTGTCAATGAACACAAGAGAAGAGACCCCTCATTTAATGCTGGCCCTCTCCAGAAGCAGAAATACTCAGGCCTTACTTGCACTGAATGATCATATAAAGCGACCCCTCCTTCATTCCTCAACGGAAGATTAAGGACCCTGCCTCACTAGCCATAACTCAACTTCATATTCTCCCTTGTTTAAAAAAATCCTGCACTGCCAGTCAAGCGCTTTCACTCGCAGCTCCGGAATTCTTTTTACGCTACCCCTAAAACTTGAGCCACCATTTTCCGTTTTTAGATTTATTGTCAGCCATAATTATTTTTCTGTTGTTTGCATTTTTTGACTTGTTAAATTCAAGTTTTCAATAAAACAACTATATAGTATAAAATAAATGCCACCTGCCATGGCAGTTGCACAGGAACATGTTCCCACCTCATCCCACACTAACAACTGAGGTAGATCTGGCCGGCTGGACAATTTATCGCTGTAGTGAGTGCCCTCTTGGACCTTAGAAGTCACTAAATTAAGGGCTGGGATTTGTGGGTGCAGATGTAACTTTGAGTGCCTCTTATCTTCAACTAGTTTACGATGAAGTCCCTGAAACTCTTCAAGCCCAATCTTCCCAGAATGAGAAAGACAATAACTCACTTTTACGGATCAATTCAATGCAGTGATATCCTCTTCCTTTCATATTTTAAGGAACATAAAAAAGATCCTACCTTTTATCCCTTCAGATCTCCAAAATACGGTAGTCGGCTCATTAGTACTTACTAAAATAGACTACTGTAATGGTCTGTATCTAGATCTGCATCAGTACTTACTGACCAGGCTGCAAATTCTTCAAGATGCTGCAGCACGACTATTGTTGAAGATCCCAAAATATCAGTCAGTGTCTAAATCTATCAGGAAGTTACACTGGCTGCGAGGAAGAGTGAGAATTACTTTCAAGGCTCTATGTAGCGCAACCAAGGTCCAGTTTTACTTAAAAATAGTTTCAGCTGGTATGCCCCAGGTAGAACACTGCGGGCCGCAACAGCCAAATGTGCGTCTGTCCCCAGGTTTAAAAGATCTTCCTGGGCTGGAAGAAGTTTTGTAATTGGAGCAGCAAAGGCTTGGAACTCTCTTACCTTGAAAATTAGAGCCATGCCCAATCTATTGATGTATAGGGAGGCTTTGAAAACCTGGTTGTTCAATGCAGAATGAGCTTCATTCCCCCTTTCTCCGTTCTCCTTGATAGTGTCAAAACTAGCTTCAAGACGCCTCTGGGCTATCGAGCGCTCTTATAAATTCTACTAGCATAACATAACTTAAAGAGTTTATTATCATGAATGTGATTATGAACAAGTGAACAGGATGCCGGGGACTATCTTCCAGCCACAGGCAAAACATGGACTCACCTAGAAACATTTTGACGGAGTCCTTTCTTGGGAGTTGGCAGCCATCGCGGTGAAGAGTCACCCGTTCATCCACCTCAATCACCTCCTCATACAGAACTCTCGGCATGAGGATCTCCTGGAAGAGATGTACGTGCAAACGCATGAGGGCGGGCATTCTCAAACTGGACTCGACATTAACCTCCCATCCCTCAAACCAAATGACACATCTGATTTTATGAGATAGAATTATAAATAAAATAAATACTTTCTCTTAAGTTTATGGAATGTTCTACTGTAAGCTTTCTGAGATTGTGGCGAGTCCTTACCATTACTTTGCAAAGAAATTCAGTCCTGACTTTAGTTCTTTACTGGCTTGAGCACACTGCTACAGGTTGGGCAATCCAATTTCTACCCCAGTGCCTCACTCACCTTATATGTTGTATGTACGCTCTTACAAGCATAAAACTTCAAAATCTACCAGACGAGGGGTGCTTTGACACAGCCCAAAGTACAATAATAAGAATTTATACAAAACAAAAAACCAACCTATCCAGGCCTGGAAGAACCTGGGTCATCCAACTGGCAGCATTGCCCGACATAAGCATTCAGAACCACCACATCTGTTGTTGATGGTATAGCGGATATCGGGCCATGGAACCTGCCACTGGCTCCCTTTACAAACCATGATTCGATAACAAATTATGTACATTGTCTTCTATGGGGTGTAGGATCCTGGTCAGAGAAAGTTTTTGCTGACTAATATTTCGTTTCCATTGCTCCCTGTTGCTGTCAACATGATGGGGGGATGCACCTACCTTTTTCAATGTCTGACCTTCAGCTTGCATCTTTACCAGTCTTTGGGAATCCTTACTATATTGCCTAAAATGGTCAGAGCAGACCAGCTGGACCCCGTTTAAGATGCTACCGCACATCACGGGCATCCAGAAAATCTACTAAACTCCTTCACTAGTGTAACAGTTGGATCTCATAATTCTTGGACAACTTCACTAAACTAACACCAAATGTTTGAGAAAAGAAACAACTACACCCCCTATCTCACTTACACCAGAAATGAAGTCAAAGAAATCAAACCAAACCACCAGAAAGACACCAGTGTGCGTTATGATCTGCATCAAAGAAAGAGAAACTTTTGGAGCAGTCTGGAAGACATTAAAACCTGTATTAGGTGTCATCCGGTATTGATCATGTTTCTGGTATATTGAAATAAAGCACCCTTTGCGGGTCGCCTTGCCTCGAATGTGCCATCCTGCACTGAGGCTCTGTGCTGAAACGAAGGTGAATTTACACTGCAAGACCTTGAGCATAAACAATCAAATGAGACACTCTTCCAGTGAAATACATATGACCTTAGATGTTTTCTGCCCATTGCTCAAAGGGAAAGAGGTCCTTGTCATCTCTTATAAAGATCATTACACATAAAATGCAACTCAAAGTAAAATGGTTGGCGCTCCTGGTCTGGATGGTATATGGACCCTAGACTGTTGAATTTTCTAAATGGTGCTCCCATCCAACTTTTCCCAGCTTTCCTTCGAGCTTGAAATTCCGGTGACATGAGTGTGCCACAAGAATTCCTGATAAAATAAATGAACCTGTCCAATTTGTTACACTTCAGTTGCTCAGAGATTCTTCACCCACTGTGGTTCTTGACATGTAGTACGCAGACCCCTGGGGTCTGGAAAGCTTACTCATGGGGGCCCCTAACTGTTTACAAAATTAAATAATTAAAAAAAAATTAATAACATATATATACATAAAAAAGCAGAATGCAAAACTATAAGTTGGTATCCTTAACTTGATTTGTGGGAGTAGCGCAAGTACACTAAACAGAATATAGTATGAACAATTATTTCCTCAAAAAAAGCACTGGCATTCCCTGACAAAAAGAGAATGTTTTACAATAAAAAAAGAACAAGCATTGGCAGAGCCAATAGGTCTCACCTTTGTGACCTATTGACTTTGTCAGTGGTTCTTAGCCACACTGCACAGCATTCGTGATGCTGTGCAAAATGGATAAAGTTTTTATAAAAACCTTTGACACAAGCTCTGTTTTGTTAAATTTTTAGTTGCCGATCGAACGTGGAAAAAAAAAATGTGCACAAAGCTTTTTTTTAAAGCGAGTGGGCAGGCAGGGGGAACAGAAGCAACACGGGGAGGGTGGGGAACAGAGAAGGAAAACGGGCAGGGTGTGGGTGAATGGCGAAGCAACATGGGGTAAGGTGGGGGTTAGCGGAAGTAACACAAGGGAGGTTGTGGAAACAGCATATATGTGTGTGTGTTTGTGTGTGTGTGCGTGCGTGTGTGTGTGCGCGCCTGTCATATCATAAATTTAGTATTCACTCAAACATTGTAAATAATGTATATATTTATTTCATAAATATGAAAACATTGCCTAAATTAATACATTTTCTAAATTAGTAAATTAAGCTAATAAATAACATACACATATATAAAATAATTATTAAAAAAAAAAAAATGAAGATAAAAGTCTAAAATGTAATTTATTAATTCATTACAACCGTACAAACATAAAAAAAAAAAAACATAATTTGATGCGGGGGAGATTCACTAAAATAAC
The DNA here is from genome assembly GCA_963921515.1 of Calotriton arnoldi. NCBI lineage: Eukaryota > Metazoa > Chordata > Amphibia > Caudata > Salamandridae > Calotriton > Calotriton arnoldi. The sequence continues at coordinate 540,459 of CAWUFW010004392.1, read as the reverse complement.
TCAAGGCCAACAAACATCGCGGAAATTGTGATCACTTTAAAGTAATCAAAGTACTATTCTAATTCCAGTCTCTCGGAAATTGCGGAAAATGCATAAATACGGAGGGGGCTTGGTTTGACTATTTTATCTCCAATCTCACAAAAACTGGAAATAGTGAGATTTAATATTCTAATTCCAATCCAAATAAAGTTGGGGAAAAATGCGCAAATAGACGGGGTGAGATTTTCTACTCTAACTCCATTCCTACAAACATCGGAGAAAGTGCTTAAATCGAGAGGAGAGATTTACTATTCTCAGGCAGATTGACATCTTTGATAGTGGGTTTGCTCAGCCAGGATGTTTTTGAGGAGATAGATTTCGCTCTATTTGCTGTATCTAGAGCAAAACAAGCTCCCAGGGCACAGCAAATCTATATGCAGGTGATTTTGAAAGAAATACCTTCCAAAATAACATAAATTTCTGACCAACATTTATATGTGGCCTAAATATATTGATGATGTGTTTATGATATGGAACGTGTCAGTACAGGGACCTAGAAGAATTCATGATAAGGCTCAAGAGGAACCCTTTTGAATTCATGGATCTCTGGGCTTAATCCCAGTATGTGCACAGGGGAGATCTACTCTCCCATCCTTCACACAGTCCTGGATCTTTTGTGACCTGACCTTACGACTCATAGCACAAATGACACATTGTGCTCAGTAGATTTTTTTTTGCACAACCACTCCTTCCCCTGAATTTTTGTACCCTGATATTCTTATGCCTTGATTAATAACATTGGTGACTCACACTCATTTTGGATACTGGATATCGGTTGAATAACGTTGGTTCCTTCAGATCTCCCTACCTGCCTCTTAGTGATTACAGTGGATTACACTGTAACTTTCATAGACATATCCTGTGCTCAGCAAACTATTCATTCTTCCTGATGATGACTTGCTACTGCTTGCCTGGGTCAAAACACCATCAATCTAAATGGCGACGAAGATAAACTTAATTGAGATTACTGCAGGGAGTATAATTTGAACTTTATGATCATTTACAACAGAACACAGCAATTGTTTATTTATAGTCCAGTTCTTTCTGATTACATAGTGGGCTCTATATCTTTGATATCACTGGGACCATGTTCACTTTCCACACTGAGCACTTTTTTTTAATGTTTGTAACTTGTGATATTTCTCTATGCATTCTGCCTGAATTTCATGTAAAGAAATTCTTGTTCTCTAGCTACATGCTCATTGATTTTGTTTTCCATATACAACATTTCTATGTTGATCAGATATATTGGTGATGTGTTAGTGGTAAGGCATGTGTCGGCATAGAACCTGGAAGAACTTCTGATACAGGTCAATAGTTGGAGTCCTGGTTTAAGGTTTACATCCCATTCTCCTTGAGTGGAGATCAGGTATCTGGATCTTTTGATCAAACATGAATTTAACAGACTATAGACCGCACTGTTTAGAAAACCAAAGGAGAGAAACCCCATGTTGCAATACAATAGCCACCATCCATGTGCCCTATAGGATAATCTTCTGCATGGTCAGTTTTTAAGAATCACAAGAAACTGCAAGCCTAAATCAGATTTTTTCAGTGGGACATATATTTTAACTATTAAATTGATTGAGAAGGGATATCATAAATGAATGGTGTGCCAGGCTATTAAAAAAACGTTGTTTTGCCCACGTGATACACTTCTCCAACCAAGACATAGAGATCCCACCTCTGACAGAATCATTTTTGTGGGTACCTTTTCCACATTAAGCAATAAAATACAGGAGATCATTTCTTCAAAATTGCAATTATGGAAGGAGGGAGTTGAACCGCTTTTCGCACTATTTGCACAAAGACATGGTAGAGATATTTGTGAATATGTTGCGGTTGCACATGGAGAAACCACTTGCATGAATTTAATGTCCTCACTGTGGGGGTGGTGCCAAGTGTAGGTCACTATAACCGTGGGAACTGTCAGCCATGTAATTACACTTGAAGACAAAAGTTTTTTCACTTTACAGAATTGAAAGTTGACTTGACTATTTTTTCAACCTGCAACACAAAAAATGTGATATATGCAATCACCTGTCCCTGTCCACATCTAAATATAAGACAAACCATGCAAATGATTAAACAACACATTTGTCAACACTAAAGCCGTTTTCGATATGGAATCATGAATGCGCCTCTGGTCAAACATTTCACTATGAGCATACAGTTGAAGACATCAGAGCAAGAAATCATGAACGTACCAGTACATTTGTATATTGATTGATGTATTTGTATCATACATCCTGATCTATTTTGAGTATGAATATGTATGTATGTGTATCGTTTACATAATAAGGTGAACTAGTTTATCAGACAGATCATGCTGTTGGGGTGAGATTCCCAGTTATTCCCAGATTACAGGCTTTATTCATATGATCTTTGATGCTTTTCAATTTGAGACATATGCAGAATCATTTCGGCCTGGTTCGATTTGTAAGGGTGTGTTATTTGTATTAAATTGCCATATTTGTCATCCATTTTTGTGAAACAAATCATGCACACATAAACACAATTTTAATTTCAATTTTTTGATTTTTGTGAATCACATTAGCACATACTAGCATTTACTTTCTGGTGGTTTCACAAAATAGAGGATACCTTTGTTTGTTGTTTGTAATAATTTGACTGGTCGTCTCCCGGGTTCATCCCATAAGAGATTATGACTCTAAGGATGGATGCTCTGATCATTTGGTCAATCCAAGATGGCACTCATAAGGATGTGACCTCTCTTTTCTAGTCTCCCGCTTTAACGGCCATTGTTGATGCACTTCATGCTGATATGGAAATGCAAACAAATCAAAACTGCTCTCTGCGCTTTAGTCGCCGGGCTGTTGTATACCCCACAGACCTCTGATAATGATTTACTCATTGAAGACTGTATAAGTGCCTGTTTCATATTCAAAGACTATCATAGCATGGTCCATATATCTATGCATCCTCATTAATTATTCCCATCACTGCAGATAATCCGATTGGCATTCATTACAATAGAACTGATGTGGTAAGACTATAATCAAGTTTGGGTGAGTTTGCATTTACGTATATTTGCCTCATTCTGATCTGCTTTTGCTTTTCTGATTTGTTTATGTACACAACCAATTTGAAATGCTCTTCACTAGGAGCTAACCTATTGGCCCCTTCTTCACATAATATTGTAAATACTCCACAGAGGAGGCTTCCATCTCCTTGTTGTAAGTACCAAAAACATGTTTACTCACTTTGCATTACTAACAGGTTTTGCCACTGATGCCACCTACTTTCTGTTTCCTTGACATAGGCTACAGACAGACAGCTTCTGACCGGAGAAGGGAATTCATTCAATTTAGGGTTAAAACACCACTACTTTCCTCAAATAAGATTACTTGAAAAGTCTGTTTAGCTTTTCATGTTGGGACTGTAGTAAATGTCCTCACTGTTGTATTCTGTTATCATGATTTCACTTTGTACTGCCCCATCTGCACTATTTTCGATACATAAATGCAGCAGGTGTCAAAAGAATATGATGATGTTCTAAACCAAAACATTTTGTCTTGTTTTGTATAATAATTATATGCAGCTCTGTGGGGGATTCCTACTACTAATGGATATCACTATTAATAGTTATCTTCAGGGAGCCATTTTGTCTTCTTTAGATTATCGTATTACCCAGACTCCTTCTTGGGTTTATGCAGTTGCCTCTGTGATTTTTTTTTTTTTTATTCGAATCAGCATGATCTTACTTTAGTGAAAGATTAAGTGGTAGAGGCAAAGGATGGGACCCTCCCAGGAGCTAGCATTTACGAAGAGACGATGTCCTTCTCAGGTGGATGCATGACAGAACACTGCATGCATTTCCCACGCATGCCTTTCCGTAGTCACTACCCTGACTGCGACGTTAAAACGCATTCCCCCTTGCGGGGCTCCCACAGATTGGAATGGGTTCCCCCCCTTCCACAGAGACAGCTGTTGGGCTGGGAAGACGCGGGAATACAGACAGTGGGCGACTGTTATCGTGACAGAGAGCTACTCCCGCTGGAGGACTTTCTGGAATACCACGAGCTGCCGCCAGGGCAGTTCCTAAATTACCATAAGATACGGGGAGCACTGGTGGAACTGTGGGGGCCAGATGTGAAAGAGCCAGTCACCCATGCGACTCTCCAGGCCATGGTAACGTTGGGTTCGGCAGGACACCTGGTGAAGTGGCTTTATCAGGCAATACTGGAGACCACACCTCAACCATTGCCTCGCCTGCAAGAACGATGGGAGAGTACCTTGAATAGGCAGCTCACCGAGAAAGAGTGGAGGAGAGTCTTAGGCAGTCCGAAAAAGGTGTCCAGGAACGCAGCTTTTAAGCTCATACAATTTAACAGGCTCCATAGAACCTATCTAACCACACACCGGCTGAATGTGGTATATGGGAATGACAGCCAAGCCTGTGCCAGATGTTTGCAGGGGGATGCAGACTTTGACCACATGGTTTGGGCTTGCCCCAAGCTTACTGGTTACTGGCCTAAGATTGTAGAAATAATTAATAAGATTTTATCTCGGAATCTGGCGTGTTCTCCGGAGGTCTGCCTCTTGGGTCTCTTCCCGAGACCCAAAGCCAAACGACTTGGTCATAGGTTTATTGACTTGGCTCTCCTATTAGCTAGGAGGCGACTAGTCCTCAGATGGAAGGCGAAGCAACCCCCCCTGGTAATACATTGGGAAAATGATGTCTCCTCTTGGGAAAGAGCAGAAGAGAAGGCCTTGATCAAGGAGGATAAGATCACAAAGCGGCGAAAACCGCTGGCAGAGCCTTGGGCGGACATAGTGAGAGCGTGGGATACAAGGCACTCACCTGACCTGACCTCGCACACCAACTCGACTGACTCAGAAGGGCCGGAGTAGGCACTTACACTTCGGGGGCTGGGTGGCGGTTGCGGGATAACAGCAGGTGACAGGACTTTCGGGGAGGGGTATGACCCTCATAAACTAGGCCACGATGGCGGCACATACTCATTCCGATTGCGGGCCAGATAAAGCCCTGGCTGGTTTGGAGATCCACGGGCCCTGTCTTCCTTCTGCTCCCTTTCCCCCCCCCCCTTCCCTCCAGGGCCCCCTTCCGAACTTTAAGCAGCGATGATCAACCGATAGCAGACCTTTGAGCTAATTGCAGACCCCTGGTAGTTCCTCATTAGTTGTAGTTAAAGGTTTTGTTTTATTTTGTGTGAAGACATGGAATTGGTTTCTTTTGTTTTCTATGTTTCTTTATAAGGCTTTTATTTTCCTCCTACGCAATCGTTGAACGATTTTCTTGTATAGCAGACTTATGCTTTTTCCATGCTTGCACATTCTAGACGGAGACTATTGACAAAGAGCCCAACCACTCCCTAGTTCGTATTTTTGCCATAGTGAGAGATTACCTTTACCACTCGTCTAATATTGGAAATGATAGTCATGTAGTAGATTAGTAGCTTTGAAACTGAAACTGTGATGATATAAACTATCCAATTCCAGACAAGCTTGAATGAGGTACTGCGTAATATAACTGACAAGCATAATATGTTATGTACTGCTCTTACTATGGACATGTAACTGAGTTGAGTGTTTCTCTTGAGTATTATATAAATGCCAATAAAATTTTTTACAAAAAAACACACATTCCTTTACCATGCAAGTCATTACAATGTCTTGCCTTCGGGGGTCGCTGGACTTTGGAATAGTATAAATTACTATTCCAACTCCAGTTGATGTATCAGAAGAGAAGGTGTTGGACTTAAAATCCAACAGCAGTCCAACAACGCGCCCCCTAAAGCAAGTCGTTGTAACGACTTGCGAGGTAAAGGAACGTGTGATAACGTCGGGGTAGTGACTGCGAAGTAAAGGCTGCGTGTGGTTCTGCCTGCGGGGTAAAGGATGTTTCCCTTCTCGGGTTGGCAGCTGAACTCTCAAACATTTTGCAGAGTCTCGGTCATAAAAAAGGATCCTACAGGGAAACAGAATACACACAAGAATCATTACCTGGTGCCATCTAGGGGTATAGTTGTGTTTAGTTAACTTATCATTAATAGACAGGCTGGATTTAAAATCTATGAATGGATTTTCAGTGGGAGTGTGGGGCCCAGAAATAGTGCACGGCCTGGGCCATAATGTCACCTCTGCACTTCTCTTGTGGCAGCCCGAGTGGGAACTATGCTGTCTTCTTTTATAATTATGGGTCTTATTTAAAGTTTGGTGGATCCTGGACATCTGCCAAAAACAATGGATGTTCCGTTTGCCCTATTTAGAGTGCATGGAATCTATATACACTCAAAATGGAGTAGATAGGACATCCACAGTTTTTTGTTGGCTGTGCTGCCTTCACCAAAACTCTAAGGGCCCAATTACGACTTTTGGCGGTGCGAGGGCGGGTGGCCCGCTACCACCGCACCGCCAAGAGTCACCGCCGCCCGCTTACAAGTTTTTTGTAGTCTGGTGGGCGGACAGCATGATGGTCCTGCGGCGCTGCTGTTTAAAAGGCTCATTGTGAGCCTGAAAAAGCACCGCCGCGGGACCGCCAGTGTACGTTCCTGCTCAAGAAGAAATGCACCATGTCGTGCATTTCTTCCTGTGCAGGAACTGGGGATGCAAAACTATAGGGGGGCACACTTTTGCCACCCTGCATGCACCCCGTGCACAGGGGCACGAGGGGGGCCCTGTAAGGCCCCCTTTCTTTCCTCACCGCCAGCAGTTGCATGGAGGAAGAAACCTCAATGAGACCGCTGGTGATGAGGAAAGTCGTAATATGCTTGGCGGCGCCGCAGGGCACCATCAAGCATATTGCGGCCCTCGGACCGCCGCAGGACTGCCAGGGATTGCTGGTTCCCTGGCAGCTGCGGCGGTGCAATGGCGGTCCGACCGCCGAAGTCCTTATAGGGTGGTCGGACCACTGGTGAGGCGTTGACTGGACCGCCACCACTGCGCTCCTCCGAGTCTGGCGGTCCTCAGACCGCCATACTCGTAATCAGGGCCTAAGTAAGGCCTTCTGCAATGAACAGCTAGAAAATACTGAGTTAACAGGCATGGTTTCCCAATGTAACAAGGAAGCTGATGTTCATCACCTGGTAACCACAGTCACGTCTCATCATATTGACATAACCCTCTAGGATTTTCCTCCCAAAGGTTAGTGATGAGTTAGTTGTCAAATAGGGTGCAACACATGACCTTGGAGATACATAGCTACACGTGTCAGAGTCGTTTTAAGGCCTGAACACAGCAGGCAATTGCTCATGGCCTCCATCTTCCAGTGCCCCCCTAGTACATTGATCCGGATAGTCAGAAGTCATGGGGTGCAAAGAAAAGATTCAGACTCCTTCACAGAAGCCTAGCGCGCATGCCCGACCAAGCCAACCGTATCCCCTGCGTTCTCAGGCAGCTGGTGGGATCTTTCTGTCTCTTGTCTGGCTCATTATTTCAACTCACCTTTTCTACCTCACTCCTCTCTTCACCTCTGCCTCTCAGCCTTTCTCTGTGTCTCTATCTCAGCCCTTTCTACCTCATTTATGTCTTTCTCACCCACCTCTGTACACCTCGCTGCTGATCCCACCTCCCTGAACATCTCCTCCATCCACTTAACCAGCTCTCAACCTCATCTTTCTTTGTGCCTCAACTCCCAAACTCTCCGTCCACCTCTCTATACCTCACCTCTGTCTGCCTCATCACTCTCTAGCACCTTTCTCTCTACCTCTATCTCCTGACCTAATCTTGTAATTTAACTCACTGTTAATTGGTCATATCACCTCTCTACCTCCCATCTGTCTCTTTTTAACTCTGCCCTCTACCTCACCTCTCTCACTGCCTTACTCCTTCTTGCTGGCTCCCTTTTTTCTATCTCTTTCTCTATTAGTAACCCCTTCCTCTCCACTTCCTTCTCTAATTCAACTCATCCATTCTACTGCACCTCCCTGTTTGAACCACGCCCTTTAAACTCTCTTTAAGCTACATTTGTCTCTACCTCTCTATTTACCTCACACCTGTGTAACTCACCTTTACTCTCCTTCTCTACTGCTGTATCAGCCTCAGCTCTCTTTCTGTCTTACGCTTGTCTCTCTACATCACCTCTTTTCTTTCTACTCTTCATTCCTTTTTTTCTCTGCCTCACTAATCTCCTTACCTCACCTGTCTTTCTATACCTCTTCTGACTTTGCTCCTCTCCACACACCCTTTCTCACTCTCTCTGCATATCTACACCCACATCCCTTTACCTCTACCACCCTCTAACGCACCTTTTTGTACCTGCTTCTCTTTCTACCTCAAACCCTTAGTGTACACCGCACCCTACTATCTCCTCCTCACTGTCTCCCTCTAAAGCCAGGTCTCCCTCTTTTTTCTACAAACTTCTATACCTCCCTTCTTCTTCTACTTCCCCTCTCTGACTACTCTTTTTCTCCTGCCTCTACTATTTCTCTTGCTCAGCAGAGGTCTCTGTCTGGCCAGACAAGTGCACGATAGAAAGTGCAAAAAAAAAAAAGGGACACGGTAGGGAAAGAGAACTGAGGCGAATATTGTCAGATTTCACAGGATGAAAATCCTTAGAGCAGTGCTTTGCTTTTTAGGTCGAGCCTGAGCAGCGTAGGCGAGGCATGCTGTATTCAGGTAGGGACTTGAAGCTCCGCCCACTCTCCGCCCATATTTTTCATTGGCTTGTGTTATTTGTCCACTGTAAACTGTGGCTTTTCGTTGGTCAATAGGCTTAGTAGTCCCTCCTTAGTACCGCCTGGTCCCATTTTGTAACCTCCCATGGCGACACCCCCTGTTACGTGTGTTGTTACTGGTAGGCTTTAATTACAGCCTCCGAGCACTATTTTCTCAAATAGCTTTGTCTTGCCTCCTGCTGCAGGCAGGACACGCTCTCTGCTAACACTTTTTTTTTTTTTAGGTCTCGCCTAGCGTTGCAGCGCGAATGTGCTGCCATCGCTTTGCGAGGCATGCAGTATACACTATAGTGTGGAAGTTTCGTGGAAGTTCCGCCCACTCTCCTTCCCATCTTCTTCATTGGCTTAGGTTATAAATGCTGCCTTCTGATTGGTTTTAAGCTTGTTAGTCCCTCCCCATGACAGCCATGTCAGTCATTTGTATACTTCCATGGCTACTGGCCCCTTTACTGCACAGACTACTTTCTTCCCGTCCCTCGCTACATGCAATCATGGCGACTGCGCTTGCATTTATGTTAATTACAATCAGCGCGACTACTGCCACGCTTTATCTTTGGCAGCTGCATGCTTTTGCTGCCTGTTAACCTTGTTTATAGAAAGCACGCTCCCTTAAAGCTAGCCCCTTTCCTGGGTAGCGCGGCACCCGATCCCCATTGCACGCTCCCTGGGCGTTCCCGTCCAGAGGAGAGGCGTGCACATAAACGTTGGTCGTGTGGAGATCGGGTGCCCCGCTCAACAGGAAAGGGCTAGCTTTAAGGGTAAAGATGGCTGTTTTTTTATTTTAAGCTGCCCGGCTAACTTTAATAGTGGTTATGTGCGCTTCAACAAAATTCGTTTTTTAATTATGATATTTGTTAAACAGCACAGCACACCATTTTCATTTTGCGCCCCGGCTGTTTGAGCAGTGCTACAGGGAGAGCGCGGGCATAGGGATCACTGCAGGGAACATCAATATGGCCGAGCTCTTCCGGGAACACAGCTGCCCGCGCCAGGTGAGAGTGTGCATTGCAAAAGCCGCACGCTTTCACTATAGCGCCCGCGCGCCTTCCGTTCTTTTTTCTGTTGTACTGAGTCAAAGACTGACGATCAGATGCTATTATCACTCACTCACAATCAGCAGTTAATCCGCAGTTTAACTAAACTGGCTTTCATCTCCTCCGTCTCCCCTTGTGTCAGGCGATCCCGTGCTGTAAACAAAAACAGGCCTTGAAATCTCATGAGGAATGACTGCAACCTGTCCTCCCTCTAATGACAGGTATTTAGGCACTTTGTCAGAAGCCGTCATCTCAGCCGCTGAGATTGAATTACTTCCACAAGTGCCATCGTGTATGTAAAACTGTTTATTTCCAGGACGCGCCTCACTGCGCTTTATCTTTAACATAGCGCCCTCGCGCCTTTTTCCACATGCTCTCTGGGCTTATGTACAGTGCTCTGTGGCACGTTGGAAGTAAGTCGTGTCTGTGTAAAATTCCCAAATATTTTTCTGTTCCATTCCACTGGTTTAACTAACGCCGCCGATCAGAGCTGATTTCTAGTGTGCTGCACTAACAAGACAAGTCTCTCTTGTGAGCGCGTTTTGGACTGTAACGGAAGCAGTTTGTCCCTGCTTGCTTCCTGTACCCGGGGAAAGATGGCGGCGCAGGACAGTGATGCCGAAGAAGAGGACTTCCTTATGTATGGAAAACTCTCGAGCCTCTGAAAGAAGGTAATTCCCACTGATTCTGGATGATCATTTTACTTCCCTCCCTGGGATGCGGCATTTGTTCTAGCGAGCGCTATGAGGCAGTCTGGGTGGCATTACTGTTTACACACGTGAAAAAAAAGAAAGGAGTGGGAAACAATTTTACCGTTTGGAATAAAAGTGCAGTGTGAGGTCTGTCCTGTCCCAAAATCAACAGCTTGACAGAGCTTAAATAACTGACGTTTCATAGCCTTCAGTGCGCACAAAGGCTTAATCCCGAGACTACTTCAAGCCACCAATGTCGGCTGTGTGCCACTCTCTGCTCGCCTCACACAAAACACATTTACTTGTGGCTTTATGAAGTGAAGGCGGTGAAGAAAGGGAAAATGTGAAGGAGCTGCCCACAGCCCTTTCATGGGAAGAATGGCCGCTGCATCTGTATGCGGGGAACAAAAAGCGCCTAAGAAGCGGAGGATAGCTGAGGTCACCCGCTTTCTGGGGTGCAGAGAAATGGAACTCCCTCCCCCTGTTCTGTTGCCACTGACCCTTCCGTTTCATTGTTCGGAGATGTCATGGAAAGTGTGTAGACGGAATTCCAGCATGGTTCAGAAGGACAATGACTTTGTCATTTTGCAATTCCTGCAGATTGTTACATAAATTCCTGACGACCGAAGAACAAAACCCCATGCTTAGCAGTTTTACCTCTTCTGGAATATTTTTGAGAGACCTGATTCTGCTCGGTTTTGTGATGCTCTTCTTCTCATGCTTGTTTTTTGTCAGAAATCAAATGATTATGTTGATTGCATCTGGTAAAGTGCTGGCATTGTAGATAAGTGATGGCATTGCTTGGTCTTGCTTATATAAAAAAAAAACGGAACACTATATTTAATTCTCGCGCACAGGTGGTTCACAAACTTCTGTCATTTTGCATTGTATCCTTTTAAGACTGCTCTATCTTTTCAGTCTAATAGCGCCTGTGCCTTTTGCAGAAAAGCAGCCCTTATGAAAAGAGCTATTTAAAGATTACATTTTCCCATATCTACTTTACCGAATAAGCATGGCGAACACAAAACCGTTACTGCACATACGTAATTTGAACTCATGCCATATGTCATACTTTCATGCAATCGTCGAATTTACTAACCGAAGGAAAAACTACAAGGGGTTCACTAGAATGCGTTTTCTACTGCATGTAATACAACATTTTGCAAGCCTCATCACCAAATATAGGGGCTGCATAGAAAACCCAGCAGAGGGTCATCACTAAAATAGTGACTGTTTTATAGAGTACGGGAACAATGGCATTATAACTAGAAAGCTGAGAGTCCTCGCTCTGCCTTTTTTAGGTCTCGCCTAGCGCAGCGCGCATGCGCTGCCCTAGGAGAGGGCCTCTTGTAATCACGCCAGACATTCAGAAAGCTTTCAGAAAGCTTGTGCGTCTGGTTGTTACATTCTATTGGCCTTTGCGTGTGGCTTTCAAAAAATGAAAGCACGCAATTGGCCAAAGGAGTGTCTTTGTCCCACCTTTTGTCTAAATGTTTCCTCCCATAGCGTTTTGGTGTCAGGAGCGAGCAGCGGCGCGCATTGTGGCATCTGCATTCTTTCCTTTCCCTTGGATCATGTTACTAATGACAGCGCAGTCGCTTTCACTTTCGCGGCCGCGTTTTTTTTTCCGTTTCTAAGTTCATGCTGCATTCCTAGTGGGCTATTTAAATCATTTGCTTGTGTGGCGCGATGCTTATAATGGCGCCGCTCCCTTCTGTCTTTTTTTTTTTACAGCTCTCACGCCTGGCCTCCCTTCCCTATCCCTTCTCGGCTCTCAGCCCACAGCTGGTTTTTCTTCCTCCCAGACACTTTTTCGTGTCTCTTCGCTCTGTGAGATTGCACGTGAGGCTCATAAACCCCTTCAATAATCTGGTCTATAATATCACCTTTGATCGGGGACTTAGGTACAAAGAAGAGGCAGACCCCTGGTATCCAGGGTTGCCTCTTATACTGTTTTGTGTACGAGAGAACGCAACGACTCCCCCTGAGCCTGTATTTTTATCCCTGGCGCGCGCGCTGCAAGGGGCGCCCCAGTCGCGCTCAGTGTCAGCGTCTATCGGCTGCGCCTATCCAGCTCGTCCGCGGTGCCAATGACAGTGATTAGCCTGGTCCCCCCGCCGGCGGCAGATGGAATGAGGCAGAGCGATAAGCCGAGCTGCCATTCTCCGGCGCAGCCGCTGATCAGCTCCGGGAGCCCGAGAGGGAACGCTTAAGCAAGCGTGGAGGAAATATTGGGGTAATTACCAAACGCACGGAGGGGGTCCCCGGCTATCAATCGGCGTTCAGAGAAAGGATTTTAAAGCATGCGCATTGCAAAAATTGATCCTATTTCTTCTTCCTTTTCTTGTGTAAACGTTCCTGCTGAAATATACAGCGGGAAACAGGGAGCCGGATTATTAAGTCCCTCACGTTACAGCTCTGCAAAGTACTGTTTACATTGGTACTTCGTTTATGAAATAAATGTTAATTTGAATCTAACAGTGGTGTTTTTGTTTTCAAATTAATTAGCGCATGGGCCTTGCTGTGCGCTAGGACACGCGTTACCAGGCGATGCACAATACCCTGATCCAGCTTCCTATTTGCGTAGAATTTTGAAAGGAAGTCACGCACAAGAGTACTTCACAACCCGCCTGCTGGGGGAAGTGGCAGCGTAGTTCAGATAGAACGGGGAAGAGGTGTAAGAATGACAGAGGTGTGTGGTGTTTTATTATTATGTATATATCAGCAGTGCTCTCTATTAGGCCTTCCCACGTGCACCATCGCAGATCTCGTATCCCGCTACTGCAGGCATTCTTTCTTGCCATACTTTATGAATTAAGGTTTATTGTCTCTATAATGTGCTGCACGGCTAAACACTTATGCGGTCCCAAAGGCGAGACCTATTGGCTATGCCAATGCTTGTTTTGTTCATCGGGTCTCACTGTGTGAAAGATGGGAGGGTGACAGGCTGCCTCCTGTCCCAAGCTCATAGCTAGCAGATTTCGCCCAAGCACAATACCACTAGCAGCATGGGACAAATAATCACCAGATATTCTCCAGGCCTTGCTCTGTTTGTAGTCCCAGCCCAATTTGTCCTTCTCAGCATGTGCGCCACAGTGCTACCATTAAGGGTTAAAAGGAGTTCAAAGTCAAGATAAGAATATCCTTATAGGACAGGTCACTACGTGATCGTGCACTATAGACAGACGCCGAATCTTTGAGTTGGTATTGTGCACATACCATTAAATATACCAGTCTTTTACGTTCCTGCCTCTTTAGGACTTTTTTTTTGCAGATTTACATAGCGCAAACTCGACCTGTAGGTATTGGAGCGCTTTACATGAGCACCAGTTACGTTACACAAGGAGACATTCATTTTTGTTAGGCACAGGGAGATTAAGTGAATTGCCCAGAATCACAGGATGTTGAGCCAACGCCGAGGCTCAAACCTGGTTTCCCAGGTCGCAGCTCTGACCGTAAGGCTGCAACCTTCTGCCTTTTTAATTGCAGGTGACTTCTCAGGAGAGTGTTATATCGTGCAAACAGGCACGGTTAATCTTGCCTTTTTTTGTACACTTGTAAACAAACCTGGCTGGAGTTTTAGATAACGTGCACCCCATTGTTAAAACTATATTTTTAGGTCGAGCCTGAGTCAGCGCGCATGTGCTGCATAAGATCTCTGCATTTCACAGCAGCGACAGCTCGAAATAAGCAAGTAACATTGTTTTTTCTTTGTTATGGAGCGTGATACATTGGGAACTTCAGAATTCTTTAGATACAGAAACACGGGGCAGCAATTTTCTCTTCATATGTGAAGGACCTCAGGTTAGACCCTAGAATGATTCAGGCAGTAAGGAGGTTCAGTGAGCCTGTGCATAGTAGCAGCATATTTATTTTTGAGTCCTGAAAGGAAAGGTTTCTGTGAGTTTGATTTTGCTGCCGCTTATGCTGTTGGTAAGCAGGCATCTTCCACTGATAATTGTGCAATGTTTTCTAATTTCATTAATTGTGGACATCTATTCTGTATCACTAGGTGTACAAACACCCCTGTGTTTGTTCACTTTTGGACCTTATAACCATCACTGAAAATGCAGCAGATAGTCTGTGAGGTTTGGCCGGTAGGTTACTGAGAAGTTGTACTTTGTACCCCATATTTAATCCTTGGCACTGGGTACTGAGTAGTTGCCCTTGAACAGGGCTTGTGGTCTGTAACCATGTGGAATTCTTGACTGTAAAAGTAGAGGTGAAAAATGCCCAACCCTACTAAATGGCCAAGGCCTCATTCTTTAACTGTGAATAGTTCTTCTCTGTGTCCATGAATGCTCAACTACAAATGCCAACACAAGGAGATGATGGACGGAGCGCTGAAACTTTTCAGACACTCACCCCCAGTCACAGATCTGGGTTGAATCTATCATCATTCTTTAGCTCACTTCGCCACCCCAGTTCAGACCCAGCTATATGCAAATCAGTCTTGACCTTGTGCCTCATGGGAACAGTCCAGCCCAAACTGCCAAGCCAGGTCTTCCCTGGACCAGAAACTAGCATCCTGGGCACTAAAAAATGCCAACAGGTCCCACTGTTTCTGCAGTACATCTGCATCTAGGCTTACCAGACTAGCATACACTACCAGTTCTGTGATGCCTGCGGGTCAAATGATCTCAGTGTGGCTGACTTGGTGGGTAGCAATACATTGTGTTCCATAAACCACTGCCAGGCTATCTCACCGTTAGTGAGGTTGTGAATGGGCTTTATCAAGTGTGGCTAGATTGGGTATAAATTTCTCAAAAATAGTTTGGCATTCCCAGGTAGCTATGGATCTCAGTCACACTTTGAGGTGGAGGTGCAAGGCTTGTGTGTTTCACCTTGTTAGGGTCCAAGCTGATGCCCTAGTAGAAGAACACATAGCCAAAGAAATTGGTGGTTTCAGGAATTCCCATTTTCCCCTGTGCAAAGTAAGGATTAATCCAGCTAAAGATTGCAGAGTGAGGTTTAATCTTCGGTGGTGTACAGCAATATTTTGTTGTTTACATAAGGATATTTTAACATATTAAAAATGCAGTGTAACCCATTCAGTGTCCTTTACTTGGGGTTTTCAAAATGCTCGCTCCACTCCTATTTTCTACTGTTACCTCTCCATTTCTTCCTTCCTATCTCTTTAGATAGTTCAAAGGATGACTCCACTGCAAACAAAACAAGCATTGGCATAGCCAATAGGTCTCGCCTTTGGGACCTTATAAGTGTTTAACCATGCAACAGTTGATGTTGTTGCACCAAGGATATTGTGCTGGATAACTAAACACTTATAAGGTCCCAAAGGCGAGACCTATTGGCTATGCCAATGCTTGTTTTACATTTTGCTAAGCGCTGGTGGCTACAACCTAAGCAAAGCATGAGCAGTCATAATCTGTGCTCAGTTCATGAGCAAAAACCGGTGCAAACATGGTATGTGTCCGTTTTAGCAGGCAGTTATTTCTCGAAACATGTTCAATGTTAGACAGAATTTACAACAGGGTAGAGATGACAAGTGATATATTGAGACACAAAGAGTTAAACTATACGTCAGTAGCACACAAAAGGCTTCAATAGGGATTTGGGGGCAGCCGACAGGGAGGGTTTGTCCCCGGAGCTATTTGGGTGAGGTGGTCCTGAACAAGAGGACGGTCCACATGTTGGGCTAGAATTGATAGGGAAGGATAATTTGCAGGAATTAAGGGGGCTATCAGCCACCATTTTGTCTTTAGGTGACACTGTAGCTGGTAGCTCAACAGAGGGTAGGAGGAATTTTTTTTCGGCCCACCCCTCTTTATTAAGGTTTGGTGGAGTGGTTTTCGTTTGGAGGTCCATGGTGAAACAGGTGCACAAACAAGGAGGTAGTTAAGTGCTTGTCGCAGATGAGCACGTGATGAATGGACAGTTAGCCCACAGGTTTTCAGGGGTTGAATCAGTTTTATTGCTGTTGAGGTGGATGAAGCAGTTTGAAGGGAGGATGGCAGTAAGTTTGTACTTGCAGAAGGTAGTAAGTTTTAGTTTACAGTAGGACAAGTAAGATTGGATCAGGTTGTAGAGTACAGATATAGTGACTGTCACGTTGGGGGAAAGGTGGGGGAAATTAGAGGTGGGGGTAGAAAAATGATAGATGACTTTTGATGTATAGTGAAGTTGCTAGTTTTGTAAGGCAAATTGCCTAGGAATGTTCAAGTTTATAATGTGAACTTGCTTCAATAAAGCGGCCTTTTCACATTTCAAGTTGTCGGTGTCTGTGCTGTACCCTCTCGCCCAACAGCGGCTGGTCCCACATCAGTGTAACGGGGCAAAAGAAGAACTTAACTTAAGAGAGAGGAAATCTGCTTTCCACTGTTGAAGTGACCAATAAACTAATACAACAAATATAGAAGATGCCCTTTATTGCCACGCATCAGCTGTTCTGTCAACAGATTGGCCCCAAAAGTATATAATGCAAGCCACCGTGTTCAGAACCCCTTCTGTGACCTTACAGTGCATGGCAGCCCTGTGTTAAACACAGCTTTTCAGCCAAGCAAAGGCAAGTACGGGAGCGGGACCCAACTGCGTCGGGTGCCATGAGCAAAGGGGTGTAGTAAATAATAGTGCAGCAGGCGCAGTGGCACCGAAACCCAGAGGTGTGTGAGGGGCCCTCTGTATCCTAATTAATGGTTGTTTTTTTACTATCAAAACAGAGGATAAGGGAGCAAATCTTATTTCTTACATTATTCAATTAAAAATTAGCCACTGTGTCACCAAAAAGCACAGATGATGATAAAACAGCTTTATTAGAGTCCTTTTTTTATACCATTCTCTGCTTGGCCGAAAGGATCTTTGGCTAACATAGGGGAGGGTTTTATTAGCACGAATTAAAACTGTGAGAGCTGAGCAACCTCTCAGTCACGCGTGTAAACAAACGCCTGCGTCACAGTGAGGCTGCCGGTGCTTATTATTAGAGTTTATAAACTCGCAGCCGCTGCATCCCTCTGGACTGTAGCGTCTTCCTACTCCGCCCGGGAACCACGCAAAGGGAGCAACAGCAGGGGGAGCTACGAGGAGGCGGCCACTGTTACATGCTGCCATCTGACACCCAGCTACTTTCATAAACAGTTTCCCTCCCGAAACGTGCACAAATACTACGTGCAATAGTTCTTCCCCTACCTTCTCCTGTGCCGGCACCCTTCCGTAGGAGAAGCGGTCCCTTCCAAACACAGCGTTCAGCATCTCTGCAGTCCCAAACTCGCTCACACAATGGCAGCAAACTGGTGCGGCCCCAGGACGCAGAGTCCGCTCACAAGCGGCTGGGAAGAGAGCGGGGCCTCGTGACATCTGGGAGGGAACCGGTTCTTGGACAGACAGATCAAAACCAGTGGTTAGCCTCCATGTTCAGGTGTCACAGTGCTGCTTCCTGGTGCCGCTGTCACCTGGTTTATCCCTCCCCTTCGCCTGCCTCACGCCCATGCATGACAGGCAGCAGATTAACCCAACCACATGGCTGCCGGCCACTCCATGCGTTGTGCAATATTTAACAAGCATTTGAAGGCACGCGCGGGAGGGAGGGAGGGCGACGCGAGTGGTGCGCGCGCCTCGCGCTGAAAGTTAATAAAAAAATTTAAAAATTAAGTTGATAGCCGCGCGCCGTGAAAGTGACACGGACGCGCGAAAGTGAAAGGAAAATGAAGCTGACGAGGAGGGAGTGGGAGGGGGAGGGTATTCACGCGCTGTAGCGCACGTCGCGCGCGCTTGCAGCGCTATGCGGCAGCAGGCTGACCACACGCTCGTGCACCATGGCCTTTGCTTGCGCCGTAACCGCAGGGAAAAGGCCACGACGCACGAGCGTGTGGTCAGCTTTTGAAACCCCCTTACATAAAGTCTTCGCCTAGCAGCGCTTGCGCGCTACTCGAGGCTCGACCTAAAAACATAACTAAAAACATTGTCATTTGCAACGCCAATGGCTCTAACTTTCACTAATGCGAGACCGATTCCATTGCAAATGCTTGTTATAGCAGGGGCGCCGAACGCATTTGCAATGCCATAGGTCTCCATTTGCAAGAGTTTATGCTATTGGCATTGTAAATGACAATGCCTTTTATTTATCTGTTTTCAAAACAGCACAGAAATAAAAGGCATTGTCATTTACAATGCCAATAGCTCAAACTCTCGTAAATGCGAGACCTATTGCATTGCAAATGCTTGTTATAGTTGCAGTCAGAATATACCTTGTGAAAGGAGATATGTGTGTGATTGCAAATATCTGGCAAATAAAGCTACAACCTCACGTGCTGTGTGCACAGCTCTCACTTTAATATTGTGCATCAGTCTATTAAACATCCAGGACACTAAGCCCTTCCTACAATGGGAGAACACGGTGAATACACATCGAATTCTACTTAAAGTATTGTTGTTGAATAACAAAGAATGAAAATCGAAGCACAAAAGGAACAACTAAAAAGGGTCTGAATTAGCTGACAATAATACATTCAGAGTCGTCAGGTGGCCCCTAATGTATGTCTTGCCCAGGGCCCCACAAAATCCTTAAAATGGTTTCACAGCAGTCCTGAGTTTCTGTCCTCCCTGAGGCCTGGTGACCCGTGTCCAGCCTCCCTCTCCCTCAGCACATTCCTAAAGAGGCCGCGTGACCAGTTAAAGCTTCATCCAAGAATCAAAGGCTCCTGGAAAAATGCAGCATCGGCCGAGATTTCACATTCCTTAGTCCAGTGTGAACTACAGAATTATCAATTTAACACTTGCCACCCACCCACAGCCAAAGAGGCTCGCCTGGGGGTGGGGTCTGGCTGGAAGCCCCTCTTTCACAATTTGGTGGGCAGAGAAGCTTTCACATTCACTTGACACAAACTAGATTATGTTGACTGTGCTAAAGTGACAGAATATGGGCCATCACATTTAAACGTTTCACCAGTGTAACAACTGGAGAAATCCATCGTCTCACCAGTTTTTGATGCACAAAAACATATTTCCACCAGTCTGTGTTTCATAAAGATATTTGCAATAGAACGAAAACTAAACATATAGTGAAACCACTGCTAAAATAAATAAAACCTTTTTTTGAGGTTTACACAAAATGTTACTGATTATTTACACATATGTGACGAAGGGTGACGAAGACTACGGTGGATGGATGCTCCACCCTCCCGCCTCGGATTCATAAATGGCTATCTGGGGATTCAAGATTTTTTTTCTGTTCCTCATGATGGAAAGGATAGACACGAAAAAAACACATTACACAGTCCAGCCTAAATAGGGTGAGCGGGGTATGGTACTTTTCTGAGGGCCCTACTCTGTCAAACTGTCAGTAGAAGTTTTCCGTTGACAAAGCCAATGAGGCTTATTCTGACTGAAAACTTAAGGTCTGCCCATCCCTAAAAGAGGCAGGTGGAGTGAGAATTTGGTGGATAGCGTGCGCCATCGCATTTGCGACGGACCACCCTGTCCCCCAAATACTAAATCAGGCCCAAGGGCGTAGCCAGAAAATTGAAATACCCCCACTTTGATCCATCCCTCGAACGCCGTCAGGTGAGCAAAGTGAGTAAACTCCACCCACTCTAGATGAGGCCCCTTAATGCAGCCTTCGGTCCATCTGTTTCTCCATCCTTTAAGCCTGTCATGCATCCATCCATCTATCCATCTTTTCATGTTTCCACCCACACATCCACCCTTTCACCATTCCACCCATCTATCCTCTCATCATTACAGTCTTCCATCCATCCTTCTCCTCACACTTCCAACCATTCCTCCATACTTTTACCCATTCATCCATCTATCCACCAATTCACCCTCCTTTTATCAATCCACCAATTCATCCTTTCCCCTTCCATCAAGCCGTCTATTCATCCATCCACCCATTCATTCATTCATTCATCCTTTCATCATTACATTTTCTTTCACCCACCCACATAAATCTTGTTTTCCCCTTCCACCCCTCAACCCTTGCATTCATCCTTTCATCCACAGTTCCTTCCTTATTTTTATGCCCTTCCTTTTGCTCTTCCTTCCAAACCTCTATCCCACTCTCTCCTTTATTCCTCTCTTTTTCTCTTAATTTCTTTGCTGTGGTTAACTCCTGATCACTGTGTTGTTTATCTTTTTCCTTTACTTTTGATTTTTTGATAGCTTTTGTCTGCAGAGCTGCAGCCAGGACAGGGTCATAAATAACTATAATTGTCAACACCACCCCCCACCTAGGCTGTGAAAGCGGGTGTTCACGACGCCACTGATCAGGCCCGGAGTCTGTAAGAGAACGGACCCCCTCAAATAGCTAAATTATTTTGATGGTTAACCTCAGGTTTCGTCTCTACTGTTTTCTTCCATCAGACACTAACTGTGACATCTGTTTCTCTGATTATTGTTTGTCATATCCGAAGTGCTGCCAGCCAATCGGATTCAGCTCTGACAGGTCATTGGTAACAAAGGTAAGAGTTATTACAACTCTTAAGCTGTTAGCACTTACCTTTTGGGAGGAAGAAAGTCTGATTTGTGGGTAACTAGGAATTTCTTCACTGAAGGACTCTATTTTTTGGTGGTATCACAAGCCTGTGGATCCTTTTGATATCCTTTTAAAAACAGGAAGCTGGAAGGCCTGAATAATGATCTCGAGTTCTGAGAAAGCCCTAAACTTCCTAAAAATGTGCTGCAAAAAATGCCCTAAATAGTAGAAAGAGGTACGCGTGTGGCAGCCCAACATAGCACTATATCATACAAGAGAGAATGAGGAAATTTCTACCGCTTCTCCCCCTGGATTCCAGGAAGACAGTGGTTCAGGCTCTGATCACGTCCAGACTGGACTATGCTAATGCCCTTTATCTGGGTCTGCCGGACTACCTGTTACAGCGTCTCCAGGTAGTGCAGAATTCAGCAGCAAGAGCAATCCTCAAACTAAAACCCAGATCACATATGACCCCCCATCTGAGGTCCTTACATTGGCTCCCAGTTAGGGAGAGAATAAAATTTAAGGCCCTGGTTATTTTTTTTAAAGCCTTCCATGGAACAGGTGCCGCCTACCTTAGAAAACGAGTCAGCCGCTATGTGCCCACCAGGACAATTAGATCGTCCAATGCCAACCTGGCCTGCATCCCCAAAGCTCGCCTGGCACGCAGAGGAGGCAGATCCTTTGGCTTTTTGGGAGCCCACATTTGGAATAAACTACCGGCAGCTCTGAGATCTCTGACAGTGTTCTCCCACTTTAAAAAAACAGCTGAAAACTTGGCTATTTAAAATCTAAGCCTCGTAGGATGTGCACTTGTTAATTGTCAGCGCCGGGACACTCTTGAAAGAGTAGCTGTGCGCTATACAAATACGGGTCATTCATTCAAACCAGCAAAACTTAATGACCATGCGCTACTCCTTAGTGTTGTGCCTCATCTGACCTCATGACGTCACTACTGGGGATGTGTCCTCAATCCAGACTATGCCACTTCGCAAGAAGAGTCTCCATGCAGACTCCCTTCCCTCCCTGCGAGATATGTATCTGCCGAAGGCCACTATGGCCCAGATTTACAAAAAAGTCACGGAACGCAGCGCAGCAGGCAAAAATGCTGCGCTGCGTTATGTGATAGGAAGGGAGGAGAGCGTCATATCTACAAAGATATGGCGCTCTCCTCCCCTCTCCCTAGCGCCGGCGCTGATTCCAGCTGCTGTGTGCCAGGCACACACCTTAGCGCCATAGTGCTAGGGTGCGTGCCTGAGTCTCCCATAGGTTTCGTACTGAAAGGGTACCCTTCCAGTACAAAATACTATACATAGACACACTTTAAAACTTTTCCTACTTTGCATGTGTGCTGCACAGTGCAGCACGCATGCAAAGTCAGAAAAGAAAGGAGAAATAAAAACATTTCTCCTCTTAATGCCTCCTTTTAAATGGCATTAACTTTTGGCGCTAAACCCTGTCTACTATTGTTTGTAGATAGGGTTTTGCGTCAAAAGGCATGGGTGGTTGCATGGGAACGCCCATGTACTACCCATGTAACGCTCCCTTGACGCTAAGTAACGCAAAGTAGTGCTTCGCGCTGCTTTGTTTTACTTTCAGGGTACTTTCTGGTGCAAAACAAGCTTTGCGCTGAAAAGTAAATTAGAAAAAAAACATTTTGTACTGGTTAGTGTCACTTTTTGTCCTCTCAAACATCCGGCTGGTCTGGGGGTTATAAAAGCTTTGCGCAAATGCCTTATTCCACAATCACCCAAAAACTCTTTCATCTCCTGAGAAATCAATTGAGTTCTATTGTCCCTAATGAGGACAGTAGGAAAAACCTCCTCCCTGAAAATATCACGTATCGTGATCTTAGATATTTCTGGAAGAAACCTTAAAATCAACTACCTTGAGTGAAAGTTTATCAATACAATTGCAAATCTCTTCGCCCGGTTGACACAAGAAGCACAACCAATAAAGTCAAGGCATACACTGTGCAACACCTGGCCCGGGTCCTGAATGCTGCCTAGTGTAGCTTGGGAGCCCTCCTTCAACCTCTTCTTGCATTCCCTGCACTCAATTCAACGCTCCACCCATGCCACTATATCATTGTCCATCCCTGGCCAACAAAACTCCATCCTCACCCTTTTCTTGGTAACGGTTTGCCCCAGATGCCCCTCGTGAGATATTTAAAATAACCGATTCCCAACACCAGTAGGTGGTTCAATCTAGTTTTCATGCATTACCACCATATCAGCAACCAGTGACAACTCATGCAACACTTTACTGAAGGGCCTAAGGGTATTAGGTAGGGCACTTTCTCTCCTCCCCTGTTTGGCTTCCTGATCATTTCCTGTACTGCCTTCAAAACTTCATAATTTTTTTTTTTTTTTTAGAGTTTTATATAGTGCGAACTAGACCAGAGACATCGGGTATCAGAGCGCTTTACATGAGCACCAGTTTCGTTACAGATGGACACATTCATTTTTGTTAGGCACGGGGAGATTGTGATTTGCCCAGAATCACAGTATGTTGAGTGTCGTTGCCGAGACTCGAACCCGGTTCCCCAGCTTCGAGGTCGACTGCTCTAGCAAGGTTACATCCTCTCCCCAATTATCCATGGCATATGACCACTCTGAGCTACTAACTGCACCATGACTCCACTGAACGACATCCTCCACACTGGCTGCCGCTCCTTCCCTTGCACTTCTGCCCACACCTTCCTCATCCACACTCTTCCAGTCCAACGGTAGCCGTGGCAGACAGTTGGCTTGAACTTTCCTCCAGCCGGGTATGTATGAAACTGTAAAATTATACTCCTGCAATCATGAGGCCAGTCTTGCCAACCTCGCCGACCCATTAGCTGCAACACCCGGGGATAACATTTTCATTAGTGGCTTGTGGTCAGATTGGGGAGTTATCGGATGTCCCCACACATATGTTCTAAAGTATTCCATTGCCCATGCTGCTTTTACTGTCTCCCTCTCAATCACAAAGTAGTGACGTTCAACAGCAGTGAATCAACAAGAAGCAAATGCAACAGTTTTTTTCCCTTGAGCCATGCTTTTATGAAATCACAGCACTGATACCGGTGGCACTAGCATCCACTGTGGGAACTGGCCTTTTCTTAGTGTAACAGGGAACAAGAATTCCTTCATTGCAGATCTCTAGTTTAATGTTTTCAAGACATTTTTGTTATTCTACGCCACACAAGTAGTTGACTCCTTTCCTCATCAATACTTTTAAACATTCTATCTTGGTAGCAAAATTTTGGACAAACTTTGAATAATATTCGATCAGACCCAGGAATGACAGCAATTGGTCCTTGTCCTGAGGTATGGGTGCTAATTTTATTGCTGCAAGTAAATCTTTCTTGGTTTTAACCCCATGCAAATATAAGGTGTGTCCTAAGTATTCAATCTCTGTTAACAGGAATACAAATTTCTCTTTGCACAATGTCAGACATGAGTCCGAGTCTGTCCAACACCTCCTTCAAAGCCCTGTTATGGCTTTCCGCACTGACACATACACCAATATGTCATCATGAAAATAGATGACATTTTCAAACTCTTAAACACCATATTTACCATTCTCTGAAAGACGCTAGCGGCTAAGTACAGCCCAAACTGAATTCTTGTGAACTGAGGGGTGCCTTCCGTTGTTATGAAGGCTGTCAAGGGTTTCGATGACTCATGAAGACAAATTTGATGGTATGCATGCTTCAGGTCCAATTTAGAAAAATATTTCCCCCCTTACAGTAATAAAATGAGCTCATTGATATTTGGCAGAGGAAAATTGTCTGTAACTATATTCTAATTTAGACTTCTACGGTCCACACAAAAATGCAGTTTACCAACTGCCTCTTCCCTGATGACTACTGGAGAGATCCAGGAAGACGTTTCTACAGGTTCGATAAGACCATTGTTCAACATTTCATTACCATTTTCCTTACTTCCTCCCTCACTATGATCGGGACCCTCTTGACCTTATGCTGCACCGGTATGGCTTCTTGTTTGAGCTTTTTTTCATGCACATACCCCTTCAACTGCCCCATTTCTTCTCTGAACACTTATTTTGCACCCTCTAGTATGTCACTCACTGTTGAGTCCTCCACTAGCATTAATTGGACAGGTGCATGCAGGTTTATCCTAATATGTAGATCAAATTGGTGATACCACCCTACAATAGGTGGTCTTGACTCTGCTATATAAACCTTGCCTTTGACTCGCCTATTCTTAAACTCCACGTCCGTATACATATACCCTATGATGTCTATCTGCTCACCCAGATACCCTTCGGTAACAACCCCACACAAGGCCATTCTGAAAGGAACATACTTTTGGGAATGATTGTACATGCAAAGAGCCAGAATCCACCATCAGTTCCACTTTTCTTTTCCTGATGGCAAATTCGGCCTTGGGTCCAGTCTTCCTTTGCTCCTCAACCTTCCCTCCCCTAGACACAATACTCTGTCAGGTCTGGTATTACTTTCTTCAGTAAGTTTTCCTGCTCCTCAACCTTCCCTCCTCTAGACACAATACTCTGTCAGGTCTGGTATTACTTTCTTCAGTAAGTTTTCCTGCCATCAACACTGCCACCTTGCCGTTATTGCTCTCCTTACACATTCTGGCAAAATGCCCTTTGCGACCACACCGCTTACACTCTTTCTCAATAGCGAAGCAACCCTTTGAGTCAAACGTGTGGTAGCTATTCTCACACCTATTGCAAATTCTGTGAACATTTCTATTTCCAGGGGCACTCTTTCCCCCTGTGGCACCCCACTTGGAAGTTGTCGCCACCTTCTCAACTATTCTGTTCACCGCCGACACCTCAATCCCCTTCCCCTTGTTATCTCTTTGCTCCATCTCCTTAATACAATACTTTTCTTCCACAATCTTAGCAATCTCTATAGCCTCTTTCAGAGATGGATCCTTGGCTGGCCATAGTCGCTCCTGCATTTTTCTGCTCCTGCATTGTACAATAAGACAATCCCTAATCATCTTTTCTGTCATCGCTCCAAATTTGCACTTGATTGAGATCTCTCGTTGTCTTGTAATATCATCCACTGGTTCGCCTACCCTCTATGGCTGAGTATAAAATTAATATCTTCTCATCACAACATTGGCTCCCTTTACAAATCTCAACTCCAATCTTTTCCTGGCTTCACAGTACACATCCTGTATGGGTTGTCCATCATTATTCAGAGCCAGGGTAAGTATTTACAAACATGCTGTCCTTCCTTCCACAGTGAGACCCATTTACTTAATTACGCGGTCCCTCGGGTGAGCCTGGGGACCGGCCATCGGGCCGAGAGCTGCGGGATACGCGCGGTGCCCCCCCGCGTGCACACCCTCTGATGTGCCGGCACAGCGGCCCCCTCCCTCCCCGCAATGACGATGAATGACGGCAGGTCCTCGGAGAAATGTGGGGCCCGGGTGCCCCAAAAGAACAGATCCCGGTTTGGCTAGATGTGGAGTTGTGGACATTTCAGATAGCCGGGAGTATTCAACAGCACCAGTGTAGGATTCCCTGTGGTGATTGAAGACCGGCACCTCGGGTGTGCAGGGTGAGCGGCGAGTTGGTCAGTAACTCTGGACATCGGCTGTGGGCTCATCAACCCCTCCCCAGTGGTAGCTGCAGAGTCAGCGGGATGCCCACGCCGAGCGCAATGTAAGGTGCACGGCAGTGGTACAAAGGGAAATTTACCAGTCCCAATGGTACTACAACACCTACGCTACTGCCTAATATCGCCTGCACCACAAATGACTTCGTGGATAACAATTGTGTGCGGGATTGCCCGGTGACTTAAGTTTGCCTTGGCTGGGTGCGTTGTCGTTGCAGGGTGCTCCTGAGTAAAACTAGCACCACAAGACTGATCATTAGGAAGCATCAGATGGTGGCATGGGTCATAAGGACCCTAAGCAAACTACCCTGTCCTTTAAAACTCCTAGAACCAATACGGCAATGAGGCGGGTCGATATGGCGGACGGTGGAGTGTCACACACGACAGAGGCAGTGGGCCCAGATACCAGTAGAACTTCGGGCAGGCTTCAGGGCGCTAGACACCCGCTTTGACGCCCTGGATAAGAGGCTGGAGTCCATGGGTGCTAGACTCGATCAACATGACGAGCGCCTAAACATGGCTGAGGGCAGGATTTCCGACCTAGAGGATGGTGCTGCCCAGACTACCAAAATGTTTGACAGAATGGAGAAACTGCTTAAAACAGTCGCCATAAAAAATGAAGATTTGGAGGCGAGGGGGCGGCGTAATAATGTTCGAATAATGGGGGTGCCAGAATCCACCAGTACTGGGCGGCTGGACCGTTTTGTGGAAACACTACTCACGGATCTTTTTGGTAGCGAATCCTTCACCGCCACATTCGTGGTGGAACGAGCACATCGCATAATGGGGCCGCGACCGAATCCGGGCTGCCCGCCAAGACCAATTATAGCCCGCTTGCTGAACTTCAGGGACAGGGACACTGCTCTACGGATGGCACGTGAAAAGGGACAACTGGATTGGCAGGGGTCCTCCATCTCCCTGTATCTGGATTTCACTGCGATGGTGCAGGAAGCGCGCCGCAAGTACGCAGGGGTGAAGGCCAATCTCCGGAAATTGGGACTTCAGTATGGGATGTTATACCCCGCAAGGTTAAAGGTTGATGTGGATGGCCGTTCGCAGATTTTTGACTCCCCCATGATGCTCAGGAGTTTTGCCAGAAATATTCCAAATCAGACAGACAGCGCGGATCACCATCCCCACAGCAGTCGCAGAACATACAGGACTCCGGAGCCAGGGCTGATCTTTTTACCGACAGTTAACTGACGGTAATATCAGTCTTCACCTATCAATGTGTTAGTGACTGTGGGAATGTTCGCGGGGCAAGTTGGGTCTCCTTTTTTGTTTTTTTGCTTGTTGCATTGGATTGCCACCTGGGACGAATCATACCTACATAGTCAGGCGCATATGTGCCAAGAACATGGGGAAGCAACGCAGCGCTATCACCCCCCCCCCCCCGAGTGCGGACGCACATGTTTGATTTGATGCAATATCATAATGGTTTTATTTTACCAATTTGTTTGCATTTGTTTTCAATTTTTGTTGCATGGGGATGGGTTTTCCCCCTAAAGTTGGGTAAGGGGGATGGGTGGTGGGAGGAGGGATATGGGGTGTGTAGGCAGAAGTACATAACATGGTTTATTCGCACTTTGCAATTACAGTACAGACATTAAAAAAAAAGGTTCTTTCGTCAAGCCCTCACTGTATTGAAGAGCGTCGATGGGAGTATGCTCTTTGAATGGCTTGCTGTATGTATTTGGGGGAACAATATCGCCTAAAATGGTGAGTTCACTGACGCGCAGAAATCTTCTCAGCTCTGAACTCTTGTTGGTTGCTTTCTTGACAGTTTGCCAAGCTGCGCTAGTCCACGCGTGTGACTCGGTGCTCGCGCTCACCACGGCCTTGACTGGCCACGTGGGAGTTCTGCGTGCTTGGAGCAGCTGCCACTGCCCTTGCCTTTAGCGTGTGATCCACTGCTCACCACGGCCTTAAAAGTTCGATCACGTTAGGATCATGGGCAGGTGCTGAGAGAGGCTTTCACTGTTTAAACATATATATATTACACACACTTCAATAAATCAACGTGTGTCGTGCACAGAGCGGCTGTCACTCATAAATATGAGTTGCACACAGAGCGGCTGCTTCATTCCTTCGCTGGTCGCTTAAGATAGCACGCACACTCAGAGTGACTGTTTCTGCCCTCGGCTGTCGCCGCCCTTCACTGAGCGTCTGTCTCTGCCCTCGGCTATCACTGCCCTTCAGTGGCCACCTGCCCCCACACTTTGCTTGAAGTTTAGTGTCCACAAATCAAAGCGCCACTTATCTGTATCTTGATGAGCACACACGAAGTTGGTAACACACATGTAGGTCCACACCTACACATGGAGAGGTACAGGCCGCTTGGCTGGCTCCTCATTGTCAATATTATGTTGTAATCACAGGGTCCTCACACTCAAAGCAGTAGTAAAGTTTTTTATTGAAGATACAGTTCTCCATGTGTGGTGCTCCCACTTCCAGCCAGGGGTGACTGCCACTGCCATGAACTTATAAGAAGCTCCAGGACAACAGAACTAATGCTTAACTAACATTCCACTCTGAGATGTAAATACATGTTTGAAATGAAAGGTACACTGCTTGTGATAACAAGGAGCAAGTTCACAATATAAGCCTCAAGGGGCAATCCATGGGAGCACATGAGACATACTGAGCATTGTCTGCCCGCGAGCCTTGGGTACGCCTCAGGTGGGCCTCGCTTCACAACAGTACGACTGCACAAGTTGCAAAGAATGGACAGGTGCTCAGCTACCATTGGTTCCCTAAGGCGAGTGATCTGGGTAGAATCACCATGGCACTCCAGGGGTAGAGCGGATGCTCTCGGAGGCAATCAAAATGTACATTAGTTGCACGTTCCCTTCAGGGATTGGCTGAGCACACTAGACAGTCAGTCCAAGGAGGCCAAACGTATAAGAGATTTGTTAGATCTGTGTTGCCTTTCTAGGGGCACTAGTAAGGAGGAAGGACATTACTGTTGTGGTTTCCACCTCTGGCCTAAGTACCTCTCAACCTGCTGCTACTCTGGAAGACCCAACTCCCTCTCAGCCTGAGGTGGGCGCTGGCTCCGGTGCACACATTTAGTTGAGAGGCCAATGACCGGTCTGCTTCCTCATCCAGCATATGTATCCAGCTCATGCTGCTCCAGGGAGGATTCAGCTAACCTACTGATAATTTGTACAACAATTTTTATTATGTTATGTAAATCAGTTTTTCTACATCCTATGAAGAGCTAAAGGGCCTCTTGGCACTTGCTGAAGGATAAGTAATAAAACATAAGGCCAGAATCTTCAGATATTTGCAAAAAGAATTGTTTGACTGCAGACAAATTGATGAGGGTCCCCTAAAATTTCACCCAATAGGTCCATCTCCCAGATTTACAAAGTCCTGAGGCCAAGCAGGGACCCATACTCTGCAAATGCTGTAGGGGCCTTTGTTACACCCCCTGATTGCAAAGATTTTCACCTCTCAGCGCTTGGGTGTTGGGCCTCGTGAAAGGTGACAAATTGTGCATCTCACACTCTGTCCTTGTGTCTCAAGCCTGTTCTGGAGGATGGAAAGGTACAGAGAAGGGCCCTGGTGGGGAGACAGAAGTGGAAGTCGCCCTTATCTCTCTCTGGCCTTCATGCCCAAATGCCCATAATTTATAGACACCTTAGCTGGGAAGAACTGGCAGCACTCCAACATTAGGATGAATGGCATGAGATGAGATTGAATACGATTGAGATGGGAGTGATAAAATGAGATTGAGATTTAGATCGAGATGAGACTGAGATGAGATTGGGATTCAGATGATATAGGATGGGATGGAGGTAAAATAGATGAGATGAGATTGAAGTTGAGGTTGAGAGGTGACTTAGAGATGATCATTGAGATGATATTGAGACTGAGATTAAATTTAGCTGAGATTAAACTGAGATTTGATGAGATGAGATTGAGATTACATGAGATGTGATTGATACAAGATGAAACTGAGAAGCAATGACATGAGATGAGCTAGAAACTTATATTCAAATGAGGCTACAAAGTTTAGAAGGCTACCTAATACAAAGTCAAAGGACTACCTAACAGCACTTGAGAAAGCCCACTATGTTTTACTGTGTATTACTCCAGAACCACAGCATTTTAGAGCAAGTGCAAGCAGTATGATCCGCTGACACCTCCAAAAACCTCTAGCAGGCTTCTATGCAATATTGAGGACGAGTCAAATATTGCGCCAGGGTGCACTTACGAGGTCAAAGATCTTTGGCCGTGACTGGTTGCCAATGTGCAGCAAGTCTTTAAATCCTTTGGTGATGACCAAGGCGATCCGCTCCCCCTTCCGCTCCAGCAGGGCATTCGTGGCCACTGTCGTACCCATTCGGATCCAGTCAATTCTTGATGTATCAATGGCACGGTCCCTTGGGAAGGGTATTCCACACTCCTAGGGACAAAGAACTCAATTAACAATGTAACGTCAACTATACTTTAATAACTTTCCTTCTACAGCTAGGTCAACTGTCACAGCTTGAAATGATTTTGCAGATGCATAAAAAGCAACAGAACCTGCCCATAGCTGCCTTACAACCAAAACATGAATGCACATTTGCTGAGTTTGACATTAAACAAGGAACAGTAGCAGCCATTAATGGGTTCTCCTATAAGGCACCTGAAAGGTTCAATGTGTTAGTATAAAGGTAGAGATTCTTTCACCTCTGGGTCTCCATGGGACATAGCTATCATTAGTACAACTGGTGCAGTTGGACTGGGGTCCAGGGAGTAGGTGCTGAGCGGAGGTTGCATGCGTTTGTGTGTGAACATGTGGCAATTCTATCTACACATATGTATGGTGAGCATCACTATCATATGGTAGCCTTAATTCACACTGCAGTCATCCTTTGCATCTAATGGCTACCCATGGCATGAGGTACGCATTCCTGGAATATGATCCTGACCATGGAATACAATACTCCTCTCCTGTCTTATAGCCAAACCTGGTGTGTGTTTGCTGTTCCTAAATGTTAGTGGCCACCACTGGCATGTGGTGTTCATGACATACATGTGGCTATCCTAGGCATTTTGTGGGTATCTCTACAATTTAGTAGACATCCGTGGTATTTAGTGGTTCCTCGACAGGTGCTGATTGAAAGGGGGCGTCAACCTCTGGGCCCCTTATTGCTTAGATTAGTGGCCATGGCAGCTTGCTTATGCCACCGAAGGTCCCGGGTAGAAGCTGACCCGGGGTAGGGGAGAAGGGTGTAACGAACAGTCAACTAAATAGTGATGTGTATTGTATCCTGAGAAAGTTATTGGGTGGGGTAACCACAGTTCTGTGTGTGTTGGAGGTGCAGATCTACCTACATACACGCACCAATCCTACAACTTATTGTCTTAACACCAGCACACATATGCAAACCACAAATACTCACAAGACTACAAGACTATGAAATCCACACTCAAAACTACATTTGCTGAAACTGAAATTCCAAATAAGGAGACCCTTTGCAGACACACACCTCCTCCAGGATGCGCCGGATTCCCTCTGTGGGGGCATCTCTGTAGTTGGCAGGATCCTCCGACAACAGCTTCATCACTCTCACTTTACCCCCAGGACACATCGAAAACACGTCTGTGAAGGTGCCGCCCCGGTCAATGGCGAACTGGAACTTTCCTGGATCGGCCATCTTTAGAACCTAGAACCTGGAGGAGAGTAAGCAGAGATGCTGAGCGAAGGCAAATGCCACGTCACGTGGAGTGTGAGTGGATGAACAATCTGGGCTAGGTCGCCCACCAGCATGCTGCATCTCAGAATGTTGTCAATCAATACACAGCATACGTTAGATCTACCAGGCTCGGTAAGAGCTATCGAGGACAGGATGGTTGCACATTTATTCAAGCACAACGCACAAGAAACAGTATAGATATGATCTGTGAGGTCTGAATACAACTGTGTGGTCCATTACTTTCTAATGGGGTGACCCAGTAAACCTCAGTATTCTGGGTAACAGTTAGTATAAACAACAAAAATCGTGTTGGTGATCAATTACATACAAGACCAAAATGAATTCATGGTCAAAGGAATAACTGATCAACAATAACACAAGAAAACACAACAAGGGAAAATGAATTACTTGCAAAAATGCATGTATTTTTATAGCGCAGGTACATGATGGGATCTATGTACAATAGATTTGAGGTTGTTCCAAAAAGTGGGAACAATGTGACACAAGTGCTCGTGCAGAGTGAACATATGAGGGATGAAGTGACTACATTTAAAATTCAATAAAACCTGAGACGCAGTGCTAAAGCAGCCTGCCAGCTGTCTGCCCAAAACAAAAAGAATACAATAGTGTGGTGGCTTTTTTGGCACTCCACAGTGCTTTGAAGCCCAGTACCTGGGTGCTGTGTTCCCTCTCATCACTGTTGCTCAGGAGGAATGTTGATGATTAAGAAAAGATGGGCACCAGCTCCTGGTAGCCCAACACCGGGCCCTAACCTGCTGGTCACTAATAATCGTTCCATTGCCACAGGATGGTACCACACCGTGCACTGTTGGCACATCGTGATGCAAGAGATCCCTGCCTGGTGCTTTTCACTGCTCCTCATCAGAGCAGAGAATTGACAACCGGGGTTCCTGGGCTAAGGCAGGGCTTACGAATGTCAGGTAACCAGTGCCTGCACTTCTTTTATTAGCAAAGATAGCACCTGCGCTTCTCAGCAAGGGCACAATGCGAGAGTACTGACGCCTCTAAGTAGGAGCGCTGCGGCAACAAATGATGGACGGAATGCCGAATTAATCAAACATTGACCCCCAGTAAAGAGATCTGGGTGTAATCCATCGTTCTTTTGCTCACTACACCACCCCAGTGTGGACCCAGCCATATGCAAAACACCCTTGACCCTGTTCATCATGGAAACAGTCCTGGGATTTGCATATGGCTGGGTTTAAACTGGAATGGCATGGGGAGCAAAAAAACGATAGATTTAGGCCCAGACCTCTCTACTGGGGTGAAATGTTTGACATTGTTCAAGATTCTGTCCATCAATTGTTCTTTTTAGGTCTCGCCTAGCGTTGCTGCGCACATGCGTAGCTCGCTCGGCGAGATTTATTGCTAATAAGGACTTTTACAAAAGGGCTTGAAGCCCCGCCCCTCATTTCCATTGGCTGGCATCACCGTTTATGCTAAACGGTGGCCTGCCATTGGAAATTAGCTTCCTGGGTTGCCTCCCTTTGGCTTTTTTGTCCGGCCCATCCGGACTGGATCGCCTGCTTCACGGCTGTCGTGAAGCAGTTTCTTATCGCAAGGAGGCATGTTATGTAAACAAGCCCTGCGATCCAGTGCAGATGGGCCGGAGAAAAAAGGAGACATGGCGCCGCTTGTTTATTTTTGCATCTCGCTTTCACTTTAAAGTGAAAGCGCGATGCAAAAATAAACAGCGGCTGCCTGGCGAGCGCTTGTTTTTAGGAGGGTGAATATCATTACAAAAAGAGGGCGAAACCAACCTAACGACGGTGAGTTGACAAGAATGCGGAAGCGACATTCTGAGCTGTAAACTGTTCCTCTCTGCTGTTTTCTGTAGTCATCCCAAGAATGAGTCGGTGTTTGCGACCATACTGGGCTGATTGTCATACAGGAGGCCATGTAGAGTAAAAACGAAGACGACCGTAAATGTATAAGGAATCGGAAACCTATGGTTTCGTGTAAAAGGAGTGTCGGCCGCATTAATCGTGTCGGTGCATCAACCACCAATTTGGCACATAAACACACACGTTCAAGGCGGCCACAATGCTGATGCTATATGGATCGTAAATAGGGTCACGACCGTGACTGCTCCGCTACACCGTGCCTTCTCACTGGGTTCACCTATAAGCTCTAAGATGGCCGCCGTTCGACGTATTCCCAAATGTCTTTAATAGAAAGTGCAGCGGCACGAAGGGACACAGTTCCCGGATATGAAGGCGTGGTCAGTAAACTCCATCAGCGAGACGTCGGAAACGGAAGTGAGGTGGAATGGCATTTGTCGTTCTATTTATTTTGTTGGGCTCTTAAGAACAGATTCGGTGTGTGCTGTGGAGTGAAAGAGACGGAGAGATGCCGGTGAGTGGTTTTGGGATGGAGGGATCAGTGCTGTAAGTGGGATGAAAAAAGTGTGTCTGTGGGAGTGTCTCTAAAGGGGGCGGGGTCTATGTAATTATAGGCATGACTTAAAACGTAAACTAAATTTCTGTAATTTCCATAGTGTGTCACCCAAACTGTATTTTGAATCCTCTCTGCGTTTTTTGTTATTGCATTCGGATATACAACACAGCAACAGACATACACCTAAATCCAGCCGGAACCATTGGCTTTGTCAATGGTTGCCTCTGGGTTCTGCAGAAAGGCAAATGCCCATGTATTCTGAAACCTGTGTGACCCACTGACAGGCACTGTGAGAAACTCGCAGTGCCTTCAGTTTAACTTCAGATCTCTTATTTGGACAGACTATACAGAATATACAGGTTATACAAGTTTGCACAGCTCAGTCATTGTGTGCCATCCGCAGAACCTGGGGGGAGGGTTGCATGCTCTTCTTTTCAGACGAATCATTGTAGTTTATGTAAACGAATGTCTTCCCATGGCCAGCTGAGGTACACTTATCGTATGTTTGATGAAGATCTGTATTCTCCTTGAGCATTGTCTCAGGGCTGCTTTGTTTTGCTAATCTTAATTGCTATCAAAGTGTTGAGCACCTCCCAATAATGGTCTGTTTAGGTGGAGCCTACCAGACAGCGCAGCTGTCCGGTTTCACAAGCCCTATTGTGGGCTTTTTGAGCACTTACATGGGCTTACTATTCGTTGCCTTTACTTTCACTGTCATTTGCTTTCTTCTTATTCAATGGCTTTCCGTGTTACAGTATGTCAGTCTTGTCTTAGTCCCTTCCTTGGATCTCAGCCTCCTTACTTACCATCTCTCTCTTTGGCTGGCTTTTAGACCTTCCTTTGCTGCCTTTTGGGGAACAACTTTTTGTTGTACTGTTTTGCAGTTGTAATTTTTTTTAACAGAGTAAGGGAAAAAAGTCACCCACATCACTTTTTTTTTCTTTAGCCATGATGCTGAGCATCAGCAGTGCTGTTAATCATCGCCAAAAACATTGGCAAATCCAGTAGGTCCCAAAGGCGAGATCTGTTGGATTTGCAGGTGCATAAGTGCTTGTTTTGCTAAGACAAAAGAAGCTGACAATATTGACTTAAAATAAGGCACACTGCCTTCTATTACGCTTCAAATTGTGCTTTTTTTTCCAGATACATTTTTTTATATATCTAGTGTGAAATTGATTTAACATGATGAATGTTTTTATTTGGTGGGTAGATGTGGTTAGCATCTAGAGCTGCAGACCTTGGAGCTGAGGCAGGTTCGAATCCCAGCCTCAGCTCAACATCCTGTGATTTTAGGGCAAATCACCAAATATCCCTGTGCCTAAAAATATGTAACAAGGGGTTGTTCTTTCTTAAAGTGCACTAATATTGTCAGGCAATGTTCGCAATATATACAATGGGCTCACGTTCCTCACTTGGCCAAATTGTGTGATCCTAGGCAAATATTTAGCATTTCAGTGTCTTATTTTCTTTGAGCGACCAGTTTGCATGCACCTTGGAGGAACTTATTTCAGTATGTAGGCTATACAAACGTAATTTGTATATGGTTTACATGGCAGTAATGTTACTTCGCTTATAACGACATTGTCTATATACAGTCCACGTGACAAACCTATTCCTTGTTTCACTGATGTCAGTGTCGTCAAGGTAGTGGGGTTTTCTTGAATGTTTTTAAGTTTGTGTTTAAAAACAATTACTTAGAATAAATGTCCCTCAAAACATTAATGTTAAAGAAATAACCTTTTTTCATTTTGAAGAGGCAATTAGTTCAACCCTAAGCTTTAGACTGCTCCTTTGAGTACATAGGCCGAACCCTTGAGGCATAAGAAGTAAGTCCATTAGAGGTTGCTTTTTTTGGGGGAGCGGGGGTTAAAGACTTTAAGGCTGTGGATCCTTGGGTGGGTTGGCAGAGGCCTTGTGATTGTAAATAATCTTTTTTAGGGTGAGTGAAAGAGTAAGTCTCTCAGTGAATAAAATATACTTGCATACAAGCCAACACATCCTTATTTAGACAGCATCACTCTCTTTTCAATTATAGTCACACTTTCAAAAAGCAAAATGCCACTTGACTCGAAGGTATCGGAGCGTTTTACATGATCACAAGTAGCATTACACATGGATACATTCATTGTAGGCACGGGTAGATTAAGTGATTTGCCTAGGTTGATTGAGCTTCCAGCCAGACTTGAGGCCGGTTCCCCAGCTTCAAAGTCGGCCGCTGTAGCCATTAAGCCACACAAATGACGGGTGACATCAGTGTTAAAGCCTCAGCACAGTTATGAGAAAGACACTTTGGTATTATTTCCCAATACCCTGGGGAGCCGCGGCATTGGAAATAATAAGCTGGCAAAAAAATCTTTATGGAATGCCTCACCCCATGGGCGTACTTCCCTCCATGCATAAACCTGCTTTTTTTTTAGGATTCAAGTGGTAGCTGTTACCCCAGAGGAGTGAGATGCAGGGCCCCTAACGCTGCTGGGTTGCAGTTTAAATAGGCTAGTGGAGGCCAAAAATCTGAGACTAGACTGCTGA
Organism: Calotriton arnoldi; assembly: GCA_963921515.1. Taxonomy (NCBI): domain Eukaryota; kingdom Metazoa; phylum Chordata; class Amphibia; order Caudata; family Salamandridae; genus Calotriton; species Calotriton arnoldi. The sequence goes on along the minus strand of CAWUFW010004392.1, from coordinate 503,369 downwards.
CCAAACACAAGCATTAAAAATGCAATAGGTCTCGCCTTTCATTAAGTTAAAGCCATTTGCTTTGCTATACAAAACCATTAGCAAAGCAAATGGCTTTAACTTAATCAAAGGCGAGACCTATTGCATTTTCAATGCATGTTGCTTGAGGAGGCAGGTACACTGGGCTGGTGAGTACATGCACTTCTTTACTTTTATTGCAAGCACTGGTCTGGTGCCCTGCCAGCATCTGTAAGCAATGAACCCATAAACTGCCTTCCATATCTCACAGGAGTGATTAAACAAATCTACCACAGGTGTGTCCACCTCGCCAGGTGGCAAGACGAGAACAAGGCACCCTCAGGAAAGCCAGGCTGCCCAGGAGCAGCTGGGCGAAGCCACGGAGCTTCTTTTCATAGAGATATACACTGATAATAGCGGACATCCTTATCTTCTGATGTATGTGGAACCAGATAAACTGGCATCAGTACCAGCGTCCCTGCTTGACCAAGTTGTGTGATCCTAGGCAAATATTTAATTCATAAACCATCCTTTTTCTTTATTATCACATTTGAGAGCACTTTTAAATATTTGAGTTCAGAATGTGCGCAGTAAAAGCACCGCTTATGTTTGATGTAATGTACTATGGTGCCGCTCCGTCTATAATAAGAATCTGAAACATTCCAATGCATCTACTCCTTGCCCACGCCAATGCTTGCCTACTAGACCTGGCTGGCACGAGTCATTGTTGTCCCATTCGTTGTCCCGATGGCCCGCTGTAGAAGTCCATATTAAAGCCCATCTGCCAGCTCACCAGGTTGACGCACCCCTGTGACGTGAATGGTACCGTCCTCCGAGAAGGTTAGCAGAGTCTTTGCTTTGTTTTATGTAGTGCAGTCTTCTCCCTGTGCAAAGGTGCACACGCGCTTCGTGCACAGGATAAACAGCGTTAGGTACAGGGCGCGAGTCGGGGGTACACGCGGGTGGACGGCGCCCACCCACTTTTTTCACAGGGTGAACGCCGTCCACCCTGCCATGAATTTGGGCCCCACTGAATAATGTGCTAAACTCGTCCCAGTGTAATTTCCAAACACCGGGACACTTTCAGCAGTGTCTGCACGTTGTTTGTTTTCCATCTGCAACAAGCAACAACGTGCAGGCGGGGACGGGGCTTTCTTATTTAAGACTCCTGCTGGGCCCATAACAAGACCAAATTTGAGGGGTCATCAGGCCTCCTTTTGGCTGGGAGCAGTCAGGAGCCTCACACCTGATGCAAATGAAGCGGAGGGGAAACAAAGGCACACACCTTGTTAGCACTTCACACATACTCAAGAGAGGCAGATTTTCGCTTTGTTCAGTCCCTGTTTAGGATATATGCATGCACTGTAAGAGTGTCAGATGTGTTGGTCTTTCCCAGTATTTACACAAAGCAAATTGCATTTATATAGATCTTACTTCCCTTGAGGATGCGTTGAAATAATTTAAAACAATTTTTTCTTGTATAGCCCTACTCATCCCAATGCACGGTGTCAGAGCGCTTTATATCAACACGTGCATATTATATGTACAATAAATTATATAAGTTTGTAAATGAATGTACAGGATGTGTTGCATAAAACTGGGGGATTGCAAGGGGTAGAAGCCACATATCATCTTCCATAGCTCACTGTGCTATTATCCTCGCAATGCGCTCAAACGTACACATGATAGACCTGCTAAACATATATGTGAGGGCTTTAGATCTGATGTCACTTCTTCTGATGCCACTTCCTGTAAAGTCGTGGCTTGTGGTGCCACTTTCTATGATGTCAATTCCTGTGATGCCATGTGTGATGTCATGAGCCGTGATGTAGTGCGCCGTGATGTCATGCGCCGTGATGTTATGCCCGCCGTGATGTCGCGCGCCGTGATGTCCCCTGCATACTGCCTAACTAGGTTAGTCCCCCCACTTCTTTTTTTAGGACTTGTGCCCTGCATATTTGTACACTGCCAAGAGAGAGCAGCTGTGGGGGCCTAGGCGTTTATTCTTCTAGGTCTGGTGTTGTTATAGCACTCTAGGAACCAGTAGCCCATGACAGAAGGCTGGAATTTGAACCTGTTCTGCAGCGGATGCATTAGCCCGCTGAGCCACCTCCAGGCATTTCATTAACACGCCATTGGCTACACAGCACGCCTTTCATCTGATTACTGACTCCGCAGGCAGGAGCACAGCAAAAATGAATACAGGCGAGTGTAACAGCATTTTTGACTGTAAAATAACACCTCCCAGCCCAGCTATTCGTGAAAACAGACAAAAACAGGAAGGGTGCTGCATGACCTGGTGCAAACTAGAACATCCATTGGCAAAGCCAGTCGGTCTCGCCCATGAGATCTATTGGCTTTGGCACTGTACATTGGTTTTGTAGTCATGCTGTACAGCAGCACGGATGCTTTGCAGTGTGCCTAAAACTAGTTTAAGAAAAGCGCTATGACGCAGCCAGGGCTAATGCCCTGTTTAGGTTGAGCTTTAGCGGCAGCGCGCATGCGCTGCTCGCTCTGCGAGGCATGCTGTAGTAGAGTATGGGAGACAAGCTGCCCTCACTCTCCGCCCATATTTTTCATTGGCCTCTGTCTTTGTCCTTTGTAAATTCTGTCTTCTGTTTGATTATGAGGCTTGTTAGTTCCGCCTTATTATGGCTGTGTCATCATTTGTACCCTCCCATGGCTATTGGCCCCTTTACTTCGAGTGTTACACTGTAAGGTACGTGATATTTAGTGCACTATTTTTCCCCCTCCCCCGCCCGCACTCCCGTTGCCGTGCCTTCTTGCACCCCCCGCCCGCACTCCCGCTGTCCGTGCCTTTTCACCCCCCTGCCCCCGCCCGCCCGCACTCCCGTTTGCAATGCAATAGGTCTTGCATAAATGCGAGTCCTATTGCATTGCAAATGCTTGTTTTTCCTTAACATATGCCGTTCCAGATTCTTCTCCTCATGTCACCATGTCATGACTGTTGACCTGAGCCTATATCCCACTACACTCCTCACTCTGGGCATCCCAAAGCATGGCGGACATATGATATGTGCTGTTCATGAGGCATTAGCTAAACTGTGCCACACAGTGGAATATGTGTGAACTTTTAAAGTCTCCTTCATCATAAAACGCATGCCTTGTTGTGACCGCTGAGAGGATAGGACGCTTTGACGAACGCCAACATTACATGAGCTACGTGGCCCTTTCCTCAAGGCATAATGTAAAGGAAGACCGCGGCCTTCGTCTAATATTCCTAGGCCGCAACTACTAGCGCTGAGGTAAACTCATTTCAGCTGAACACCAACTTTATATAAGGTATGCGACCCGTTCCTCACGGCATAGTGGGGAGCAAGCGTGAAACCTTTATGTAACATTCCACAGGCTGTAATGGTATATCAAGTAGCGATGAGATGAACTCCTACTTTCAGCCCACTCACCTCGCTGTCACTAGCGCAGTGTTTGTGAGCTCCCTCCCGTACATTTTTCTTCTCCCCCTCCCATTGAAATTTTTTTTTTAAACGCTATGAAGCAACCAGCTCTGGCTACTTCAAAGCGTTTTTTTAACCATCCTGTTACTCACCTCCACCTTTACATGTTAAACATGGGTGTCTACAATTGAAGCTTAAGTGTCACTTTACACATCTGTGTTTGTGTACACTGCACAATTATTTACATGTTTAACATTGGATACTTGGGCTTCTTTGCACTGCACACTTATTTAGAATTTTCACATTATTTAAATGTGTTTGTCTACATTGCACACTTTTGTGAAGTTTTACATCACAGTGTCTGTCTGCACTACACACTCGTGATGTCTCACGTTACACACAGATGCATCTCTCCACTGCACACTTGCTTAAAGGCCTCACTTCACACACTTCTTTTTATAAAAGATGTACATGAAATTTGACGTGCTGCATACCTGCCGGGGCACAGTTGGGGTGTGCGTTTACACTGCCCAATACTTTGGATGTTTCATATTAGATAGTAGGATTTGTCTGCACTGCACACTCATTGTGATATTTCATATTACACAGAGATGCCGCTCTCCACTGCACACTTTTGTGAAGTTCCACATCAAAAATGGCGTTTGTCTGCACTGCACAGTCATGATGTTTCATGTAACACACAGATGCAGCTCTTCACTGCACACTTGTTTAGAGGCCTCCCATCACACACTTCTCTTTACACTAGATGTACATGCATCATGATGTGCTGCATCCCTGCCGTGGCACAGTTGGGATGTGTGTTTGCAGTGCACACTTGTGATGTTTCATATGGCACACAAATGCTGTGTGTCTCCACCGCACAGTTGTTTAGAGGCTTTCCCTCACACACTTCTCTTTATAAAACATGTGCACACATTCGGACGTGCTGCATACCCGCCAGGGGAAAGTTGGGGTGTTTGCTTACACTGCGCCCCCATCCTAACTACCACCACCACTACCACTCTATCCACCATTCTTATAACCACAACTACCACCCTACACACCACCTTAAACTCCATTCTACCCACCACCCAACCAACCATCACCATCCTACACACCACCCACACCCTAACTACCACCACTACTACCCTCACCACCTGCTTAACCACCACGCTACCCACCACCCTAATTATCACTCCACCCACCATCCTACCATCCTACCCACCATCACCATCCTACCAACCATTACCATCCTACCATCCTACATACCACCACCATCCTACACACACCCTAACCATCAGCACACTACCCACCCTAACTACCACTAACATCCAAACCACCATTCTAACCACCATCACTACCACCCTACCTGCCACCATGCCCTACCACCCTAACCACCACTCTACTCACCACAACCCCACCACCTTAACCACCACCTATCAACACTCTACTTTCCATCACCATCCTACCCACTTCTCTAACTAACACAACCCTGCCCACCCACATGCTAACTACCACCACCACTTCCACCCTAACCACCATTCTAACTACCACCCTACCAACCAACCTAACCACCACTGTACCCACCATCAGCCTACCTACCACCACCACTCTACTCATCCACTCCCTAACTATCACTACCAACCTGACCACCATTCTAACCACCACCAATACCCTAACCACAACCACTACCACCAGTATTACCCACCACCACCCTAAAACCACTTTACAAACCACCACCCTAACAGCCACCCTACCCACCACCACCCCAACAACCCTACAGTCGTCACCCTACCTACCACCACCCTAACCACCACCCTACCACCAGCACAATCATAACCACCAACCACCTCCATGTTCGCGCTATATAAAACTCCTCAAACAAACAAACACCTACCCACCGCCACCACCCTAACCAACTTGTTTCTCATTGGTTAATGCATGTGTGCTGGGAGTGTGGACCCAGTACAGTTTAATAGCTTTATTAATGTCCTTCCACTACTTGTACTAGGATGCTGGTACTTTATAAATGTCCTTCCAATACTTGTGGTATGATGCTGGTACCACCGTGTTGTCTTTCTTCCCACCCCCTCCCGCCGTACTTTCTGTTGCCTTTCTTCCCGCCCCTTCCATTGTCTGTATTCCCTTTGCTCCCGCCCCCCTCCCCTGTTGTCTGCATTGCCTTTGTTCCCCCCCTCCCGTGCTCACCCGTAACTGCCTGGGGGAAGAGATGGGGCATCTGTGCCGGACAGGTGAGGGAGGTTTGTTTCTATTCTATTTGCCCCTATTGCTCATTTTATTTAAATGTGTGAACTGATTCACCAAGTCGCGGGTGGGGGTGAGGAGGGAGGGGGTGATTTCCGCAGTCCTGTCGGTGGTTGCTCCTGACCTGGTAAGAAGAGCACACAATCGTGTAGCAGTCCGTCGGTGTACACTCTAATATCCAACCTGCCGCTTCCTTTATTCCTTCAGGGTGAACAGACCATCAGCCTGTACAGGCTGTCGCATTCATGAATTTGTATTTCTCTTATGTAGCGCCACATACAACTATGACCAATGCACTTTAGAGACTTTTGCAATTTCCTTACATTTAAATTATGAAATTTTTTAATTCTGACCGTATTTGCCTACATTTTCTTTCAACAGCAATGGTTGTATATACTTTTAGAAGCAGATGTCAGTGAACTACTGTTCACAGAATGTCCGGAATGTGAACATTCGGCTTCTAGTGCCCTGTGGACAACAGTTCCACCCAGACTCCCTTGTGCAGAAACCCTCCGCCTCCAGTGTCAAAGAGCTTATAAATTCACAGGCTCCGAGATCGCCCTTGATACAGTTAATATCATTTTTGTGCTCTGGCAGCTGTTCTAAAACATCATGCAATGCACCCCCTCCTTGGAAACAGACCTCCAGAAAGGTGCATTTTATAAAGAAACAACCTGCTTCGTGCTTGTTAGTGAATGAAACCATCTCTGATGGGGAACTGGGGCCGGTATCACAGAGCGTTCTTCTAATCCACACTCCAAAATTAGTGTTTGGTTACTTAAGCATTGCATTGCCATCTTTGCTCTCTCCGTCTCTCTTTGAACCACCACAGACTGCCTGATTTTCTCTCTTCTCTTCTTTCAGCGTCAGTCCTTTTACCCTCTACTTGCCAGTTTATCTGAGGACGGGCTGATCCTGGCTTCACCAAAAACATTCGACAAAATGCAGCTATTATTTCTCTGTTCTTAAAAATTGTGCTCTTGGCTGCAGTTTGCTTTGTTTAGCATTTCAGAATCCCGATGCTTTCTGTTGTGGTTGGTTTTGTTTCGGTTATTTTTGGTTAAATACAGTCTAATGCATAGTACATGTAGCCTCACTGTTGTAATTGGACTCTGAATTCCCACACGTCTTGTTTAGCAAACAATACATCCTTTCATTCTAGCACTTGTCTGAGCATACTTATTAGACTATGTGATGTTACACTTTTTGTTTAAATATGCTTTACTCCTGTTATGCTTCATTCCCCACCTGCACCCTTCATGTTGCTTTTCCCCCACGTGAGTCCTCTGTGTGGCTACCACCTAAAAAATGTTTTTATGCCACTTTTTCAAATTTACCAATCCAACTCGGATCGGTAAATAATTAAATAAAAAAATAAACAAGCCATTGCGAGACCTATTGGCGTTGCCAGTGCTTGTTTTTAAGTGCATTAGCACTGGTTGCTTCATAGTTTTTTTTTTCATTATTATTTCCAGCCATGCAGCACAACAGTCACACTGATGTACAGCGGCTACAAATCATTGTCACTGTACAACATGAACAAAACGCAATGGCAGAACAATCTCGAAGGCGACGCCTATTGGCTTTGTCAATGTTTGCTCGGTGTCGGCACAAAAACCCTCTGCGCAAATCAGTTAATCTTCCCATGCGTGAAAAAGGGAAAAAATATGACCTTCACTGTTGCAGGTTTGTAGTCTTTAAAAAAAAGTGTCCTTGCAGAGAGCAGCAGCATCGCTGCAGCTACCCTGGGGTGACCTGACCTTGCTGTGATTGTGCACGCGTGTGCTCCCTTACACGCTGGTTTCCGGTTCTCGACTGCACAGTGCTGCCGATTACAAATCTAGGACTGACTAAACCTGCCAGGCGGGACATGGGGTCCTCGGAAGATATACCAAGTTAGCAGCAGACCACAGTAGGATGGACAGCTAACAGACAGCCATCAGTGCACATCACGGGCAACGACAGCGGCGCAATTCCAGGGGCATTGTTGTGGTGACAATCACCGCGTCCTGCACCCGAGCAGGAAAGCAATTCGCCCGTTCGTGCCATACACGTGGATCAGCACTTCAGCGCCCCACACAGAGCTGATAAGCACTACACACACTACAATAAGTGTGGATGAAAAATAAAATGGGATTAACACAATTTATTAAAGGAATAGTTGACAAAAAAGTTCACTTTCCCAAAAAAGCAAAATGTAAACACAGAGCTTCCAAGTTTCCCAGGGTGATCAGTAGTTCGTCAGTCCAGGTTTTCACTTTGCATTCTGGTACTCGTAGTCTCATGTATTCCATTATAAATTCAGGAGCCAAAGTTATGTTCTTTTATTTGTTTAGCATGCAATTGCAAAGCTTCTTGACATTGAAAACATTATCATAATCAACAAGAACTAAGACGAAAACCAGCATTAAACAACGGTACGACTCTATTAAAAAGTACAATTTTTAAAAGATTTTTGAATTTCAACATGGCTGTCCTGTTTTTCACAAACCAAAGCCCATGTAAACAATTGGCTGGAGCTTCTTTTTGTGTTCTTGTAGTCTAGCTCTGAGTAAATTAGATCAACTAACATTTAGAATTAATAAATTAAAGCAACTTTTTATAGTTTTCATTTGTAGGATGCAGGAGCTAGCATGTTTGGACCCTCTTATATGCAAATCAGTCTTGACCCTACTCTAATGGGAACAGTCCAGCCCAAACTGCCAAGCCAGGTGCTGAGACGATGTGGCGCATTGGCCAGAGCTGCCGACTCGAGAGCTGGGGATCCGGGTTCAAGTCTCTGTGTTAGCGCAACATGCTGTGATTCAAGGCAAATCACATAATCTCCTTGTGCCCATGGACAGCGCCTGGATACCCTCACGGGTGATAAGCTGTGCTATATAAATCTACAAACTAACTGCCTAAACTGGAACACAAGCAACCCAGGACTGGTTTTGCCCTAGTTACGATTTAGGGCTCATCAGCCAGGTATAGCTTGGGTCCAGTAGCACAGTGTGCACGAGACCCACATCTGGGCATACCAGTTCTACTTAGGGTGACACACTGAAGTATACAAAAAAGTGATGATTGAATGCTTGAATTAGTCTCTACTACTGGTCCTCCCTGAACCGGAACCTAAGCAACCCAGGACCGGGCCTGGCAGCTCAGGCTGGACTGTTCCCATTGAAGCAGGGTCAAGACTGGATTGTATATGGCTAGATCCAAACTGAGGTGGCATGGTGAGCAACCTAACGATGGATTGGGTTGCGGGCCTGAGTAATTACAAATTCAAGCATTCCATCCATCACTTTTTTGTATACTTTGTGCCAGGGCGCTTCCAGGCCGCTCCTGAGCAGTCAGTCAGCTTTTGCCCGCAAAGGTCTTGGAAGCCTTTCCTGAATGAATGAAATAGTTTTATAAAGCGCACATTACCCGAGGGTGTCTTAGCGCTAGGCAGATCCAGGCAGAGAGAAGGAGCCGCAGGTTTAGGGGTAAATGAAAGCAAAACCATGGTGACCCCACTAATTAAAGTGGGAACAGCCAAGTCTTTAGCTGCTTTCTAAATACCTGCAGTGCCGGCTGTGCGCGGAGAGCCAGCGGGAGAGAGTTCCATAGCTTTCCCCCTGATAGGCTCGCGTTCTGCCACCCCAGTTTGCTCGCTTGATTCTTGGGACTGTGACCATGAACGCAGAGCTAGATCTAAGACTTCTGCTGGGCACGTACCATGTGAACCGTTCTTGAAAATAGGACGGGCCAGTCTTGTGAAGTGCCTTATGCATAAGGCACAGTGCCTTAAAAGACACCCTCTTCTCCACTGGCAACCAGTGTAGATCATGCAGTAAGTGAGACACTAGTTTAAACTTCGGAATTTTCAGAAGTGTCCGTGCTACAGCGTTCTGAAGAGACTGCAATTTTTTTAGCAGATATTTAGAAGTACCAAGATAGAGTGAGTTGCAATAATCCATTTTAGATGTGATGAGGGCCATCATCACCGTCTTCTGCAAGTCAAAAGGAATGTACGGGAGGTCTTTTTGGAGAACGTGCAGCATGAAAAAACCTCCTGACATTATTGCATTAATTTGAGCAGAGAAGCACAGTTTAGTGTCAAAAATTACTCCCAGTGTGGTCGGTGGATTCTGCCATTACATTATGGGAGGCATACAAACCTGTACTACTGGATAGGGCACAAAACATTATAGCTCACAAAAAACGGAAAGAGGAAGAGGTGATCACGGGGTTGGAATCCCAATTACTGCAGCTCGAAACACAGGCGAGCACGGGCAATGATCCCTCCACGCTACGCAGTCTACAACTCCTTCGACAGGAATATTTTTCACTGGCCAAAAAAGACGCGCAACATGCGATACAAGCCATGCACCGGGGCGTCTATATGACGTAGGTGACAAGACAGGTAAGTTGCTAGCATGGCTTAGCAAAAAGGAGCTTGACAGTAGATGGGTTTCGCTGATACAAGCGGAGGATGGTCGCACTCATCTGACCCCAGTCGCAATAGCCAACGCCTTTGCAGACTATTACAAGGCTTTTTACATGCAACGTAAATTAGCCGGGCTGTCACAAATACAAGTATATCTTCGGGAGATACAGCTCCCCAAATTAGCGGACGAGTCCAAGACATTAGACGATAAGATTACAAAAGAAGAAATTATGACAGCCATTGGCCAACTGAAAACGCCCCAGGACCTAATGGGCTACCTCCAGAATTCTTTAAGCAACATGCGACGCTTTTTGGCCCGCACCTCCTCCAACTATACTTGGAGGCGCATAAGACGGGAAGCCTCCCCAGAGACTTGCGGACAGCCACGATCGCAGTAATCCTCAAAAAGGACAGACCACCACAGGCGTGTAGCTCGTATCGCCCTATCTCCCTCATAAACATGGAGACCAAGATACTAGCCAGAATATTAGCAAACAGGCTCGCCGTAGTAATTACTGGCCTCATTCATAGAGACCAGTCCGGCTTTATGCCCAAAAGATCGACAAGGCTCAACTTGAGGAGACTGCAAAACTGGTTGGAAGTGGTTAACAAAAGAGAAGATCCACACCTTGTCCTCTCCCTTGATGCCGAAAAGGCATTTGACACTGTCCACTGGCCTTTTCTTATGTCTGTTTTGGAAGAGTTCGGGTTTGGTCCGGTATTCAGGCGTTGGATCGCTGTACTTTATGAGAGACCCGTGGCCAGGGTTAGAGTCAATGGGGTAGTGTCACGGGAATTCCCAATAGGTAGAGTCACTCGACAGGGTTGCCCGTTATCGCCCTTGCTTTTTGCCCTGGTGCTGGAACCACTTGCCTGTGTGATCCGACTGCAGCCAGACATAACAGGATTCAAACATGGAGAGAATGACGAGACCGACGAACGCATATCCCTATATGCGGGTGACATATTAATGTATGTCACAAACCCGGAAACGACACTCCCTAAAACCATGGACAGCTGTGAGACATATGACCTTCAAGGCGTGAGGAGGGCAATGCCGGGCAGCGGTCTCACCTTGACAAAATATCAACTAGGATATCCCGTTGGATTGTAACGTTGAACAACACGCTATCATAAGGGATTGCTTATTAAGGTGTTGTTCTGCAAGTAAAGTTGGGATACATATATATGGAGCATCGTGATTTACTCACTGCAATTAATTCCCAAGCACAAACAGAGAGTTGTTGCTAAGTCAGAGAGTTGATCATCTCACAGCTATTTTCAATTCAGACGTTGAGGACTATACATATTTATGAGTTTATACTGTGACGGAGTTCCTGAGGAAGGCATAGCCGAAACGCGTTGTGTGTCAAAGAACCGCCAGTCTCTATGTTTCATGTCTTTTCATTAAGGATTTGAATTGCCCTAAATGTTTAGTCAAACTATATGTTGACTTATGTATATATCAAAAAATTGTATGAAAATATGACAACATGATGCTAGAAATACTTGAATTGTCTAGAGATTATTGACAGAAAATTATAATTGGAAAATAACAGATGATTTTTTTAACTTTATATAAAATTATAAAATACAAAAAAAAGAAAGAGATAAACGAAAGCACAAAAAAGAAATTAAGTTTAATTTACACTTGGTCATACAGTACCTTTTTGCTTAGATAAATAAATTTTGTTATTGATTGGTCCAGAGTGATCGTGTCTGCTGTATGTGAAATCTATCAAACCCTGGTTCTCTTTTCCCCAATAGTGAGACATATGGTATACATGCGGGGTACAAAATTAACTGGGGGAAATCATACTTATACCCAGCAGACAAGAGCGGCGGCTATACTGTAGGCCTCAGCCAACTCCAGTTGGCACGGGAGGGCATAAAATATCTAGGGATCTACGTTAAAACGAATACGGCAATGGCGCTGGACCACAATCTCTACAGGGTGCTCAGGGATTTTCGAGAGGACGTGGAAAGGTGGAAGACTCTGCCACTGACGTTGCTAGGCAGGGCAGCACTATACAAAATGATAGTGCTCCCCAAATTTCTTTATGTACTGCAAAACACCTACCAGCTCATACCGGCTGAGGTGTTCAATAAAATTGATGACCTGTTACGGACGTTTCTCTGGGATGGGAAACCGCCGAGGATAGCACTGGCGACGTTACAACGTAATCAATACAACGGCGGTATCTCCCTGCCTGATCTTCGGGCATATTATTGAGCAGCCCACCTAGTTGTTGTGAACGAATGGCAGCACGCAGAGAGAGATCACCCCACATACGTACTTGAACGCACACAGTTTACCAAGCGCCCACACACGCACTACATATATGGGGGGAGAGGCGCTGCACAGCTCCTGACAGCGACACGGATTGTTGTAACAGCTTGGAAACAGGCTGAGCGACAAATGAAATGGGATGTCCGTGTCACTAGGGAAACCCCGCTTTGGGTGGGGAACCGGCTTCAGGAAATCACAAAACTGCGAGGTTTCCGACAGTGGGACTTACCAGGCATTTCGCAACTTAAGGACATATTACACCGTAAAGAGCTAGTTACTTTCTCACACCTTCAGGCTGAATACGACATGAACATGACTCAACACTACAAATACCTGCAGCTGACCCATGCATGGCGAGCGCAACATATAGACACCACTGACATTCCCGAGTATGCACCTTTGGAGGGGCGACTCCTGATGGGGGAGTTAGTGGAGAAGGCTGTTTCCTGGACATATAGAACGATAATTAATAACAAGCCAGACACTTTGCAGAAGCTGCGGGCGAAATGGGAGTCAGAGATGGGTGTGATGGAAGACTTAGATTGGGAAATGGCGTTGATGCATCCTCGAGAGGTGGCCATTAAGTCCAGGCTCCGACTGATTCAATTCAAGTATCTGCATAGAGCATATTATGACAGAGCGCGACTTCACCACATAGGGAGGGCGGAAACACCTGATTGTTTGCGCTGTAGGGCATCGGCAGGTACATTCTTTCATACAGTGTGGGACTGTTCCAAGATTCAATTGTATTGGGCCACCCTGTTGGAAGAGCTGGGAACTGTCCTGGGAGAGACGATTCCGCTTAGTCCCCAGTTTGTTCTGCTGGGAATATCCACCGACATTGACCTCCCCAAACCAAAGTTAACCCTACTTCAACTAGGATTAGTGGTGGCGAAACGCAACCTGGCTAAGGCATGGGGGGCAGTGGCGAACCCATCTCTGATTGAATGGAAAAAAAGCATGGATATGTATATGTTGGGGGAAAAGACGACTTATAAAGCACGGGGTTGTCCCAAAAAGTTTTGGAAAATATGGAGACCATGGCTCACACATTATGGACTCTCGCTCTCTGATTCACAATGATCGCCTATGGTGGGTGTACGGGTTGCGAGACAGGAAGGGGCCCATAATGATGTACAAGTATATGGTACAGTTATTTGATTGTCCACCACTGTCATTCGTGTATGATGCTGACGTCACATTGAATATGCTACTATGTTTTGCTGCTGAACAATGTCTTTGTAATGTAATTAAGAAAATGTCAATAAACATATTTAAAAAAAAAAATAAATTACTCCCAGGTTTTTTGCCTTCTGCACAGGCTTTGGAAGGTTGCCCAACTCTGCCGGCCACCAGGACGCATTCCAGAAGGAGGTTTCTTTCCCAAAGAGTAATATCTCTGTTTTGTCCGAGTTTAATTTGAGGCAGTTGCTCCGCATCCAACTCGCCACTGCCATCATACAACTGCAAAAATGTTCAGCATCGTTCTCAACCTGAGCTGAAATGGATACCACTATCTGTGTATCATCCGCATAGGACAGTACGGTCAGACCGAAACTGTGGATCAACTGCACCAGGGGGGTAACATACACGTTAAAAAGAGTGGGAGTGAGTGCCGAGCCCTGCGGCTCCCCACAGGGGAGCGAAAAAGGATTTGATTTTGCGTCTCCCATCTCCATCCACTGAGTTCTGTCTGCCAGAAAGAACCTCAGCAGTGTTTGTGCAGACTTCCTAAAACCTAAAGTAAACAGACGCTTAATAAGTAACGCATGGTGGACTGTATCAAAGGCGGCAGAGAGATCCAGGAGGATTAGAGCCGCTCTGCCGCCTTTGTCCACCCTTATTCTTACCTCCTCTACTGCAGCTACCAGAGCTGATTCTGTGCAATGGTTAGCTCTGAACCCATATTGGGCAGAATCTAGCAGTTGATGCGTGTCCAGAAACGCTAGAATTTCTTCGTTCATGGCCTTTTCTAGCAGCTTAGCAGGGAAAGGAAGTCGAGAAATTGGTCTGTAGCTTTCCACAAGCTTAGGGTCCAGGGAGGGTTCTTCACCAGGGGAAGAATGGAAGCTTCTTTCCAGCTGCTTGGGTAGTGCCCGGAGCTAAGAACCTCATTCAATAGGACTCTAAGTGGTCCTACCACCGTGCTGGCCACCTTGTTGAAAATCAAGGGGGGACAAGGGTCCGAAGGGGCACCAGATTTGATGGAGCTCATAAGACTGATAACTTTATTCCATGAGAGAGGAGAGAACTCCACGAATAACGGAGGAGCTCCGTCCCCTGAGGATGCCGCTGAGGTCATGGCCTCTGTCTGATGAAGAGAAAGGTCAGATCTACAAGAATTTAGAGAGAATGCTTGAAAGATAGTGTTGACCTTAGATTGAAAGAACTCCGCCAGCTTGTTGCAGAAAGGTACATCCGATAGGAATATTTTTCACTGGCCAAAAAAGACGCGCAACATGCGATACAAGCCATGCACCGGGGCGTCTATATGACGTAGGTGACAAGACAGGTAAGTTGCTAGCATGGCTTAGCAAAAAGGAGCTTGACAGTAGATGGGTTTCGCTGATACAAGCGGAGGATGGTCGCACTCATCTGACCCCAGTCGCAATAGCCAACGCCTTTGCAGACAAGAAGACGTTACTGTTATTCCAATTGGACAAGTTTTTGACCGTTTTGAAAAGTTCCCTAGTGGAGTTTGCAGCGAGCCTGATTTTTTCTGAGAAGTATTTAATCTTTTCTGCTTTAATTAGTTGTTTATACTCCAGGAGACATTTTTTATATTTGTTTTTTTCCTCCGATCCATAATCTCTCCTCCATATGCGCTCCTGCAGCCTGCATTTAAGCTGTCCTGCTTTTAATGCTGGTGAGAACCAAGGAGCCGATGGATTTTTCCTATGGCTCTTTAGCGTTTTTTCGGGCACCACTTTGGAACAAGCCGCATCAAGCCAGCGTGTGAAGCTGATAGTAGCGCAATCTAAGTTGCTCTCAGGCAAAGGAGCTGATTGAGAGAGAGCCTCACATATTGCTGCCACTTTGGTATGCTTCCAGGGCCTGTATTTAATTGTTCTATTTGCACTGGTTCTATCCATTTTGTTCCAGGGGGTTGTGACTGCAAAGAAAATGGCCTTGTGATCCGACCATAGGAGTGGCAGAAGCTTATCTATGACTAAGTCTGCATTGCTGGTGAAGACTCCATCCAACGTATGGCTCGCCGTGTGAGTGGGAACATCTATTAGTTGGTGTAGATTGAAGCTATTGAGTGTGTCAACCAATTGCCCCGAGTCCTTGTTGGAGGACAGTTCAAGGTGGAAGTTGAAGTCCCCTATCAGCGTAAAGCTGGCATGTGTCACACAAGATTCCATAAAAGACTGGATTTTATCAATAAAGCCCGTACCTGGGCCTGGGGGTCGGTATACTAGCATTCCATGAAACGTATATGATTTATTTAGATTGGTGCCAAACTTAAGCGCTTCACAGTCTAAATGAAACATTGGGGTGAAACTCGCCTCAAGCGTGTTGCGATATACAATTGCCAGCCCCCCCTCTCTTCCCAGTTCTGTCCAGCCTTTCGATATTGAAGCCCTCCGGGATAGCAGTCTTGATGTCTAGAAAAGACCCGCTGTTAGCCCAGGTCTCCGTAAGAAAGCAGATATCAGGATTATGCTGGCTCATGAAATCTGCAAATTCATCTTTATTCTTAATGAGCGACCTGGTATTAAGGAGCACACAGTGGTGTGTCTTGGCACCCCTCTGCCCATTTGCTGTTTCACTAATGTGGGCTCTCGGGGCACCAGGCATTGGCCCCACACCCATATAGGGGGAGAAGTCACACGCACGACAAATATACTCCTTGGATCCGCCACACAGGTCATGGGGGAGACAGTGGCTATTAGGTCCAGTATAGCATAGGGGAAAGAGTTCCTCTCCTATGTAAGAGACAGGGGTCCTGGCCCCTGGCGCCGTCCAGGCGCGGATGGGCGCAGACGGGCTTGCCTTCGGCAAGCCAGCGGCGCGCCCGCTGCGCGGCCGGTCCCTCTCCCGCATTTATGGCAGGAAGTGGAGAGGGACTAGAGCGCCAACCCCAAAGATGGCGGTCGGCCCTGTCTGGCTGGAAGTGGAGCTAGTAGCGGAAGATGTATCCACCTCCCCTCGGCTCCCTCCACACAATCCGGAAAAACCCGGTGGTGGACCAGAGAACCAGGGGAGCACCCGCCGTCAACTCAACGCAGGGAGACAGGTGAGTCAAGTCTAAAATGCTCCCATAGCGTCCCCCTGAAACAATATCCCCCCACGAGTTGGCAGTGCCAGGTTTTGTCTAGCTAAAATGAGGTGCACAGTTAAAAAACAATTAAAAAACGATATACACAATTTAAAAGCGCTTGAACACGGTTAAAAGGCACCACTCGCCTCAAAGCGGACTGGATCCCGGCAGACTGGATCCTGGCAGACTTATTGATTTTCCCCAGGGTACTGGTCATTAAGCTAGCAAGGGGAGTTGGCAGTGGATACACAACTCTAGTGCTTTGAGGGATGTTACGGTCACCACTGATGTGGGATCCCAGGAGTCTGGTCAGGAAACCTTGGAACAACTATTGGAAGTCTTATGTCCAAGTTGCAGTGTTTGAGTACTCTGGCGGTTCTGAGACTGCTCCTGGGCTGTTCTCCAGTTTTATTATTTCTACACAGACAAACCCAGCCATAGTCTTTGTGACAAATGTGAGCAGGGAGGCAACCCAAAACACTAGCACAAAGACAATGGATGCAGTCCCACGACATACTTGTCAACCTGGTGGGGGTAGCCTCTGACAGTGCCAAAAAAAAAAGGGCAGGGGGAACATCCTACCTTCAAAGGGTCCTCTGTCTCCTTCATTAACACTCCTCTGCCTGAACCACTAGACAGGATCCATGGAATGTTCAGAAATTCACATCTGCTGTCTGGGCTCTCCCATAAATGATCCATCTTAGGTACCACTAAAGTAAAGCCAAATAAAAAAAATGCAACCCAGTGTGGCCACAGTCACTTGTCAGACACTGTCCACATGCATCCTCTACACACGCAAGTTAAAATCGAAGCTCACAACATCCATGCCACACACAGATGGGTTACTGCATGGACAGGTAGAACAATTTAAACACAGGAGAGGCCGGTAGGCTACTCTACCAAGCAGGTGACAAGTAAAAAGGCTTGCCTTGCCACTATAATCATTTCACCGCCACCACTGTTTGGAATCTACAGACCGGTGAGTTGACAGTAGTCACTCTCTTCAAAGCGAGGGTGATCATGGTGCACACTTCTGACCACAGACCCCGCTCTCGGTCTAATATCGTATCACAGTAAAGCCTTAGAACGCAAGCATGATTTTAGTGCGGGTGGAGGTAGGGGTCAAAAATACTACAGCTTGCTACAAGGAACTCTAGACATGGGTGTGCACTCTCGAAGG
Source organism: Calotriton arnoldi (assembly GCA_963921515.1). Lineage (NCBI taxonomy): Eukaryota > Metazoa > Chordata > Amphibia > Caudata > Salamandridae > Calotriton > Calotriton arnoldi. The sequence goes on along the minus strand of CAWUFW010004392.1, from coordinate 485,543 downwards.
CCATGCAGGGATTCCTTCAGTATCCATTTTCCTCTGCCTGATGTTTAGGTAGGCCAAACTCCACCTAGGTATCTTAGCACTCAAATAACATGTAGCTCCTTCTCCATGAAGTATTTTAGCCACTGGCTGCATATACATATTAAAAAAAGAATGCAACGGAATTGAACCATGTGAGACCCCATAGCAATTTTATTTTTATTTTTTGCGGTGGGAGGTAAACAAACTGCTCATAAACGGACCTGGGAAATTTGTGAGCTCTCTAAACACCATATTTAGAAAGAGGTGCAATAAGAGTTTTAAATGACTGATTACAAGTTCTAATGGGTCATTTGTAAATGTTCACTTTCTGCTTTTACAGAAATTCAGCATGTCATAGGAAAATGACCAAAGCCTTCCTATGGCTTATCCGGTGCTTAATTTGCGTATTTTGAGCCGGTGGTTTCCGGTGCTCAGCACAGGCACTTAATTACCAACAGTAGCACTTATAACAATCTGCCACATGGTGGCACTGTTTGTCTAATTTGGAGACTAGCACAACAACAGTTGTTTATTAATTCAATTTGCATTAAAATGACTAATACAAGCCACCAAAGTCATTCTTATAGGTTTGAGGGCCTGGAATAGTCAGAATTGACGCACTTGTACAAGTGTGATGGTTAGTAGTTTTGTTGTTACTGTGATTGGCAGAACTGACAGCCGCAATGGGCGGTGCAACCAGAAGTGGCCCCCTGAAGAGGGCTCTGCCACTTATTTTTTTACAAATTAAGCACTGGGCTTATCCATGATTCTCATATGTGTACCCATTCCTGGGTCTATTCCATGAACCAACAGGCAAACGGGGAACATCATCCCATGGGCTACGCTCATCATCCCACCCAAGTGGATCCACTCACATACCTGCCAACTTGAAGAACAATCTCACAGTGTGAGGAGGGGGCGGGCCCCATGCCAAGAAGTACCCAGGAGGCACTTTTGAACACCATCCCGCCCCCAAGCCTCCCCTCCCCCCCCAAAAAAAGCTTCCTGAGGCTGGTGTTGACGTCCTGGGGTGTTTTCACACCCCTTAATGGATTTCAGCAGTTCAAAGCCTCAGAAAACGAGCTGGAAAACCACAATTTACAGTGGTTTTCAGCTGGTTTACCCTGCCACCGTGACATCGGTTCCTCACCAGGTGACCGGGTGATGGTAGCCGATATCGTGTGTCACACAGCAGCACCGTGTGAGTTGGCAGGTATGCACTCATATGACCTGGTGCTGGACCAAGTCCGGTCAACCTGGCTGCCACGGCTAGATACACACAGATGTATGCAGCAGGTGCCTCAACGCGTTAAATCTTGACCTGTCGTGTGCTGTGATAAACAGGGCTGGCTTCAATGTTGCATTTTCCTACTTGTACGTTGTTTTCCTAGTGCTTATATGGGTAGCATCTATGCTCCGTTGGTTAACCACAGCCCGAGTCATTTACTCAGCCCCTCTGCCTCCACTGATTCTTAAATCCACCATCCCTGCATGTGGGTTGGAGCAGTAAAGTTTTCCAATGTAATTACCATATGAACCCTGTGACCCAGGGCTTTAAGTGGGCCGGGTCCTGCCGGTGCTCAGCACCAGCAGTTCTAAAAAGCAGGTCCTGAGACGGGTCCCTATCGAGCTCTGGGTTAAAAAAAATATATATCTTAATTCTGCAGCAGTACCACCCTTTATTTACTGCCTTTGAGGTAACTGCAGAGAGACTCTGTATAGTTTTTTCACAGTCTCATCATTTCAGAACTGAAACATTTTCAATAGTCTATACAATGAAGCCATAGTTGTTGAATATTTATCTTAAACTAACAACCACTGGCAAAGCCAATAGCACTGACTTGTTGTAGGTATGATGTTACTTGTTGTATTACATATATGGATGCAACGGCTAGGGCGATCGACTTCGAAACTGGGTTCGAGTCTCGGCAATGATGCTGAACATCCTGTGATTCTGGTCAAATCGCTTAATCGCCCCGTGCCTAACAAAAACAAGCATTTGCAATGCAATCGGTCTCGCCTTTGGGACCCTATAAGTATTTATCCATGCAGCACATTATGCTGGGTGCTGCAACCACCAGCTCAAATTAAGCACTGCAGTAAGTGATATGACATCATTGTTATATTTTACTAGAGTGGCCTGTGACACACCATATGCACCTTCTGAGGCCTTAACTGCACATCCTGATCTTCATAATTGAAAATCATAGTGTTGCTTATGGCTCTTCACTGCCAAGTGCTGCCCTGACCCATGGAGACATCGATTCGCTCCTGCCCCACCCATGGGCGAGGAAAGGAGCCTGTCCTGATTGGGAGCTGTTTTCCGGTGGTTGTCGAGACTACAAAACTTTTAAGTGAAAGCTTTCACCTCACACACACCTGCGAGAAGATTCGTGTGCGCAAGTGCTGCATGAGAGCCAGTGAGCTGAAACATTACACAGAGGGAGTAAGTAACTGAGCAAGTGTTTACTACTGGGCATTTTTCCATATTTTTTTCTTTATTCAGTTGGAAGTATTTATGTGGCCTATGACCTCATAACCCGTGCAATGGAACTCTATACAGAGACCTTCTCTTTCCCCACACATGCTTCATATTTTTAATAAAAACGCAAAATTAAATATCAACCCTCAAACTGTGCTAAAATTCGGAATCACTTCCCACAGAAACCTGCAGAACACGTTTTCCGAGCACAACAGGCAGCGTGTGTATCCAAGAGAGGCAGGGCTGCCAGCATTAGAGCAAATTAAACAGCAATAAACATATCCCTGGGAGGGTCTTATTAATGCGTAGGAAATGTGCGCATTGCCAAATGCGGGTAGGTTAACTTTCACAGGAAGAGCACGTGAAGTAACCAGTTTGGCAGCATGCCTTGAACAAGCATTTTGCCCACGGTGTTTCTGTATCTGCAGGGCTGCGTGCAGTCAGAGAACCAGGCTGGTCGGGCGATTCCTTTCTCGCTGCGGTAGCATGCCTAAGAGTAATGGCTGCTTAGGCGTGCATGCTTGAGAGAATGTCCAGCCCCAAATGACGGCAGGTTAGCACCTGTATAGAACATGCCCTAATCGACATACCTTCCTTGAGATTTGAGCCCCACCCCTTCACTGCTTGAGCTTCCCACTCATACCGCAAGATTTATAAGCCAACACCTCCGGTATCCTCTTACCTGACCTTTGCTGTAAAGGTCACCTCCTGTCTCTGCTGAAGGTCACAGCTATTCTTGGCTGTGGGGAGGGGGGGGGAGTTGAAGTGGAGGCAGCTGCCAGGAACTATCGTAACGTGCCCAGAGGGAGGTCCCACCCCCTAGCACCTGTCACCAGTTGCCAGTGTCCTGGGCCAGTGATTGGGGAAATGGGCTGTTATGTGAAGTGGCTGGCGAGTGTGGTGAGGCAGCAGATATTAGTCGCCTTCAGTACACAGGAAAGAAATGGGCACTCCGGCCGCTGTTTGAACTGTAAAATACAGGTATAATGTGTTTTTTCAAATACTGCGCTATATCACACGTCTGCTATCACTAAGAACTGCAAACAACTGGTTATCCAATTTAGGCCCTCATTACGAGTGACCTCCTCATTCTGACGGGTGAAAACAACGATTGTCTGCCCCATCAGAATCATGAGATCCACCCGAGTACTGTGAATCTCTTTACTTTCACTCGGAGATTTCCGGTGCTGAAAACATCTGAAATCTGCCATAACAGTCCGGACGAAGTGTGCTGTATTGTCATACTTGTAAAGCGCTTTACCACTGATGAGGGCGCGGACCCTCGGGTTGGGCTACCACTGCAAGGGTGTTCGGTGTAGAATGGCCTAAGTGGCACATCGTGATGCTCGGAGACAAGGGCCGAACAGGGTGCAGCAAGCTTCGCAGGTGACCCCGGAAGTATACAAGGCTAATTTGGCCTTTGTGGGGTTAGAACTCATAGAACTCGCAACCGCGATTCGCAGTAAATGTCGAGATAAACCTAACGCGCTGAGCAAAGAACAAATGTTTTCTCCGGCTCTCCTGGCAAACACCTTCCTCTTCATGTGCAGGAGCGTCTGTTTAGTGACTGCTGGACGACGCATGCGCAACATAGCCGTCTAGACACGTCAGGCAAAAGAAAGTGCGAATGAAGGCAACCAATGATATGAAAAAGCATTTACAAATGCAATAGGAGTCGTATTTACGCGAGTCCTATTGCATTGTAAACAAAAATGCGGGCGCCGTAGAAAGCAGGAACTGGGGTGGGTGGGTGGTGGTGGCAGAGAAGTCACAGACTGCGGGAGGGAACAGGGGAGGCAGGGGAACAAAAGAGTTGCTGAAGTGAAGGGGCCGATAGCCATGGAAGGATATATATGACATCATGGCAGTAAGGAGGCGGGACTAATACGCCGGCAACCAATCAGAATGCAGCATTTCGGTTTTGAGCCAATCAAAAGCATGGGCAGAAAGTGGGCGGAGCTTCTCCCACAATACTGTATACAGCATCTCTCGACGAGACAGCGCATGCGCTGCCTAGCCGAGACCTAAAAATTAGTGTGTCCTCATGTTACGCAACAAGTGCTATGTAAAGCGCTCTGATACCCGATTCGGGTCAAGTTCGCGCTATATAAAACTCTGTAAAAAAAAAAAAAATGACCGAAGAAGCAAAATACCAGTAGGGTGGCACACTATGCTAAGCACAGATTTTTTGCATGGATATTTTTAAGCCACGCCCTTAATCACATTGACCACGCCCCTTTCAGACACCCTCTAGTTTTTTCATTCCACTTAAAGCCCTGCTGTGACCATCAAGCGCCGGCGTATGCTATCAAATGAGGCACTATTTACACTGTCCTCTCTGGGAGAGCCCGCGCCGCACTCATGTCCCTCTCGGGCGGCACTAACTAGCACTCCACTTTAATAGGGCTAAGTAACTCGCGCACGCGCCGTCTACAGTGGGCGGAGACTGTGCAAATGTACGTTGGACCCCGTCACGCGCAACCCATCAGACCCCTGGCTCGCGCTCGTCTCTTACCCGCTGCCGCTCTTCAGCGATCTCTCACAGCGAAGGACGGAGGTTCCGGACCAGGCGCTCGCGCACCGGCTCACTGGCCACGCCTACACCGCCACTCCAACCAGTCACAGAGAAGGCGTCTCCTTCAGCTCGGCGGTGGTTGGTGGATTCAGAATCCCTCCTGTGCACGGTTTACAGATGCTGATGTGGGCTTCAGCTGTTTTGGGCTATTGCATGAGATGTGGTCGGACGTAGGGCTTTGCGGGGGTTTCCGGAAGTGGAAGGAATACAGGTGGTAGCCTCGGTCTCTGTCTGCAGACATGTTATGGATAATACTTAACAACTTTCCAAACTGGGCTATAAATTCGTGACCACTCCTTTCACGAACCCTCTTATTTTATAGCGCTAACACCCAAGACGAATAGTGATGTAGTAAACAATGTAAAATGTACCAAAAGGAACGTCAGTACTCAAAATTTCGCAGAAAAGTAGCACAAAGGGTACTTCCACTTAATCTTAAAATTAATATAAGTACGCAAAATAGCTTAGAAATTTATATAAGTACATATAATCTCTAGAAAAATCAGTAAACGTGTCTTAATTAGTGAAAGCACTTCGAATGTGTCTGAAAATGAATACAAGTCCATGTTTTTCCATTCTAAAGAAAGGGTGTAACTTATTCTCAGGTTCTTCAGAACGTGGGCCTTGGTGAGCAGTTAAGACGCTGGGTTGGATGTACCTATACGGGTTCTTAGGCAACGGTTAACAGGTTGACCTCTTCCTCTTTTAACGTTGCCCGCAGCACCTGGCAGGGTTACTCCTTGTGTCTGCTACTTTTTTTCCCTGTATATGGAGCCCCTAGCAGAAAGTATTCATAGCAACCGTGCAATAACAGTAATCACCATAGGAGGGAGAAATCATAAGCTCGCTCTCTATGCTGATGACGTCATGATAGCTCTGACGCACCCCCCCCACCCACCCCCCTCCAATCCTTGCCCCCTCTAATGAAGGAATTGGAGGCTTTTAGGAAAGCTTCTGGGTTCAAAGTCAATTTCCAGAAATCTCAGATCCTTAATTTAGCGGTCCCAAAGGCTGACCAGCCTACCTGTAGGTGATAGAGCGAAATGTTCTTGTGAATTGTAGGGGTGCATCATAATCACTGATAGGCCGCACCCACATGTATTCAGACATATATTCGTTTATATCCATTGTATACTCATGCATGTTTAGTAAAGAATGAATAGTTCATTGAGACAAAGTGAACTCAGTAGTATAATGGTGTTAGGATAATGATGTAATGAAATGCTTATTGAATTGTGTGAATATAATGCATAGAGGAATTAGTTCGTGTGTGTAATGTAATTGCAGTAGTTTAAACGTGCACCATATTAAAGTTGCACATGTAATCCATTGTTTGCATAAAGAATTGTAATGAAAATGCTTATGGGGAAAAGTAAGATGTGTGTTTAAAGGTTATATGTAAAGGCCTGACTACATATATGCTTAAGGAAGGCCTGGTATATTCTTATGTTAGCTTATTTTTGTAGGCAGAGAAAAGATTCTCTTGGTAAGGCTCTCTGGGCTCAAACGGTAGATTTAATTTGCACAGTAGACGGTTTCTGTGAAAGTATCTTTTGTTGCAGGTGCAAGGACAAATGTCTCGTTAGTAAGACTAACTCTTTGTTTTCAAAAGATAGAGAGAGGGGAGGCATGGCAAGGGGAGTTAGATGGAATGTAGGGATGATACTTTCAGCGGAGAAGGTGCCTGGGACTCAAGGTCAACGCAACCGTCCAGGATGAAGTCACCGTTTCAATGGAAAAGCACAAGAAAGAAGACCTGGCCAAGAGGGCGTAAACAAGGCGTGTACCTTTGTAGTATGGTTTTGTATTAGGGTTAGTGCCCTGAGGGAGGAGGCCAGAGAAGCGGTAGGGGAGACCTGAGAGAAGGACAGAGCTGAGCTTAGGTATTATGGTGATTGCACTTCTTAGGAAGTCTTCACAGCTGACACCTTTTATTCCTTCTTGCCTGGATAAATCGTTATGCAGGGATGTCACTTAGCATTAGTGTAGGGACAGCAATTGATTTTAAGCTTGCTTAGGCCAATGAAGAGTAACTTAGAAATAGGAGCAATCATAGTCTGGTTGATCCTGCTAGAACTTTCTATTCTCCTTATCCTGAGTCGGATGAGATTTCTGCGTAGATTATTATTTGTATTAGTGCCCATCTATTTCTTTAACCTCGTGTTGAGGTGCTTGCACGTTCAGTTATTTTTGGCGATAATAAATTCTCAAACTTGAATTCGGAGTCAGTGGTCCTTTCAGACAAAATGAATGCTGATATCTAACCTGATGAGATTCTCTCCTTTACACTATTCAACAGGTAAAAAGATCTTGGCGGCCAGAAGGTTCTTATAGATAATTAGATAAGAATCGGCGTTATCAGTTGGTAGCAGAGTAGGATGGTTACCTTTGATGGTAAGGGGAGATCTAGAGCAAGATAGGAGACTAAGTTGCCCCATAGAGCTCGAGTGACGCTGATCCAGAGGACCGCGGGAGAAGGATGTCGGAGGTCGTGGAAAACTGACGGAGAGTGCCGGTGCGGCGGAAGTAGCAGTTCGTAGTAGAGTGAGTATGAAAAGAGTGATGTTTGGTAGATTGCGGTGTTTTATTGTTGTGTGATGTCTTGCGGAGTTGGAACGAAAATTGTGTGATTGAGAAACGGACCGTGAGCGCGCGCGGGACCGGGAGATTTATTGTGGTGTAGAATACACCCAGAGTTGAGAACGTTGACCAGAGTTGTGGGGGTCACGAGACGTCATTGACAGACCCACTGAAGATAGGGAACACATGAGTGAGTGTGTGAATAACCAACGCAGGTCGTAGGTTATTGTGTGCAGAACATCGAATGATTGAATCCTATCGAGTGTGCTAAAGGCGGTTGTCCGGTCGTTTCGCGGACAGACGATTGCCAGATTGAGGTCAACAAGCTCAAGAGGCTGATCGGTCATTGGTAAGACTGACGGTCAGAGAGGTAATTGTTCGGTAGGACGGACATTATTTCAGAGTATGACTGGGACAGATGCGAGCGAGAACAAGTGAATTAGAAAGGAGGGGAACTGCTGCGAGCGGAGGAAAAGTGACGTCAGAACAGTGCCGCGCTGCGATAGGCCGGTTGGTGTGAACCGCGCTGGTATTGGTGGATTGGAATCAGGAAGTAAAAGCGGACATTTTGAGTGCAAATACAAAGTTGATTCATCATGAAATGTTTTAAAGCTTTAAGGGAACTTTGTAGAGGTGATAGACATGTGGTTGTTCGGGAGGGAGAGGAAGCTCCTCCCGAGGATACACCAGCACATTATATGGCAAAGAATGTAGGATTGCATACCATAATTTGGCTTGAGAATTGGCATAAAATGACAGAAGCAGAAGGAGAATTGTCGTTCCCTCGATATGGTACTTTCAGGTTAGAGGTGCTGTACCAGCTCAAGAGTGTAATGGCTTCATTACGACCACTACCTAGACCATCACAGTTTGAGGCACTACATGCGTGGATAAGGGCAGCGTATGATAGGAAGAAGGACAGATGTCAAGAAAGGGTGAAGAAATCGGTCAGGGCATTTCAAGATGCAAGGTGGGATGCACTGGAGAAAAGGTGGAGAGCAGACACGATCGAAGGAGATAAGTTATACCCACTGCTGATACAAAATGGAAAGATTACAAGAATCGATGAGGACGACAGTGATCTAGATGACAGTTTGTTGGATAGGATGCTGGCAGAGAGGCCACCACCATTTAACCCAGATTCAGAAGAGGGAAAGACGACCCCAGCAGTGGCAATAGTTGATGAGAGCCAGAACCAGACTAGCATGAGAGTAGTGGGAAGTATTTCCACAGGAACGGAGGGGGCTACGGCGTCTAGGATAACACAGCCTCCTGCGGGGAACACAAGATTACCGGACTCCTTGACAGTACCGGTTACCATTGGCCCTATAGTACCGGTATATGACCCAGACCGAGTGAGAGAAGGGAGCTCCGTGCCGATGAGAAGGGAAGAAGGAAACAGCGAGAGTGGGAATGGGTTTGGAGTAAGGGTGGTTCATTTCCCAAGACCAATGGAGACAAGTACGCCGTTACCGGCTACTGCGGACTCTTCATGTGGGCGAGAAGAGGAGAGACCGGAAAGACTGAGGTCTTTACGAGAATCTAAGTCAGCGTTGAGGGAGTGGACACCAACAGTAACGAACCAAGAGGATAGGATGCAAAGAGATAGGGCACAAAATGTCTCGGAAGACAGATCAGGTTCCAGGAATATAGAAGGGAATAGGTCACAAGGACAGAATAGTGACTGTGATGAGCGAGATGCCTCAGGTTGTCGAGATGTACTGAGGAGTGCAGTACAGGCAAGGTTGCTAGACGTAGTGAGGCTGAAAGCAGAGGTAGACGAAATGATCAGTGGGGGTCTGCCTTTGGAAAGGATAGAAATTTATGGATCAGATGAGCTGCTGTTTGTAGCAAAAGATGTGACTCGAAAAGCTAGAATGGCACATGATAGATTGAAGGAATTGGCCAAAAGATATGAGGTGGACCTGAACAAAACTAAAGCGTTACAGGGACCACATAGATTGCATTACAGTGATCAGGAGTTGGAGGAGAAAAGAATCACAGGATTAAAGACGCACACCAGAGACCTGATCATAGGAATGAGAATATGGATTTTGTTGGACAAATGGGAAGAAAGGTGGTCCAAAAAGAAACCAGTAAAGAGAGCAGAAGGGGAAACGCCGCCGCCAGGAGGGGGGCGACGGGTGTTGGGAATTTTCCTTTACGGGAAGTACAGAATGGAGGGTACGTGCATGTACCGTGGAATAGAGGTGATTTGGCTGCATTTACAAATGATTTTCCTCGGCTGAGGGAAAACCGGTGGAGTGGTACAAGCAGGTTGAGCGGTTTGTGAAGATTTCAAAAGTATTGTGGATTGATTTGAACACCTTGTTTGACATAGTGGTACCAGGAGATTTGTGGACAGCATGTAAAGTCGCTATTGAGTGGCCGACTTCAGAACCGAAAAGAGAGGCGGTTACAAATGGTCCATCACCTGATGTCATGAAAAAGTATGAGCAGGTGATTACATGGTTGAAGTCGAAGATTTCACCTCAGGATATAGATTGGGTTAAGATAGATCGGACTGTACAGGAACCCAAGGAAACGGTGCATGAATACTATGAAAGACTTCTGCAAGTTTTTAAACAGTATAGTGGGTTAGATGTTTTGGATCCTAAGGATATGGGACAGTTTGTCTCAAAGTTTGTAACGGGTCTGAGAGGGGAAATCAGCCTCATGATACAGCACCATTTGATCTGCTGGCAGAACAAGCCACTAGATGAAATTTTGCGGTATGCAAGATACTGTAGTGATGAGGTGGAATCAAAACATCGAAAGCTAAAAGACAAATTAATGCTTGTCCAGATGCAGACAGCACAGAGTCAGCCTAGTGGAGGGACCTTAGGGAGAAAGCAAGGAAATTTCCAGGGAAACCAGAATGGGCAGGGACAGGGTAAGGGAAAACCAGTAGACCCCAAGACAGGAGTGGACGTGGCCACACTAAAGAAGACCACTGCGTGTCATCTTTGTCGCCAGGTCGGACATTGGAAACGCGAGTGTCCTTTGAACCCAGCTAATCAGGTACAGGAGGAGGAAGAGGGGGCTCAGGCACCCGCGCAAGAGGTGGTTAACACAATAACGAGACCTAGAACGATGAAAGGGGGGGTTTACAATTCTCACGCTCAGATTCCCCAAGCTCCAAAGTTTTCACAAGGAACACGAACGTACCAACAGATGCCCCTGTTCGAACGCTATGATGAGGATAGCTTAGACCCTTTATCCTGACGGTGCCTGAGGGGGGAGGAAGACTGCACACTTGGAGCGGTCTTGGAGGTAGACCAGAGAGGACCTTTTGTAGAGGCAGAGATTGAGGGCAATCCTGCAACACTTTTGGTTGATACTGGAGCTACCCGGTCTACTGTAAGATCTGCAGTAGTCCCTAACCTACCCTCTCGGGACAATCAATCCAGGTTGTTGGAGTAGCGAACAAGAAAATAAGCAGCCCATTGACAGAACCGATCTTAGTAAAGATAGGTACTTTCCAAACTAGACATCAGTTTGTAGTGTGTGATACGAGTCCAGTTTGTCTTTTGGGAAGAGATCTGTTGTGCAAGTTGAACTGCACGATTTATTGTACACCACGGGGAGTGGAGGTCCAGACGATAGATGACGATGCGGACTTTAAAATTACCAATCAGCTTCTGTGTATAGATCTGTACCCAATGGTGACTGTGGAAGAACTTCCACATGATCTGAGAGACGCAGTGTCGCCTGTGGTGTGGGATTTCGCAGGCGATGAAATAGGTTTAATCAGAGGGGTTGAACCAGTGCGGATTGAGGTGAAACAGAATGTTGATTTCCCAAGAACACCTCAATACAACCTGTCGACAGAAACGATTGCAGGAATAAAACCTGTGATCGAGACTTTCATTGAGAAGGGTATTTTGAAGGAGATCAGAGGTAGTCCCTGTAATTCACCCATAATGGGACTACAGAAACCGAGCGGGAAATACAGGATCGTGCAAGACCTGCGAAAGGTCAACATGATAGTTGTCCCTTGTTGTCCAGTGGTACCGAATCCTTCAGTAATACTGTTCCAGATCCCATGTGAAGCCGAGTGGTTTACGGTTATCGATTTGTGTCAAGCTTTCTTTTCGATACCGCTCCACGAGGAAAGCCAATTTCTTTTTGCGTTCAGGCTAGAAAATCGCGTGTTAACATGGTGTCGTATCCCTCAAGGGTATACGGAAAGTCCATCGATCTTTAACCAGATCCTGAAGAAGAACCTTGAGAGTCTTGTGTTGCCGCAGAACTCAGTTCTCGTGCAGTACATAGATGACTTGCTCATTGCCTCAGAAACAGAAGATGCTTGCAGAATTGACACAGTAGCCTTGTTGAACCACTTAGCAGAGAATGGACATAAGGTGTCCCCGAACAAGCTGCAGTACTGTTTGAATGAGGTACAGTACTTGGGACACAGATTAGAAAAAGGCAAGAGGAAGGTGTCACCAGATCGAATTGAGGCAATAATGAGCATGGCAGTACCCACTACACAGAGGGAAGTTAGGATGTTTCTGGGAATGGTTGGCTATTGTCGACAGTGGATTCCTAGTTTCTCCTTGAGAGCAAAGCCTCTGCAGAGGCTTACACACAAGGATGTGAGTGATCCGGTACCATGGGACGAGGAGTGCTTGGTGTCATTCCTGAAGCTGAGAGATGATTTGTGCAGGGCTCCCGCACTGGGAATGCCTGATTACAACAAGGCCTTTTCATTGTTTTGTTACGAGAGAGGAGGATGTGCATTAGCAGTGTTAGCTCAGAACCATGGAGGTGTCCGTAGACCAGTTGCCTATTTTTCAGCTACTTTAGATCCAGTAGCTTCTGCGTTGCCCGGATGTCTAAGATCCGTTGCTGCAACAGGTGTCAGCATTGAAAGATGTGAAAGCATTGTAATGGGACATCCATTGACTGTACATGTGCCACATTCGGTTGAGTTATTAATGACCAGGACCAAGACCCAGCATCTAACAAACAATAGGTTAACGAGGTACGAGCAAGTCATACTTGCCGCAGAGAATGTGACTCTGAAAAGGTGCTCCATCTTGAACCCTGCGACATTGATGCCTATACCGAACACAGATGATGAAGATTGTGAGGACCATGATTGTCTCGATGTGACCGAACTTTGCACCAAACCGAGACCTGACATTGTCGATGAGCCATTGGCCGACCCAGATGAAATTTTCTTTGTCGATGGTTCATGCTTAAGAGACAGTGTGGGGCAATTAAGAGCAGCGTTTGCTGTATGTACCATTTCAGGAGTGGTCGACGCTGCTTGCCTAGAAGGAGTACGCTCCGCGCAGGTAGCTGAGATCATTGCCTTGACCCGTGCCTGTTTGGCCGCTGATCGACCTCGAATCACGATTTACACAGACAGCCAATACGGCTTTGGCGTGGTGCATGACTTCGGGCAGTTATGGTCTCAGAGGGGATTTTTGACATCATCTGGCTCACCCATTCGTAATGGAGAATATGTAAGACAATTGTTAGAAGCATTACAGCATCCGAAAGAAATTGCTGTGGTAAAGTGTTCAGCCCATGGGAAGGGGGAGGACTTTGTATCCTTGGGTAATAACTACGCAGATGAGGTAGCCCGCTTCTGCGCAGAACAAGGATGCATATTTACAGGAAGAGAGATAGAAGAGAGCCAAGAGGGAACCGATCTCAGCATAATGTTGGCCATGGCAGACACTTGGGAAGAGCTTAAGAGATTGCAAGATGAAGTCTCAACCAAGGAAAGAGAGGGCTGGATCAAAGCTGGGTGCGAGAGAGGAGAAGTGGATGTGTGGGTATCCAACGATGGGAGAGCTGTGTTGCCGGAAGAATTGTTGAGTCCGATGGCTAGATTGATACATGGACAGGCACACCTGGGTAGAGACGCAATGATGAGAGTGTTCAGACAGACGTGGTATAACCCACGGTTCCGAGCAATGGCTGAGACGGTATGTCAGAGGTGTGTTACATGTCAACAGATGAATGCTGGAAAGAAAACTGTAGTTACACTGAGTCATATTGGAAGGTCAGGAGGGCCCTTCAATAGACTACAGCTGGATTTCGTGGAGATGCCTAGGTGCAATGGCTTGAGGTACATTCTAGTGATAGTATGTATATTCTCACGGTGGGTGGAGGCATACCCCACACGAAGGTGTGACACTCTGACAGTGGCTAAATTACTGTTGAGGGAGCTCATCCCTAGATTCGGGATCCCGACCTCTTTGGAATCAGATAGAGGTGGGCACTTCCATAGCGAAATCATGAAGTTGCTTTGTGCGGCATTGAACATAGACCAGAGACTCCATTGTAGTTACAGACCAGAGGCTTCTGGGATGGTGGAACAAGTTAATGGAACTTTGAAGGCCCGGATGGCAAAAATGTGTTCTTCAACGTCCCTACAATGGCCCGACGCCTTGCCAATAGTGCTCATGAGCATGCGAAGTGTCCCAGATAGAAAGACTGGGTTGTCCCCCCATGAAATAATAATGGGGAGGGCAATGAGATTGCCAGCAGTACCAACTACAGCCTTGATAAGCATCACTGATGATTTGATTCTCGATTATTGTAAAGGACTCTCTGATGTGGTCCGTTCTGTATCCCAGCAGGTGCAAGCAGCAGTGGTACCAGCCTCGAGTGATCTGTGCCACGACTTGTGTCCCGGAGACTGGGTGCTCATCAGGAAGCACGTGAGGAAGAGTTGTTTGGATGCCCGCTGGCGTGGCCCGTATCAGGTGATACTTATCACGAACACAGCAGTAAAGTGTGGAGGATTGCCGAACTGGGTGCATGCTTCCCATACCCGCAGAGTTCCAGCACCCTTGGAAGAAACAGCTCCTCTCGTAAATGAAAACTCCAGCTGACGTGGCAGGGCCACATGAGAGGACAAGTCAAGCTGTAAGGGTCGCTGACACAGCTGGTGGTGCACTAGAGCAAGCTGAAGGGGGTTTCCACAGTTCGAACCCTGACTCAGGCACCGAAGAAAGAGAAGGTGCAGTGGGCGGAGAAGAGTCAAATGCAGCAGAAAGAGGAAGTAGTGCACTGGGTATAGAAGGGGAAGGCAGACGAACGAACAGAAGTGCTGAAAGTTGGCCTGAGAGACAGAGGCGACTGAACCTGAGGTTGGCACCTGAAAGAGATCTTGCTCCAGTGTCCGAAGTATCTGAAACCGAAGCAAGCGACGAAGACCAAGCACAAGACAGTCGGCGAAGGTCCCAGAGAACAAGAGTGCCTTGTCGCAGATACTCTACCCCTGAGTGGACTTACACTGTGTTTGATGCAGGGGTGGTGAATACAGGGAGACTGAGGTCAGTGGAAGTGTTCAGTCGGAGCCCGAAACTGGTGGTGAAGGTGGTGCTGCGGATGCCAGGGTTCGAGATAGACGGAACACTGACACTCACGATTCCGAATCCCCCACTTCTGAGTGAAGTCCGAAACTTGCTTTTGCATCGGGTCGAATTCCCGCCTTCGGAGCTGAGCCGTTTTCACACGAAGTGCTGGTTTTGCGTCTT
The DNA here is from genome assembly GCA_963921515.1 of Calotriton arnoldi. Lineage (NCBI taxonomy): Eukaryota > Metazoa > Chordata > Amphibia > Caudata > Salamandridae > Calotriton > Calotriton arnoldi. The sequence goes on along the minus strand of CAWUFW010004392.1, from coordinate 470,386 downwards.
GAACTTTTGTATCACGTTCTGGTCGTGCTCAATGAGGATCTCATTATGGATCAGTAAAGAACTGTAAATAAAAGTCTAAAAGAAGAAGATAACCTAGGTCCGAGTGGAAGAAGAATAAACTTAGGGACTTTCCACAAGAAGAGGAACGAAAACTAGGGAAGTCTTTTTCTGGACTGTGTAAATAAGTTGTGGTCGGAAAGGGAAAGCCCGGAGATTTCATGGTTGCTTGAGCTGGTTGAGCAAGTCACAAATAAAGGACAGAGACCTTTTCAGAGTTCTTTGCGATAACCAAGACTTTTGAGAACTTTCGAAATCATGGAGCCGGGAGATCCCAATCGTAGATCAAAGTGGATTGTAGGCATTCTTATAAGTAGTGTAATAATTTCTATAATCATAGTAGTTGTAGTCTCATATACTGGTTCGCATGAGCCAGAAGTAGAGGTAGTGACAGGGACACCGACACCTATCACACCTAGCCAGAAGGGGGTAGACAGGGCAGCTGATAGAGCTATGATATTAGAAGAAAGCCGTAGACTACATGTAGATTTGTCGAAAGGTGATTTTAAGCTTAATGCATATGCTAAGTTGTTGTATGAGTATGTTGACGTGATGGATGCGAAAGATTGTTATGTGTGTATGCAGTTGCCTACTTCAGTGGATGAGGGCATTAGGTATCATCATCTTCCACTGACTTATGGTATTTCATGTAGTCTTTTGCTTAGTTTGTTTTATGAGAGAGATCAGTTCGAGTATTTCTTTTCCAATTTCGACGCAGTGCTTCCTGAAGTCCCAGCCTACAAGCATTTGAATAAGTATGACTATTATAAGACCGAGGACAGACTGAGGAAGTACTTCATACCGAGTTTGGAATTGGATACAGCATTCGCACACAGACACAATCTGACTTGCTTGATGTCGGATGTAGAGAGAAAGTTTGTAGATCAAGTTGAAGATAGGTATAGAAAGCTGACTGAATCTCGAGATTTAGGGCATCACAGGACAGATTGGACAGATGAAGAACGATTGCATAAGACCAGGGAAGCTATGGTCCTATAGCGTTAGATAAGGAGCAGAGGGGTAAGTTGTGTATAAGGCGTTATCAGACTTACTACGAAAAGGTTCCAGTGGGACAGAGTACTTGTGATCACGTTTTCACCATGGCAGATGTGGCAAAAGATTTTCTCCAAGGTCCTGTACAAGTGATACCAACGGTGTATTATGTATGTGGGAAGAATGCTTATGTGAGGTTGCCTGCAAATTGGTATGGAACATGTTATTTGTCAATAATATTTCCAAAGATTTACCATACAGAAGACTTAAATCTTCTGGAGGGTGGAGAGCATTCAAGAACGAGAAGAGCTGCAAGTGCAGGAATCGTTGTGGGGGATATCTTTGGAGCTATGATACCTAGTCTAGGAGTAGTCTTGAATGATGTGAAGATCCGGAGGTTAGCGACTGTGGTGGATGAATTTTCGATGAACACAGCAAAGTCGTTGGTGTTGGTGGAAGGAGAGATGTTGTCGATAAGGGGAATGGTTTTGCAGAATCGCCTTGCTTTGGATGTCCTATTGGCAAAAGAGGGCGGAGTCTGTAAAATGCTGAAGGTTCAAGAGTGCTGCACTTATATACCAGACCGTAGCAAGGATCTGGAGAAATATATAAGTAACATCACTATGGTCCACACAAAGATAGCGGATTTGACCGAAGAAGGGGCCTGGGAAAAGGTCGGAAAGGGTTTTGGTCAAGTGGGAGGTTGGTTTGCAAACCTAGGAAAGGGATTCCTTGGGTACGTCCTGAGACCACTCCTAATCTTGGTGGTTTGTGTGGCTGGCTTGTGGATTGTGATCAAGGCCTACAAGTGGTATCGAGCAGGCAGAGTCAAGCGAGCTTTGAGGGAAAATGACATGAGATTGGCAAGATTGCAGGACAATCAGTATAAAAGGCTCAAGAGCATGGAGAACTTCAGATCAGGGAAGATGGGAACAAGTTCTGTTTAGGTCGGTTCCTTCTCCGAGGGAGTAGAATGAGATGTGATGACAGGAGTCATCAAAGGGGGAACTGATAGAGTGAAATGTTCTTGTGAATTGTAGGGGTGCATCATAATCACTGATAGGCCGCACCCACATGTATTCAGACATATATTTGTTTATATCCATTGTATACTCATGCATGTTTAGTAAAGAATGAATAGTTCATTGAGACAAAGTGAACTCAGTAGTATAATGGTGTTAGGATAATGATGTAATGAAATGCTTATTGAATTGTGTGAATATAATGCATAGAGGAATTAGTTCGTGTGTGTAATGTAATTGCAGTAGTTTAAACGTGCACCATATTAAAGTTGCACATGTAATCCATTGTTTGCATAAAGAATTGTAATGAAAATGCTTATGGGGAAAAGTAAGATGTGTGTTTAAAGGTTATATGTAAAGGCCTGACTACATATATGCTTAAGGAAGGCCTGGTATATTCTTATGTTAGCTTATTTTTGTAGGCAGAGAAAAGATTCTCTTGGTAAGGCTCTCTGGGCTCAAACGGTAGATTTAATTTGCACAGTAGACGGTTTCTGTGAAAGTATCTTTTGTTGCAGGTGCAAGGACAAATGTCTCGTTAGTAAGACTAACTCTTTGTTTTCAAAAGATAGAGAGAGGGGAGGCATGGCAAGGGGAGTTAGATGGAATGTAGGGATGATACTTTCAGCGGAGAAAGTGCCTGGGACTCAAGGTCAACGCAACCGTCCAGGATGAAGTCACCGTTTCAATGGAAAAGCACAAGAAAGAAGACCTGGCCAAGAGGGCGTAAACAAGGCGTGTACCTTTGTAGTATGGTTTTGTATTAGGGTTAGTGCCCTGAGGGAGGAGGCCAGAGAAGCGGTAGGGGAGACCTGAGAGAAGGACAGAGCTGAGCTTAGGTATTATGGTGATTGCACTTCTTAGGAAGTCTTCACAGCTGACACCTTTTATTCCTTCTTGCCTGGATAAATCGTTATGCAGGGATGTCACTTAGCATTAGTGTAGGGACAGCAATTGATTTTAAGCTTGCTTAGGCCAATGAAGAGTAACTTAGAAATAGGAGCAATCATAGTCTGGTTGATCCTGCTAGAACTTTCTATTCTCCTTATCCTGAGTCGGATGAGATTTCTGCGTAGATTATTATTTGTATTAGTGCCCATCTATTTCTTTAACCTCGTGTTGAGGTGCTTGCACGTTCAGTTATTTTTGGCGATAATAAATTCTCAAACTTGAATTCGGAGTCAGTGGTCCTTTCAGACAAAATGAATGCTGATATCTAACCTGATGAGATTCTCTCCTTTACACTATTCAACAGGTAAAAAGATCTTGGCGGCCAGAAGGTTCTTATAGATAATTAGATAAGAATCGGCGTTATCATAGGCACCTCTTCCCCTTCTCTTGGACCAAGCAGGGGGTAACTTACCTAGGCCTCCACATTTACTCCACGCCGCCTCAAACTGCAGAAAGCAATTACGGCACTCTTCTGTCGAAAGTGCACTCTGAGATACAGACTTGGAGGGGCTATGAGCTCTCCTGGCTCGGATGCGTGGCAACCATCAACATGACCCAGCTGCCTAAGATTTTATATGCTATGCAGACGTTGCCTCTGCACCCCCCTCCACACCTCTTGAACAAATTACAACATCTTATAGAAGACTTCATCTGGGCGGGTTAGGAAGCACGTATAGCCAATAATCAGGCGTATTTATCCCCGGCCGATGGTGGCCTCGGGATTCCACATCTCACATATTATTATCAAGCGGCTCAGCTTCGATACATAGGGGAATTGACTAGATCCTCCTCAGAGAAGCACTGGTGCTTCATCAACCAGGCAATCACTTGCATCCATCTTTGGAAGGTTCCCTGACTGCCCAAACATCGCAGACCACCTGGGGTGTACATTTTGTCTGTTCTTAGAGCTACAATGGGGACCTGGGAAAGGGTGCAGATCCTGAAAAGTTCTCCACTCGCATATCCCTCCAAACGTCGTTTATTGGCAATTCAGACTTTCCTCCAGCTTTTCAGGACTCCAGCTTAATAAAATGGCAACAAGCCACCTGCAAACGAATAGGCGACTTCTTCGATCACACGGAGCCATTGGACTTGCTCCAGCATCACTGTGATATCCGATCTACCGCCCACTGGCATCCGCCACTGGGTCAGTCAGCCTGCCATCCACCCCCCACGCTAGCTGACTCTTATTGCCATTTTAGAAATGGCTTCTTGCTAGAAATACAGACAAACACATTCTCTCTGATATCTATGCCTTTCTCAATGCTTCACAGGAGTCCGTCAATTCTGCGGTGCAACTGCACTGGGAAGAGGAGTGCGAATGCCCCTTTACACCCACGGAATGGTTAGACATTCACAAGTGAGCCCACTCCTCTGCACGTAGAGCTTCAGGCAAGGAAACTGTTACGATCAGTAATAATCCACAAGTCCGTCCATGGTGGAAGAAGATCTTTATTCCAATCAAGCACAAGCCATGGAAAGCAGCCTCACACTACAACTCTCCTGCTTCAACTGTCACTAGAACCCTTACATGTGGTCATTCCAAGATGACCTATATTAGTTGGAATCACCACCTTTTAACCCCTTTGCTGCTAGGCCTTTCCCCCCCCCCTGTGCTAAGCCTTTTTTTGGCTATTTGGGGTAGTTCGCGCTTAGGCCCCTGTAACTTTTTGACCACATAAGGTATTGTTTTTTTTAACAAAGTTTGAGGTTTGCAAGGGATTCTGGGTAACAGAACCTGGTGAGAGCCAGACAAGTCACCCCATCCTGGATTCCCCTGGGTGTCTAGTTTTCAAAAATGTATAGGTTTGCTAGGTTTCCCGAGGTGCCGGCAGAGCTAGGGTTCAAAATCTAGGCACCTTGCAAAAAAAGGGTCAGTTTTCACTGTGAAAATGTGGTGTGTCCACGTTGCGTTTTGGGCCGTTTCCTGGCGCGGGCACTAGGCCTACCCATACAAGTGAGGTACCATTTTTCTCGGAAGACTTTGGGGAATGCGGGGTGGGTGGAATTTTGTGGATCCAGGTAGATTCCAGAACTTTCCACCACAGAAATGTGAGGAAAATGTTTTTTCTTTTTAAACTAAGTTTGAGGTTTGCAAGGGATTCTGGGTAACAGAACCTGGCGAGAGGCACACAAGTCACCCCATCCTGGATTCCCCTTGGTGTCTAGTTTTCAAAAATGTACAGGTTAACTAGGTTTCCCTATGTGCCGGCTGCGCTAGGGCCCTAAATCCACAGGTAGGCACATTGCTAAAAACAAGTCCGTGCCTAGTGGGCTTTCTGCCGCCCTGGGGGGTAATCGGGGTGTATGGGGGGGTTTGTCCCAATGTGACTGTGGCTATTTGTTTGAAATTAAATGAAATGAAATGAAATTGGGTATTTATAAAGCGCACGGATACTCACAGAGAGTGTCCCGGCGCTAATCTCAACAACTGAAACAGAAAGAGTCCCGCCCCGGCACCATAGTGTTATTGTTGGAACAGCCACGTTTTAAGTTGTTTCCTAAAAGACTGCAGGTCCTGTGTCAGTCTAAGGTAAAGGGGCAATTCGCTCCACAGACGAGCAGCCTGTACCTGAAATAACCGTCCTCCTATCCGAGATCTCGTGATCTTGGGAATCACCATGAGGGATTGTCTAGAGGATCTTAGGACCCGTTGAGGCTGATAGCGTCGGATCCTATTTCTCAGGTAAACCGCACCCGTATCATGGAAGGCACGATAAGCGAGCACTAGGGCTTTAAACTGGACCCTCTTTCTCACCGGGAGCCAGTGCAGCGCCTTCAGGTGGGACGACATGCGAGTTCTGGGGTGTACCATAAGAATAGCTCTGGCTGCAGCGTTCTGGACAACCTGCAGCCGATTGAGCAAATACTCTGGCAGACCCAGATACAGGATATTTACGTAGTCCAGCCTTGATGTAATTAAGGCTTGCACTACGATCTTACGGGATTCCACCGGGAGGAGGGGAAGAAAGTTTTTTACCATTCTTATCAAGCCGAAGCAAGTACCAGCGACAGCTTGAATTTGGGACTTCATCGTTAGACTAGTATCCAACTTGACTCCCAAGTTTTTAACCGTGCTGACTAGGGTCGCAGGAGGGGACATGTCACGGGGCCACCATAAATTCCAGTCAGCACAAGGGGGGCAGCCGAAAAAGATGATTTTGGATTTTTCTGGATTACACTTGAGTTGGTTGAGTCGCATCCACGAAAAGACCTCCGTTAAACATTTATTTATCTCCATTCCACGAAAACTCGCACCTTTGTCACAAGTGAACAGGAGTTGGGTATCGTCGGCGTAGGAAATAATCTTTGCTCCGTGCAATTCTGCCAGACATGCAGGTGGGGCCATATAAATATTAAAAACTGTGGGGCTCAAAATAGAGCCCTGCGGGACCCCCACTTGCATTGGGGGCATGGCCGCTGTAAAGGGCGGGGACCAAATTTCCTGCTGCCTCTCAGTAAGGAAGGAAGCAAACCAATTGTACACCATGCCCCCAACACCACACTCCGCTAACCTGCGCAAGAGCCGGTCATGGGGTACGGTGTCAAAGGCTGCGGATAAATCCAGCAGTATCAACACAGCACTGCCCCCCTTGTCCATCTGAGTTTTAATGGTTTCTGAGACCTCCAATAGGGCTGTTTCTGTGCTTAGAGTGGTTCTAAAGCCAGATTGACTGTCATGGAGTACATGGTTTCCTTCTATATAGTCTGTTAGCACGGAGTTAACGTACTTCTCTAGAACCTTTGAAAAGAAGGGCAGCAGGGAAATGGGCCTATAATTGGATGTGACCGCAGGGTCCGCTGTAGGCTTCTTCAGGAGGGGGATGATTTTAACCCTTTTCCAGCAACTAGGTACCATTCCCTGTCCAAGCGACGAGTTAAGAACTGAATTAACTGCAGAGTTTAAAAGTTCCGCAATATTCTTCAGGATTTTTGCTGGACAGGGGTCAGAAGGAGAACCCGACTTCAGAGTTACCATGATATCCAAGGACTTTTCTAAGGAAATAGGGGGAAATTGAGTAAGTGAGTAACTAACCCCCGAGGGCGGGGTACTCAATGTCTCCACAGTTTCGGCTGTGCCCATAGGGGCAAATGATTGTTGAATCAAATAGATTTTGTCATGGAAGAAACCAGCCATCTGATGAACCCAACTGAAGGTGGGAGTAAATACCTTGCTCACAGCATTGGTATGCCCATTCTGAGCCACCCCCACTCATAAAAAAAGCCAGTGTAATCGCTGGCGCCTAGTGGGCTCTCTGACGCCCCCTGGGGGGGCAGATCAGGGGCTACTGCCCCAATCTATCTCCTGGGGGGACAGAAAGACTGTGGCATTTTTGGGCGGTGGTGGGGGCATTGGCATGCCCATTCTGGGCAGCCCATACCCCTGAATTAAAAAAATATATATATTCCCTGATGCCTATTGGGCTTTCTGCCCCCTGCCCCGGGAGGCAGATAAGGGGCTTTTTGGGGGGGGGGGGGGCAGAAAGACTGTGGCATTTTTTTGGCGGGTGGGGGCATTGGCATGCCCATTCTGGGCAGCCCCCGCCCGAACTTTGGAAAAACAAATCCCTGGTGCCTAGTGGGTTTTCTGCCTCCCTGGGGGGCAGATAAGGGGCTATTGCCCCATCTGCCTCCCGGGGGGACAGAGAGACTGTAGCATTTTTTTGGTTGGGGGCATTGGCATGCCCATTCTGGGCATCCCCCACCCCCACCCCTACGTATATATAAAATAAAAAAATCCCTGGGGCCTAGTGGGCTTTCTGCCCCCCCCCCCACTGGGGGCAGATCAGGGGCTATTGCCCCCATCTGCCTCCTGGGGAGGGCAGAAAGTCTTATGCCTTCTTTGTAGGGTAGGTTGGGGGCATTGGCATGCCCATTCTGGGCAGCCCCCACCCCTGGCATATAAAACAAAATCCCTGGCGCCTAGGGTGCTTTCTGCCCCCCCCCGGGGGGGGCAGATTGGGGGCTACTGCCCCCATATGACCCCCGGGGGTAGAAAGGCTGTCTGGCAAAATTTTATGGGGGGGAGCAAAGGCCCTTGCCCAAGGGGCCGCTCCCCCCCTCCCTGGTGGCTAGTGGGTGGATCTCTGCTTGGGGATCGCCCTCCTGGGGCAATCCCCAAGCAGGGATCCACTAGGGAAGGGTACCATTGGAAAGGGGAGATTCTCCCCTTTCCAACGATACCTCTCCCATGTTTTTCGGTGCTCGGGGGCTGAGATAGCCCCACAAGCACCGAAACTGTGAAACTGAAACTAAGTTTCAGTTTCCTTTTCTTTGTAATGACGACAGTGCACCATGCACGCGATCGTCATTACAATGAAAACCCTTACCATGCTTTGGGAGGTTGGGGAAACTCTTCCCCACCTCCCAAAGCAAAAAAAAAAAGGGAAATCCCTCTGCTGTTTACAGCAGAGGGATTTTAAAGTGTGCTCATGACGGAATGGTTCCTTCATGAGCACACTTGCACTTATGCTCATGACGGAACCATTCCGTCATGAGCATGAAAGAGGTTAACATTCCAAGCCCATTACAACATATATCCCTCCCCAAAATAAATTGCTTGTAAACAACAGTAACTTGAAACTAATAATAATAAAAAAAATATAAGCACAAGCAACTCTGCGAAATATGCTAAAGAAAACCTAGTTCAACATAACTTTACATAAGAAACAGCAGAACATCTAGTTACAAAAGTTCTCCAAAAGAGCAGCGGATAATCGTAAAGATATTGACTGATAAAAGCATAAGATTTCACCAGCCAAGATGTGCTCCATACATTTCCATTGTTCAGTTTGTCAAAATTTTTCTTAACTTTCTCAATTAAGAAAGTACCCATGTAGTTTGATTCGCCTTTCCTCACAAATCCCGGTTTCCTAACCGGAACTTCCTCCCCAACATCTCATACTTCATCCTTGGTGCAGTTTATCAGATCATAAGAACGCTTGTTGTTCCCCTTTTTCCTGAGCCACCACCCCTTCCTTTTGAGCTCACTCAACTCCTCACCTGCTCCATCTTTTTCCCTTTCCTACATAACCATGCTGGGTTCAACCTCCTATTGCCAATGCGACCTCTCATCTAGAAGAACAGCAATTTGAATGTGAATGAACTAGGTGTATTCCGGTGGGCCTACCACACCTCATTCAGAACCTCATCCAAAGCCAAGGGTCTTCTTGTCATAACCTCTCTCTACACACAGGATTTGACTACACCGTTCATTTGCCCCGCAAGACCATTGGCCTGCGGAGAGCACCGTCTTCAGGTGTGTAATGGGCAGACTACTCAAAAACTCCTTCATCTCGTGAGATGTTTACAGAACACCATTATCAGTTATGAGCTCTTGTGGAATAACTTCACAAAGGAATTCCTCCTTCAAAAAGTTGATCACCACCTTGGTGTCAATGGAGCTCACACACTTCATCACAACCCACTTAGACATGTAATCTGCCATAAGAATCACATAACGTTCATTGTGAGGCAAAGGATGGAATGGACCAGCAAAGTCCAAACCCACGTTTTTTTCCAAGGTTCAATGGGAACCTCTATCGGAGATAATGGAGTCTTCGAGATGACCTTTCCTTTATCACTTCGCACACATGCATCACACTCTTTGACAACACACTCAACCTGTCCATCCAATCCAGGCCATCAATACCACTTTCTCACCCTGGATTTAGTGAGGTTCCTCCCCAAGTGTCCCTCATGTGCAGGATTGACTATTTTATCTCTAACCGCAGTGGATAGAATCAACCTGTTGCGTCAGTACAACACGCCTCCACCCCAGCTGAGTTCATGCCTCACATTCCAATACCACCTTAATTCCTCCAAGAGAGCTTTATAACCGGGCTAGCCCTTGACAATGAACTCCTTGAGCTCTTTCGCAACATCATCTCCCTCTCTCGCAGTTTCCCACTCGATCTCCTGCAGTGCACTCTCATAAATCCAACTGCCCAGGCGAGATTGGTCAACCTCCACTCCCAACAACACATTTCCCAACTCTCCATCCACTGGTAGGTGAGATAAGCAATCCGCAACCACATTTTTTGAACCAAGAATATACTCCACCTATAAATTAAACTCACTCAGACCCTCCATCCACTTTTTGATACAAGGAGTCAGCTCATCATTCTTTCAGGTGAAAAACACATGAACCAATGGCCTGTGGTCAGACCGAACAGTAAACAGTATTTCCCACAGATAAAACCTAAAGTGCTGAATTGCCCACGCACACACCAAGGCCTCCCTCTCTTTCACAGAGTACTTCTCTTCTGCACCCCTTAGCACTCATTACGCAGATGCCACCACGCTATCCACCCCACCATCAATCTGGGTGAGCACCACACTCAAACCTTTGAGACTTGCATCAGTGGTCAATATGGTTCTCTTTGTAGTATCAACATGCCCTAGAGTAGGCAACACAGTAATGTGTTTCTTGATCAATTCAAAAGCTCTCTCACAGTCATCAGACCATTCGAACTTGGTAACCTTTTTCAACAACATCCTGATGGGCTGAGCCAAAACAGAGAAATTGGGTATGAATTTGGAATAGAACTCGGCCAAACCAAGGAAAGACCTCACTTGAGCCTTGTCCGCCAGTGCCGGTGTCCTAACAGTAGAATCAACCAGTCCTGCCGTAGGCTTGATTCCCTCTGCCAATATTGTGTGACCCAAATAAGAAACAGCGGTAACTCTGAACGTACACTTTTCTTTTTTCAACGTCAAACCCACTCCAGCTAACCTCCTTAACACTTCCATTAAGATTCTATCATGTTCCTCACAATCCTTCCCGTATATTAGGATATCATCCCGGAAGAAGAGTGTATTGTTGACTCCCTCCGGCACCTTCTTCATAATCCTCTGGAAGCATGCGGACGGCAAGCCAAAAAGCATCCTCACGAGACGATAAGCTCCCAGGGGTGTTACAAAGGAGGTTAAGTGCCTAGACTCATCGTGTAATTTCACTGGATGATAGGCAGATGGAAGTTCCACCACGCTAAAAATGTTCACCTCACCTATCTAGGTCTGAGCCTCAGAAATATTTGGAAGCGGCTGGCGATCAAACCATATATGTTTGTTAAGATCGTGAAGATCAACACGCATACAAATGTGTTCCCCTCCATCATTAGGCGCCAAAACAACCGGAGCAAGCCACTCAGAAGATTCAATCTCCTCAATTATCCCATCTTTCATCAATCTGTCAATTTCAAGTTTCAAAGGCTCAAGCATAAGATTCGGGGCCTTCCTCACTTTTTGAACACATGGAACTGCGTTCTCCATCAGAATGATCTTGTATTTGAAGTTCTTACGGAGGCCCAACTTATTATTAAACACTTTGGGAAGCTACAAAACAATGTCTTCATTGCCCTGTTCCAGCGACACCGACATAACCGGATGTGCAGCATTGGGATTAAGCGTTATTCCTATGTCACGGTGGTGTTGCCGCTCCAACAAATTGTCCCCATGTTTTGCAATATAAACCTTACCAACAGTTTCTTTGTCCTCAAATGTTATCCTTATAACACCATAACCCTACAAAACAATCTTGGACCCCCATAACTCACAGTGTTAATATCTGGCGGAAACAGGCTTACCCCTTCACCACCAAATTACCTTTCTCAATACTTATCACCCACCATTGTATATGGTGAACCCGAATCTGCCAACACCAACACATCTCTATAATCCAATTTGATATGACACTCTGGCATCTTGAAAGAACCAACATCCACTACACTCGGATCAGGTTTTATGGCTAGCACCATTTCACTCACATCCTCTGAGACTGAGTCCACATAATGGAATTGACTCCCTCACCTTTGCACACCCGGGCATAGTGGCCCTTCTTGCCACACTTACGGCACACTGAATTCCTGGCATAACATTGCGTTCTGTTCCCTGAACGACCAGGGTTCCCACAACGATAGCATTTCATTTTGAAACGCTGCCATCTTTACTGCTATTATTCTGTTTCCCTTCACTTTTCGCTTTCTCACCCTCAATCTTGGTTTTCACTCTAACGTCTCCCCCTATTTTACACATGCCAGAGTCCTTCGCATCACTCAGAATTGTGGAAGGTACAGCCTGCATATCCTTGACCCAAATGTTGGTACTCTCAATACCTTCAACAATAGCAATAGCTTCTTTAAATCCGGGTTCTTGGCCAGCAATGTCTCTTGGACCCTTACATTACTTGTGCATCTTACCAACTGTTCCCTAATAAGGGTATCAGTCAAAGGATCAAATTCGCAAGAATACGCTAGAGTTCTTAAGCAAGCTATATAATTTCCAACACTTTCACCCTTCCCTTGGCATTCTGGAAAAGAACTTATGGCACTCCAACACTACATTGATCATCGCCTCAAAATGCTTCTCCAACATTAGGACTGACATATCAAATACATCGTCTGCATCTCCCTCTGCATTGTCAACGGTAATTGTTTCTAAACTGTTATAAACATTCCCACCCTCCACCCCCAAATTTTGGAGCAACACTGCTTGTTTCCTGGCCGCGGAGAACTTCTCCCCTCCAATAGCAACCAAATATGAATCGAAAAGGCTCTTCAACCTTTTCCACGAAATAGTCGGCTCACCGCTATTCGACAGGAAAACTGGGGGACAAGGGATGTTGTCGAGGTCATGGTGACAATAGTTTAATATATGGAAATTTCCAGAGTATAAGTCTAACACTGTGCACAGTAAATATGCCTCGCAGAATAAGGTCTGTACACTGGTATGCCTACAGGTGACTGGAAGACACACACCAAGAAGGCCCAAAGATATTGTTGTGCCTTTCACTGTGTTGACAAGGGTCCCAATGCAATGTAAGAGACACACAATTCCCAGGTGCGACAATCACCGCATAAGGAACAACACCTGTATAATAAGACACTGTGTAAGGCACTCTGCTCCCAGGTGTGCCTATCACCATGCATCCATACGGTGCCAACTTACAGTAAGTAAGTACAACGAGGTGTGGCAATCATTGTAGAATCCTTCCTTAGGAACTTGGAACGCCAATAATGCCACAATGTTGGAATTCAATGCTGGAGAAATATTAACTGGCCAACTGAAATGTTCAGACAATACGATCACCATCGTCAAAGCGCTGCCAATACAGCACATTCTCCATAGAGACAATGGGAAAGAGCCCAGTCCTTCAAAATGGCTGACAATGCATGGTTCTTTGATGCTCTTTAGAAGAAATTGAGCTTGTTTCACCAATGTGATGTACGTTGCTCGGGTCCACTATTTGCAGACAATTGCTCCTGTATGGACCAGACATGCGACACAGAGGTTCCACATCTGCGAGTCTCGAGCCACTTATACTGCTATGCAATAGTTACTCCTGTTTGTGACGGGCACGCACCACAGAGGTCCCACGTCTCCGAGTCTCGAGCCGTTCCTGCTGCCACGCAAGAGCTGCAGCTACCATTTAAAAAAAAAAACTTTATTTGTAAGTTTTCACATCAAACTGAGCGGTCATATACAGAATCCTTCGAGACAATATCCATTGACTTATTTACATTTCACGCATTAGAGTCCCAAGCACATTGCACAGTTGAATACACTTGACACTTTTCATGACTCAGCAGCAGATTCAGCATCATATACAATTAAGGTTGACACAAGCCCCAACGTCTACATACTATTGTCACCATCCGACTCACTGTCCCGTTCACTGCCCGGCCCCGTTGGATTCAACAATTCTCTACATAACTCTCCCCAACTTGATATGTCCTCTTCCAACTTTTCGTCCCTGCGGCAGGCCTTCATATTCAGTTCCACCGCCAAAGACCACTCTCCCACATCTCTCATCCAATTCACAAAAGAGGGGGCCTGCTCACCCATCCAGCAAATGGCAACCTCTGTTTAGCCAACACCAGCGGTAGCTGTAGTAGCTTGTTGGCCATTTTCCTCTTCTTGCGTTGCGGTACCAGCCCTAGAAGGCACTGCTCAGGCGTAGCTTCCAGCGCGATTCCCACCCTTCAACGGAGCCATGCTACTACATCAAGCCAATACTGATGAACTTCTGGGTTTCCCACGCAAAATGCATAAACCCCGTATGGGCTCTATGACATCTAGGACATTCATGCGAACAGGAGGCATCGATACGATGGAGCCTCGTCTGGGTCATATACACCTGTTGCAAGAAGTTATAATGCAGCAACTTCAACCGGGCTTTGCAAGACACCTTACGCGTTAGCGTACATACTCTCACCCAGTCCCTCTCCAGCAACGGCACCTGCAAATCCTCGTTCCAAGCATCCCACGCCCTAAGAGCCAAAGATCCAGAGTCCGCCCTCATGGCCTTGTACAACAAAGACACCAATCTGCGCCCACCTCCCCATGTTAGCAATATGCCCAATGTTTCAGTGGTACGGGGCATATCCGGATAAGTGGGCCATGTCACCTTAGCCACTTCCATCAGGCCAGCATATTGAAGATATTGCCCCTGTCTCAGACCGACCCCTTCACACACCTGCTCAAACGTAAGGTAGGTGTCATTTATATATAAATCTGCCAATACCATGCAGCCACCGTCTCTCCATGCCTGGAAAGACATGTTTTCCACCATCCTGCGCATCCTGTGCCAGATGGACAATTCCGGGTGGAAGGGAGCCCGCCCCAGCACTCATTCCACAACTTTCTGCCACAAACAGGCCGTTTGCCTAACTACATATGGCAGCTCCGCGCTCACCCCGGCACCCTCCATCAAAATCATAGGGAGTTCCTCTGGCTGCACTCGCCCGTCAAATAAACGCTTTTCCCAATTATCACCCTCATCCAACCATTGCCCAGCATGCTGAGGGTGCGCCGCATAATAATAGAGATCAAATCTGGGCACCCCTAGCCCACCCTCCTCATGCCGTTTCAGGAGTACCCGCAGTGCAACCCTACAGCGTTTCCCCGCCCAAAACAGGAGAGAATTCAACTGCCGAAACACTATCGCGGGGATCGGGCACAACGCATTCTGCATCTCAGCAGCATCACCATCTTTGCCACCACTATTCTGCCCATTAGGGACAATGGCAGCGTATTCCAGAATTCCACGGAGCGCCTCAGCGCCTCAACCACCCTGTTCATATTCAGCTGGAGCACCTTAGCATCCCCATGAGCCACCTGCACCCCTAGGTATCTAAAATGGTCCGTCTCCCATCTCAGTGCCAGGCTAGGCAGCTCCCCAGCCTCACTCTTTCTCAGTCCTGCTAGGGGGAACGCCAGGGATTTACGCCTGTTTATGCACAACCCTGAGTAAGTCGCAAAATGGTCCATCAAGCTCAGCAATTGCGGTATGGCCTCACGCGGAGACGTAACATAGAACAACGCATCATCCGCATAAAGTGAGATAAGGTGCGTACTGTGCCCAATTTGTATGCCCCAGCGGCCCAGTTCCTGTCTTGCCCATATCGCCATGGGCTCAATGGCCAGTGCAAACAGCAGTGGTGACAGCCGGCACCCCTGCCGCGTGCCCCGCCCCAACAACCACTGCACCGACCTGGTTTGACCCATTCGCACACATACCGCAGGATTTGTATATAGTATTTTAACCCATCTACAAAAACGTGGCCATGTGTGGTCCCAACCGTTTGGCCAGCACTTTACATAAGATTTTTAGATCTGAGGTAATCATCGTCAGGGGCCGATATGCCGCCGGGTCCTGTACATCGCCACCCAGCTTTGGAATCAGACAAATTTCACCCTCACGCATCGTAGGGGGCAATATTCCACCATCAAATGACTCATTAAAAGTTTGCAACAAAGGCCGGAGCAGTGCTGCTGAATATGCCTGGTAATACTCAATGGGCAACCCGTCAGCGCCCGGCGCCTTGGCCCTAGGTATGTCCGCTATCGCCTCAATCAACTCTTCCTTGATAATCTGCGCGTCCAGGTCCGTCCTAACTTTTTCAGATACCTGCCTGAACTGTAGGCCCTCCAAAAAGGGGATATAAAGGTCAGCACTTACCAGGGGGTCTGCCCTGTACACTGTCTGCAGGTGTTGCCGGAACACCTCCAGCATAGCTGCCCGAGCACAGACCAGCTCGCCCGACTGGGCTCGAAGACTGGTAACCAAAGGGGGGCTTGTTCCTTACGCAATATCCTGGCTAATAATCAACCAGATCTATCTCCCTCTGCATGCAGCCGCTGGCGATATTTCGTAAGAGTATACTTATCCAACCTATCCCAGGTATCTGCAACCTGCTCCCGTAATACACGCTCTCGTTCCTGAGCGTCATCTTGCCCCTGCGTGCAGCTACCATTAAAAGGTAACACACAGTAGCCCAAAAAAACCACAGTAGCCACAGACAACTCCAGGAGTAAATCGCAGAAACGCGGGGGTAAACCGTCCGTAAAAAACAATAAACTCGTCTTACCATGCACAGTGAGTTCAATATGTGCAATGGATTCAGGAGAGGTTGGTGCCAAAGGATACCTGCCTCCACTCAGGCACACATCGCCAGTGTTACGATCAGTAATAATCCACAAGTCCTGTCCAGGGTGGAAGATCTTTATTCCAATTAGGCACCAACCACGGAAAGCAGCCTCACCCTTCAGCTCTCCTGCTTTAACTGTCGCCTTAGAACCCTTACATGAAGTCATTCCAAGATGACCTATGATAGTTGGAATCCCCACCCTTTAACATTCCAAGTCCATTACAACAGAAGGCTCCTCAAAATAGCTCATTACTGGTATTATACCGCTGCTCGAAATGGGATGGGGACACGCACTGCTGGAGGAGTTGCCGACAGGTGGAGACGTTAACTTATCTTCTTTAGTAGGTCCGAAGCTTGAAAACTACTGGACTGAAGTCCTCAACTCCACTTACCAAATGTACAAAACTCAACTCCCCAGATTCCTAAGCTACATACTGCTGGGCCTCCCAAATGCACTGACATGTCCCTTGAAATCAACGCGGGGCGAGCCATCACTCTAGCCTTATGCGCTGCCAAGCAAGGTTTGCTGTCCCACTGGGGCACTACCAAAATACCCACTCACATAGATTGGCGTTATAAAATCTGGGATCTCCTAAGAATGGAAAAGCTAATGGCTTCAATAGAGCATAAAATGCCCCAATCTGATAAGACATGGGGACCTTGTCTACAGTTCCTGCCACAAGAGTTTCTAGAGTTGACATGCCCTGCCTATCTACGCATTCTTCACCTCGTGCCCACTGATCATATCACCGACTGAATTTCCCTTGTACTGACGATACTTCCATTATCACTCTATGTGTAGGTGGCACAATTAGTCCACCGCTTGAAGTCCACCATCACAACTAAATAGATTATCAATTCTCCCCGTACCCTAAGTATCCTTTACTCTTTGCCTATCCTCTTCTAGTTCGTCTCCTCCTCTAACTGCAGTTCCTCACCAGCCGGTGGATGTAGGTGAGATTGTTTTGTGTATTGTTTACTTCATTATTGAAACCAATAAAAAATATTTAAACCTAAGAAAGGATGTAACATAGTTGTCTAAAAATGATTTTAATGTTTTCATTTGCATTGAAAGTTGTTGAATACATGTGTTTAAGAGGATGATCTTAGAAATATATTTTTGGAAGGTGATGCAAGTTTGTGAAAAGGGTGGCAGTATTGAAGGCATATTGCTAAAAAACAATAGAGTCTCATATATATCCTCAAACGCAAATCAACTTTTGGAGGAAACGTCAGACGAAGCTGCGCATCTGTTAATTAAGCAGCAGATCACAAAGGGAAGAAAGGAAGGGGCACCAGGCCCGAATGGAATCCCGCCCGCTCTGTTTAAACAGAGGGCGACAGAGTGGGCAAGAATACTTCATCCAATATACCTGGAAGTGAGACAACGGGACGTCATCCCTGATTCATGGAAAGGCTCCACGATCGTTCCTATCCACAAAAGTGGCGACAAGGCTTCGCCCGGCAATTATCGGCTGGTGGCACTAATCGATAATGAGGCTAAATACTTTGCGGGCACGTTGTTGGAAGAGCTCACAGCCTGGGCGGACATGAATGATATAATTCCACTAAATCAGACAGGTTTTTGTAAGAAAACTGGCACAACAACGAACATCTTGACATTATCCCTGCTCATAGACGCCACAATTTCGAAGAAAATGCAGCTGCACCTTTGTTTTATCGATTTCAGCGCCGCCTTCGACAATGTGGACAGATCAAGACTGTGGGCGAAGCTGGCAAGCTGTGGGATCCCAAATGCTCTCTTAAAAATGATAATGCTCCTCCATACCGATACCTGGGTACAGGTCAAACTTGGCACAGGGACGCATTTGTCAAGGAAAGTAAAAACAACGAAGGGCCTCAAACAGGGCTGCGTGCTGGCACCCATGTTATTCAATTTATTCATGGCAGACCTTCCGCATTTACCCAACACCAGCAACTCTCACGCACCCAGGATGGGGGGCACAACTCTGTCCAATCTCCTTTACGCGGACGACGTAATCTTGCTCAGCCACACAGTACTAGGCTTGCAACATCTTCTCAACAGCATGCAGGACTACGCTGAAGCAAACAAGCTGTCAATCAACTTAAAGAAAACTAGAACTATGTCAATTAATAACAAAAGGAAGGCAGAGAGAAGCTGGCAGCTGGGCGGCACACGAATAGACTCGGCGGGAGTCTATAAGTACCTAGGTGTTTACATTGACAAAGAAGGAACATTTGCCCGACACCTAGAGGAGATTAAAAGAAAGGGGCTGGTGCTAGCATTAACCATGAAAAGCTTAACATCTAAACTACTGGGCCCAACATTAAGTCCCCTACTAAAAGTAGCACAGGCCAAAATTCTACCCACAATTACTTATGGTAGTGATGCCTTAAGAGGGAGAGATGCAAAACTGTTGGACACAACCTTAGTAAAAGCATACAGAACCACGTTTAACCTTCCAAACTACACTTCCCCGGCGCAAATTAGGCTGGAATTCGGCCTACTGAAGCAATCATGGGCCAGATACGGCGCATATATCAACTGCTGGAACAAAATTAGACTATCGGCCCCCAAAACTCTAAATCAGCTTCTATGGCAAGATCTTCAGCAGAGGGAGGATTCTCCCGTAAGAAGCTATCTTCAGGAGGCTCTAGCATGAACTGGACTCTTGGCCACTCAGTTTTTAAGAAATTAGTGAGGAAATCCTTGAAAAAATTGGCGTTGGTGGAGGACATAGCAGCTTTTTCAGCAAGATCGCATGCCTGGATGACTGTGAACAATTACAAAGTCTTGGCCCCTCAAAAATATTTCAATCTGGGCTACCCGAAATCACAGAAATTAAAATTCTTAAAACTTCGCCTTGGCTTGATCCCGTGCACTCAGAACCTTCCACCATGGAAGAGGGAGCCATCTCGAACATCTTGTAGTCTGTGCAAAAATGGCCAGGGCGACATTATCCATTTATTATGCTCCTGCAAGGAGCTGATACAGGAAAGGAGACAGCTGCTAAGAGTCCCCTTAAACCAAAGGAATATTCACTCAAGGAGACAAGCAGTTTTGGCATGCTTTGACCCAGCAACACCTCAATTAAATTGTAGACTAGTGAGATTCCTAGAGGCAGCCGAGAAAAAATATGCCATCGAACGCCTAAACTCCACCAAGGCTAAGGGGAAGCCGTGACTACTGTGTGCACTCTTTTAACTATGACATGAGACTGCCACCAATAAGGTCGACTTGGGAAACCTCCATATAAGCACTTGGACTGGACTCTCAATAAAGTCCCTTTTTGGATAATAGTACTGCCCAGACAGAGTAAGGAAGCCGGGCAGAACGCATAATTTACATTGAGAGCTATGTGTATGAAGAACAAAGCATTTTTTATTTGATAGTAATTTAACTGTTTTAAGTTTTTAAGGATACATGAATTTTTGCACATGTGTAATTATTATCTTATCATGATTTTATTGTATTATCTGAAATTCGTATTGCAATGGTTTTAAGTAACTATGCAAATGTAATAAAATTTCAATTTTTTTTCAAATAATAAGGAGAATTAGAGATATGAAATTTTAAAGATTTATAAGAAAAGCATCAAGAAAATGTAAACTGCCAATCAGAAATCACTGTCTGTGAGTAACAGAGACCTAAGTGTGATTTCAGGCCAACCATGATGGAGCTTGGCTCTGATACTCTAAACAGGTTCATCCTGGTCAAAGATTTTACCTTAGGACTTGGACTCTTTTTCAGAGCTCAGAATCCTCCTGCGGGGCAAGGATGAAGACTGCAACTGATGATGAGTTCCACAAGGCCGGTTACCTTGTTGCTGAGGGCCGGATTTGCTGCTGCGGAGAAGCTCCAAGCGGGAGAACCCTGTTTCTTTAGCCCAGCGAAGACTCATCTTGGCCGGATGAGCTCAGGTGATTGGTCCTATTCCTCAGTCGCTAAAAGTCCGAATTTTACTAAGTCCCACAGCTTTTCATAGATTGGAGGAGAAGTCCAGTTAGGCACAGCCAAGGGTCCCAGGACCTCAGGGACAACATATACGGCTCAGGACTTACTTAACCAGACGGTTGCAACTGGTCAGGTGAGTACTTCAGGAAAAAATCCTCTTGCAGCATGCTGTGTTTCAGTAGACACACAGGAGGTCAGCCAAGTACCCCTTGCATTCAACTTCTTTGTCCTGGGTACAAGTGAGAGCAGATCCAGGCCTTCAGGCCTTAAGGCCTCCTCACAGGTCTCAAACAGAAGGTACAGGCCTCGTCTGTTCTGGTCCTAAGAGTGTTCTGAGGAGAGTACCACATTTATGGTTGGCACAAGCTAGTGGGCGGGATTACTCCTGGCTCCTTTCTAATCAATAATGGGTTATATTTCCAAGGGGGGGGGGGCAACCCTTTTCAGCAGTTCCTGTTTACCCTACTGCTAACAATCCCACAGTGCACCTTACCCCTAAAATCCAAGATGGAAAAACCCTTCTCCTATGTGTAGTGTATGTGTGCCTGCCAGAGGTGTGCCCAGGGAAATGTATAGCCCCCTCTTTTGTGGTCACTCAGACTGGTTCTGGGGGTAATTTCCTCCACCCCTCCCCAACTGGGTTTGGAGCCAGCCTGGCTGAGGGAACAAAGTGCGCCTTCCCCAGGACTCACCTTACATTTACTTGTGAAAGGGCAGACCCTTTACAAGTTAATGCAGTTCCTGTGTCCACCCGAACCGATCTTCCTGCAAGGTACAGAAAAATAAGCCACTACACCCAGGCCATTTTTTCACACTTTGTTAAGGTCAATCACTGGCTGGGTAGCTGCTAGTAGGTTAAAGCAAATTACCCTCAAAGATCTTTAGGTAGGGAAATGGTGACTTTAAAAATTTACTTTTCCTAAATATTTATTAAACATTTAACTTAAACACAAGATTGGATTTTTGATACATTTTAAAATTAGTGGTTGAATATTTTGCGAACTGGTCCCAAACCCAAGATAGCAGAATTAATATTGTAATCTGTACTCCAGTATCCCTCATAGGACATCCAGAACCTACCAAAACGAAAATAGCTTTTAGTGTTGCAGGGATTATGCTCAGGAACAGAACTATGCTTAGGATCATAGAACATCGGTGTGTAGGGACTGAGTCACCATACTACCTCAGAACCCATGAATCCGAGTCTAGCTAGCTTTAGTGCCTCCCTTGCCCTCCTATCCTTACCAGAGGAACAAGTAAATTGGCACCCCATAACACAACACTCTTGACCTTCTCAGGGATCGCGGTAACAGAACACACCTGTTCGCTCTCCCACTCCTACTCGTCCACAACAAAATAAACAAGAGACACGAAGGAAGTTTAGAATATTTATTCAGACTATTGTGTCCTAAAATGCAGTATTCGTGCCACAATTAGATAAACAAATGAATGCTAATATATATTAGACAGAATATCCTAAACTCCCCCCCTCCCTCCCTTCTACTGAATCTAGATGGTTATATATCAAATATCTCTGGGATTAGTGGTGGACTCCGTACCTTAGCATACACAGATGGACGTTCTACCTCTCAGCTGAAACTCCTGTGCTCGGTTATATGACAAGACATGTGTGCTAATAAACAGCAGCTGCACTCTCGTGTTTTGTCTAGTTTCTAGTGTCTGACCAGAGAGAATAACAAGGGGCATTGCTGTTTGACCTTGTCCGTGGTGTTCAGATTAAATTCCAGGAAATTAACAGAACACGAAAACATATGCAGGTTCCGTGTGAAAGTGCAATGTGGCGCAAAAGCAAGCTTGTTTATATAGTAACGTGTGCAAAAGAAAATGCGGCCTACAACATGCACAATTAGGCTAACAGGGAAAACTACAATTGGCCATGCAGGAAACACATGACATTAAGGTCTTCTCACTGCAGGGCCATGGTAACATTGCATTTCTGCATGTCCCACTATTAAATACCATGTCCCCCACCTTGTGGGCTACAAGGCCTACATATGGGTGACTCATTAACATTCAAAAGGGAGTTTTTTTCCTTCCCAAAACAGGTTGTTTTGTCAGGTCAGACTGCAGGTTGAAACTGCAGCAGTTAGGCTACATTGGTAGTTCTGTAGCTTTGAGTTCTACATGCAACCCTAGAGACAGAGTAAAACTATTGATGAATTTGTAGCAAAGCTCCTTGTACTGTCAGTAAAGGGGCAATTTGGACAAATGACTGACAAACTAATTAAATAACATCGTTTGTCCAATATGCCAGTAAGTAAAGGCAGGAATTTCTTTGGGCTATCTGTAACCCCACCTAGAAAAAAGCGATAGCCATTGCTACGTTAGGAGAATAATCAGAGATATGCATAAGAGAGATGCAAAAAATAGAGCAAAGCAATAATAACAATGAGGCTGTCACTAAGTATGCATCAAATGAGGTCAATGTCATCTACAAGAGGCCCGTGGTGTGCATCAAAAGCAACATCAAGAAAGCAGGGGCAAATAATGTTGTGATGGTTGCCAGGCAAAAGTGGGGCTGAGGACATGCTACAGGTGTGAGCCCATACGACAGACTGGACTAAGAACTGCTTTGCAATTGGCATAGAATGTCGAAGATGTGAAACAAAGGAGCATTTTGCCTAGATGTGCAGGAATGATAACCAGAATCATGTAGCAGTAGTAGATGAAAGTAGTGTCCGGTTTGCTCAAAGGGTCTGAAGTATAAAAAGATTTGAATATGCACCGGAGGGGAAAACCTGCCCCAGTGCCCTGTTTTATGTGAGAGGAAGAAATGAGTCTGTGACGGTTGACTCAGACTTAGAACACACCATCATTCCTAAAGACATTTTTGTAGCCACATGGCTATGTGTCAAATTGAATTCCCAGAGACTTCAATTCCAAGGGTTACCTAGGCAGCACTGTTAATGTATTGGAATATAGGTGGTGTGACATTGAGTTTTAAGACAGAGCAGTAAGAGGGAAGGCTTATGTGGCTAAGGGTGGATCACGCATTCGATGCTGGCTACACTATTATGACTTGCACATTATTTTGAATCAGAGATATGTAGACCAAGTCATGATGATTGAAGATACAGGCCTTGAGGGAATTATAAGTAATGTCATCAACCTTTTTTAAACAAAGGTGGGTTAGCAAAAGGTTATGTACATAAAATAATTCGGAAAGAAGAGGGGATACCTGGGAGACACAGACCAAGGAAAACACCCATCATGATCAGGAAACAGGTGTAAAAGAATGTTAAAGCAGATGATGGATGGCAATGTATTTTAACCTGTAAAGGCTGGGCAGTGCTTTCCCCAGTGGTAATCAGCAAAAAGGCTGATGGGATTGTTAGATTCTTTGTAGACCTGCGCTGTTTGAATCATAATATTGTGACAGACTCTCTTCCTTTGCCAAACATCAATGAGATGGTGTTAATGCTGAAAGATGGTAAGTGCTACTAGATTTGAGAAGGGCTTACCATAAAATGGATTTGCATTCCAAGACAAAAGTACTAACAACATTTGTCACTACTGAAGGTGTTTTTAATTTACAAGATTGGCTTTTGGCTAGGCATCCACAGCCAATGTCTTTTTGAGAAGCTTATAGCTGATATTTTTAAAGAACAAGAGAAAGTATACTTTTTTCAAGATGATATTCTGGTGTTTGGACAATGTATTGAAGAGCACAGCGTATTTCTGAAACATGTCTTAGATAAATTAGCTTCACTTGAATTAAAGATGTTTAAGAAATTGTTTTACAACAGGAGGCAGAATAGCTATCATATATATGATCTCATCAAAGGTGTTAAGCCAAAAATGGATCTTGTCAGTACAATAGTGTTGGAAAGTATATTATTAGTAGTGGTAAATATGCCTCTACCGCTGGCAACAAGGCCACTAACACAGACTAGGGCTCAGAATATGTCTCAGAAAATTATTCCCATGCTCAACCCCTGGTAGCTTGGCTGCGAGCCGGCAGGCTTAACTTCAGAGACAGGTGTGTAAAGCATTTAAAAACCCAATTCAGTAAATAATTAAGACACAACACACAATAAAACTCCAACACCAATTTATAAAAATAGGGAATATTTTTATATTTAAAATGACACCAAAATGAAAGAAATCCAATGTAGGGAACCCGAGATATGAATTTTTGAAGAATAAGCACTTTCTAGCACCAAGTCGCCTTATGGAGTTTTTTCCCAAAGTTCCTCCAAACTTTTCCAAACTTCTGGAATGTCTTCCTGAAGTTCCTCTTGAGGGTCCAGAGGGTCCAAAACACAATCCAAGGGTCTGGAAGCTCCAAGATGGTCCTGGAAAGTTTGGGACCACAATTCCACAATGCACCTGTCCATAACCCTTAATAGTCCACTGGATGCACTCCAGGCAGGGGACTCTTGGTGGAGTTGATGCAGGTGAGCTCTGTTAACCCATAGCTTGCAGGGAGCCCACTCTTTATTCCTCTTGAACAAGGTATATTCAAAGGGCTGTTGTTCCAGATAATGTAGCAGGCACAGTCAGTCAGAATGCAGGGCCTGATGGTGCAAATAAAGTTTCCAGCTAGGCAATTCTTCTTCTCTCAGTTTCAAGCAGCGGAGCTGAGAGGCTCTGCCCCTCTCAGATACTTATTCAGTGTTCTCTGGAGTCAAGCAGGAGGGCACTTCTGTCCAATGAGGTGCATGGCAACACCCAAAAGCATGACCATTTTCTCCAAAGTGTGGCACAATGGTCTCCCAGAAAGCACCATTCTTCCAAAATTCAATATGGCTGAAGTCTCAGCAGAGAGGCAAGCGCTAGCTAAACCAGCCTCCAGGCTGGCTCATTCCCATAGCTCCACTCCCTCCTAGACCTGCAAATTCCTTCCTTAAGCCTACCATCTGCCTGGCTTCAGAGTGGAAGGGGGTAGATGGACCTGGCTGTTTCTGCCTGTCCCCTGCTACATTTGAAGCTGATGCTTTACAACCCCTCCCCCCTGCTCTGGCATTCCTGTGGAGCAGGGTCCTCTTACAAGAGATAGCCTTTTCTCCCTGGGTGCACCTATCACTTCATCAAAGCAGCCTGGCTAATCCACTTAACTCTGACCAATCAGGGCAGACCACTGGAAGGCTGGATTTTGGCTTATTGACAAGAAAGTCTTATAACATCTTTTCCGTACATTTTAGGATAAATTCAACAACAGCATATTGTTGGATTTATCAATACCATGCTCCTAAGTCCTTGAATGATATTTTTCCATTGTCCCTTTCGGTAGTTATGGATTCATAAACTACTGCAATGTTAACCTATGTGGCTGAGGATCTACAATGTGGGAAATGAAGGGGCATATTTACAAGCCCCTATCGCCACCATAACGTCAATTCTTTTGCCGTTGTGGTGGCAATACGGGCTTCACCTTATTTACAAGGCAGCGTTAAGCCTCTTAACATGGCTTAACGCTGCCTTGTAAATAAGGCCCCCTTTCACGCTATACGTAGTGTGAAAGAGGTGGGCAATGGGTGTTGTGGTGGGCGTTCCGCTGCGAACACCCATTGATTTTGACGCTGACCCATATTTACAAGGGTGGCGTACATATGGGACAGCACCAAAATTAAGACCAGATAAAACCTGGTCTTAACAGGGAGCAATGAGGAGAAATGCATTATTTCTCCTTGTTTTTGCTGTTTTTATGTGTGCTGCATTGTGTAGCACACATCAAAACAGCAAAACAGCATGCATGATTGTTTATGTGCAGGAAGGGACACAATCATTTTAAAAAAAAAAGAGGAGTTGCTACTTCTATGTGTGCTGCACAAAGCAGCACACATAGAAGTTACAAATCGCCATTTAAGATTGTTTATGTGCAGGAAGGGATACTTCCTGCACATAAACAATAGTTCCCCACAACGCAGGGCACCCTTGCACTATGGTGCAAGGATGCCTGTATTGGCATTAGTAATAGGTAAAAGTGCCTTCAAGGGATTTCATTAGCTACTCTTAGTCAGATTTTATACAAAATAATCACTTCTGCGTTAAGTCCCAATTGGTAGCTTAATATTGAACAATCAAAATAACAATGAGGTTATTCAAAACATAAATATTCAACAACAGAAAATTTACAAACACAGGTATATCTTTTTTTCAAAGGTACACAATTTTTAATGTAAACAGAATTAAAAAGGGGTACATTCAAATACAACAAAACACCATGATAGAGGATATACAAAAAAACCTGCAAATCATAAGTGTAAACATCTATTCCCGCTTTCAAAAACAGACGACTCATCTGTTACCAACTCGATTCTACTGAGCGGTGCCTTTTAACTTTATAACTCGGATAGAGACTACTGCTCTTCCGGCATAGTTTTCACTGATTGGCACCTGCTTTAACAATTAAATCGGATAGAGACTACTGCTCTTCCATTATAGGAGCCTATGCGCAACGCCCTTTCGGTGTTTTTAAATGTTGATTCGTCTGGTTCTAATTGAATACTGAACTTGATTGAAGGGACTTTTTTAACAATCGACTTCATGTCCTAAAGATGGTCTGACGGGCGAATCTGCCACAACAGACCGAAACGTCGACTGACACATCTACTTCCTTAGCATTTGTTGCTCTTCAGGAACTGTTTTCTGTTGTTTCAGATTCATTTCCTTCTCCATATTCATTTGGAATAGATGTTTACACTTATGATTTGCAGGTTTTTTTTGTATATCCTCTATCATGGTGTTTTGTTGTATTTGAATGTACCCCTTTTTTAATTCTGTTTACATTAAAAATTGAAAAAAAGATATACCCGTGTTTGTAAATTTTCTGTTGTTGAATATTTATGTTTTGAATAACCTCATTGTTGTTTTGATTGTTCAATGTTAAGCTACCAATTGGGGCTTAACGCACAAGTGATTATTTTGTATAAAATCTGACTAAGAGTAGCTAATGAAATCCCTTGAAGGCCCTTTTACCTATTACTAGTCTATCTGCCCAAGCCTCCGAGGGTATATTGGGTTTCCCACTTTTCTGTTACTGTATAGGCATTAGGCAGCAAAATTTAGCACCAGCGCAGGGGGAAATGCAGGGCTGCACCGTATTGTTGTAAATACGGTGCAGCTCTGCATTTCAGAAGTGGCGGAGTGCGGCGTTAAGTCAAGAAGGCTAACGCTGCGCTCCGTCACTTCCTTGTACATATGCACCAAAATGGCCAATTTCTCCAACACCAGGGCATATACAACTGCTTTTATAAGGACCCTGCTTATAGCTACATGACCCCCACCCCTGGGACACCTAGGGGAGACTTTAGGGGTCCTGAATATACAAAAATAATGTAGATCCTCATGCTACAGTGCTCCTAGCACAAAATTCGATTTTGGGAAGCACTTTATCATAATGATTGGAGTGAAATGTGCAATTTCTCTATCCCCAGGGCATATAAAACATCTTTTGTAAGGGTTCTTCTTATAAATACGTGACCCCCACCCCTGGGACACCTAGGAGAGACCCCGGGGTATCTAATATGCCAAAATATTGTAGTTTATCAAATTTTAACCCTAACACCAAAGTCCAGTTTGGGCACAATTTACAATGAAAAGCAGTTCTGCAACACAGGCCTGCTTTTAAACTGACCTCAGGCTTCAGCAGTACACACATGCAAGTGCAAACAGGGCTGCTGGCCTCTAAACTGGCCGGGTCTGGTGGCTTAGTGGACTAATGCATCCACTGCAGGGGCCTGTGTTCGACCTCATGGTCACAGGTTCAAATCCCTGCGGGTCCACTCAGCCTTTCATCCATTTGAGGTCGATAAAATGAGTACCATTGAGTTGGGTAACAATAAACATCTGTTATTCAGCGCCTTGAGACTGATGGGTGATAAGTGCGCTTTACAAATACAAGTGTTATGTTAAACTGTCATTCCCTATTATATACTAGGGACTTAAAGGTAGTTTCAATCCCCCTGCCCAATTATGTACTAGGGCCTTACAGGGTAGGTCATGCCAATCATAGGGGTACCCTAACCCATATTGAACCTCAGTGTGTGTAGGGGTTTTCGCTGTATTCTAAATGTGTTTTCAGCATAGCACTGGCACTGGGCCTGGTGAGGGAGAGCCCAGGGACAGTCAGGGACAGTTACCACCAGCAACAGTCAGCAAAAAATGGGGGGGCACAGGATGACTTTGCAACAAATAGTCAATGGAGCAATTCCAGAGAATAAAGAACAGCTCAGGTCTATTATGAGATTGATAGAATACTAAAAATTGCTGACTGGACTGAGGATTTATGTATTTTACTGAGGAAAGACAAGCCTTTTGTGGGAATCAGAACTACAAAAGGCTTTTGGAAGAGTTAAAAGGTTGAATTACAATATCTGGAAGGAAAAGTCATAAATGAACACACATATATGATTCTTATGATGATATCAATTTGTTTAGTAGAATATATTTTCATTTTCAGTTTTCATGCACCGTGCAGTTTCTCTCTGCCTTCAAGTATACATTAATTCTGAGCACACTTTCCAGTTAAAGATTATTCACGTAGTCTCCTGAGAGAAGGGAGAGATCTATTGTGAAAGGGGAGCCCCTTTGACCTCACCGCCACTGAATCTTAAACAAACGGGCTACAGCTCCGAGGAGTCCCACACAGGGCCCAGATATGGAATGTTGTATGCTACCCTTTTAGAATCAATAGTATTCACTTAATTTAATACATGGCAAATTAAAAACTAGATTATGCAGATACACATAATCACCTGGCTGAAAAATGGTAAACAACGTTTCCAATGATTGCAATACAACGCATTCCGTTACAACGTGGTCATTTCAACAACAGCGTTGTTACATCGCATACCATTACAACGCAAGTTGTTACAACGACTTGCTGGAGGGGCAGAAGTTGTTGGATTTAAAATCCAACACCTTCCTTACTGTTGCACAAACTGGAGTTGGAATAGTAAATTATACTATTCCAAACTCCAGCGCCCCCCTACACCAAGTCGTTGTAACGACTTGCATTGTAATGGTATGCGATGTAACAACGTGGTCGTTGCAACGACTGCGTTGTAATGGCATGCGTTGTAAACGTGTGCGTTGTAACGTGGCCTATTCCTGAAAAACACCAGCTGCTCCACAATGACCAAACCTTTTTATTTAACTCAGCGCAAGGTCTCTCTCTTTTAGGGTAATGCCCAAAAATTGAATATGACAAACATCTGGCTTACAGTGAGGCCTATATTCTAAAAGACAAAATTGGGACCAAGTGTGTAAAGTTTAATGAGAAAATGTAACTATAAAGTCAAACTGCCCTCCCTCACTACCTCTCTGATATTCTATGTCAAATTATACAGCATTTATAACTTGTGGCCTAGTCACACACTGGGCCAGCATTAGTTGTGTGCTACTACTATACTGCTTTAAGGCTTTAGACGTCCTCTTGATTATCACCGTGCAGTGCATGGCTGTCACTCACATGTCACTCCACAACATGAAACACAGTTTCCAAAGTGGCAGTGTGTGCCTTTGGTGATTTCATTTTCAGATAGCATGTAGCACAAGTAAATGATTAAAGCAACCTTGTAGGTTTCCTCTGAAAAGTGTGACAATTCTAACCAAATTGTCTAATCTTGGTGGTGTACAGTTCTGGTCCTTGTAGAAGGTGGTAGCATCCTGCATTGCCGACAAAGGTTGTAAAAGACTGCAAACACCGGTCTATGTCCATTCAGCAAACAGAAATTCACATAGTGCAATTACAGCACAGTAGTGTGAAGGGTATCGATCATCCAGTTTATGGTTGCAGGTAAATAAAACAGGTTGATACTTTCTGGCACCTGGTGTTCCCTCTGGGGGTGGAAAGCATGGGCAGCTCCTCCCCACTCTGCCATCCCCAACTGCTGAGACGTTTTAAACAAGGGACTACTAGGACTACTAACATACACAGTGATCTCTCCTTCCAATATGGCACCACAGTACGTGCCTGAGCTCCTTCCGGCTTAGACTGGCTCGCACTGCCCATGAGGCTAGGGTACACAGCGATCTGCGGGCCATGAAGACAAGAGACTAATGGCCCGCAGATCGCCATGTACATTAGCTGCATGTTTGCAACACTAAAAATGCAATTGGCTGAGCACGTTTTGTTCGGAAAGCCAAAAAACACAATACTAAAACATGATTGAGGCAAAAGAAAATAATAGTGCTCCGAAACGACCATAAATGGGCAGAAGGGAAATGCTACATGTAATAGGGTCAGGCTCCATGGGAGGGAGCAACACAGCAAAAGGAGGAACAAATATAACCAATTCACCAGAGAAAAGCAAGGATTTTCAAAGGGTACACAAAGGAACGAATGAAAAGTGATGGGCGTACTCTAAGTCCACAGAGTAGATGCAGCATGTCTCAAAGAGACAGTGCATGCACTGCCTAGGCGAGAACTAAAATGTGCCCTCTTGGCCCTCTCTAGTGAAGCAGAAGTAATATGAAAAGTTCTTCCTGTTCCTGCAGGATTTGAATTTGACTATGGGCGAGGTATGCAGGACAGAATGCACAAGATGATGTGCTGATTGGTGAGGGAGAGACTGACTGTTGGTGAGGGGGAGCGTATTTGTCCCTTGCCTTGGCCCGAGTGGAGAGTGTGTGCATGAGTAAATTGCTGTTTTATCATAATTTGTTGATAGCATTGTTAGTGGGGTAAGGAAGGGGTTGGGCTACAGACCTCTTGAACCTGGTCCTGGGACGCGTTGGCACATGTTCAATGAGTGCATGTATATGTGTAGGGGGCGGGCGGTTGGGTGGGGGGATGGGAAGGTTTTGTTTGAGTTGTTGATGTTGTTCTTCTCTTTCAGTTTTACACAAGCTGCAGGTGAGCCATTAGACTAGAGGCAATATGTGTTCCATGGGGTTGAGAGACGAACACATCTCCCACAGCAGCCATGACACAAGTTCTGGTGCCTGACCCAATGGGATGTTCCGTACTTACGTGGATTGTCAATGGCTTGGGCAATAAGATAACAAGAGGGCTGGTTACTTCCTACATTAGACACCACAGGCCAGATATAGTCCTGTTATAGGACACCCACTTGAGAGGGACCCAGTGTAATTTCTTAGCCCAGGGGCGTATACTACACTGGCTCACGCAGGCTTCACCTCTGGGTCGCCGGTGTGGCAATTCTGGTTCGAAAGTGCCCCCTCTTTCATGTACAGAGATCATAGGTGGACCTGATTGGGACATATGCAGAGGTACAAGGCTTGTAGGGGAGACGGGGTGTTACACTTATATGTGTCTGTGCGCCCCCTAGACTCCAGCAGACTCCACTTGATAAAGTAATGGAAATACTACTGGACACAGACTCATCGATTCATATCATCGGTGAAGAATTTGATGATGTTATGTCTATAGAGATGGATAGGTCCGGACTTTCCTCACATGCTAATAGGGAAACACCTCTGGCTAGTTTTGCAGAGATGCTGGGACTTACTGACCTGTGGCGTCGCTGCCACCCGGCTCTTCGGGCTACTCCTATCACTTGGGTGTGCACGGAGTGTCATTCCGATCGGATTATGTTTTTACCCCAGCTGGTGAAGTAGGAATGATCCCATGGGCGGAATACTTGGCGAGAGGGCTGTCTGATCATGCCCCTCTCTGGATTACCTAAGGTCGGAGGCCTCGGGGTAATGGACTAGGTTGGAAACTGAATGTGTGGGAACTGCAGGGTGAAAATACGGCCTGTGAACTCAGCGTGGAAACCAAGCTAAATTTCTTGGAAAATAAGGATTCAGTGCCCTCAGCATTGACCTTGTGGGAATCATTTAAAACAATGCTGCACGACTGAGCTCAGAATATTATTGCTTACAAGAAAAAGAAGGCAGTGAGAGAGGTGGAGATGTTGGAATCTAAATTGAGATGGGAAGAATTGATGTGCAAAGTCCCCCCAGACCCTCTCCATCTGCGACAGGTGGAGGCTATGAGAGCGGTGTACAAAGTGTTGATTCAGAATGAGGTGCTTAACCAAATCCTAGCTACTCGGCACCGCCTCTATGATGCTGGGGATAAAGCAGGGAAATTATTAGCATGGCTGGGGCATCGAGAGATAGAGGCTAGGTGGGTACATCACATAGAGGGAATGGATGGTCATATCTATACAACAAATAAAGACATAGCCTAAGCATACACTGACTTTTATGTGGCTCTGTACGAGGTTCATATGCCGGCAATGGAATCGGAAATAGAGGCATATTTGTGAGGGGTGTTGGTGCCAACCCTAGCACTTGAGGATTGGCCTACCCTTGAGGAGGAAATCTCTCTTGCTGAGATACAGGCGACCATAGCCAAGCTGAAATCAGGAAAAACGTTGGGACCTAACGGTATTCCAGCGGAGTTCTTCAAGAAAAATGGGATAGTACTAGCCCCCCATCTACTTCAAATGTATCTGAGGGCCCGGCAAGATGGGATGCTTCTGCTGGACCTGCGTAGAGACACAATAGTGGTTATACCAAATGCCCGGACACCGAACTCTAAGTGTAGTTCATACCACCCCATCTTGTTGCTAAATGTTGAAACTAAAATCCTGGCTACAGTACTTGCTGCAAGACTGGTTAGAGTTATTTCTCCCCTTATACACAGGGATCAGTCTGGCTTCATGGCTGGATGATCACCCAGCTATACCTTATGCAGACTTCATAATTGGCTGGAATAGAGTCGGAAGCGCCCAGAGCCACATGTTTTTCAATTATTGGATGCAGAAAAAGCATTTGATGCTGTTCATTGGCCCTTCATGATGCAGACCCTGTGGAAACTGGGATTCGGTCCCCAATTTTTGAAATGGGTAGGTCTCTTGTATCAAGCCCCTGTGGCTGCGGTCTGAGTGAATGGGGATCTCCCTGCAGACTTTACTGTGCGGAGGGGGACTAGGCAGGGTTGCCCCCTATCGCCCTTATTATTTGCTCGAGTACTGGAACCACTGGCTTGCCTGGTTCGGGCACATCCGAATATCTCAGGATTTCGAGCCATAGGGTCGCCGATTGATGAGGAGAAAATCTCATTAGACGCAGACAATATCTTCTTGTACCTTACTTGTCCAGAGAAGTAGATCCCCGTGACATTTCAGACATTTGATAACCATGGTGCCCACTCAGGCTATAAGATTAATGGGGACAAATCTGTTATATTTCCCACTGGTGGCCATCTAGACCTTTCAGTGCTCCCCAGTAGTCTGCGTATTGATAGGGGGGGTTTCCAATACTTGGGAATATATGTGACACTGAGTCGAGAGAGAGCTTTGGAACAGAATCTTCTTACCATACAGGCAACGTTCCAGGATTCCTGTATGTCCTCCAGAACACATATCATACTATCCCGGAGGAGCTTTTTATGAGGATTGACGAGGATCTCAGGAAGTTGCTGTGGAATGACGGTTGCCCCAGAATAGCTCTCAGGACACAACAAAGGAATCGAGACAATGGGAGTATCGCTCTCCCAGATGTTCAAGCCTGCTACTGGGTGTCCCACCTCCTCGTCCTTAATGACTGGAGCCACGCCCCACTTATGCGCTGGAGCAAATCCAGTTCTACCGGTGGCTCTTTCAGCACTACTTCTATGGGGGGAAGGAGGCGAGTTGGTTGCATCCTGCGTTCCGGGTAGTATTTGACTCCTGGGCTAGAACGAATGGGTTTATTGGATGGGTCTACAGAGTCACCCGGGAAACTCCACTATGGATGGGGACATACCTCAATGAGCTGGGGAAACTCAGCGGCTTCCAGATTTGGGATTTAATTGGTATTTCTACAGTTGGCGACCTCATTGAGGAAGGAGACTTTATCTTCTTTCAGATTCTCCATAGAGAATATCAGATACACGATATGCAGCACTTCCGATACATTCAGCTCAGGCTGCGGAAGGTATAGATTTAGATGTGCCAGAACCCGCTCCCTTAGAGGCTAGGCTCCTGATGGGCGAACTGACAGAAAAAGACGTCTGCTGGGTCTACAAGACAATCAATAATAATGTACCGGATGGTCTAAAGACACTGAGGGCTAGATGGGAAACAGAACTGGGAGATTTGAATGATCTTGATTGGGAGGCAGCCCTAATGCACCCGAGAGAAGTAGCGATCAAATCTCAATTGCAACTTATTCAATTTAAAATTGTGCTCCGTGTATACTTTGATCGCTCACAGCTTCATAGAATTGGGAGGACAGTATGCCCGCAGTGTTTGAGATGTAGAGGGCTGAGAGGAGACTTTTTCCATGCCTTGTGGACTTGCCCAATTATACACGCATACTGGGAAAAGGTGCTGCATGAGTTGAGTGGTGTGATGAGGGAAACACTCCCCGAAGATCCTAAATATGCTCTTTTGGGCATCCCCGGGCAAAGCTACTCTTCTGTAACTTGGGTCTCATAGTCGCCAAGAGGGATGTGGCAAAATACTGGGGGTTCCTGAATCGCCAACAATGTTGAAATAGAGGAAGGGAATGGACCTATATGTGGCTGCTGAGAAGGTCACTTATAAGACTAGAGGGTGCCCTTGTAAATTGCATAAGGTCGGGCAGGGTGGATTGAGTACTTTCACCTTGATGACTCAGAGGACGAGTCTGGGTCCGCAGTTGTATAGGTCTAATGTTTGGTTACTGTTGTATCCTAGCAACATGTGCATTGTATCCTAGTGATGCTGAACATTCCAATGCTATTGGAAAGTAAGCAGAACTGGAACTGCTGTTGCCTGAAGAGGAGTCTTCAGGGGTTGTTCTCCTGTACTTAATAAACCTTCTTCAATTTAAATCCTGCATGTACCTCTACTTAAAAATGGCGACGAGGATGGGATCAGAAGCCTGTGAAGAAGGAGAGGAGTAAAGAAGAATCCTGGGAAGAAGAAATCTACTGGAACCGTTTTTTTTTCCCTACTCCAAGTCAACCCCTGGGCTCAAATCGCCTGCGTTGGACTGGTCCACCTCGCAGTGCTGCCTGTTTACTTGCTGTACCTGTTGGCCTGGCTGTTTCTGTGACAAAGAAACATTAAGGTACTGTGTATTGTGACTTGATGCCACAAATTGGTTTGATTGGATGCGCATTGACTGTTTTGGCTAGCATTTTGACTTATTGAAGTGCCCTGCGTCAAACAACGTTTAGTGCCCAGGAGACGTAAGCAGCAGTTTGGGGCCGTGTTGTGTTTGAATTGTTGCACTCAGCTGTGTTGGGCAGCGTTTGAATTAAGTGCTCAGCAGTGAATGGCACCGGCGTGGATGTACCCAGCAGCCTATGAATTAAAGTGGATGTACTCGGCAGTGTTTGAATTAATGTGCTCAGCAGTGAAGGGCAACGGCATAGAGCAACATTAATCTGCAACGTTGAAAAGTTCCGGAGGGATTGAGAGCCAAAGTTATTCATGCGTGCTTCGCATCGTTCATTTTATGATTTAGACAAGGACAGAAATTGAAGGAGGCGGTTGAGTTTAATTCCACAAGCATTGAGTTTATTCTACAAACACTGATGTAAAGTTGGTATCACAAGCAATAACAGAACTTGTTACAGCTGTTCATGCCACATGCATTAACAGGACTTACTACCGCAAGGAGGTATCACCTTTATCCTCAAGTGTCAACGGTGACTACTTCATTTATTTTATTTTATTATTTTAGTGTGCTTCATCTATTTTTAACCTACCCTTGTGTGATCTGTTCCGTATTATTTATTGCATTTCTATTCTGTAAGGGTTAACTGGTCTTGGGATATCACTAGTCATACCATAACATGGATATGTCAACCATCTTAGCTCCACCTAAGTTCTTGCAAAATCCTGGGGAACCTACATTACCTTGGGAAGATTGGCTGGAGTCCTTTGAAACTTACCTTGGAGGCAATAGGTGGAGAAGATTTTGTAGCTTCTCGCAAGGTCGCTTTATTGAAGCATAATTTAGGGATTGAAGGTAGGAAAGTACTTAAAACCTTACCTATACCATCTACCATTTCCACCAACACTGAGAGTGGAGAAGGAGATGCTGTTGATGACACTCGTGTAGTCAATGTAGATGAATACTTAGTAATTATTAAGGCGTTAGAAGAGAACTTTGGAAAAAAAAGTCAGCATAGTTGTCGAAAGACACAAATCTTTTACAGAGCTCAACAACCAAGTGAATCTGTTGAGCAATATATTTCTGTACTTATGACCCTTGCATCTACTTGTAGGTTTAAGGATTTACACGAAGAAATAATTAGAGACCAGTTTATCAACAGAACTAATAATGTTAAAATTCAAGAAAGATTATTAGAATTAAAGGACCCTTCTTTACGCAGAACGATAGAAATTGCCAGACGCATAGAAAACACGTCTAGGTACGTCAAAGAGTTGAAATCAGACCAGAATTCAGATAAGAGTAGTAAAGATGATTCTACCAAGGTTTGTGCTGTAGAGAAAAGTAGTGCTAAAAAAAGTGATTAAAAAGTGATAAAAGTGTGAAAAACTATTCCAAACATAGAGTCAAGCTATCCTGGCTGATGAGGGCTGAAAGCCCGAAACCGGTCCTAGGATGCTTGTTTCCAGTCCAGGAAGGACCTGGCCTGGCAGTTCAGGCTGGACTGTTCCCATTGGGTGCAGGGTCAAGACTGATTTGCATATGGCTGGGTCCAAACTGGAATGGCATGGTGAGCAAAAAAACAATGGATTTAGGCCCAGATCTCTGTAGTGGGGTGAATGTATGACATTGTTCTGCATTCTGTCCATCAATTGTTCTTTTTGCATTTGTCACCCCGAGTGGGACGGGTATGCCCAGGCGTGGGTCCCGTGCTCTCCATGCCACTGGAGTCAAGCTATCCTGGCTGATGAGGGCTGAAAGCCCAAAACCGGTCCTAGGATGCTTGTTTCCAGTCCAGGGAGGGCCTGGCAGTTCAGGCTGGACTGTTCCCATTGGGTGCAGGGTCAAGACTGATTTGCATAAGGCTGGGTCCAAACTGGAATGGCATGGTGAGCAAAAAAACTATGGATTTAGGCCCAGATCTCTGTACTGGGGTGAATGTATGACATTGTTCTGCATTCTGTCCATCAATTGTTCTTTTTGCATTTGTCACCCCGAGTGGGACGGGTATGCCCAGACGTGGGTCCCGTGCTCTCCATGCCACTGGAGTCAAGCTATCCTGGCTGATGAGGGCTGAAAGCCCGAAACCGGTCCTAGGATGCTTGTTTCCAGTCCAGGGAGGACCTGGCCTGGCAGTTCGGGCTGGACTGTTCCCATTGGGTGCAGGGTCAAGACTGATTTGCATATGGCTGGGTCCAAACTGGAATGGCATGGTGAGCAAAAAAACGATGGATTTAGGCCCAGATCTCTGTACTGGGGTGAATGTATGACATTGTTCTGCATTCTGTCCATCAATTGTTCTTTTTGCATGTGTTTCAGATGTGGCAGTACCAGACATTCTGCTGATTATGACAAATGTTTTGCGCTTAAGGAAAAATGTCACAAATGCAAGAGAATAGGTCATTATGCACGCATGTGTAAAGCCAGTACTTCCAACAGTTGGAATTCATCTGTTCATGCTGTAACTGAACACTATGATGACAGCTCATCTGATGAAGTAGAAATTCTAGTGATAGGTGTTGACTCTATCAATGAGATTCAGGAAGATTATAATCCTCCTAAATGTACATTAGGATTAAATGGTGCTAAGGTTGCTGTTTGGGCTGATTCGTGCTCACCCTATACTATAATCAGCAAGGATATCTGGGAAAAGATTGGAAAATTTGAATTGAGTCCCCCTGATGTACATCCTGTAGGTTATTGTGGCGTTAAGTTACCACTGTTAGGTTATTTCATGTGTAAATTGTCACATAAGACCAAAGAAGTCACATGCAAGGTCTATGTAGTAGAAAAGGGCAGATCATTACTGGGCTGGTGTGAGCAGAAAATGTTGGGAATAGTGTTAGACCCTAACCACCCTCAGCAGGTTTTAGTAACTAAAAATGATGAAAAAGTCAAGTGGAGTGTCACGTTTCCTCAACTTTTCAGACAAGAGCTTGGTTGTTTGAATAAATTCGAACATCGTATCGTATTAAAGAACAATTATGTACCGTGTGTACATAAAGCTAGAAACGTACCTTTTGCTCTTAAGGAACAATTAAAAAAAGAGCTGCAAAGACTTTGTGAAGCACAGGTAATTGAACCAATCGAATCTTCAGAATGGCTAAGTCCCATTGTTTTGGCGTGCAAATCGGACGGGAATTTGCGCATGTGCATAGACTTGAGAGACCTTAACCGAAACATTTTTGTTGACCGTTTTCCACTTCCGCATATCAATGAAATGGTTTCCTCAGTGATTGATGCTAAATTTTTCTCCTTAATTGATTTATCCAGTGCTTACCATCAAATTCGTTTACATCCTTCCTCAAAGCATCTTACCTCTTTTATCACTCCAGAAGGTGCCTTTCGCTTTGTGCGAATGCCGTTTGGACTGGCATCCGCTTCTGCAGTATTCCAGAGAGTAATGTGCAAAATTCTCAAGGGGTTATCCAAAGTCATGGTTTTTCAAGATGATGTTCTAGTGTGGGGTTCAAACCGTGAGGAACATGATAAGTTCTTAGATGTTACTTTGAGCAAGCTGGAACAAGCTGGTCTGACGGTAGGTATGCACAAATGCAAGTTTGGCGTGGAACAAATAGATTATCTTGGGCACACTTTATCTAAAGAGGGTGTTAAACCAAAAAAAAAATTGTTGAATGCCATTTCTGACGCACCTGCTCCCAAAGACAAAGAGCAACTACGGTCTTTCCTGGGATTAGCAGAATTTTATTCCAAATTTGTTCAACATTTTGCGGATAAAGTGCACTGCTTAAGGGTATTAATGAAGAAAGGCAATAAGTTTGTGTGGTGTGGAGAATGTCAAAATGCATTTGATGACATTAAGAAACAGGTTGCAAAGGCTGTTGCCCTCAAACCATTTAATCCAAGTGATCAAACCATAATAACAGTTGATGCCAGTGCCTATGGTCTAGGCGCTGTTCTTATGCAGAAGCATTTAGGGCATGAACGAGTCGTTGCTTTTGCCTCACGTACTTTGAAGGGGGCTGAACCTACGTATTCTGTAATAGAGAAGGAGGCTTTAGCCTGCTGGTGGGGAGTTGACCATTTCAAAACATATGTATGGGGCACGCATTTTGAAGTCAGGTCAGACCACAGACCCTTAATAGATCTATTCACCACCAAGGGTGCAGGCAAAGCTACCCCTAGAATTGCGAAGTGGTTGTTCAGACTTCAAGGTTATGATTTTACACTAAATTATGTTCCTGGCATCCGCAATATCAATGCAGATTGTCTATCTAGTTTACCTTTACAATGTATGGATGATGAGGATGAAGTGTACGACGAATTTGTAGTTGCAGATATTTCTGTAGCGTGCAGTGGTGCCATATCTGCTGAAGAGTGGAAATCTGCTGTGGTGGAGTTTCATATGGAGGTTTTGAGTGAACTATCGTCCCCATCATTGTCTAATGCCATGTTAAAGAGGAAATTTGGCGAATTTTGGACGGTTTGGTCTGAGCTTTCAGCATACGATGGGGTGTTACGGAGAGGTGATCGCTTAGTGGTACCCAAGGAGTTACAGACCAGATTGTTGAAATTATTACATGAAGGGCATAATGGAATGTCAGCAATGAAAAGAAGGGCCAGAATGACCTTTTGGTGGCCTGGTATGGACAAGCAAGTTGAGGAAAGTGTCCGTGGATGCATTGACTGTATATGTAGCGACAAGTCCCATCGGGTTGAGGAATCCACCATTGCTCCCACTGAATTTCCTAACAGACCGTGGGAGAGAATAGCTATGGATATTTGTGGTCCTTTTTCTGCCAAGGGTATTTCCAACAAATTTGCCATTGTCATGATCGATTATTATTCTAAATGGCCTGAAATAGCGTTTTCCAAGGAAGTCAAGGCTGCTAATGTGATTGAATTCTGTGACAAGGTTTTCCGTAGAGAGGGTTGCCCAAGTTCCTTGGTGACCGACAATGGTCCCCAATTTGTGGCTGAAGAGTTTAAAAATTATTTATCTAAAATGGGAGTGACACACCACACCACTGCTGTTTATAATCCTGGAGAGAATGGTCTCGTTGAGAGATTTAACAGAGTTCTGAAGGAGTGTGTGCAGTTAAATGAGAGCAGTGGTTGTGATTGTAAGGAAGCTGTCAAAGAAATGCTGTGGAGTTACCGCACTACTCCGCATTCTGTTACATTAGAAACTCCATTTATGCTTTTGAAGGGCAGACAGGCAAGTACCAAGGTATCTCCTGCTTGGATGCTCAAGGGACACAATCGTGTATTGGACAAAGCAAAGTTACAGGAAAGAGTCCATGAACATCAAACTAAGTATGCAAGCAGGCATAATGATAAAATAAGGAAGGGTAAAAGAACCTTCAGAGTGGGTGATTGGGTCAGAACTAACAGTCTGGGCACTCAGAAAACATCTAAATGGTCTATACCCAAAAGAATCACTAAAGTGATTTACAATAATGTGTGGTTGTCTGATGGAAAGAAATGGAATATGCGCAGAGTTACTTTATGTAATGATCTGGAGCGAGAACTGTGGGAAAAGAAAATTTGCAGTGATCCCAGGAAGGCTAAAGTTGATGATGAGTCAACTATCAAGCAAAGTGATTTACCAATCAACAAGTCAGAGGTTGTGTCAACTAACAATTCCAATCCCAATGGTAGGCTTGGGGTTGAACCTCGCTTGAGGAGGAGGCCTATCTGGCACAATGCTTATTTATGCAAATGATCAATTGTTATTCTTTGCATCTATAGAATCTGTTCATTATTCAACTATCTTATAAAGTTAATTATTTTGTGTTATGTTCTTATGGTCAATTTCCAGTCATATTTTATTGTTTGCTTTCTGTTGTTATTGTATTAGTAATGGAGATGTGTTGTATCCTAGCAACATGTGCATTGTATCCTAGTGATGC
This sequence comes from Calotriton arnoldi, assembly GCA_963921515.1. Classification (NCBI taxonomy): domain Eukaryota; kingdom Metazoa; phylum Chordata; class Amphibia; order Caudata; family Salamandridae; genus Calotriton; species Calotriton arnoldi. The sequence continues at coordinate 429,096 of CAWUFW010004392.1, read as the reverse complement.
TGAACATTCCAATGATATTGGAAAGTAAGCAGAACTGGAACTGCTGTTGCCTGAAGAGGAGTCTTCAGGGGTTGCTCTCCTGTACTTAATAAACCTTCTTCAATTTAAATCCTGCGTGTACCTCTACTTAAAAGTTACCACGTACTGATGCTACTGTCTTATTGCCTCTCCAATTTATATTTGCTATTATTGTATTACTGTGGCAAAAAGTGATGACTGTTGCCTGGAATATTCTCACCTGCTATGTTTGTTTGATCATTGAGTACACATGTGTGTGCCCGTTTGTATTGTTTTTTCAAAATCTAATAGAGATATTTTTTTTTTTTAAAGTATGTGCTGACTAACAAAGCCTGCATGCTGTGGGAGTTTCGGCTGAAATCCCACCCACAGTCCTAGGGAGGCCCTGTCTTCCTTAGGCAACAATCAGGCTTCTGTCCTACAGCATGAATTAGCACACAAGGTGGGCACAGAAGCACAGCTTTTCTGGTGAGTACCTCAGAGTGCAGCTCAGAATTCTGCAGCACTGTAAGAACCCTCTCCCCTCCAATGTGTCTGCCACTAGTGGCAGAAAATGTGCTCAGGAGGCCGACCTGCTGGCATAAATCATGTGAGGGAGCATCATTAGTAGGGTGTGTGGTCTAGATCTTTCTGGTCACCTCAGAGGGTAACAAGAGCCAATCAGAGCTGGCTTTCTGTTCCACTTCCTTTATGCAAAATCATGCACAGAGACCTCCTGGGTGGAGCCTTTCCCAGGCCAAGGCCTCAGGTAGCAGTCCTACCACCCCTGAGAGGTGAGGGGCCACTGCAGATTTACAGTGTTCACACTGATTACAGTTCTTGTCTGCGCCAAGATACCAGAGAACAGCTATAAAACAAGCATTTACAATGCAAAAGGTCTCGCATTTGCGAGATTTTAAGCTATTGGCATCGTAAATGACAATGGCTTTTATTTATCTGTTTTGATAATTAACACATAAATAAAAGGCATTGTCATTTACAATGCCAATAGCTCAAACACTTGTAAATGAGAAACCTATTTAATTTCAAAGAAGCGGCCGCTATTGTACTGGGCTGCTTTGAAAGTGAAAGTGCGCATGTAGGAGAAACTCATTAAAGAAAATAGTGCTTACAGACTAAATAAGACATACCATGTAACAACAGAAGTAAACGGGCCAGTCCTCATGGGAGGTTACAAATTAAGACAAGGCGGTACTAAGGAGGGACTAACAAGCCAATTAACGAATCAGAAGCCAGCATTTATGAAGGACAATGATACAAGCCAATGACAAATATAGTCGGAGAGTGAACGGGGCTTCAAGTCCATACTCGAATACAGCATGCCTCCCAGAGCAGCGCATGCGCTACCCAGGCTCGACCTAAAGAACCAACAATCTGAATTTAGATCCTCATTCAGACAGAGCAGTGTTGTGGTAGCAGAACAAAGAGTTTCAGTGTAGATTTCTGTGTGACGGGAGACAGAGCCGGGGTAGGTGAAGGGCTACTCACCATGCCACTTTCCAGTCGTGAGTGAGCGAGCGACTTGCTCTGAAACAATTCCCATCAGCTGTAGACCTACTAAATGTGGGGTCTCTCAACGATACAAGGTTAAATATAACCTTGTACGACATAGCTCTGCTGGTAACTTGATCAGTCTGTAAAATTGAATGCACCAGCCTTGCAGTAGTGTAAGACAATTAGAAAGTTTTCTCTACTCGGTCCTGACGAACTGCCAATAGACCCCTTAGGGCTGTATGAGGCAAGAAACATGTTGACCAAGTTTAATAGAACGCATGCTCTATAGGACCATTATTTCCGATATGAGCTACACTGTGTTTACTTAGGTTAGCGAGCCGCATTAATAAAGTTTAGTAAACAGAGCTTCCCTAAACCTATTTTAAATCACTTTGACCATCTCACTACACTACTCACCACAGCCCACACACCCTCACTCACCAAATGGCTTTATCGAAAAGAACTCCTCAAAAAAGCCCCTTCGCAGGTGCCCGTCGGGCATTGCAACGCCGGCCCGACGAGGAGCATGCCAAAATGATAAAGCATGACACCTTTCGGGGGGGGTGAGGCCACTTCCTTCATTAGGAGGTTATTCCATAGACCTGACCACCACCACTTCTCTTAGGAACTGCACACTCTTATATCTGAAGTGCACATGTTTCACTATCGTCACTTTAAAAGTGCGTGGCAGCTAAAATGGAACACAAAAGCTTCCCATTATACACACTTTCATAAAATGGTTTCTGCGTTTTGATGGAGTGCAGCATATGTTTTATTTCACCCTCTGCTTGTTTCCTCCATGCTAGCCTTTCTTCAGACTTGTGTGGCACACTCTTTACCTGTTTAATGTGATTGCACGGTATACACACCAACCCCATGACAGATTGGGATTGAACTGCATTTTGACGTTTATTTTTATTTTTCGAGCAAACAATACATTTGATACATGATGTTAGTCATACAACGGGGTCCAGACAATCATTGCACTGTTACATTTCAGGCTGTATTAACAGACGGCAGCAATCCTGATCGGAGTTTACACACAGAGGAATTTCACACAAACAAGTCAAAGGTGTCATAGGTAGGGTTGCCACCTTTCCAAGAGAAACATACTGGCCATTTGATGTTTTAAGATCTGCAAAGGCCTAGACGTGATACTAAATAGGACTGTAAACAAAATCGTATGTATCAGTGCTTAATTTGAGCCGGTGGTTTCCGGTGCTCGGCACCGGCACTTAATTGCCGGAACCTGCACTTATGACAGCTGCCACATAGTGGCGCTGTTTGTGGAATTTAAAGTTGAGCAGGAAAACAGCTGTTTGTAAATTCAATATACATTAAAAATAACTAATTCCTGCTATTCTTAAAGTTTTGCTGGCCTCAAACAGTCTGAATTGTCACACTTGTAGCAGTGTGGTGATTAGTAGTTGTGTAAGTACAGTGGCAATATGTAGTTCAAACTGCGGTGACCTTCTGACGAGGGCCTGGCACTTATTATTTTACAAACGTAGCACTGGTATGTATTCATTCGCAACATTACTTTTCTGTCTTTGTTTACTTTAATTATTTGTCAAGGTTGATTAACACAGCTCTAGGACAGATTTAAAAGTGCTTCCTATTAATATTTTCTGTTTGAAGTATGTACAGATAAGAGACTAAAAATACCTGCTTTTGGTGATTTTGTTTATCTTTGTGTCGGCCAGGTGGCACTGGCAACACTAGACATGGGTGCCTTTTTAAGATTTCTGTCCCTCAAACCCACGCTATCCTCCTCTTCTTGGGGTGTCTTCTGCGTACACAGGCGCACCCTCTTAGGCGTTTGTGACCTGCTCTCTCCTTCTCACACACTCTTTCTGCTCCTCTGTCTGGAGTTAATTCACCACTTCGTGCACAAACTACCTATCCCTCTCTCTCTTCCTTTCTATCTATTCTCTGCAGCTCTCATCCCTATCTATTCAGCATGCCACATAATTCCACTACACAAATACACCACACAATTCCACCCCACACAATTCCACAACTAACAATTCCAGTTCAACCACATAATTCCACTCCAAACCACATGCATCCACTACATTCCAAACCAAAATAAATGGGTAAAAGACATTGTAATTTACAACGCCAATAGCTCTAACTCTCGAATGCAAATGCAAGACCAATATCTTTGCAAATGCTTGTTAATATTGTTATTGTATTTGTTTTTTAAAAGTGAATTTATATAGTGCTTACTACCCCTGATGAGTTGTTGAACTCTATGTTAGAATCAAAGGGAATTTTATTTTATTTTTATTCAACAAATAACTGAAATTAACTTTTACATATATAGAAACATACCTACAGTTCTAAATATACAGCGATGTGGTATGCATACATACGTATACATATATGCACGCATCACTTTGTAAAGTTTTAGTAGCAGACATAAACCCCTCTATATATACCCACAACCATATGTACATGGAAGCAGCAATATATATATAGTCTAATTTACAAATTTATCTTGTGGCTAAATATACAATGTTGTTTTGTGTTTTCTTATATCTAAATATATTTGAGTACTCTTACCTTCCCTATAATTTGATTTACATACTGAGACATACATTTGTTTTCATAGAAAGAAGGGCAACGCCATATGCACACACTCCTCCACTTATATGTTATGTTAATATGATGTATTTATTATGGTCTATGACATACATATATATGTAATGCAAAATACATACATTTATTGTTATATGTAGTTCTTTTTTATTTTGTATTTTTTTCATTTTGCTATAACTAAAATAAAATACACATATACATGTATACAGACATGCCTATACATTAGATCTAACTGTGTGTATAGTAATATAAAAAACATACACGCATAAGCATTATACTTATTAATATTGAGGTGGGAGGAATAAATCCCTATATATCTGCATCCAATCCATATGTAGATGCATGTAATAATAGTTGCATAGACATACATCCCCATGTATATTGTGAGTATACATAGATTTTATATGCTTGATTTTTTTTCATTTCAAATATATTATTATGTATATCTGTTATGGGAATTTTTCCCGCTAAACAGATTTACATAGTGTACTGTGACGTATTGGTATTATCCTAGAAAGAAGCAGAAAAGTAAATAAAGACACCCATCTACATATATATTTTCTAAATACGAGATACTAAGGATGTACTGTATAGATATAAATGTCTTGTTATATAAATGGAGTAGTTTCTTTTTTCTTTTTTTTTAGAAATATACATAGAAAACATATATATATATATATATATATATATATATATATATATATATCGTCCTGTGGAAGGCAAGCGCCGAAACGCGTCAAATGTCCCTGTGAAATCGCACTAATGGTGATATAAATAAAACTTGGAAAATCTAACCCTGCAGTGCCGCTTGGTTTCTACTGTGCCGAGAGAAATTAGAAGCACTGAAATACTACAAATATATATATATATACATATATATATATATATATATATATATATATATATATATATATATATATAATCTACTGGCGGTCGCCAGTAGATAGTTATAGTTAGGACCTATTTTCCATAGGAAATCCGCAACATTCTATTTGAAATAACTCTTGCGTCGGTTGACGAATCAACGCAAAATTTTCAAACTTTATGGCCCGCTCCGGTCTGCTCCTACCCTGAAAGTTTCGGGGTTATTCGTCAAGCGGGGGCCGAGAAAAAAGGGGGTCCCAAAACGTGTTTTCCCCATTCATTTTCCCATAGGAAACTTTAGCCACGGCTACAGCTCGAACTGCTGAACGGAATTACACCAAATTTGGCAAAGAGGTAGTTCTTGGTTCAGAAAGAACCCTTTTGTTAAATGGTGTAAATCCGTTCAGTAGTTCATGTGAAAATCAAAATGAAAATCACATATATATCTATGGCCGCGTCGGATTCGCGCACCCTCCCGATCACGAGCTGCATGCTAATTGGCTGTCAACACTCCAAATCAGGAAGTGTTGGCAGCCATTTTGTCCCTCGGTAGAACCGAGGGACAGAAACAAGTGCGCAAACGCACAAAGGGGGCAGGGTAGAAACACCCTGACCTCCTAGGTCTGCTCAGGGGTCCCACAAGGACCCCTGGGCAGAAAAAAGCATTAAAAAAACAAATAATAAAAAAACGATCGTGCCGCAGGCCCCGCCCCCTTCCTTTACCACTTCTGCAAACGCGCCCTGGCGCGTTTGCAGAGGGGGAACGACCCCCTGAATACTGGGGGTTCCTGGAGCCAACTAGCCCACCAGGAACCTCCAGTATGCGTCAGGGGCTGCGTTGCAGAGAGGTGTACAGAGGCCACGCCCCTTTTACACCTCTCTGCAACGCAGCTCTGTGGCGCTTTTGGAGGTACATGGTGGGCTAGTTGGACTCCAGGGACCCTCAGGATTCAAGGGGACTTAATTCCCCAACTTAAAACGCGCCACGGGCGCGTTTGCACAGTGGTGAAGGGAGGGCGGGGCTTCAGGTGACATGTGTGCAAACAGGCCCAGTTGCACGTTTTAAGATGGGGAATTAAATCCCTTCAATCCTGAGGGTCCCTGGGGCCAACTAGCCCACCAGGTACGTCCAGAAAGCGCCACAGAGCTGCGTTGCAGAGAGGTGCAAAAAGGGCGTGGCCTCTGAACACCTCTCTGCAACGCAGCTCTCTGGCGCATACTGGAGGTATCTGGTGGGCTACTTGGCCCCTAGGGACCCTCGGGATTGAGGAGGATTTAATTCCCCATCTTAAAACGCGCCACGGGGCCTGTTTGCAGACATGTCACTTGAAGCCCCGCCCCTCCCTTCACCACTGTGCAAATATTCCTCTAAAATCAGCCGAACTACGAATTCCGATTTACTCACCTGTTATCAGGAGAGACCTCAGTGCTGCATCTTTGAGCCCAGTACTGATCCTGAAAAGTAATTTTAACCGTACTTACCAGTAACTTGAATTTCCTTCCATAGGATATCATTGCCTGCTTTTTGCTGAAAAGTTTCTAAGTGTCGATTTTTGAAACATACAAATATTCCTCTAAAATCAGCAGAACTACGAATTCCGATTTACTCACCTGTTATCAGGAGAGACCTCAGTGCTGCATCTTTGAGCCCAGTACTGATCCTGAAAAGTAATTCTAACCGTACTTACCAGTAACTTGAATTTCCTTCCATAGGCTAACATTGACTGGTTTCACTTGGAAATTCTTCTGTGTGGAGTTTTGGAACTTTATAATATTCCTCTAAAATCAGCCGAACTACGAATTCCGATTTACTCACCTGTTATCAGGAGAGAACCCAGTGCTGCATCTTTGAGCCCAGCACTGACCTTGAAAAGTAATTCTAACCGTACTTACCAGTAACTTGAATTTCCTTCCATAGGCTAACATTGACTGGTTTCACTTGGAAATTCTTCTAAGTGTAGAGTTTTGGAACTTTAAAATATTCCTCTAAAATCAGCCGAACTACGAATTCCGATTTACTCACCTGTTATCAGGAGAGACCTCAGTGCTGCACCTTTGAGCCCAGTACTGATCCTGAAGAGTAATTTTAACCGTACTTACCAGTAACTTGAATTTCCTTCCATAGGCTAACATTGACTGGTTTCACTTGGAAATTCTTCTAAGTGTGGAGTTTTGGAACTTTATAATATTCCTCTAAAATCAGCCGAACTACGAATTCCGATTTACTCACCTGTTATCAGGAGAGAACCCAGTGCTGCATCTTTTAGCCCAGCACTGACCCTGAAAAGTAATTCTAACCGTATTTACCAGTAACTTGTATTTCCTTCCATAGGAATCCATTGTCTGGTTTTCAGCAGAAAAGTTTGTGTCGATTTTCACAAGCTACAAATATTCCTTAAAAATCGCCTGCATGACTTAAACGCATTATTTCAACTGTTTACAGGAGATGCACCAGTGCTGGATCCAGGATCCACCACTGAGTAAGAAAAAGTAACGATAACATTACTTACCTGCTAAGTGAATTTCCTCCCATAGGATAACATTGGTGATTCTAAGTGAAAAAGTTTCTAAGTGTCAACTTTTAAAATACAATAATATTCCTTAAAAATCACTACTGTAACCAAAACGCTTTTACTCAACTGTTTACAGGAGATGTCCCAGGACTGAATCTAGGATCCAGTCCTGTGGTTAGAAAAGTAATCCATAAAGTAACTAATTGCATTTAACTAGAAATTCACATTGAGCTCAATGTTGCATTGTGTTTGAAATTGTGTTGCCCATTGCAACAACTGTAACTACTGTACTTAAAAGTCTATTGCCTATTTGCAAAGTATTTAAACTAAAGTAATTCATTCTGAGAAAGTATATTTTGTAATGTAATGTATAATGTAATTATAATGTAATTTAAAAAAATAAAATATCTAAAAATAAATAGTTTAAAAAAATTTAGTAAATCAGTATCAAAAAAATAAATATAACAATTAATACATTTAAAAATTGTCATTTACAAAACCTTTGAAATTCACTGAAAAAAACCATAGGTTTCAGACATGTTATAGTTAGGAATTAGCATTTAAAAAACCTTTGAAATTCACTGAAAAAACCTTAGGTTTCAGGCACGTTATAGTTAGAAATTAGCATTTAAAAAACCTTACAAATTCACTGAAAAAACCATAGGTTTTAGGGACAGTTATAGTTAGTTGGACATTGCACTCGTACAAAACCCGTGAAATTCCCCGTTATAGTTAGGTCAGGTAACTATAACTCTCGCCCCCGCAATGCACTGCTGATGACGTCACATATTACATCACTCATGACATGGTCAGTGACATCACTGATGACATCACTGATGACATCTCAAATGACATCACTGTTGACATCACTGATGACATCAGCCATGTGATAATTTGATGCATCTTCTCACACCCTAATATAACTTTTGATACACCCACTGTAAATTACAGACTGCCATTGTCAAAACCATAGACACTCCAACATAAATTACTATATACACACTCACTGATTCTTAGGTCTACACACACACATCTACTCACTCACCCGTACAGTCACTCATACTTATAGTCACTCAGTACAGGACTATTATATGCACTCATACACCTATATAAACACTCACACACCGCCACTCATCCATAGAGGTACTCACACACCTAGTCAGTCATGCAAAAAATTAAGCACACACCCATTTACTCACCTATACAGTTATACACACACCAGCTCACTTACTCATACAAATACTAGCACATTCTTACGCTCTTATACAATCTCTGATACAAGCACACACTCATCCATACAGTCACTCTCACAATCACACACTCTCGCTTATAGCTATTTATATACTCCAACACACATATATACTGCCTTTCACATATGTAGTTACTCACACAAGTACCACTGGGACATACATTCACTCACTAACACACTCTTACACACACTTACCCACCCATACAGTCTATCACAGATGCACTCTTGAAACCACCCACCCAGTGAATCACCCACTCACACATCTATGCACAGAGTCGCACACACCCCACCCACACAAACACTCAGGCACCCATACAGGTACTCAGACAACCAATCAATAACTCATATAGACACTCATGTAGCTATTCACAAACCCATGCAGCCACTTACACAGCAACAGACAGACGGATACAGACATTCACCCAGTTTAGTCACTAACCCATGCATTCAGTAAGATACGTTTAATCACTCACTTATAGAGTTAGTCACGCACCTACTAAATCATCCATTCAGACACTTATACACCCACTCATTCTTCAATACGCCTTTCCCTATATATATTAAGCATATTTAAACTTTACAGAAACACACACAGTCACTGGATGATGTCATCAGTGATATCATTTGAGATGTCATCAGTGATGTCATCAGTGATGTCACTGACCATGTCATGAGTGATGTAATATGTGACGTCATCAGCAGTGAATTGCGGGGGCGCGAGTTATAGTTTCCTGAACTAACTATAACGGGGGAATTTCACGGGTTTTGTACGAGTGCAATGTCCAACTAACTATAACTGTCCCTAAAACCTATGGTTTTTTCAGTGAATATATATACGTTCACATATATCTGAAAGTGCTTTCTTAATGACTGACGTGTTTTTTTCATTGTGTGGATGAGTGGGTGAATGCAAAATGAGTCAGTGGTTCCAAGAGTAGATGGATGAATTAATGATTAAGTGAATGGAAAGATGAATGACTGTGTATGTAAATGCATGAATGAATGGGTTCTGCTTCAATATGACCAGCTCTATGGTAGCTGACACATACACAATAGAAAGTCTTTGATCAGCCATAAATCTGGCCCTTGAGACCTAATGTTGACACCTCATATCTAGACACCCAAAGTTGCCAGCTGGTGTCTGAATGCTCCATGGTCCACGAAGAGCCATCTTTGAATAGCTGGAAGGCTGCAGCACTCCTTAATTTCAGGGCCCAGACTATAAAGCAGGTCAGACCTGCACCCTCATGAATAATCCTGAGTAATCAAGTAAAACTGTTAATTACATTTTGTACCAGAGAAGTCAGCATTCGAAGCTATTGATACAGAATATTCCACTATTATGTGCTGTGACTGGATAATATAAGAGGTACAATAGGAGTAGGTGTTTCTAGATGCACAAGATATCAGTTGTGACAATTAGATGATTTGGCAAAAAGCAATTTGTTCATCAGTCCACAGATGCAGAATGTAATGCTACTACTTGAAGTTACAATGAGAGAACAAGCTCCAGGGTTTCAGTAAAGTCATTCAGTGCTACAAATACACCCTTAAAAGCAAGCAACTAACTAAGCAATAATTACTCATTAACCCCTACTCGTGGTACAATTGTATAACAAGCAGTGTCAAAGCCAATATGTCTGAATTTTTGTTAAGCAAAGTGTTTGGTGAGGGAGGAAGAGAGAGAGAGAGGGAGAGAGAGAGAGAGTGTGTGTGTGTCGCCAATAAAGCATTATCTTGTGCTGCAACAACAAGGGAGCTGAGAGCTTGGCCGGTTTCTGAAGACACTGCACTAGAAGAGTTAAGCTGTGCCTCCACAGAAGAGTGCACAGCTTAATGAGTCCTAAGAAGTTTGTGATGTAAGTAGTAAACTAAAAGGCATAGTAGATACTTTTGCCAAAGAGGCAGAATTTTTGTTGCATCTTTACAAAAGGCTGTGTGTATGCAGAAATGTCATTTGTGAAAAAGGAAAAGCTGTAAATTCAACAACATGTTATTATGACAGTGAAGTAAAACAAATGATCGCACAAGGACAATCAGTGAATAGCGCTGTCCCCTAATGACAGGCTAAGGCCTTCAAACAGCAGCACTTCCTAATAAAAATTAAAAAAATACATGAGTCGGCAATTCCTGGGCGGAGTTCGTGGAGTTGCACTACGCGAAGCTACGCGAAGTGCAAAAACAACTCCGGCGCACTACGCGGAGCTCCGCGAGCGGTGGAGTATGATAGAAAAATGCCGTTCGCGGTGATTGCACAGTGCGGGATGCTTGTCCGCACTGTGCAATCATTGCGAACAGACCATGCACAGCGCAAGCTTACCTTTTCTGCCGCTCGAGTAGATTTTTACTCGAGCGGCAGCTTTCTCAACGCGAACGGGCAGATTCTCAATGCGAGCGGTCGCGAGCATACGCGACCACTCGCAATGAGAAACCTGACCCCCGCGTTGAGAAATCTCGCCGGGAGGTTTATTTTCCACGCTCGCGCTCGCCAACTTGATGTTGGCGATCACGAACGAGGAAAAATCTCGCCGGGAGGTGGATTTTCCTCGCTCGCGCTCGCCAACTTGACGTTGGTGAACGCGAGCGAGGAAAAAAACTCAGCGAGCTCCGCGTAACGCGGAGTGCGAGAAACTCCGCAAACTCCGCGTGCGGAGCGGAATTCACCGCCCAGGCCTAGTTGTCATGCACATCAAAGAACGTGTACTGGTCTCAGCTACAAATTACATGCCATGTATGTATGTATATACTACTCGCACATATGAGGTCAGGCAGGCTCTCAGACCAAGGCCAGAGATTGCTGATTCATAGGTCACAGGTGGGAGTGTGTGTAGGTGGCAGGCTCATGCAGGAGGCCATCAGTCCCTGCAGCCTCAGATTCGACCTCACTAACATCTAGAGCAGTGGCTGAAAGGTCGGGATCATAGCTTGAATGTCCTGGACTGTCCTTTCCTTGGAAAAAGCACAAAACTGAACCATATCCAGAATGGTTACGTTGAAGGGGAGCGTCTGAGAAGGAGTCAGGTGTGATTTTGGCACATTGATAGTGAACCCCAAAGATGACAGGTGCTTCACCATAGTCTGGAGGTTATTGATGACTGCCTGGAGTGAACCCGCCTTCAATAGTCATTCATTTTGGTCCCTGACCTCGGAATGTGTGCTGCTACCACCAGCATCACTTTCCTGAACACCTGATGGGTGCTGTTGAGACCGAAGTGGAGCACATTGAACTGAAAATGATCCTGTCCCACCACAAACTGGAGGTAGCGCCGATGTGCCTGCAGGGCAGGCATATGAAAATAGGAGTCCTGCTGGTCCAAAGCCACAATCCAGTCTCCAGGGTAAAGGGCAAACATGACCTCGGCCAGTATGAGCAGTTGCATTGTTCCTTCTGTGGGATGGCGTTGAGAGGGTGCAGGTCTAAAATAGGACAAAGGCCTCTGTCCTACTTTAGAACAAGAAAGTAGAGGGAGTAACAACCATGCCCTTCTACTGGCTCTCCATAGCCCTTTTGCCAGAAGGACTTGCACTTACTGCCATAAGACGGACAGATGGCCCTCAGTCAGTCATTCTGAGGATGGTGGAAGGTTTCAGCAGAACGGCCATGAAAGTCAGGTGTACCCCTTTTGGACTATCTGCAGGACCCACCTGTCTGACGTTATGGTTTGCCAACACAGAAAGATTCACTGGATCCTCCCTTTAACCGGGTGGCTGTGCTCAACTAAGGGCACGCTGAAGGGGTTTAGAAGGTGGACTGAGTTGCTCTCTAACCTTGACCACGGGGCGGTGGGCATCGCAGTCTCGACGAAAAACTACCTGGCACCTTCCTGAGGCTGAATCAGCTGCTGGTATGGGGCACCTTTACCAAAACAGTGAAAGAAATGGTAGGGCTGATGTGGCTGGAGAGGCAGGGCAGATAAGTTCAGGCAGTGTGCTGTGAACCTGGCCTCTTTAAACCATTCCAGAGCAGAATCTGTCTTATCCCCAAACAGGAGAATCCTGTCACAGGGCATGCCCATGAGTTACGACTGGACAGGACCTGAAAAATCCACTGACCACAGCCAAGCGAGGCGGCGAATGGCGACACTTGTGCCAACGGCTCGCTCAATGGAATTGGTGGTATCCTAGCCACAACGAATTGTGAACTTGGCTGTGTAATGACGGTCCTGTATGGCTCGGGTCTGAAGAGGTCAGAGATTTTCCAGGGCACATCGGAGGACTTGAGGCACTGAATCCCAAAGAGCATGGGAATAGCAGCCCAGAAGGCAACTGGCATTCACAGACCTGAGGGCCAAGCTGATAGAAGAAAATACCCTCTTCCCAAAGGTCTTCACTCGTTTGGACTCCTCAATCAGGGGGAGTAGTCAGAAAAGTACTTGGGTTTGTCCAACTGGTAACCGCCTGCATCACCAAGCTTTCAGGGAAAGGGTGCTGAGACAAATATGAAGAGTCATCCAGGGCAAGGAGATGGCATCTCACAATTTGGCGACTGACTGGGGGACAGAGCAAGGTTTGGCCAAGGCCCCTAAAAGGGTAATTCAAAAGCAGAAGTTCAGTAGATGTTTGCCCCAGCTGAAGTACCGAGACATTGGTCTTAACATCTAATGTGGAAAGCTGGAGGTCAAGAACTTCGGCTGCCCTACGCATGACCATTGTGTAAAATGCACTCTCATCAGTGTCAGGGCCTGGGGGTGAGAGAAGTCCCGACTCAGTGTAAGTGAAAAGGCCACTGGCTTCTTGAAGGTATCATACGAATTTGCTTCGTGACATGGTTGCCCTACCTCATCATCCAAATAATTGTTGTCTGACTCCGTACCAAATAAGGAATGCAAAGTATGTTTACTTCCTTGTGGAGGTGGCAAGTCAAGCGGGGGAGATTGTGCTTCAAGGGAAATCGAGCGAGGCCGTGGTCGGGATTGTTACAGCGCCGACTCAATGTCAGAGAGGTCAATAGACATCTGATCCTCCAGCGTCATTAGAGTTGGCATCGGTTTCGAGGCTCTGGGACCCGGCATGGAGGCAAAGTCGGTGCAGGAGCCAGGGGAGGCACAGTGGGGCATTCCAAGGGTCCAACTGGCGCCAAGGGCAAATCTGCCAGCAGTATCCCAGAAGGAGGGCATCTCGGCTTCTTGGGGCCTGTAGGTGCACCAGAGGGAGTTGGAAAAGATCTGAAGAGTCATAGAATGACCTTGCAGAAACTCTTTGATTTGCCTCAGTGTTGCAGACAGCCCCGGTAACTCAGGTTGTGCCGGGATAAGTTGCGGGATGGGCTCAGACGTCGACCGACTTTGGCAGCGAGATCTAGAGGCATGGTGACGCAGGAGTATGTGAGTGGCACGAAGGGGCAGAGTCCTGCTTGGATGTTTTACTTTTTCTTCAACTTGCCTGAAGACTTGGAGCATGATGACGACCAACCTCAAGAACGACTCCTGAAACTTCTGGACCCGTCCTGCCGCAGAGCCTTCTGGTGCTGGTGACATAGAGCTTTGCCTCGCTGTCTTCTATGGCCTTCAGCTTCATCGACGTGCAGTCATGCAAGCCTTAGAGTCATGGCCCGACCGCAGGCACCACAAGAAAACCTGATGAGGATCTGCCACATACATTTGTTTGAGACAGTTCTTACAGGACTAAAACCTGTTGTTTTTGGACGTGACATTTCCCTTACACAGAATTTTGTTTTGGTAAATTGTTGCAAAGAGCTAAGAGTTCACTCCGGATCCACATCTGGTGGTGTGGAAAGAAAGCAAGTGGCATCGGTATGCAAGAGTGGCACCTATGTAGGCTCTGCACGTCATTTATGGAGTGGAACGGCGTCAGTGCGGAACCACCCTGCACACAGAGGTACAGTTGAAAAGGTTTCCGGCTCCAATCTTACACCTCGGGAGTATTTAAAAGGTGAGGATTTTGTGGTTAGAAGTCTCTATCATAAAGATAAACAGTGAGTAGTGGGCTATGAAGCTAGTATCTTAAATAAGATAGTGACTTTCAGTTCCATTCTTCCTTTACAAAAGTTATGCGTAGTACTAGGTTTTATTTTATTAAATTTCTAACGTGCTTTTATCCAAAGCACTAGAATGAAAATCAACAGTGCAATAAATAGATTACTGTTATGTTTATTTCCAGCCCGTTAGCGGCTTTGCTCTGCTTGCCGGGCTCGTGGTGTCTTGGTTACTGGGCTCGTGGTGCATGATACACTTTTAGTGCCGTGTCTCGAGCCCAGTATTCCAGAGAACGGCAGTTAGAGTGAGGCGGTTTCCCCGCCTGTGGTGGTCGGCATTTTCCGTGCTGTCTGACTTCAATAAAGCTTCACAACTATCCTGGAAATTGTGTATTAATTCACAATATTTTTGGCGATGATTTTTCCGGTGTTCTACACGGAACAGACAGCGCACACGGAGCCCACCATCACTCGAACGAACCTATGCTACCTGTGGACGATTGGATTATTACATTTAATACGGTGGTAAATTTACTTACATACTAAGGTACATGCTGAGACTTTAAGAATTGTTCGCCACAGACTGCCCTATGCTCCCTTTCTGCTGCATGTCGATACGACGACTGCCCTAGGAAGTGTGGGTGTATCTTTCATTGCTAAGCAGCGCATTGATTGGGGCTGTGTGAGGGCGGTGCATCCTTTTTAGGTCTCGGCCTGCACCAGCGCTTGCGCTGGTCTGGCCGAGAGTTTTAGTAAGCGGGTTTTGGAAGTGCAAACCCACTGGCTTTCGGCTGGCGACCAGCTTGCGTTCACGATGGCATGCACGCGCACAGCTGCCATCCATTCCTCGCATCGCTGGCGAGGCGCCATCTGCCTTTCCTCCCCCTCCCTCACCCCTCCTCCCCCTCCCTCACCAGAGAGCGCGTTTCTTGTTATACACTTGCTTCTTTTTCTTCTCTTTCGTAGTTAGGGAAATGTGATGGTGAAAGGCAGCACGAGTACATTTAAATTGTAACATTTGCTTGAGTTTTCGTCTGTCCTTGTGCTTTCATTTCGCACCCTCTTTTATTTGTTTGCAAAGCGCTCTGATACCCACGGGTCTAGCCAGCCCTATATAAAGCTTTATAAATAAAAACTCGGGCGCACCTCAAATTACAAGAACCGGTCTGTTTCTGGCCAGTCCCGATCTCTGGCCGCTTGGAAACACTCTCTCCTCACTCCCTGCTCAGCACATCCAACTCTTCCATCAGTCCACAGCACAGAGCAGCCGATTTAAAGGGGGCGCCGCTTTTCCACAGAAATTGCGTGCACTTCGCCCCGGAATCGGACTTGGCACCAAGATAAAAAAAAATTAAAAAACAGGCCACAGACATGCCTCATAGCTGAAAATAAAATAAATGCAAGTCCAGTCTGGTCATTAGATAAAGCGCTCTACCAGGTTTTATTGTTGTAGCCCTCTCCATGGATGTTTCACGGGAGCCATTTCAATCAAGTGCTAGATGTGTACTCTGTTTTCAGCTGCAAGAATTTCCCTGAAACGTGAGCCTAAACGTTTGACTGTTGCATGTGGGCACTGACAGGGCTGATAAGGAAGAGTGATTATGGCAATAAAGGAGGCCTGTGCGCATTCTGTAGCCTTCACTGCTTGTGGATAAGCATATTATATGCGTGCTCTCCCCGTTACTTTTGAAAATGTATCCATGTGTTAAGCTGTCTGAAATGGCTGCAAAGAAGCTCTACAAATTAGTGCTCCGGAGTAGCACTAATTTCTGTTATTTGTTAACAAAATAAACAGATACACATTTGTGTAGCACCCAAATCAGATGTCTAAGAAACTAGCGTTGTGAAACCAACACACCAAGAGCCCCACTGTTCGTTCTCTTGAACCCTCAGACTGACACATCTGAAACACTGTCCATAGCACACTGAGACACACACACTCACTGCACCCGCGCTGAATCCTACTCCTGCATACTTAATATACATCTGCAAGTCATTCATACACTGGCACACTTTAAATCCGTATAGAAAGCAATGCATAGCATATTGTGGCAACTAGATCATACACACATCCACTTGGCTTGCAGACACTACACCTCAACACCTTACTCCAACAAACGGCAAACAAATACAAATGCCTACGCCACCTAGAACCCAATGCATACAACACTCTCCCATGTGGATAGAATTTGCACCCATATGTCATTGCTGCTCATGAATTCAACATTTAAAGAATACACACTTGGGAAGCTTTTTGACAACTATCCATGTGCATAACTATTCCACACACGCCTGCCTAAGACGTCACAAGCACGTTGGAGTGGGTGGGCATGAGTGGAGATAATGTGCTGCATGGCTAAACACTTATAAGGTCCCAAAGGCGAGACCTATTGGCTATGCCAATGCTTGTTCTTAAAGCGGCAAGTGCAAATCTCCAGCTTAGCTTTTGGGGATTGTGAAAGGGCGGTTCTTGAGCCCAGATATAAGCGGCAAATTGTAGAAGCATCTTACAACTTTTACTTAAAGCGGCAACCCTGCGTTTACATCCGTGAAATTAAAAATTGCCATCGGTGACACACACATCACGTTGTTACCTTGTGTGCTACGACGTTACCAGAGTTATACAAATGAAAGCGCAAAGGTTTTTGTTTGAGTCACATCAGTGGCAGTTTAATTTGGAAGCTTGTATTCTCGGTGACACGCATACCGTGTTTCCAACTTTTGTGTCACGACTTTGCTCCAATTAAATATGGTCATCGTGATACACACACCGCATCTCTAACATCTGATTATTTTAATCTTGGCTGGAGGCAAGGTGTTTTCTAAACTTGATCTGCGCAGTGCGTATCATCAAATGAAACTTCATCCTGATTCTAAGAACTATACTTCTTTTATAACAACTGAAGGCACCTATTGATTCAACAGACTTCCTTTTGGACTATGTTCCGCTGCTAGTACTTTCCAACAAATTATCACGGAAATCTTGAAGGGAATTGACCGAGTTGTATTCTTCCAGGATGACATTTTCATTTATGGACTGAATGCCAGGGATCCTAACACCATCTTGGATCAAGTGTTGTCACGTTTAACAGCTGCTGGTTTGACTCTGCGTAAACACAAATGTGTTTTCGCTGTCGATGAGGTTGACTATTTGGGCTATCATGTCACGAAGGAAGGCATTCGACCTAAACACGATCTGGTCAGTGCCATAGTAAACGTGAGGGTACCTGATGATAGGGACAAGTTGAGGTTTTTTATGGGCATGGAGGAGTACTATGCTAAGTTTGTTCAAGATTTTGCACACAAGGCGGAACCCCTAAGGGAATTATTGAGGAAAGGCAAGACATTTTCACGGGGGGCTGAACAGCACAGAGCTTTCAATCTCATCAAGGATAATATTGTTAATGCCAACATCCTAGCAGGTTTTGTTCCAGGTTTACCTACCATTGTGACAGTAGATGCCAGTTCTATGGGTATTGGGGCTGTTTTAGCACAGAAACATGCAGGGCAAAAAAGGACAGTAGCTTTTGCGTTCCGTCTTTAACGGACACTGAGAGAAATTACTCAGTTATTGAACGGGAGGCGTTAGCATCTGCTTGGGCCACCAGACACTTTAGGGTCTTTATGTGGGGCATTGTATTCACCCTTCGGACAGACCATAAACCACTGTTGAAGGTCTTGGGCCCTGATGGCACAAAAAATTGTTCTGGTAGACTTGCACGCCTTGCTGTCAGTTTACAAGCTTTTATGTGCAAGATAGAAAATGTACCTGGTTGGCGCAACAGTGTTGCCGACTGCTTATCCAGACTACCTGATACTAAAGCCATGTCGTCTGATTTGATCACAGAAAATGTTGTGGCTAGTCTTGAGGATCTCTCAGAGGATTTGGGCAAGGCTATTTCTAGAGAGGATTGGCTGGATGGTATGCGCAAAGACAAAATTCTTGCTGGCGTGGTCAAAATGGTCAGAGAGGGGGTGTCCAGGGAAAGTCAAATCTCCACGCAGGGTGATTGTGTTGTGTTAAGGGGCGAGAGATACATACCACCTGAATCTATGAGGGGTTGGGTAATTGCCTTAGCCCAGGAAGGTCACCTGGGCCAAACTTTAACATGCAGACAGTTAAAGGAAAGATGTTGGTGGCCTGGGATGGATGGTCAGGTCAAGGAGTGGGTGGAGAACTGTGATAGTTGTAGGGAATTCGAGAAGAAGTTGCGAGTAGGGTTGGACAAACCAGTGTCTCCTCAACATGTTATTGGTGCGGAAGGTGTGTGACAAAAGGTTTGCATGGATTTTATTGGTCCTTTTAATGAGTTGCATGACAATGAAAAGTTTGCTTTGGTCTTGGTGGACTCAGCGTCAAGGTGGGTGGAAGTTGCCTTTATGAGAAACATCAATACAGAATCTACCATTAAGGTTCTAGGTGAGGTGTTCCGTAGAGAAGGTGTTCCGGCCATGCTTCTTTCTGACAATGACACACAGCTCACCTCTAAGGAAATGGAGCAGTATTTTGACAATATTGGATTGAAGCATATTTGTACATCTTTGTACAATCCACAAGGCAACAGCTTGTGTGAAAGAGTTAACAGACTTGTGAAAGGCACTATGCAATTGGCATTAACAGCAAATTCTCCTGTACAGCGTGAAATTAATTAAAGAAATGTTGTGGGCATACCGCACTACGGTGCATCAAGGAATGTTAAAATCTCCGTTTGAACTGACGAGGGGAAGGCAAGCTGGTACAAAAATGGTTCCCACCTGGTTACTCAAAAATCAGGTATATTGTTCTTCTGATCCGTGTAACCAAGACACGGTGAGGGGCAATAGAAATGTTTGACCTGGTGATTTAGTAAAAGTCAAACCTGGTGGTGTCAACAAAGGCTTCAACAAATTCAGGGGTCCCTTTCAGGTGGAATCAGTGGGGGGATCTTGGGTTAAGTTACACAATGGCCAGACATGGAATCTCAGAAGAGTAGCCCTGTACCAAAAACGTGATAAGCCTTTGCCTAGTCCGGTGTCTTTGCAGGTGGGACACTCATCTCAGGATGCTGATTTCAGTGATGGTAAGAGAAGATCTATGTTTGTGTGTAAGCTGTTAGGTAAGAGAGTGGGGTTGAATATTTTATGTTTGTCTTGACTTTGCAACCTGGCTCTTGGACTATTGTTCTCTTTGCTTCTCATTTGTGCAGTTTTCACTGTTTCTTGATGTTATCATTTTATTGTTATGCTTTCTTATGTTTATTGTTTTTAGAACAATTCTGTCTCTGGAAGGAAAGGAGATGTGTTATGTTCATCTCCAGCCCGTTAGCGGCTTTGCTCTGCTTGCCGGGCTCGTGGTGTCTTGGTTACTGGGCTCGTGGTGCATGATACACTTTTAGTGCCGTGTCTCGAGCCCAGTATTCCAGAGAACGGCAGTTAGAGTGAGGCGGTTTCCCCGGCTGTGGTGGTCGGCATTTTCCGTGCTGTCTGACTTCAATAAAGCTTCACAACTATCCTGGAAATTGTGTATTAATTCACAATAATTACACTATGACCTTTAAAGGGTAACAAGGCGGAAAAAAGATAATCTATATGCATTTACAATGGAAAAGCCAAAAAAAGTCAAAGAAAGGAGGGAAGTTTTTAGATAAAAAACAAAAGGTCAATGAATATGAAACAAATGACTGGCAGAACATTCAAGATCCTGGGACCAAGTATAGTAAAAGACCGCCATGTGGGAGGCAGGGGTGCTGAAAGAAGGGGCTGGGGTTATTGAGGCCTCAAATTAACCTTGCAGGAGTTCAGAAGACAAGGGTGCAATAAAGAGTCCTTTAAACTATGCTTTTATGGGGTGCATTTGGTGCGAGTACAAGACAGAGGTCAGAGGTCAGGCAAGGATGTTAGATAAATTGCTGCTTATTTGACATGGAGATTTGGGTTTACTTTTTCTTTCACCGATTGCAAAGTGAGGGAATTTTGTAAATGTGAGCCAAGTGCCAATCTTTCTGGGGTACAGAAAGTGTGACGGACAAAAATTAAATAGTTGTAAATAAACTTTAGAAATATTTCAAAATATATCAGCAGCAGGGAACGTACAGATGAGGCACATTGTTCATTTGTAATTCTGATGTTTGAGGGAAGCAAAGATTGTGATAGCATCAAAACAAACCACCAGACTATACTTGTGTGATACGCAAATACATTTTCCACAACATACCACTTATCCGCCACATAGGTTTAGCAGTAAAACTGCATTTCTGATGCAAATGCAGTGACAATTTCAATAAAAAAATGTATCCTCTGTGAATGTTAGTACTCTACCAACCATGCTTCAGTCTTAATTTTGGGACAATGTGCTCCAAAATGCACCACTGCACACACAACTCCCCCACTGTCCTCCTGCTGAACTGGCGCAGCTCATTTGCTACACTTGTTGGTTGAATAAAACATTGAGCTTATTTATAAGCCCCTTGTGCCGCAGGTGCATCACTTTTTGCGACGCTCCGGTGGCGCAGGAGCCTGCTCCATATTTACCAGTCAGCACTAAGCCACTTTTTTACCTTAATGATGCCTTGTAAATATCATTCCCTTTAACGCAGTTTTCTATGTTAAAGGAGCGTGCAATGGGTGTTGCTTGGGGCGTTCGCAGCAACATCCATGGCTTTTTGACACTGCCCCAGATTAACGAGAAATCATAACTGAGCCAGCGCCAAAAAAGTACACCTAACCAGGGGAGGCACAACGGGGAGAAATATCTTTATTTCTCCTCGTTCTTCCTTTTTAGGTCTCGCCTACGCAGCGCGCATGCGCTGCATAGGAGAGACCTTTAGCGATCGGCACAGCTTTGGGGGCAAAAACGTGCACGCGTTGCATTGCTTGCAATGGCAACACGTGCACGTCTGGCGATTCCCTTGCGGGAGCGTGCGGCGCCATATGGTGGCGCCATATGGTCGCAATCATCGCGCCTTGCTGCACGCTCCCGCAAGGGAATCGCGCAGGCCCCCTCCCCCTGCTGCCGCGCGCGCTTGTGCTGGTTCTTTCTTGCTCCTTCCCGATGATTCAGTTAAGCACGTTGCTATACTTCTACACTCTAGACACCTTTACTGCACTCTCCCGTCTGCAAATGTAAACGCCTCCCAAGCCCACCCCACTGGCAATTGGTATAGTAGATGGCATGGCCCATTGCAAAGGACCGGCCAACGCTGCCAGGAGCGCGAGCTGAGCGGTCTTTCCTCAGACAGACGGCTTTTGCACACCGGACTACAGCTGCACTGACAGCCTCGCCTCAGAGGCAGGACCCTGCCGCTTAGCTCTCTCTCCTTCAGACAAAGTAATTGTGCAGGCACATGGACACACCTTTAACCCTCTGCTCCATGGTGGGTTTTTCAGCTGACCAACTGTAACTGGAATTTACGCACAATTTATGTTCCCTCATCTCCATTCTTGCATTTTCAACATCAATCGTGTTCCTTTGGAAAGAAACAAGGCGATGTATGTATTACTTAATGCTATTTGGCTACAGATTTCGAACTGATAAACACAATGTAGACATCTTCAGGTTTTATTACAATTGATGGCACGTTCGTGAAACATATGTCATCTATCTGCTCGTGTAATAAGACAATGTTTTCATTTCAGCAATAGTACCTTTCCTATTTTATTAAACCATTCATTGTCAGAAAGGTTTACTCATCTAGCCAGGGGTGGGTGTTCTATTTATGATTACTTTTACGTCACTGTGTGCAAGAGCCGCAAACCGGCATCTGTGAAACCTTGCACGTGTTGAACCGCCGATCAGCCATGCACTGCTAGCACGTCATCAGGTAATTTGGAAACAAGGAGGGAAGCACGTGTCGTATATTACCAGATAACCAGTAAGTCTTTTGGGATACTATATTCTAGTCCCATTTTTCCTGCCGCGAATCACTGTAGTGCAGTACTGCATTTCAATTGCTTCAATTGAGCCGATCCAAGACTACATCTCCCTGAAAGCCCGCGTTTGATGAAAGCTCAGGACTGCAACACAGTATTCTTGGTGATAGGGACTTTTCAGGCACCCTAACTGGGACCAGATGAGCGTCTTCTCGGATTTCCATCACTACAAGGGGGCCGTGCGCCATGTGTGACACACTAGGTCAATACTGCATTTTTTGGTTTGATAAATATAGTAATCTAGGTCTTGATTCATTTCTAATATTTTAATTATAGACTCAAAAACACATGCATTTCCTGGTTCTGATGGCTAAATTAACAAGCATTGGCATAGCCAATAGGTCTCGCTTTTAGGACCTTATAAGTATTTAGTTATGCAGCACAATATCCTTGGTGCAACAACATCAACTGTTGCATGGCTAAGCACTTATAAGGTCCCAAAGGCGAGACCTATTGGCTATGCCAATGCTTGTTCTATGTGTGCTGTATTCTGCAGCACACATAGAAAGAGGAAAAAGCCTCTTGTGATAATCATCCCCGCAACGCAGGCGCCCTTGCACTATGGTGCAAAGGTGCCGGCATTGGCGCATGGTAGCCCATTGTGCGCCAGAGCAGGGGAAAAGGACAGGAATGCAACGTACCTGATAGATACTGGGCATTCCTGCTCTTTCCTTTTGCCGTAGAGCAGGGCAGCGCAGCAGGAAGTCCTGTGGAGCTGCCCTACGACAAAAAACTCATAAATGAGGCCCTGAGGGGGCGTGGCTTAGCGGCGAAGCATGTTGGCCGCAGCCTAGCGAAGCTCCGCACCAAACCCTTCCTTCCCGCATCTATCCGTACAAATATCCGGCACCTGAGGCGGGATCCGGCTGGCGGAGGCTCTGCTGGTCACGAAGAGCCCTGAGACGTGCCGCAATTGCCGAGGAACCTCCGGACGCGACCGAGGTGCATCGGCGGCCAATGCTGGGCCGGAGGCCGGGACCTCGAGTGGCGACGCTACCCAGGTAGGGGTGAGGGCCGGTGGGCGGCGTGGGCTTGGCGCGCCGCTGCCTTGTCCGGGTGCTCCCCCTCCTGGGCCCCCTTGAAACCGGGGATCCGGAGTACCGAAGCGATTGTGGAGGGGTGCTGCCCTCTGCCTTGGACCTGGGCCAACGGTCGACTGGGGCCGGTTGAAAGGGAGCCGGCCCCTCTGCACGCCCGGGTGACTGAGTAGTCCGTAACGCGGAGGGCTGGAAGTGGCCCTTGGTGATCCTTGGTCCGCGTTCGGTTGGGCGGCGGGCGCGGCGGGTCTAGCTGCCCGCGGAGCCCACAACAGGTTGGACGGCACTGGAGTGGGCCTGTCCAGGAGGAAACAAGCACCTAAAGACGGGACCGCCATTTTGATACAGAATAGCGCCGAAAACACGCGGAGCGATCCATACTGCTTCATTGTGAGGGGAGCAGAGGGTGAATAAAGACACCTCGGCGGTGCCGCATCTGGCCCAGAGATACCCGGGGAGGGGTTCCGGAGTGACTGACCGGCGCTGTGGCCGTGGGGAGCCCTGAGTTATGTCGACCTCCAGGGGGCCCAGAGCTACCCAAACCAACAAACTGGACAGATATACCTGCCCTAAGGGTTCTCTACCCGATCAGCAGCAGTCTAGAGATAAGCAAATCGGGGATCCAGAGGGGGGGGTTCCGGAGCCTACATTGAAAGACGTCATGGAGGCCATTGGTGGGATCCGAGCCTCCCTGGAGCAGAGAATGGACACTATATCCTCTGAGGTGATGCTTATCAGGGCGGACCTGGCTACAAACAGAGAAAAGGTCAAGCAACTCGAAATAACAGCCACAAGCCTAGTGGAAGACACCAACCAGCTGCAGATCGAAGTTAAGGAGCTGCGGGCGTTCCGCCAGTTCGTCGAAGGGAAGCTGGATGATTTTGACGGGCGCTCACGGCGTAACAACGTCCGTATTTTAGGCGTGCCGGAAAAAGCGGAAGGCCAAGCTACAGACCTATTCGTGGAGAACCTCATCACAACTCACCTCCAGCCGAAAGGTCTGTCAAATATCTTTGTGGTGGAGAGAGCCCACAGAGTGCCCGGGGGCCGCCCAAGGGTGGGGGCGCCCCCCCGCCCAATATTGGCCAGACTCCTTAATTATCGAGACAGTGATGTCATACTGCAGGCAGCCAGGGTGGCGCCTCCGCTTAGATGGGAAAACTCTGTGATCACCTTCTTCCCGGATTTCACCCAGGTGGTTCAGAAGCAGCGCAGATCGTTTTTGGCAGTCAAGAAGAGACTGAGGGATAGGGGCCTGAAGTACGCGATGTTATTCCCGGCGAGGCTCCGGGTGGAGGCCGGGGGAGGGTTCTATTCTTTGATGGTCCGGAGGAGGCTGCGGAGTGGCTGGATGACTGGAGAGACCCTGGGGAGCGGGACTCCCAAGGACACTAGCGGGCGAGAACTGTCCCACGGGCCAAGCTGTGTGACTGTGAATGCTGTCGTTCCCCTTCCGGGGACGGATAATCTGTTGTTCGCCCTCCCGCCACATACGGTGGAAGGGGGATAGAAACCAGTTTTAGAGCCTCGTCAACACTACTTCCGTCCTAATTTGGACTAAATTACACTCAGGGACAATTTTGTTGTAAGTGACAGGGGAGGGAGGGAGGTTTTCTTCTTTTAGTATAAGCTTTGGGGCGACAGGCACTCTGCATTAAGTGAGTAATGGGCAGTTCTGAGCCCAGAGTGCAGGGGAGCAGGGAGGGGGGAAGTTGGGAGGGGGTTCGGTTGGTTTTTTGTTTGTTTTGCAGCAACAGGGCACTGAAGATTCGTTACTATCGAGGATTGGTGATACGTGAATCTCTATGGCTACGCACTGGGAAAAAAGTTTTAAATTGATGAGTTGGAATGTTAATGGTCTAGGCGATAAGGTGAAGCGCTGTGTGGTGTTGCAATGTATTAGACGGCATGCCCCTGATGTAGTGCTGCTCCAGGAGACGCACCTAGTGGGGAATACATGTAGAGCCCTGGACCGGTGGGGATACAAGTTAGTGGTACATGCGGGTTTCACTAGGGGATCGCGAGGAGCGGGCATCCTGCTCAAGAAATCCTTCCCAATGACAGTACAGTCCTCCTGGGTGGACGAGAGGGGGAGATATGCGGGCATCACGGGACAGTGGGAGGGCTCCACGTTGACGCTTTTGTCGGTGTATGTGCCGCCGGGCCTTCAGGGGCAGACATTCGGAGACCTGGGCTCTATCCTCTTGGCAATGCCGCCGGGTTTTCTGGTGGTCGGGGGTGACCTAAACTCTGTAGTTTCTGGCACGTTGGACCGCTGGCCCCCACGTGAGCTCCGTCCCTCAAATAGCTGGCTCCCTGACTTTTTAGAAGCCTTAGGACTCGTAGATATATGGCGAGCACGTCACCCTGACACCACTCAATTCACCTTTCACTCTGGTGCCCATAATAGTCAGTCGCGGATCGACTACCTACTGGTCCCTCCAGATCAGCTAACACACATCACTGAGGTCAGGCATATGGCGAGGGTGTCTCGGACCACTCCCCCTCTGGGCTCAAGTGGTCGTTGGTCAGCACAGGGTGGGACGGGTTGCACCCATTAATCCCTGGCACCTCCGAAATCCGGTGGTACGTAAAGCACTGCTCGCTTCGATGGATCACTACTTCCAAGAAAATAAGGGCTCGGTGCAGTCCAGTCAGACACTGTGGGAAGCGTTCAAAACAGTGGTGAGGGGGCATGCACTTTCACAATTGCGGGGGCGCGGAAAGAAAAAGTGAGGGAGGAGGTTGAGCTGGAAGGCGAGATCTCTCATCTGGAAGAGGAAACAACGGGAGGGTCCAACCAGGACAGGCTTCATGTCCTTCAACTTAAGAGAGACAATTACAAAGCCTTGGTGACTGATAAAGCCAAAGTACTGGGGCGGGAGACGCAGGGTAGGATCTACGACCAGGGAGGCAAGGCGGGAAAGTTAATTGCCTGGCTGGACAAAAAAGAACTGGCTAGTAGACTGGTGCCGGAGCTCCGTGATGGAACCGGACAGTCGATTACTGAACCCCAAGCGATCGCAGACGCCTTCGCAGCCCATTACGAGGAGACATATACCTCGCAGGCACCGTACACACAACATGACTCCCAAGCCCTCCTCGCGGATATCGCTCTCCCAACATTGTCGGATACTGACAGAGACTACTTGGAGGGCGTCCTTACCGCGGACGAGACCGCCCAAGCGATTAGGAGTCTGAAGTCGGGGAAAGCGTCGGGGCCTAATGGGTTGCCGGTCGAATTGTACAAACTTCGGCCTGACATGATTGCCCCATACATGTGCGCGATGTTTGAGGAAAGCAGGGAGAAGGGGGAACTGCCACGAGACCAACGACTGGCGACCCTGGTGACGATACATAAGGAAGGCAAGTCTAGATTGGATTGTGCCTCCTATCGGCCAATCTCCTTATTGAACGCCGAACCAAAGATCTTAGCTAAACTCCTCGCTCTCAGGTTGGGCAAAGTGATCAGCGGACTGGTTCATCCGGACCAGTCTGGCTTTATGCCACAGCGCAACACTGCCCTTAACTTGCGCAGGGTGCATGGAGTGCTGGGGAGGGTTGACACTATTCAGGAGGCGGCAGTGATAGTGTCCTTGGATGCCTCAATGACGTTCGACACAATGGAGTGGCCGTACCTATTCGCAGTCCTGATGAAAATGGGGTTTGGTCCCCGGTTTATCCAATGGATACGGCTCTTGTACTCAAACCCCTTAGCACAAGTAGTGGTGAACAATAAGAAGTCGGGGGTCTTCGGCCTTGGTAGGGGGACTCGGCAGGGCTGTCCTCTCTCCCCGCTCCTGTTTGCCCTGGCGCTGGAGCCTTTGGCCTCCTGGATTCGGAGGAATCCGGTGCTGCGGGGACTTAGGTGGGCGGAGTCGTGGGAAGACCGCATTTCTCTGTACGCAGATGACATCCTCCTGTTTCTGGCCTCCCCAAAGGCGTCCCTTACAGTGGTCCTGGACATATTTGCGATCTTTGGCAGGTACTCCGGATACTCGATTAACTGGAGTAAATCCATCCTGTACGTCCTTCATGGACCTCCACCTGCTCTCCCCAGAGGGTGTCCGATACAGATCACCACCGCGGGATTCAAGTATCTAGGCATCTACATCACGACAGACCCCACTGGCAGGTACGCCCATGATCTCCTCCCGCCCCTGCAGCACTTCCAGAAAGACTCGGAGCGTTGGAAGGCGCTCCCACTCTCCATGTTAGGTAGGGCGTCCCTATTCAAAATGATGTCTTTGCCGCGCTTCCTCTATGTGTTACAGAATACGATGGACATTGTCCCCTCCAGCTATTTTAAAAAGATCGAGAGCTTGCTGAGAAGTATGTTGTGGAATGGCCGGCCGCGAATTGCACTCCCCAAATTATATCTTGCTTGGTACGATGGGGGCATTGGGCTGCCAGATCTTAAAAGGTATTATTGGGCGGCACACCTGGCTGCCATCAATCATGGGACGTACAGGAGGCCTGACGATCCTGGCTATGCGCTGGACAGATGGCTGCTGCCGGGGGGACCTATGCCAGGGCCTTGTACACACGAAAGGGGAAACTTCAATTAACAGGGCCAACTAGGCACTCGGTGCAGATTTGGCAGGCAGCCACAAAAAGTCTGGGATGGGAAGGCAAACTAACACTAGCCACCCCCTATGGGACTCAGACCTTCTTGGTAACCTATGGAAAACAAAGGGCTTTGACAGGTGGGACCTCATAGGCATCTCCAGGATCGGCGATCTATGGGTCAAAGGGGAGGTTAAGCCTTTCGCTACTCTACAGCAAGAACACGAGCTGGCGGGCTCAGAGTATTTTCGGTACCTGCAGGTCAGACACGCTCTGCAGACTTGTCTCCCCAAGGGTGATGATCCTCCTGAGTCTACCCCCCTGGAGGACAGGATTTTAGATGGGTACTTGTCCACAAAGGCTATTTCCCTCACATACAAAAAGTTGATTAATAACTCCGCTGACCCCTTACCCCTGCTGCGAGAAAAGTGGGGAGAAGACGGGCTGATGCTGGACGATGAGGATTGGGGGGAGGCGGTCGCTTCCCCACGAGAGGTCGCCATATCAGCTAGACTGCGTTTGGTTCAGCTTAAGATCCTGCACCGCGTTTATATGACCGGGCCTCAGTTACTGAAAATGGGTAGGGCGACAGATAGTAATTGCAGGAGGGGCTGTGGACGTGTGGGCACTCTCATGCACATACTCTGGGAGTGTCCGCTGATTCAGGGATACTGGAGCAAAATACATGAGGTCCTTAGTGGGATCCTCGAACTGGAGTTTCCCCTGGAGGCCAAGAGGTGTCTTCTGAATGTGTGGGAACCTACAGACCTCAACAACACTCGCATCACATGGGTTACCCTGGGGTTGATGGTTGCGAAGCGAAATATTGCTCAAAAGTGGGGGTCCGCAACACTACCGACCGTGTCAGCCTGGAAAAGGGACATGGATTGGTGCATGTTTCGTGAAAAGACAGTGTACGTGTCTAGGGGGTGTCCCCGGAAATGGCATCGCATCTGGGACGACTGGAATGGGTATAGGGGTGGTATTTGTTCTCCTCCGGTTGCCCAACTCCGGGAGGATCCCTCATCGCCATAATATTGTCGTCACTCTATGCATAGATTTTCATTTGACTTTGTTAAACATTCCTGAAACCTTCTGTACGATGTATACAATGGTGCCCTGCCATGTTGATGCTGCTCTTGTTTAATAAAAAGAATTAAAAAAAAAAAAAAAAAAAAATGAGGCCCTGACTTTTTTTTAGAACACTTATGACTTAAGTGATGTAACACTGATGGCACTACATCCAAACTAGATCGCGAGCCAGTCGGGAGAAAATGAATGACCCGGCCCAGCTGGACAAAGATCACAGATGGCTGTCAGGAAAGTAGTAGTTCAACAAGATACACTTGTTCAAGTAACTTTGTATATTTGAAAATAATGTAACAGAACAATGGTGCCGGATTCCAGAGGTACACAATAGGACTGCCGGGCTTCTTTACTTCCTTGGGCAATATGGAGGTGACCACCACGTTCACAGGGCTCCCAACCTGGCACGTTGGAAGTGAAGTGCAAAACACACAAGATGATGGACGGAATGCTGCACATTGGCAAACATTCACCCCCAGTCACAGATCTGGGTTTAATCCATCGTTATTTTGCTTCACCACGCCACCCCAGTTCAGACATAGCCATATGCAAATCAGTCTTGACCCTGTGCCTCATGGGAACAGTCCAGACCGAACTGCCAAGCCATGTCTTCCCTGGACCGGAATCAAGCATCCTAGGACCGGTTTCGTTGGAAGTGAAGGCCACGTCCACAGGGACTGCACCGGAGCAGCAGCAGTCTCCTACCCTGTGTCAAACTGTGACCCCTCCTGGGTCAGAGGGGGAGACTCTCCTGCTCTGCTTCAGTGGGTGCGACTGTCCTGCCAGTGACGCAATTGCATCTGTGAAATAATCATGTTATTGACCAGGCAAACACCTAGAAAATGGCTTCCTGGTTTGTGCCAAAAAGGAGGCTTCGAAACTCAGCTTTCACAAGATCTGGGTGGTTTATAAGGGGGTGGGGGGTTGTGCCCATGCCCTAAATGCAGACATATTGATGCAGATTTTGTCCATATGATCGGGTGCCTTCCCCGGGTATGTACATTCTGGATGAAGTGATTGACGCTCTAAATGCCTCACTGGGACGCTCCCTTCCCTGCTCCTTGGAGACCTGTATATTAGGGCTGTTTTCGAGACCACACAGATGAAAATTGGGCACTAGATTTGTTGACCTGGCCCTAGTGTTGGTCAAAGGTGAATAGCGATGGTCTGGAAATCGACTGACAGCCCGCGAGTGAGGACCCAGAAAGCAGATTTGACTCAATGGGTGAGAGGAGAGGGCACTGCTTTGGGAGGATGCTGGAGGGGTATGCCGACGCCGAATAGCAGGGCTGTGGACAGAAATTCTAGGGGCGTGGGAGCATTCAGAAAGAGAACTTGGTGAGAACACGAAAGACCAATCAGGTCTGACTGAGGGAGACGAGGAAGCCCCCCTGGGGATCCACCAGGAGATGATGTCACACATAAACTTAGAGGCACTTCCACCGGCACTGCTGTAGGTCTCTAGTTATTGGGTTGAGTTAAGGCCAGACCCTCCCCACCTCTTGAATTGTTGTAGGAGTTTAGTCCCCACTGGTGAGGTGCTTTGTCGGTGGCCCAGAGGCAGCTGCCGGTCTGCTTCCCACCCCTCCCCACTGGCCACATTTGAGAATGAGCTTTACCTGCAACAACAGTTGGGAACGATTGTTTGCCTGAGTTTGCAGCCCTGTTCCTTTTAATTTGCTTTCTCTCATTTCTTTTCTGTTGCATTATTGGACATTTATCAGACGTAAACACAAGGAGATGATAAACAGAGCGCTGAAACTTTTCAGACACTCACAGATCTGGGTTGAATCCATCATCGTTCTTTAGCTCACTTTGCCAACCCAGTTCACACCCACCCATATGCAAATCAGTCTGGACCCTGTGCCTCATGGGAACAGTCCAGCCCAAACTGCCAAGCCAGGTCTTCCCTTGACCGGAAACAAGCATCCTGGGACCAGTTTGGGGTAATACCCCTCATCAGCCAAGCTAGCTTGAATCCAGTGGCAAAGTGAGCAAGGGACCCACGTTTGGGCATACCCTGCCAACGTAGGGTGAAGAAAGCAAACACAGGGAGATGATGGACAGAGCGCTGAAACTTTTCACCTGCTCCCATGAGGAACAGGGTCAAGACTGATTTGGATATGACTGGGTCTGAACTGGGGTCGCGAAGTGAGCTAAAGAACGATGATGGATTAAACCCAGATCTGTGACTGGGGGTGAGTGTCTGAAAAGTTTCAGCGCTCCATCCATCATCTCCTTGTGTTTACTTTGTACGTCCCAAATTGGCAGGGTTTGCAGCCACAACAAAATGGAGTAGCATAACATTTCTAGCCCCCGGGGGGGGCTGGATGGTGGTAAATAACACCAGGGATTATACTTTCGTGCAAAGCAAAGTGGTGATGGAGTTCTATCAAAAATTTGGCTATACCACCACCCTAATACGGACAAACCAGTCTTTCTGCACCTGGGGGAGAAGAGAGGTGTTTGCCCCAATTTGCCCCTGTGTAGTAGAAACCACAATAGAAACTAGGGGCTGTATTACAGAAAGTGCCCCGGGGCGCAACGGGCATGTGCACCCGCTTTGTGCACCCCTGGGGCACTTTAGTATTACAGAAGGGGCCGCAGATGCAGCCCCTTCTGTAATACAGTAAGCGCTGGCACACGTGTAGTGTGATCTCAGGAGGGCATTCTCTCATTTGCACAGGGTTGTGGCCCCATGCAAATGAGGAAGTTTCTTTACCTCTGCGCCCGTACCGTATTTTGGATGCAGGCGCAAAGAAGCTGTCAGGAGGTGCACTAAAAGTGCACTACTACAAGGTGGTGCACTATCTGTGGACCCCCTGAGGCCAGCCCTCTTCAGGGATGAAAGGGAGTTCCATACAGGCCCCCCCAGACATCCCCTTGCATGCAGGTGCAATCACTCACTGCACCCGCCTGCAAAGGGATCTCTAATTCCTTTTGAAAGTGCAGGCAGGTGCCGCCTGCACTGTGAACACGGAGCACATTGAAGCAGCCGCTCCATATTTCACTTGAATGCGCTGCCCCCAGGGCAGCACAAGTGTGCGGCTGCCCTGAGGGCAGTGCATTCAACATAGTAGGGCACACTTTCCCTATTTGAGCACAGCACACCTTTTTGAATGTGCGCTGTGACGCAAACATGAAAAGTGCGCAGTTATCATAATATGGCCCCTGGAATTTCAACATGGTGCCAAAACAAGCAAAACGATTGGGGTTACCAAGCCTGGCATTGAGCTATGCCCCCACACCAAATGCGGAACTGGATTGTTTCACCCCCTAGAGGTGGATATGTGGTTTGCTCTGAGTGGGGAGGTTGCCCCTAATCTGCCTACCAGGGTGTAGAAAGCCCACCAGGAATTTTACATTTGGGCAAAAGAAAGTGGTGCGGGTGTCCCACCATGGCATTGGCCATGTCCCCACTAGATACCAGGGATTTCAATATGGTGCCAAAATCAACTAAAGGATGGGAACAACCTACCCTGGAATCAAACCATGCCCACAACCCAAAAGGGGCAAACCAGTCTTTCTTTCCCTCTCGGGGGACAGAGGGAAGGTTTGCCCCAATTTGCCCTGCAAATAGGAGGGGGGTTCAAAGGTCCATTAGATGCCAGGAATATTTTGTATAAAATAATGGGATGGGGTTTGGCCCATTCTGACATCAGGTGCCACCCCAAAAGCCTAAACTGTTTTTCTACTCCCCTGGGGACTAACGCATCCCCATCCCTATGGCAAGCAAGAGGATATGTTGATTCTTTTGGATGTTTTTGGTAAATATAGGCCAGCAGAGTGGGGCTAAATCCCAAAACTGTCCCACTTGCCCTGATGAATGGCTGCACTCTTCGGATTTGGGTTGACCACTATCTGGGGCAATCCATCAAACCTAGACATTTTTAAAAACTAGAAACCGAGAGAAGTCCAGTGAGGTGTGCCTTGGGTGGGGGAAACATTTTTAACATATAAAATGGGGAGAACACTGGGTGGTAGGAGTATTGTGGATCTCTGCAGATTCCAGAGGTGTATGTCACAGAAATGCAAGAAAAATTGTGATTTTAGGCAAAGCTTGAGGTTTGCCTGGCATTGTGGGTAAGAAAACATCATGTGATGCACGTGAAGTACACCACCCCGGACTCTCCGGTTTTCAGAAATGGCTGGGTTTTGCAGGTTTCCCTAGGTGGCGGTCAAGTTCGGGCTCAATTACTGCAGCTAGCCCTGTTGCCAAAGTCTCTACATTATGTTTTGTGTTTTTTTGTTGTTGTAGGCACTAGACCAACCCACACAATTTGGGTACCTTTTTTTCGGTAATGCTGTGTGGAAGAACCTTTGTGGATCCCCACAGATTCCGAATCATTCCTTCACAGACATGTGAGGAAAATGTGTGTTTTAAGCCAAAGTTTGAGGGTTTTCAAGGGCTTCCGGGTTAGAAAACCTTTTGAGATCAAAGCAAGTCACACCACCCTGGATGTCTATTTTTCAGAAATGTCCATGTTTGATAGGTTTCCAGGGGTCTCGGCTGAGCTGGGACCCAAAATCCACAGTTACCCACAATGCAATAAAAGGATCAGGTTTTAGTGAACAACTTTGATCTGTCCAGGTTGCATTATGGGTCATTTCCTATTGCAGGCGGGTCTGTTTTTATTGGGAGATATGGGGTAACGCTGGGGAGTAGTGAATTTGTGCGTCCCTGCAGATTCCACAACATTCCCTCACAGAAATGTGAGGAAATGAGTGTTTTTAACCAAAGTGAGACCCGTGCAAGTCACACCACCCTGGACTCTCCAGGGTGTCTAGTGTTCAGAAATGTCCAGGTTTGGTATGTTTCCCTGGGTGGCGGCCCAAAATCCGTAGCTACACATATTGTTTAAAAAAAAAAACACACACACAAAGCATCGATTTTGCTAGGTAAAATATGATATCTACAGGTCATATTTTGGGGAGTTTTTGTGTCGCAGGTACTAGGCCCAGCAATATAAGTGGGATACCAATTGTATTCGGAGATGTGGGAGAACACAGAATACCTTTTATTACAAATAGGATTTATCTACATATGTGACTTCCAAAAGTAAGCCAATGTGCAAGAACGAAGACATTTTGCAAAATGCCCTCTGAATCATGTGATCATATGGGTACCCTCAAATTTAGAGATGTACAAATAACCACTGTTTCTATACTTAGTATCCTGCATACATTTCAGAAATGCATAGGTTTCCTTCATACCCAATTTAAATTCTTTATATTTTACTATATGAAATGCTGTACAGTCGGTACAGAATGAAAAATCATTGTAAGGTGCAGCTCAGTTTTGGGATCCGGGTATCGCATGCTTTTTAAAGAACCTACAAACAATATATAGCGCCACAACTTGAAGGGTCTGTCTGACGTAACAGTACATTGCTTTTGTAAATCGTCCGTTGTGACAAGAAGTTCTAGATGAAAACGCAGTCATAAGTGGCTGACGTCGTAAGTGGCTGTTTCCTTCCTACTCATTTTCATTATTGTTTTAATTCAACAGTTAGTTTCATTCAACACAGATAGCGACTTGTCAATTCAGAATTTTGTCTACTTTTCAGTAATGTATAGATTTCCAGGATCACCCATGGGTTTCAGCCCTGTTTCCACCACAAACTGCAAGTTGGCTGAAACCACAAAAATTAGGAAACAATCGACTGCTTCTTAGAAATTTCAAAAACAGTGGTAAAAAGAAATGTTTTGTGACACAACTCTGCATGTTCCTGAAAGCTGGGAAGATGTTGATCTCAGTAGACCAAACGTATTGTAAATGCCATGTTTAGAAAAAAAGCATGCTTTCTTACAGAGCACTTTTTTTTCCCATTTTGCCCCACAAAAAACGAATATAGCTATATTGTGGTGATTTTCGCAGTTCTTCCAGGGGAAATCTACAAACCCTGGTTACCTTTAGAATCCCCAGGATGTTGAGAAAAAAGTAAACAAATTTGGCTTGGTTACATCTTGTGGAAAAAACGGTATAAAGGTTTAAACCCGAGCTACCCCCAACATCTAAAAAAGGGCTTAGCACCAAGGGGGAAAAGGCAGGAAGTTAAGCAGGTTCTACTTTAGATTTAGGGGAAGAGTGACAGGATGGGCATATTTTATGCTTGTAAAAGAGACACACACAAGAGAGACGCACAAATATTGTTTAATTGTCATGATATAAACTATTTAGCGGCCAATTTAATTTACTAACAAGAAGTGAAAAAGCTGCAATTGATAGGGATGAGCAGTGAACTATCTGATGACAATGAAAACATGAAACAGTTACACGTTTATGACCAGAATATATATATGTATGTGTATATATATATATATATATATATATATATATATATATATATATATTACCTACTGGCGGTCGCCAGTAGGTAGTTATAGTTAGGACCTAGTTTCCATAGGAAAAGCGTTTTTTGTTTTCCCAATAACTTTGGCGTCGGTTGACGAATCTTCGCGAAATTTTCAAAACTAGTGGCCCGCTCCGGTCAGCTACTGTCTTGAAAGTTTCGGGGTGATTCGCCAAGCGGGGCCGAGAAAAAAGGGGGGTCCCAAAACACGTTTTCCCCATGTTATTTTCCATAGGAAACTTTAGACACGGCTACAGCCCGAACTGCTGAACGGAATTACACCAAATTTGGCAAAAAGGTAGCCCTTGGTTCAGAAAGAGTCCTTTTTGTTAAATGGTGTAAATCCGTTCAGTAGTTCCTGAGAAATTCAAAAAATAAAAGGTGGATAATCAATTTTCCATAGGAAACTTTAGCCAAGGCTACAGCTTGAACTGCTGAACGGAATTACACCAAATTTGGCAAAAAGGTAGTGCTTGGTTCAGAAAGCAACCTTTTTTTTAAATGGTGTAAATCCGTTCAGTAGTTGCTGAGAAATTCAAAAAATAAAAGTTTCGATATCTAGGGACGCGGTTGATTTACGAACCCTCCCGACCATGAGCTTCACTATGATTGGCTGCCAACACTCCAAACCAGGAAGTGTTGGCAGCCATCTTGTGACTCGGTAGAACCGAGTCACAAGAAAACAGTAAAACTAAGTGAAAAATGAAGAAAAGGGGGCAGGGTAGAAACACCCTGACCCCCTAGGCCTGCTCAGGGGGTCCCACAAGGACCCCAAAGGCCAAAAAAAGCATTCAGCGGAATTCGCGTTGGGGCCGCGAATCCCGCCGAAATGTTTAAAAAATGAAGCGCGGACTCCCGCGCTTCATTTAAATGAGGCCCCGAGGGCATTGCCCAAAAAATAATAGCGGGGGCCAGCGCAGCCCCGGGGACCGCCACCTCCCCGGTGCTTATTACAATGTATGCGGGGGGCACTACGGCCCCCCGCAGCCCCAGGGACCGCCACCTCCCGGGGCTGTAAAAAAAATAAAAGCGTGGGGGGGTCCCAATCCCCCCCCCACGCTGCCCCGGGGACCGCCACCTCCCCGGGGCTCTATTTTTAAAAGATGTTGGGGGGGGCTCGGGGCCCCCCACACGCCCCGGGGACCACCACCTCCCCGGGGCACTCTATATTTAAATTCGGGGGTCCGTTACGGACCCCCAGGCCCCGGGGACCACCACCTACCCGGGGCTTTTAAAATGAAGGGAGGGGGGGTCGTGCGGGCCCCCCCCCGAGCCCTCGATGGACCTGGGGACCGCCACCCCCCAGGGCCGGCTCCTGCAGTGTCCCGAGGTGCCCACGCCCGGGACACTGCTGTTTGCAATGGCAGGACGGGAGCCGTGCGGCTCCCGCCCTGTCATTGCAAACTCTGCTTTGCTTCATTGAAGCGAGAGCAGGAAACCTGCTCTCGCTTCAATGAAGCAAAGCAGACTTAGCTTTCCACAAGGGAGCTGCATGTCAGCAGCTCCCCTTGTGGAAAGCAATGCCGGCTCCCGCAGGAGGCGGGGAGCCGGCGGGACCGTGGGGGCATTGGGGCTCCCCCCACGGTCCCCAACGGAGAGGCCAGGCCCCGGGGGATGGGGTCCCCGGGCCAGAAGTGGCCCGGGAGGGGGGCCACACGGCCCCCCTCCCCAATAAGTAAATTAAAAAAAAAAAAGCAAAGGCCGGCCCCGAGGGGATGGGGTCCCCGGGGCCATAATTGGCCTTAGGAGGGGGGCCACGCGGCCTCCTTCCCAATTTTTTTTTTTAAGAAAAAGGGGTCAGGCCGTAGGGGATGGGGTCCCCAGGGCCCCAAAAATGAGAAAAGAAGGGGGGCCACACAGCCCCCCTTCTGAAAAAAGAAAAAAAAGCCGGCATCGCGCCGAGGCCCCGCCCCCTCCCTGCAGCACTCTGCAAACGCGCCCCCTGGAATTAATCCCCCAATTTACAACGCGCCAGGGGCCGCGTTTGCACAGTGGTGCAGGGAGGGGGCGGGGCCTAACAAAACAAGTGTGCAAATGTGCCCCCTGGCGCATTGTAAATTGGGGGATTAAGTCGCGTTCAATCCTGAGGGTCTCTAAGGGCCAACTAGCCCACCAGGTACCTCCAGTAAGTGCCACAGAGCTGCGTTGCAGAGAGGTGGTCCGAGGCCACGCCCCTTTTTACACCACTCTGCAACGCAGCTCTGTGGCGCTTACTGGAGGTACCTGGTGGGCTAGTTTGCCCCCAGGGACCCTCAGGATTCAAGGGGACTTAATAGGAACGTTATAGATAAAAATTAGCATTTAAATATCCTTTGAAATTCACTGAAAAAAACCATAGGTTTCAGGCACGTTATAGTTAGAAATTAGCATTTAAAACCTCAGTGATGTCACTGACCATGTCATGAATGATGTAATATGTGACGTCATCAGCAGTGCATTGCGGGGGCGCGAGTTATAGTTAGCTGAACTAACTATAACGGTGGAATTTCTCTGGTTTTGTACGAGTGAAATCTCCAACTAACTATAACGTCCCTGAAACCTATGGTTTTTCAGTGAATATATATATATATGTCTGTGTATATATAGCCATTGAACACAAATTAGGTTAAAGTAACATAGCAAACAGGAGATGATGGACGAAGTGCTGAAACTTTTCAGACACTCACCCCCAGTGACAGATCTGGGTTGAATCCATCATCGTTCTTTAGCTTACTACGTCACCCCAGTTTGGACAATGCAAATCAGTCTTGACCCTGTGCCTCATGGGAACAGTCCAGCATATAGCTGGGTCTGAACTGGGGTGGCGAAGTGAGCTAAAGAACGATGATGGATTCAACCCAGATCTGTGACTGGGGGGTGAGTGTCTGAAAAGTTTCAGCGCTCGGTCCATCATCTCCTTGTGTTTGCTTTGTTCGCCCTAAGTTGGCAGGGTATGCCCAGATGAGGGTCCCTTGCTCACTTTGCCACTGGATTCAAACTAGCCTGGCTGATGAGGGGTGTTACCCCGAAACCCGACCTAGGATGCCTGTTTCCGGCCCAGGGAAGACTTGGCTTGGCAGTTCGGGCTGGACTGTTCCCATGAGGCACAGGGTAAAGACTGATTTGCATATAGCTGGGTCTGAACTGGGGTGGCGAAGTGAGCTAAAGAACGATGATGGATTCAACCCAGATCTGTGATTGGGGATGAGTGTCTGAAAAGTTTTAGCGCTCTGTCCATCATCTCCTTGTGTTTGCTTTGTTCGTTAAAGTAACATAGTTAGTGAACACTTCAGTGACAATATAATGTTTTAAACTAAAAAAAAAACAGATATTCACTAGTTATTGTTATCTCTAGTAGCTATAAAGCACGCCCCTGCCATGCACAGTGATGTCATAAATGATGTAATTTCAGTCATTGCAGTGATGTAATCAGTGATGTCATAGATCATGCCATGAATGATGTAATATGTGGGGTAATTAGCAGTGCATGGCTAGGGCGCCAGTTATATTTACCTTAGAGCATGAGTTATAGTCACTGGAGGTAACTATAACTGGTGAATGTCAGTGTTTTTTTTAGTTTAAAACATTACATTGTCACCGACATATTCACTATTTAACCTTTGTTGTTTTCAGTGAATTTCTAAGGTTTTTTTAAATGTAAAGTAAGATATAATTACACAAGCCCAGTATAACATCACTTTCACCTTTGTTTTTTTCAATGACTTCCTAGGGTTTAACATAAAGTAATATTTTATTACCATACGTAAAGCAAACTGCAAGCAGTGCATGGCTGCCTGCGGCCAGGCCCCGCATCCAATCCCCGCAGGCAGCCAATCCCTGTCCTGCATGGCTGCAAGGGGTGGCTGCCAGCTCGCAGGCAGCCAACACCACGCCGCACACAGCCTTTGCTTGTGCGCTGCATGGGGTTGGCCGCAGGACCTGGGCTGCGACCAGGTTCTGCTTCCAACCCCTCACGAGCAGCCAACCCCACGCCATACTTGGCCTTCTGGCATGTACAGCATGCGGTTGGTCTCACAGGTCTTGACTGCACTCAGGCAGATTTACTGACTGTCAAATTGTCACAACATCAAAATATAGAAAGTAGCCTATTGGCTATTGGTTTAGCAAGAGGAGCGCATATCATATGTATAAAGAAGATCTATCATCGTCCACCGAAAATATTTTTAATGAAATGTATATTCAGTAATTCACACAACGCAATGTTTAATAACTGTGATTATTACAAAAATGTTTAATAACGTTATAAATAAAATAAAAAAAACATGTATGCGGGTCTTTCTCTTAACATTGTTTTTATGATTGCATTTTGTGGAGTGAAAAATGCTAAAAGAAAGACTCAGACGTGTTTTTCTTTTTAAAATATAGCGAACATGTCTCAGAGTCTCTCTTTTAACATTTCTCAGCCCACAACATGCAATCATAAAAACAACCACAAAACATCCTTGCACTCCAGCTGAACAGCATAGAGCTCCAGCTCAGAGTGCTTTAAAAAATGACGGCAAGTTCTCCTGGGATCATGGATTTCATGACTCTGGACACTTACACGTTTTAAAAAAAAGATTTTATGTTGTGATGCTGCAGCACTCCCTGCAGCCCCCCTCACAACATGACAAAAATGCTTGGTGGTGCCCTTGCCTCTTCTAGGGGTACCACAAGCATGAAAATATGGTCTGCTAAAATGCCATAGGGCACTGAAGAGACAATCCTTCCTAGGAGCAGTGGCGGATCTTGCCACTCCTTTATTAAAATTTATACTGGGTGTCCCAGTGCACACCCAGATCTTTTTTTTTTTTTAATGAGAACTGGGGGCGCAGCCCCAGGGCCCTGCTGTCTGCCCAGCTCTCCCAGCAGCAGGGCCCTTCTGCACCCATCACATACTTTACAGGCCACAGGGACCCCATCCCCCGGAACATCACTTTCTTTTTAAGGGGAGGGGACACACAACCCCCTTCACCGTGCCTTTAGTGTCCCGGGGACCCTATCCCCAGGGGCCTTAGATGAGTGCCTGGTGCCCACTGAGGGCACTCACAAGACACTACATAGGGAGGTTGCGGGGGCCCAGGGCCCCTGGTGGCTCCCATCCTGGGTGCAGCGGGAGCCAACATTGCTCCTGCCTGGCAGGGGACCCCCAGGAAGGGGGGGGCCACACGCTCCCATTCCCTTATTTATAAGAGCAGCCCCAAGGGATGAGGTCCCTAGGGCCTTATGAGGCTCGGGGAGGGGGGGGGGGTCACATGCCCACCCGATGTTTTACACTGCGAGCCCCGTGAATTGGTCCCAGGGGTCAAAATCAGCCCAGGAAGGGTGTGCCCCACGCACGCCCCATCCCAAATAAACATATGCATTGACCCTCGGGACCCAGCCCACCCCGGGGTGGGGGGGCATAATATAAAAAAAATGGCAGCTGCCTTTTTTTTCCCTGCGATCCTGATCGCAGCAAAAATATTTTTTAATTTTGGCCCTAGGAGGGGGATCCCTTGAGACCCCACACACCCCCAAGAGCTAGGGTGGCATGGTAGCCCTCCCCTGCCCCCTTATATGGTTTTGTTTTTTTAAACTATTTTCATAACAGGGGACTGAGTCTCCGTAGTCCTGTAATGGCCGCTGTAACATTTTTAGCATGTTGTGGCCTGCCAACCAGAGCACTCACTCCCGTGGGAGCGAGATTGCCCAAAGGAGGGGAAAAAAGTCCCCTCTGCCAATCAGAATGCTCCAATTTGTTTTTTTTCTAAGTTGAACTCACAGGACTCTTGCAAGAGTCCCTTGAACCCATCAATCCAGATATACAAATACAGTTGAACCTTAACTTCTCAAAATCTACAGAACAGGTTTACACCAGATCACAAAAAGCATGCTTTATGGACCAAGATCTGGCTTTCTGTCAAATTTGGTATAATTCCATTCAGCAGTTTTTGCAGTATTGCATTCAGAAAAAGTCTATCAAAAATACATGGGGAAATTTGGTTTTGGGAACCCCATTTTTCTCAGCTCCCGCTTGACCGATCACCCTGAAACGTTTTAGGAAAGTTTCATGAAGAATCGTCAAACAGCACAAAAGTTATTAGCAAACCGAAACACGCTCTTCCAATGGAAACACAATCCTAAATATAACTATCAATCAATCAATATGGGTTTGTAAAGCGTGGTTTCTCACCCGTGACAGTCTCAAGCCACTGGGGAGGGGCGCAGCAGATCAGACTAAGTGCATCCGAACACCCAGGTCTTGACGTCCTGCCTGAATTCTGTCAGCGAGGGTGATTTCCTGAGGTGGATGGGCAGGGTGTTCCATGTCTTGGAGGCGAGGTAGGAGAAGGAAATTCCTCTGGTTATGGTCTTGCAGATTCGTGGGACGGTAGCCAGGGAAAGATGGGCGGAGTGGAGGTGTCCGTTGAGTACGTGGAATGTGAGGCAGTGATTCTGTTATGTGGGTCCGGCGTTGTGAAGGGCCTTGTATGCGTGGGTGAGGAGTTTGAAGGTTATTCTTCTGTTGAGTGGGAGCCAGTGGAGGTCACAGAGGTGTTGAGTGATGTGGCTGCAACAGGGGACAGTCGAGGTAGCTGTGCGCTCTACAAATGTCTTTATTATTATTGAGGAGTAGTCTTGCTGCGGCATTCTGGAGTCTTCGGAGGAGTTTCTGGGTGTCGCCGGCAGAGTGCATTGCAGTAGTCGAGTGTGCTGCTGATGAGGGCGTGGGCGACTGTCTTCCTGGATTCGGTGTGGATCCATCTGAAGGTCTTTCGAAGCAGGCGGAGTGTGTTGAAGCAGGCCGAGGAGATGGTGTTTATCTGGCGGTCCATTGTGAGCAAAGAGTCCAGTACGATGCCGAGGTTTTGTGAATGGTTCGTGGGGGTAGGAGGACTTCCTAGAGCAGAGGGCCACCAGGAGTCGTTCCAAGCGGAGGGGGAGGTTCCCAAGATGAGGACTTCTGTCTTATCCGAGTTGAGCTTAAGGCAGATGTCCTACATCCAGGTGACAACAGCTTTCATTCCTTTGTGGAAGTTGTTCCTGGCGACAGTGGGTTCTTTGGTGAGGGAGAGGATCAGCTGGGTGTTGGCGTGGGAGACTATGTTGAACCTGTTGTTCTTGACGATGTCTGTGAGGGGGCCATGTAGACGTTGCAGAGGGTGGGGCTGAGAGACGAGCCCTAGGGTTCTCCGCAGCTGATCTCTGTCAGTTTCGAGATGTACGGTGAGAGTCTAATCCGTTGTGTTCTGCCTGTGAGGAAGGAGCAGATCCAGTTGAGGGCTTTGTCTTGTATAGCAGCGTTGTGGAGTCTTGTGGCTAGGGTGTGGTGGGAGACTGTGTCGAAGGCCGCCGAGAGGTCCAGTAGGACGAGGGCCGTGGTTACGCCCTGGTCAAGGAGGGAGCACATGTCGGTGGAGAGGAGGGTGGTCTTGGTGCTATGATTGCTTTGGAAT
Source organism: Calotriton arnoldi (assembly GCA_963921515.1). Lineage (NCBI taxonomy): Eukaryota > Metazoa > Chordata > Amphibia > Caudata > Salamandridae > Calotriton > Calotriton arnoldi. Next base: position 386,054 of record CAWUFW010004392.1, on the reverse strand, counting down.
CCGGATTGGGACATGTCCAGGGCGTGGTTGGTTTCGATAAAGTTGGCGAGCTGGGCGTTGATGGCTTTTTTGACGACTTTGGCTGGGAAGGGGAGCATGGAGATGTGCCTGAAGTTCTTGAGGGCCGTCGGGTCCACAGAGGGTTTCTTCAGGAGGGGATTTAGCTCGGCGTGTTTCCAGTCCTCGGGGAAGGTGGCGGTCTTGAGGGAGCAGTTGATGGTTTGGCATAGCTCGGGTGCGATGGTGGATCTGTGGAAGATGCGGTGCGGGCAGGGGTTCGAAGGTGCTCTGGAGTGGATGCTTTTCATGGTCTTTATGGTGTCGTCCGTGGTGACTGGGGACCAGCTGTGCAGTTAGTCGGAGGGGTCGGCGTCGGTTGTGGTGGTTGCTGGTACGGTGGGGTGGTCTTGGGTGTTGAAGTTGTTGTAGATAGTCTTGATCTTGTGGTAGAAGAAAGTGCAGATTCTGTTGCAGAGGTCTTGGGAGGGTGGGATGTCTGTGGACTCGCTGTTGGGTTTGGCAAACCCCTTGATGATGCTGAAGTTCTTTGCTATTGTGTGCGTTGTTGGCTATTCTGTCTTGGAGGGCCTTCTTCCTTGTGGTTTTGATGAGGTGGTGGTGTGCGGTGGTGGCTGCTTTGAAGGCGGCATGGGCTTTTGGCATTTTGTTGTTCCTCCATGTCTTCTCGAGCCTACAGGTGCATCTGGATTCTTGAAGCGCAGGGGTCAACCAGCTTGCATTCTTGACGTGTTGTTTGCCAGTGACTTTCTTGAGGGGGGCAAGGGTGTCGGCACAGTTTGCGATCCATTGGTGGAGGTTGCGTGCTGTGGTGTTGACGTCTGAGGATGTCGGTGGTGCTGTGTGATTGAGGAAGGTGGTGAGTTGATCTTCTGTGACTCTGTTCCATCTTCTGCGGGGTAATCGGTGGTCGTGCTGGTGTGCAGTGGGTTTGTTGAAAGAGAAGTGGATGCAGTGGTGGTCGGTCTAGAGGAGTTTGGTGGTGTGGCTGTAGAAGATGCTGTTTCCGGCGACGACCGGGTCAAGTGCGTGTCCTGCTGTGTGTGTGGGAGAGGTGACTAGCTGTTTAAGTTCTACATTGGCGATGTTCTCAAGGAGGGAGGAGGTGTTGGGATCGTTTTAGTTGTCCAGATGGAAGTAGAGGTCTCAGAGTAGGATGTAGTCGGTGGGTGCGATGAGATCGACGATGGTGTTGGTGAAAGAGGCGCGGGGACCAGGCGGTCTGTAGACGAGGGTGCCGCGGAGGGTGGTTTTCGGGTTGGTCTGGATCTGGAAGTGGAGGTGTTCCACATGGGTCGTTGTTTCGTCTGAGTGGGTGGTCAGGCGGTGGGAGCTTTTGCGGATGATTGCGAAGCCTCCTCCTGGCCGGATAGGACGGTGCTTGCTGATGATCTTGTAGCCATCAGGGATGGCAGTGGCGAGGTCTGGCACTCACCTGGAGTTTGTCCAGGTTTCCGTCAGGAAGGCGATGTCAGGCAAGGCGGCGTCGAGGAGGTCCCAGATCTCTGTGGCATGTTTGTGGAGGGATCGTACATTGAGGAGTATGCACTTGAGAGGCTTGGGTGCGGTGAGGGTCGGTAGGTTGGGTGAGGGACCAGGGGTACGGAGGTGGGTGAAGGTGAGGCGGCAGTGAAGGCAGGAGAGCGGCCGTGGGTATTAGTCGGTATTGAGACGTGACAGTTGTTGTTGGGTCCAGGGTTGAGATTGTGGAGGATGCTGGCGTCCTAGCGGTGGCGGGTCCGAGGGCCAGGGTCCCTGGCGCTGGACGCGGTTGGGTCGGGGGCTGGCTTGCCTTTGGCGAGGCCACCGCCAGCTACACACTGGCAACCGCCACTGCTTTTTAAAAAATGTATATATATATATGTATATATATATACACACACACACACACATACATATACACACATGAATTTGTAAAGTAAGGGACCTGATTTAGATTTCGGCGGATGGATTACTTTGTCACAACGGTGATGGATACACCGTACGCCGAAATATGAATCCCATTATAACCAATGGGATTCATATTTAGGCAGACAGGATATTCTTCACCGTTGTGGCAGAGTAACTCATCTGCCAAAATCTAAATCAGGCCCAAAGTCTCCATGACATGGTACACCCACCCCCTATACCACACCATATCTGAAGTTGGGCTGTTTACCATAGCAGGTGACAAGAAATTGGGATTTACTCCCACTCTGCCGGCCTTTATATCAAAACTATGCCCCAAATCATTCAAATTTCGTCTCGTTTGCATGGTGATGCTTTATGCCCCAGGCGAGCAGAAAGACTGTTGGGGCTATACGGGTGGGGAATAGGCCAAAGACTGGTTGGGCCACCCAGACTTCATATTTTTTCCTACAGCGAGGGGGAGCCCAAAACATTTTTTCATGTCAATTCTCATAGGACATTTTGGGAAGTGATTCAGAAAAAAACAGCTGAACAGAAATAGACCACATTTTATAGAAAGTTGAAACTTTACTCAGAAAGTGTGCTTTTCATGATTTGGTTAAATCTGTGCAGCCATTTGAAAATTTTACATTTAAGGAGTTACTCGGGGTGGTCAAGAAGGGGGTTAAATAAATGTGCCTGGTTGGACGGTGGGTCCTGCGGGACTCCTGTGGTACCGTAAATTTAAAAAACAATAGAGCAATAGGATTGGCTCGGGGGTCCTTTTCACTGCATCAGCTATTTTGCTCCAAGGGACCAAGCAAGAGTGGTAGTTTGGCTATCCGGAAGGACTTAGGCGGTCTAGTTTCATTTGTTTGTTGTTAAATAAGTACACTGGCAATACAGCAAAACCATAAAAAGTCAAACTCTGGATGCAAGGAAGTGTTTCCCTCGCATCAAGACTTTGATTTTTGGAAAAAAAATGCTTTGTGTTCCACCAGAAGCATGTTTTCTTGTGGGCCTATCGACAAGTTGCTGATAGCTGCACTGTTATGGTAGTAGGAATGCGGTGGCAGTAAAGAGGCTAAACTTGCTTTAAAGGCCCTATGCCTATTACACACATTTTCTAAAATTAAGTGTAGTCATGTTTACAAACAATCAGACCCGTCTTGTACATAACATGAATTATCCTACAAAAGCCCTGACGCACAACATAACAGAGGTTCATCCTTCTTGGTCCATGGAGCCAACTTATGGAATTCACTTCTGGCAAAGACATATGCCATTGAGAAAAACTTAAAATTCAGGAGCATAATGAATTCATGGCTTTTTATTTACCCGAATACACCAGAAAGTACTAACCAACCTCTCAAACAATCCAGGATGACACAAGATGGCAAGGTACACTTGAAGAATTAATGATGCTGTAGTTCAAATCACAAATAATAACCTATAACTAAATAAGAATTATTGTACCATCATTGCATAATATACATCAGTAGGACTATTGCTTCAGGTATCATGCTTTCGCAATTGCTACAGTCATTTATGCTTTGAAAGAATCACATTTCTACACATTGCTCTTTGAAAGGTGAGCTTCAGCCATAACTCAAGAGATCTGCAGAACTTTACATTATATTGCTCTTATATAATTTAGTGTGGGGTTAAGAAATATTGTGTAAATCAATGATGCAGCCTGATCGAGGAGCCAAAACGTGTCGACTAGAAAAATGAAGCCTGGACTATTTTTATTTTGAGTTGGTTTTTTTACTAGACAGAATATATTGAAATTTATATTGTGCATCTTATGTACTTGCATTGGCTGAGCAAACAGTAAGGAATTACAGGTAATTACACAAGATATTTTACCCACCTTTTCACAATCTTTCCAAAATCATAATCCTGGACATGGCCATGGTGAGACTCTGCTTTTGTGTTATCACTGCAGTGCTGTTACTAGTAAAGCACATTTGTCTTACTGCTTTTAACCTAGGGGAGTTCTAGTAAATATGTATGACGATGCATACATCAAAAGAATACTACCACCCACTCTCAGAGAGGCCATGATAGTAGCGCTACTAAAACCCAACAAAGCGCAAGATAGATGTGACTCTTATCGTCCGCTATCGCTCATTAACACCGATGCTAAAATTCTGGCAAAAATAATAGCTACAAGACCTCAACCATTAATGCAGAACATTATATTACCGGACCAGTCAGGGTTCATACCAGCACGATCCACATCACATAATATAAGAACTATATTTGCACTTCTGCACCAATTAAACCCAGAATTAGAGGCGGCAGCTGTATTACTTGATGTGGAAAAAGCCTTTGATTCAGTAGAATGGATCTATCTATTTACAGTACTCCAGAGAATGGACATGCCCGAAACGCTAATACGATGGATAAAACTGCTTTACACTAAACCGGTAGCACACGTCACGGTAAATGGGCAGGTATCGGAACCAATACAGATTCAGCGAGGAACGCGACAGGGATGCCCACTCTCCCCACTGCTATTTACAAAGGCACTTGAGCCCCTAGCATGCAAGATATGACAGAAATATGCAGACACAGCGCTAAAATTCTACCTACGCCCAATAGGAATATCGCTATACGCGGATAACATGGTGATCTATGTCAGAAACCCCCAAGACAATTTATCGCTACTATTGAGAGAATATATTAAATTTGGGAGACAATCCGGGCTTAGCATAAACTGGAGCAAATCCACAGTGATCCCTTTAACAGAAATTACCAAGCCATGTCCACTAGAATTCCCGCTAACATGGCATATAGATCCGATCAAATATCTAGGTATATGGATCTATAGAGACCCGGCGGAAGTAATCATAACAAACTATGGGACAGCAACAGAACAGTTAGACAAACAAATCAAGAAATGGATTAATCTCCCCTTGTCTTTAGCAGATAGACTATCCATCGTAAAGATGGCCATACCACCTACATTTTAATATCTGTTTAATAATATTCGTATAACACTCCCAAATCATATCTTTAAAACGTTAAAGACACACATAGTCAGGCTGATATGGGCAGGGAAACAACCAAGAATTGACTGGAAGACACTAACACTGCCCTACGAGCAAGGGGGATTTGCAGCACCGGACCCATCACTCTATTACCTATGCGCTCAAGCACAATATGCACACTACTGGTACCACCCAGTGAGATATTTGCCGCACCTAGCTGTGGAGGCAGGAGATGTGCACCCCATCCCACTGAGTAATATGTTGCCCCACGACCGTGCCGAAATAAGCTGGAAATAAATAAATATAATACAGGCAACAACCAAGGCATGGCATCAAATGGGGAGCATGGCGCGCAAATTACCATTATACGCACCCGCATTACCCTTAGCAAATCACCCAGAGATATCAGTATTGCAAGGTAAAGGGAACAAGACAATGTTACGCCAGATGGGGATAAGAACAATGGGAGACCCGTATATAGATGGCAGATTTATAGAAGCGACCGATCTTAACTATATAAGTAATCAAACACTAATATTCCAATTTACATATCATAGATTGAGGGCAGCACTTAAAGTATTGTACCCAACTTTTCCAATCGAGCCACCTGCGCTAACGCCACTACAAATGATGATCAGTAGCACCACAAATGCGCATATGGTCGCCAAGTTATATAGAGCAATGCAGGTGGAAATGGCACAACACACCACCAAAGCACAAGAGCGCTGGAACCATGCACTAGAGGCTCCCCTTACTAAAGACGAATGGCAATTCTGTAAATTAACGAAAATGCTGACCCCAAATGGGAATCTGCGCATTACACTATAAATACCTACACCAGATATACCACATGCCTGTGAAATTATGTAAATATGGCCAGCACAAAGAAGCGAATTGTCACAGATGTGGTGCACCAGATGCAGACTTCATGCACTTAGCATGGAAATGTAAGAGGGTCAGGGACTATTGGGAACAAGTTATGATGACGTTACGAAATAGTACAAACTATGACCTGGAATGTTCAGTAAAAATATGTTTACTATAATTATTAAATCAGATACCACCTGCAAAGCAGAAATTAGTGGCAATAGCATTGCTGTTAGCAAAGAGGAGGGTATCAATACACTGGGACAGAAAATAAGCCCTATCTGCCGGAAATGGATAAAGGACATGGTATATTGTAGGGACACACTAATGACATATGAGGAGGAATTGCCTAAAACATCGCGACCAAAAGACTTCTGGAAACTGCTTGCAACATATCTGTTGGAAAACCCAAACATTCTGAACCCAGATACTACACAACCAAGAAAGGACAGAGACGGAAATGACTGTGTGGACGCATAACATGGAATAAGGGAAAAGAATTGCAAAATTTATGATTTATAATATAATTATGAAATGAGAAAGAATTGTAAGATTCATGGTTTGTGCTGTAATTGAGAAATATGGTAAAGAATTGTTATATTATTATAAGTTATCAATGAAAAATCAATAAAAATGTTAAAAAGAAAACCTAGGGGAGTTACTCCCTGTGTCGCCTAACCGTAAAGCCACAAGGCTCCCTGTCTAAGAAGACGGAAAAAAGACTGCTTTAAGAGAAGCTGGTAAAACCTAAGCCTGATGTACTTACATTTTGATACAATTTATCAAACATAATTTTAGGTTTCTTTGGTGGAGCACAGCAAACCTGGGTTGTTCAGGCAATGGTAGGAATAAAAGTAACAATAGTGACCATGTAAATGGAGATGCATCCTACAGCTCCTCCCCGCCCCCTCCAAAAAAGAGATTTATTCTACAAAAACTCACATTTGCTGTTCTCCACCGAGTGGAAATCACATTGTGTGTTCATGGTTAAAGCGAGTCTTCTTATACAAAGAAAGTGATGTGAAACAAAGCTAACACGTGCATTACTGTGTACCAATTGCAGGCTTGAAAAAGGCCGGAGCACACCATTGGGGGTGGGAGGGGCGAAACGTGCCGACTGTACACTATGAGATACCCAACGAGAATAAAGAAGCATTACTTATTTCTTTGTTGTATTTGTGCTTTCTTTGCAATCTGATTAATTATACGTTAAATCTTGAATAATTCCACATAAATGTGTACTTACAAATACTGGCATTTCAAAACCTCTTCCAACAAGATTTAGGACTAGCATATTTTTATATAGGGGTACACCTAAACGCTGTAGTTATTTACCTGCATAACAGAAAACACCAGTCCATCTTCACAATTCTTATTGTTAAAGACCATGGAAGGTTTCTAAACGATTAATCCCACATCAAACACCAGCAATCCCTTCATGGGACCTTTACATTTTCCTCTCCTGCATCTAAAACACTACACTCTTTTTCTTTGAAGTTAATTTTCTGGTCACTGGCCCACTGCATTGCCATCCTTTCTCTTGTAGGGTGTGTGAAATGCAAGCCTTAACAATCGAGGAGTCATTGAGCAAAGAGCACAAAGCTCAGGTTGTCCTCAGAACACACTCTGGTTTTCTACCAAAAGTCAACTTCCCTTTCCTTATCAATTGAACGGTTGATTTACGGGCTTACATTACCTTACACAGTATGTTTCTAAATGGGCTTTACACACTTTTGATGTTAAAAGAGTCCTCATGTACTACAGTGACCGCATCAAATCCTTTAGAAAAACCAAGTAGCTCTTTGTAGCATTTGACCAGCTTCACCTTGGAAAACCAGTTTCTAAAGCTGACCATGCCAGGTGGATCCTCAAATGCTTCCAACCGTCCAGTGCCCAAGCCAAACGTACACTACTCTCTGTGCCTGTGTTGGACCTGGCCCTCTCTGCAGGGTGACCCCCAAGACCTTTTGCCTTTACACTCCACTTTTTGCTGAATTTGTTATTGTTGGCTCTAGGACTCTGTGCACTTTACCACTGCTAACCAGTGCTAGAGTGCTCTCCCCTTAAAACATTGTAACATTAGCCGGGTCTGGTGGCTCAGTGGACTAATGCGTCTACTGCAGGGGACTGTGTTCGACCTCATGGTCACAGGTTCAAATCCCGGCGGGTCCACTCAGCCTTTCATCCATCTGAGGTCGATAAAATGAGTACCATTGAGTTGGGTAACAACAAACATCTGTTATTCAGCGCCAAGATACCCGTAGTGGTGAACGTGCGCTTTACAAATACACGTTATGTTATTAGCTTATACCCAATTGGCAGAATTAATTTTCTTATAAGTCCCTAGTAAAGTGGTACTACATGTACCCTGGGCCTGTAAATTAAATGCTATCAGTGGGCCTGCAGCACGGATTGTGCCACACACTTAAGTAGCCCTTTAAACAGGTCTCAGGTCAGCCATTGCAGTCTGTGTTTGCAGTTTTAAACTGCCATGTCGACCTGGCAAAATTAACCTTTTGCCAGGCCCAAATCTTCTCTTTTTATACATACAAGTCACCCCAAGGGTAGGCCCTAGACAGCCCAGAGTGGAGTGTATTCTAAAGGTAGGGCATGTACTATTTAGTTTTACATGTTCTGGTAGTGAAAAACTCAATTTTTTCACTGCTGCAAGGCCTACCTCTCTTGACATTGGAGTTACCTTATTAATAAGCTGTAATTTCCAAATGGGAACAGCTAATCGCTTTATGTTTGGTGTCTTTGGAATGGTAATGAGAAATCCTTACTCATGGTGAAGTCCTATTTTAAATGACAAATTTGAAAATGCCACTTTTAGAAAGTTTTCCTGCCTTAGCCATTTTGTGTCTTTAGTTTGTACCTGGGTCACATGACTGGGTGTAGCTGAAAGTTAAGCTTTATGTACTCCTCCTAGACAGTCACAAACAATATGGAGCTTAGGTGTGCCTGGATGGGCATCACTTGCAGGGTGGGAGGGAGGAGCTCGGCACAGTCCCACTTACACTTGAATAGGCTGTGCCCGGTCTCCACACAAAGGGCTGCATACCTTTTGTAGTTAAGTCTGGAGGCAAGGCAGGGAAGGAATAATGCCTGGGGACTTCAAAGGGGAACCTCTAGAAGCTTCTCCCCCACTTCAGAGGCTCAACTGGCTATAAATACTGGACATCAGACACCAACTCTTCAGTAAACTTCTGGAACTGTGGATACTCCACCAGGAGGGACTGCTGTGCTGCTGAAGGACAGTCACTCTGCTGGACTGCTGCTCTGTTGGACTACTGCCTTGCTGTGCTGACCTACTGCCTGCTGCCCTTTTTCCTGGGTGAGAACTGGATCTTCACCTCACCTGTTGAACCAAGGACACCCAGAGTCACTCCAAATGCTAGTCTGCTGGCCTGTTCCGTGCCACAGGGACATGACAGGCTCCCAAACCGCCTGCACCAGCACTCTGATCCAGCTGGAGCAAGCCCCTGACCCCCAAGTGGTGCCTCTCAGGTCCTGGACCCTTGGAGTGGCCTCAGAGAGGCTAAATTGAAGTTTTTGGGCTCCTTGTGACCTCAAACAGGCCCGGTGGCGCAGAACGTGAAGTTCAGTCAGCCCCACCCTTCACGGTACAGAATCGACTGCTCGTGTGGAGCGACATCACAAAGCACCGGCGCAACTGTCTGCGACATCAGGATCTTTGCGCTACAGCAATGACCACCTGCGACGCCCGGCCTGCCCTTTGTGCTTCATCAACAACCATCTACGACACTTCCCTGCTCCTAGTGGCCCCATCCACTGCGAACGGGACTCTTGGTGCTGTACTGAGAGGGTAACCTTTCAAGAGATCCATTTAGGTCGGCCTGAGGTTGTGACTTTCTCCCGGTCTCACATGACCAGATAGCCACATTTGGCGCTTTGCGCTTATTGGCGCTATTTTACCCTCTGGTTCTACCAATTGGATTTTTGTCGTTATGGTCATGTTTTATTCATTAAAATGTACTCTTTTTTTCTAAATTGGTGTGGGATCTTTTTGTGGTGTATTTTCACTGTGTTTTATTCATTAAAATTTACTCTTTTAATCTAAATTGGTGTAGGATCTTTTTGTGGTGTTATTTTCACTGTGTGCAACATTTCAAACAGTAACAAATACTTTACACATTGCCTCTGAGGTAAGCCTGACTGCTCTGTGCCAAGCTACTCGAGGGTTGAGCACAGGTTAATTTAGGGTTTGCTTGTGATTTCACCCTGACAATGGTTGTGATTGCTGCTTGAGAATGCTTTCAACCCCCTCAACCAGTAACCACATTTCTTACACCATGCCACAGTCCAGTCATAAAAAAGTAGCCACTATGGCCTTCCTAGGCATCCCACTTGCAGACATCTGTAAAGCGGTTAGATGGTCTACTACCCACACATTCACTAAGCATTACTATGTGGACATTCATGCCTGCTAAGAAGCTTAAGTTCGACAACTGTAATTAAAACTCTTCTAAATGTTTTCAATTGCTGCTCGTAGGCCACTCTTTAGGGAGAAGATACTGCTTTTCAGTCTATGCACAGCAAGTGATATACAGCTGCATATGCCTGCAAACTGAAAACCTTACTTGTCTGTAACAATCGATTGTTATGTTATGCAAATTTGTAGAGCGCAGTATCAACCGGGAGGGTATCCTGGCACTGAGCTGGTGTGAGTCTAGTCACAACTAGGGCCTAGTAAGAATACTCGAAATACCAAGTTTTCAGCTTCTTGAGGAATTCAAGTGAGGAAGAGGATCTTAATTCTAGCTGCAGGTTGTGCCACGCTTTAGGAGCGATGCAGGAGAAAGCTTGACCGATGGATCTGGATTTCCATATGTGTGGGATTTGTACAAGTAGGAGTCCAGATGAGAGGAGGTATCTGGAGGGTTTGGGAAAGCAGATGCAATTGTTGAGGTATACTGGGCCAGTGTTATGTAGTGCCTTGAAAGTGGAGGTGAGAAGTTTGAATTGTGGCGTTTGTGAATGGGGAGCCAGTGGAGCTCCATGAGGTGTAGTGTGGTAGGAGTGCTGCATATGAGGTTGAGAGCGATTCTGGCCGCTACATTCTGAATGGTCTGCAGTCTTCTGGTTACTTTTCGTTGATCCAGGCATAGAGGGTGTTCCTGAAGTCCAGCTTGTTTGTGACCAGGGCATGTATGAACATATTCCTGATGCTAATTGGGAGCCATTTAAAAATCTTCCTCAGCATCTTCAGGGTCTGGAAGCATGAGACGGTGGCAGCACTGACTTGTTGAGTTTGCGATCAATGATGATCCAGAGGTTCTTGGGGCGGGTGGTGGGAGTAGGTGTCGGTCTTAGCTCTTCTGCCCACCAGGGGGAGTCCCATGGTGATGTGCTCTTCCCAAAGATCACAATTTTGGTCTTTTTGGTGTTCAGCTTTAGACAGCTGATCTTCATCCATTGGGCGAATTCAGTCATGCAGGCATTGAACTTGATCTGGGTACTGGGCGTCTTGTCTGTGAGGGAGAGAATGAGTTGTGTGTCGTTGGCGTGGGAGAGGACGTTGGTGTTGTGAGAGCATATGATGCTGGCTAGAGGGATCATATATGCATTGAAGAGTGTCAGGCTCAGAGAGGATCCTCGCAGAACCGCGCAGATGAGGTCGCAGGAGTCCTCTCAATCAGGAAGAAGCAGATCCATGGAAATGCAGTCCTTAGATTCTGATGTAGTGTTAGTACTGGATGAAGATTGGGTGGGAGACTGTGTCAAATGCTGCAGAGAAGTCCAAGTGTATGAGGGCTGCTGTGTCTCCTCTGTCCAGAGTCGTGCGGATCCGTGGCAGAGATGAGCGAGGTTTCCATGCAGTGGTTCGGACCTGGAGGTGCAGTAGATTTACATAAGGTCTCCCACTTCCCTGGTTTCAAGCTCACAGTACGACGTCTAACACGCACAGTAAACACTATCTTTCTAAATTCTTCTGCCAGTACAAATAAACATCCCTGCATTGAGTCTCTAAATCTACTCTTTTTCCATAAGGGAAAACCACAATCTAAGAGAGTGTCTGTGTCCTGGTGCACTGTGGGTTCTGAGGGAAGTACTACACATCTCCTAAAAAGCAAAAGTCTTCTTCAAAGAAAAACAACTTGCAGTACCATAAGCTGTAAATTTGCTGTTGTAGGTAAGTAACGCTTTCCTTATTCGATAAGTAAATAAGAAGGAGAAAGGTGGTCATTTGTATTCGAACCAAACGTTCCACGTAAGGTGACTGTATGTCTTTTGGACCATGATGTTTTGGGATTTAAACACAATTTATCATTAAAAACAAAATGGTATAGCAAGACACTTTATAGGTACTCAGACTGACTAAAGGCCAACAAATCTAACCCCATTTCAGTGAACCCCCAAAAATATTATATTGTCATTTTCCTTATAATTAAGGCTCCCAGTTTTCTGTTTTCACTGATTTTTACAGATAAGAAACAATGTGCTTACTGTCAGTATTTGTATTTAAAAATGGAAAAAAAACTGAAAATTGTGTTTCTTGTGAGTGACTCTTAATACTGTCCTTCATGAATTCCAGGCCAACAGCAGCGCCGATAGACAGCATGGGAGTATGTTAACATACATGTGTATATAATTTATATATTTTCCTGTGGGTGTAGTGTTTTATATTTGGCTGCTTAATTTACTAAAAAAAATGACAGGCATCAAAGTATGAGTGCGTGTTTATCAATTAAATATATGTGGAAATGTACCATTTTATGACTCCATTTATTCTCTAAAAACACAAAATACATATGGATAAACACCTATGAGACGGCTAAAAAATAAATATGCATAAATGCAGACGGAAAGATAAATACCATAAAACCGGGAGCCCAAAATATAATTAAATACCATTTTGACTGATGACATTTCAACTAAAAACAAATCCCATTATACCGAATAGCCATTTAAAGTGAAAGAAAAATGGTACTAAGGTAAGGGTGCACAGGTGCTTGGAAGTAGGGAATGTAATAAAGCAAAAGCATAAGGAAGATGGGGAAATTTGCCATAACAAAACTTGCAAAATAAAGTTGTTAGGATGAAGGTGTGGGTTTTGGGGAGGGAAACCCCCCCCCTCCCTAAATAAAAAAAATGATGTTAAGGGGGATCCCAGGTTAATGGTCCTCTCACTCTAAAGCAGGGTACACATGACAGACAAGCTACAGCACGAGCTGTGAAACTGCACCTCTTGGTACGCCATGATAAACAATTTCAACATGAGTTTTACACCAATTAGTTTCGAGAGAACAGATATACACATTTTGCTTTGCTTGAGAGGATTTAGAACAGATATACACATTTTTCTTTGCTTGAGAGGTATTTATTATCCTTTACAACAAAAGGAACTTCGTCAAGAAGGTTTTACATACATACAACCATTTTAAACACCTCCCAAAAAAATTGAAATTAAAGTTGGGGGTCCAAGGTCATCACAAATATGACATTTGCTTGGTTCTTCAAGATATAGTAAGAGAAAAATAGATATACTTTGTTTAATAAAGAGCACACTAGAAAGGCTATTGAATTATTTTACCCATTAGAAACAAAACAACCCTCCAATCAATTCTGGTCTACTCCATCTCAAATTGGATACATTTTTATATCAAAGATTCCAAATCCAAGCCCCCGCCATACACTATAATGAAATTTCACAATAGTATACTCAAAGAAAAATATAACGCCAAAATAACTGTATATATCACCCTTATTCCACCCACATATGTATAAAGAAATGCTCTTGTTGTGACTCAAAGGTGTAGAAGGGGGCACCAATACGGCTAAAATTCCAATATTGGGTGCAGATGGATAAGTCAACATTTTCACATACTGGCGTGATATTATTCAACAGCTCTGCTTCACTTCAAAGGGTTTATTAATATACCTTTAAAAGGTACAATGAGTTCCGATTTCCATTTCTCTTAATCTTTCCTCCCTCTGAGCAGAAGTCTCTTATCCATCCTTTACACTTCACCTCCCTTCATATTATAATAGTAATGCAGAATCAAAACCATTTCCAATAAGAATTCCAGAATACAGTCAGATGTTGGATGGTAGATACACAGGGCAAAGTTGCAGGTTGGAGGCAGATTCCAGAACTTACCACAAGGGAGTAAAGTATAACTATCATTACTGTTCAACAGTAAATAAGTCGATGATCACCTGCTGACAGTCCCTTTGGACTGCAGGTTATGCCCCATCCATTTACATGACTATGTTCTGTCTCACCACTGTGAAAAACCAAAGTAAAACAATGCTTTTCTCACACTAAGTAGATCGGTCTGATCTTAGTAATTTGCACATGGCAGGGTGCGAAATTCGATGACTTTTGGTTACAAGAATTTATATAGACTCTTTGATGTAACCATAAACTACTGGAATAAAAGCCTTGAACATTCTTATGGTCTATCGTGGGGTGTCCCTACATTGTGTTTTGCCTACATACCCTGGTAAGAATAACTTTTATTTCCAAGGTTTGGATAATATTCAGCATTATTTCTTAAATTTGCTGAAAGTGTTCATCATATAATTTGCAAACTAGAGTCTTTATGTTATTGCTCCAACGGGCAGGCTATCTAAGTTGCCATGAATTATTTCCTTTATTAATCCCATGGCAACTACAGTAACTGTGTCCAATTCTGTTGCTTTCTGCCACGTTTTATGCAAGCACATTTTGAATCTCCAGGTATTTTACCCATGTGCACAATTCTCTACATAGGATGGAGTAGTCACTGTGGAATCAGACCTCTATATTAACAGTACTGCTTGTGAGCGTGTTTACTACTAGGCCTCAATTTCTGTCCACAATTTTTGTTGGTTAGTTGTTGTCTGATGGTTCACATTAGATGGCAACAAAATGTCTGTGTGGTACTGCAATGCTAAAATGTATATTCCATTAATGGATAATAAGATAATTTGCTCTGAACGTTTGTGAAAGATGATTCTATCCTAAGCACTTGGCACGCAGGTGTGGAACAGTCTCCAACTCGTTTTGCCAAAACCTGTATTTATCTCATTTGCCTGTTTCTTCAAATGTATACTGTAAACCATTTCAGAAGCAAGCAACTATAATTTATTGGTATCAATATTTTTAATTAAAAAAAAGTTTCTTTCAGTACGTGGTCAGCTTGTTATTCTAAAAATACAAGATAAAACAGGAATGTCAAGGTGATGTTTAAGCTGCATTTTTCCACACACTATTAAGAAACATCTTCAGAATTAGCTTTTTTATTCTTTGATGATTTTGTCCTCATACTTTGAAGGTGGACACTGCAGCTTAGCTTTATTTATATCTGGGCAATTCTACACTTCCTAGAGACCACGTTCCTTAATTCTGCAGTCCTTATCTAACTCCATGCTCTGTGTGTGTTGATGTACATTATTCTCATAAGCAGCTTTTGCACTTTTGAAGGCTAATGTCCACATTCATATCAGTGAAGAATTGCCTATTGGCATTGGTTTCTCAAGTAAGTTAATGCTTGCACTGTATTTTTAGGTCATCCACAAACAGCAAACGTGGATTTGACTGGTTTCGGGGGGTTAACTTACACCCACCACTTAAGTCACTATTGAGGCTGCGTACTGGGTTAAGTAACAGAATGAAAAGAAGCAGCGGCTAAACTTCTCTGAAATATTTCTATTGCTTCTCACCAGTATGGTTGGACAGATGTTGAATCAGCTGTAACTCTTCTCCCATTCAGTGCATTTATAAAATTGTTAACCAATATGGATTATCTGGTGCTGCTTTAGTCCTGGTTTTGTAATAAAAGCTTTGCCACATTCAGTACATGTATAAGATTTTCCACCTGTATGGATTTTCTGGTGCTGACTTAATACCTCCTTCACACTGAAACTTTGTCACAGTCATTACATTCATATAATTTCTCAACTATGTGGAATATCTGGTGTTGCTTTAACCTTGAGTTTGTACTGAAAGCTTTCTCACACTTAGTGCAGCGATACAATTTCTAGCCAGTATGGCTTAGGTGGTGCGTGTTCAGGTTCCCCTCTCTAATAAAAGCCTTATTACATTCAGTACATTGATAAGGTTTCTCACCAGAATGGATTCTTTGGTGTAGTTGTAATGCTGCACACTTTGTACTGAGAGCTTTCTCATGTTCCTCACCAGAATGGGCTCTGCGATGTGCCTTTAGCCCTCTATGCTCTCACAGCCTTGTCGCATTCAGTACATTTGTAGCATTCCTCACCAGTATGGATTCTCTGGTGTTGCTCTAGTCAGCTCTAGTCATACCTTTCAAGTAAACCTTTGTCTCATTCAGTACACACAAACGATTTCTCACCAGTATGGCTTTTGTGGTGTCTAATTAAATGTGGTGTTGTAATAAAAGCCTTGCCACATTCAATACATTTCTACCTAGTCCAATGCATCCTGCTAGGTGTTTCCTCAGAGATGAACAAAAACTGGTGTTCCTTTAATACAGACTGTGCATAAAAAGGTTGGTCAGTACATTTATAGGATTTCTCACCAGTATGGATCTTTTGGTGTCTGTTTAGTTTCGGCTCTGTACTAAAAGCTTAGGTACATTTGCTACATTTATACGGTTTCCTGCTGGTATGGGTGGTCTGGTGAAGATTTAGTCCAACTTTCGTACTGAAGGCTTTCACACATTTACTACAGCTATATGGCTTCTTTCCAGTATGTGTTCCCTGGTGGACATTAAACTGCACATTTTTAATGAAGGTCTGGTCACATTCAATATATTTATGGGTTTTCTCACCAGCATTGATTTTCTGGAATAGATTCAGGAAGTGCTTGGAACTAAAAGCTTTGGTATATTAAGTACATTTATAGGATTTCACACAAGTATGCATATTCTGCGGTTGTGACAATGTAATTACAGCTTTATCACGTCTGATACGTTTTCATGGTTTGACAATAAGAATTGTCTAGAATGTTCTTACAATACATTTAAAAAGCTTCTCAATGATATGAATTTTCTGGTGTCAAATTAAATTTGCCTTTGCCATGAAAGCCTTGTCACATGGAGTACATTCCTAAGATTTACAAGCAAAATGGTTTCTCTGGTATCACATTTTGATAAGCCATCGATGATCCATGTAGAAAGAATGTATGTAACGTTTAGTACATCTGTATGGATTTTCTAGTCTCTTACTAAGAAACATTTGTCTTGTCAACCTCAGATTCGTTTAATAACTCAGAGTTCCCTTTAGAGGTAAAGTGCAACTAAAATCAGCAGAAACTTGGAGAGTCTGTTGTGATGTGTGACTATAAAAAAAAAGTCATGATTATTTGGGAAGCTGTTCTCACGTCTACAACACTGGAACACTGTTTTTGGTGGGCTGGCACTAGCCTCCATTTCATATTTTTCTCAGAGTTTCCTCTCTCCATGATGGCTTAGGACTATCTGATTGTGCAGCGCTTGAACATTGGCTCTGATGGTAAGAAGGTGTGTGTATTACATCATTTCTGTAACCTGTTGAAATAAGAGAAGAAATGACACATTAATATTTTATGAAAACAAGATTCTTTAACACCACAGACTAGATACAGATTAATAGACACAAACATAGCTAAGACTAATTGACCAAGCCTGTGACACTGACCTGAAAGGGAAACCAAAATACTTGTAATCCAATGAATGCATGATCCTGCAGCATAGTGTCACGTTCAGGCCAGAATACTTGTGGCACCGGTGAACCAGCCACCCTTCTTTCATGTAAACAGTTTTTACGTAACTATCGATGAACATACTCTAAAATCAATTATGCAATCAACAAATTATCTAGGGCCAGATGTACGATGGTTTTTGCATGCGCAAACGGGTTTGCGAACCCGTTTGCGCCTGCAAAACCCAATAGGGGTATGTACCATTCCAAAATAGCGAGTCGCAATTTATTTGCGACTCGCTATTTTGGAATTGCGAGTCGCTATTAGAAAGGGGCGTTCCCTTCCTAATAGCGAGCGCAACCCCAAGTACAAATGTTTTGCGACCGCAATAAACACTCGCAAATTACCACCCTCTTCAAGAGGGTGGTAATGGGGTTGCAAAAGGGAAGGGGTCCCTGAGGGACCCCTTCCCCTTTGCAAATGCAGGGGGAAATATTTTTTAAGGGCAGGCAGTGGCCCCAGGGACCACTGCCTGCCCTTAAAAAATGAAACGAAAACGTGTCTTTTTTTTAAAAAATGCATCCCGTTTTCCTTTAAGGAAAACGGGCTGCATTTAAATTTTAAAAAAGCTGCTTTATTAAAAAGCAGTTCCAGACATGGTGGTCTGCTGAGCCCAGCAGGCCACCATCCCGGGGAGGGCTGGAATTCCCAATGGGCTCGCAAATTGTGAGAGGCTCATTAATATTAATGAGCCTCGCAATTTGCAACCCCATTGGGAATCGCAAAACAGTGTAATAACACTGTTGTACATTTCATTTAGCGCCTCACAATTTGCGCCTCACAATGAGTCGCAAATTGCGAGGCGCTAAATGAAAGGGTCGTACATCTGGCCCTCAGTTCCATGTCTTAGAGTGGCATACTGAGTGGTTAATCACTTGAGTGGAGAAAGAACGTACTTATTTAGAGGCACAAGTAAACTAACTTCAAAGTAACATCAAATCTACTAACTGTAAAGAAAAGGTGATTTGAACGTTTGTTATGGTATTTTTGAGAAAATGATGTAACTTTGCAACAAACTGTGAGAACTATAATTTCCCACCCCTTCCAATAGAGGCGGGTGCAAGCTCATCTTGCTAAAGGGTCTCAGTGAGGATGGTTTCTCGCAAGAATAGGGGACAGGACCCTAAGGGACATAAGTGCTGGACAGATCAGTACTAGGCTAATCCACTTGCAGAAGGTTTCCACAGGGTCACACTGGTCTCAATCACTCAGCAACAGAGATGATGAGAAAGTACTTGAAACTGTGATCAACCACGTTCTATAATTCAGTAAGTTGGCGAAAAGGGCCCACTGGATCCCACCCCTTATCCAGGTGGTTGGGCGCAATATTCAATATCACATGTAGCAACATTTCATGCCATTATATATCAGCCCGAATGTTAGTCTTGGCTGATCATTTCATATGCCCCTATGAATAAAGAAGAATTAATCATTCCACCTCAAACGATCCCGTTGCTTGCCTCGTTGTTTACTGTTCTCATCTTGGGATGTATTTGTCTAGATCCTACTACAGAAGCCTTTTTGTGAGGCTGGAGGTGCTGTAGTAACAAGAAGCACATCAGGAATTATTAGGGGATGTATTAGTTCTATTGGATATATAAGTGATGCCTACAAGTGCCAGATGTACCCACGAAAATAAATACATTGCGCAATGTATTTAACCTGCATATGTAACATCTGGATGGCCGCAATCATTCCTTAAACCTGTTTGAGTGGATTTTCTCCCTGTAGCTAGTGGGGTGGTTCATGCAGACCCATCCCCGGGCCAAAAACCTCCTCGCTGGTGTTCGCATTACAAATGTAACTATTCATTCAGACATTAGCTAATAAAAGCCAGACTATAGCACCAAGGTCGACGTGTGTGCAAGTCTTTATTCCATAGGAAATGTGTGGACCCTGCAACGCATAACAGCCATTCATAATACTCATAGAATGTATGGGTGGTTTGGAAATGGTTGTTGGTACCCTCCGTCATTCAATCCTGCTTGAACCATGCAAATTTAGGCACTGGTGTACTCTCCAGCATACAGGTGAACAGCACTCATCTGAACATTCTGGTGCCTGGAATGGACAGCTATGGGGGGATTGTGCGTTAGGTGATAAGGAACCAGGTGGTACACGATTTACATGTGATCCTGCTGAAGCGAGTTGTGCACTATGTGGAAGTAATAAAGCAAACAATACAGTCAATGTAAACTTCCACCTTTACCGTTTTCTTAACAGCTATGATACCGATTTCTTCAATTTATTTTGAACCATGAAATACGATGAACAAATATTTCAATTTGAAGACACAAACGACAGGTAGATATTGAGAGCGCAAGTTAAAGAATGCAATCTTTCTAGGTGCAATAATTAAGATAATATGGGTATATACATACATATTTTAAGTAAGGTCTTCTTTTATTGCAGATTAAAAAGACCATGTGAATACATCACTCAAATGTGCAGGGATACATTACCAAACAGAGAGGAAATTACTTTCTACTTCTCAAGAGTAAATATTAGATTGATAATCTGAAAAATTTTGTAACCATTTACAAAACATACTTTCTGGCTGGGAAAAATAAAAAATATAAAATGTCATAACTACATTATCCTAAACTGAGTAGTTACGGGCAACAGCTTATGCGTTTGCTAAACAGTAAAAACAAATATGCCTTTTCTACAGAGCAAACTGGAAAAACTCACATTTTCCAACACAACAAAATATCTTTCACACAGAACATTAACTAATTAGACTCTTGGTGTAATGCTTTAAGCGTATTCAATGATGGCTATCATATCCATTTGTTTTCAGCCTTTGATAGTCATGTCAGGGTGGCCATTCTCTTTTGATGCTCCTGTAATTCTAACTGGGGTGGGTGGTAGGCTGGGGGACTCAATGTGCATTATTTTGATAATTTAGATTTTTATGCAAGTCTTTTTGTTGCATGTAATGCTGTAGATCCACGAGCTCTGCATACTCCTGCCATATAGTGTTGGGATTGGACTGTTGCAACTTGTTTTTCTTTTAAGAAGTCTTTTGTGTCACAAGGTATACGGGACTTCTCTTGTAATGAATGTGCAAGATTGTTTTCCACACAGCAGGTGAGAGGAAGTATGGAGTAGTGAGTAGGTTAATATAGTGTCCATGTGTGCTATGTAAATGATATGGGTGAAAATATCTGTAGCACACACTGGCTTCAGTGCAGACGGGTGGGTGCATGTGATTCTACAGCACTAATTGCAGGGAATATGCGCTCACAGGGTAAGTATTAATCCGTTTGTATCATGTGTGGCTGTAGACACACATGCTCTGTATCAACTGTATAGAAGTACTCCGCTAAGAGGTGGCTAGCCACTGGATGGTGCAGAGATCTGAAATAGAGACATCAGCACAGTTTGACCATCTTTAGCCTGCTGCCTTGCAAGAATATCCACACAATACTGGCCTATGTTGGGCCCTGTTTATGGGTGGAGTGAAGTCTGGGGCGGTCAGGTAGTGTTCCTTTGGTTTTAAGGTAGCAGGTTTAGATGCATTTGACGATCCATCTAGCTATAACTGCCTTTGATATGGAGTGACGGGGGGGGATGTGTGTGTGTGTGTGTGTGTGTTAGTGTGTGTGTGTTAGTGTGTGTGTGTTAGTGTGTGTGTGTTAGTGTGTGTGTCCCCGTTGTTGAGGTGGCCACAGACCCTGGACTGTAATATCGCCTAGATACACCAACCCACCCCACCCAGCAAGTAATGCATCTGTGATAATGGTCACCTGCAGAAATGGGTCTACGAAGGGCCTGCCCCTCAACAGGATGTTGCTGTTCCACCACTGCAGAAAGCAACAGGTGCTGGCCCTAAGAACATTAGATCTTCCCAGTGACCCTCTGCTTGCGACCACTGTGCCGTATGGCACTCTTAAAGTGGACGCAGATGAAGTCTTGCATGAGGGACTATGGCTATACAGGAGTCAAGCATACCTAGGAGGAGCATCACTGCTCGCACTGTGAGAGGTTGGACTGGCTGAAAAAGAGGCAGTAGATGCTGAGATGACACTACCCTTTGATCGCTTGAGTAGGTCTTGGCCATGACTGCTTTTAGGACTCACCTCAGAAAGGGGCTGGATCGGAAGGGACTGGAGGTGGGACTTGGTATCATTGACTGTACACTGCAATTTTGTGGAGCATGGAGATGGCAGCTTGAGTGTAGGCTAGGTACTCCTATTTGCTTGCACTCTTGATCAGCCAGTCATCTAGGTAGGGAAAGACATGAGTTCTCCCCTCTCCTTCCCCCACCCTCTAACCCCACCTCTGAGGTGGATGGCTATCAACGCAAGGCATTTGGTGGAATCTCTTGGGGCTGTGGTGACTTCGTAGGGCAACATTTTGAACTGGTAGTGCTAGCCACTTAACAAAGCAAAGGTACTGCACATGAGCCAGATGGACAGGGATGGGAAAGTAGGCTCCCTTCAGGTCTAGAGTAGCCATGAAGTTGATGGAGTTGGAGATGAAGATCTGCAGGAAGTAGACAGCTTTGCCTCAGTGTTGGGGTTGTGGGGCACTGGCTCTATGGCTCCTTTGAGAAGAAGCACCTGGACTTCCTCCTGTAGTAGGGTGAGGTGTTCTAAGCCGAGGGCGTGTGTGCAGAGTAGGATGTTTAGTGGGGTTGAGGCAAGCTGAGGGCATTAGCCCTGCTTGAAAATAGATTGAACCCACCATCTGGGGTGATTTTCTCCTAGTGGGTAAGAAATTGTTGGAGCCTCCCCCGAAAGATGCAATGAGATCAGGGTAATGCAGGGCAACTCAATGTTTGGAGGTAGAGACTCCCTTGGATGGAGTGCTTCTGCCTCGACCCTTTGAATTATTACCTTGGAGGGTGGCCCTAGTGTACTTTCTATTTATGAAACAGGGTTATTAGTTGAGGGGGCAAAAACCCACATCAAGTAATAATCACAATCCTCGTCAGGGTACACCATTAAAGTCACTAAATAGACCTGAGCTCAACGCCCTGGTAGCTATCAATCAATCAATCAATCAATCACGGCATTTATAGAGCGCGCTACTCACCCGGGAGGGTCTCAAGGCGCTGGGGGAGGGGGTAAGTTACTGCTCGAACAGCCAGGTCTTGAGCTGCTTCCTGAAGGCGAGATGGTCCTGGGTTCGCCGAAGGTGAGTGGGGAGGGAGTTCCAGGTCTTGGCCGCCAGGTAGGAGAAGGATCTTCCTCCGGCGGTGGTTCTGCGGATGCGTGGTACGGTGGCGAGGCGTGGCTGGTTGATCGTAGCTGGCGTGTGGGCGTGTAGAAGGACATGCGGTCGTTGAGGTATGGCACAGAGCAGACAGGCTTAACTTAAGAGGCAATGTGTAAAATATTTATGCAGTACTAAAACAGTAATAAAGTTAAAGTTTTAAGTAGAGATGGCGCCAAGAAGCACAAAGTGCCAATGATAGTTAACGGTCGCCGTAGACCCAGGTGTCTCAAATATTTTTGTAGTGAGAGCTACTTTTGATCAGTGAAGATCACCGTGAGCTACCAAAGGCCAAGCAACTCGCGTATTGGTCCCAGAGACCCCCACGCCTGACTTCTTTGACTTTAAGCCTAATTTCCTTGGAGACAGATACTATATTTAAACCAAATACTTAGAGTTCCTAAGCCAGAAACAATGATGAGAATGATGCCAGATTTGTTGCAACCGTGCTTCAAGACCTTTCAATTTTCAGCTGTCACCAAAATAATTATTATAAATGCAGCTCAAATAAAATACAAATAGGAAAATCAATCTTACCTTCAATATGGTTCTGCATGATGTCCTCTAATGCGGTGTAATCTGGTAGTTTCAGAGGGCAATTCTGATGAAGCCGTTAGTAGTCACAGTGTGGCAGTTAGACCGGTGCAAACTTTGCAGAATTACGAGTATGCGTTTCAAACAAGTGTTACTCTTCTATGGCAGCTCTGATAAGATCCCGCTGTTTGTCAATGTCCAAATGAGCTCAACTTCAGCTTTGTTTTATGCAGCGATTTAGTGCACGAAAGAAAGAGCCGCATCTGCCCTCTACTCTGCATTCTTTGAGAAGGTTATGTTACAATTTCACTTTAAAGTTTTTATGGCATCAGTTATGTTGTTGATTATATTCTCACTGCTCCCTTTACTTTTGGTGTCAGTAAGCACTGTTTTGTTCTTGTTCAACTTATAAAAAACTTTGAAAGATGCTGAAGATTCTTCTCTCCAGTTACATTTTTCTTGGTTTCAGTAAACATGAATGTGTTCTTGTTCTTGAAAGAATACAAAACTTTGAAAGATGCTGAAGATTCTTCTCTCCAGATACATTTTTCTTAGTGTCAGTAAAACGCCAGATTTGTTTGTGTCAGTTCAACCAATAAAAAACCTTGAAAGATGCATAAAACAAACATCTCTACTATATCAGTGAGAAACTTGACACTGCCTGGCATCCGCCAATCCCCTGTAATCTGGGGTATAGCCTGAGAGGGCAACTCTGATGCAGTCATTCAAATGATCGCCAGTCAGACGTGTTCGCAACTTGGATTTTACAAAGTTCATATCAGAGAAGGTTGATTCACAAAGATAAGTGGAGCCAAACAGGGAAAAAAGTTTCATCGCAGCTGTGCGGATGTTCTTGTACTTTTCAGCATCCACAAGACTCCAAAAATTCAAGTCTGATTGCCTTGCTTTCAACTCAATGTCATTCTGAAGAGTGACAATCTCCATCTCAATGGTGGCAGAGTCCAGGTTGAGCAGCACACTAATTTGTTCAGAAATGTCACTAACATCCGCTTCCATGAAGGGGTTTGAAGAAAACATCACACAGGGCTCTAGTAGCTCAAAATCACTAAACCGTTCATCAAACTCTTGATAGAGCCTCATCAGGAGGCTAATATATTTCTCAATGTCCAGGAGCTCAGGCGCAGCATTATTTTCTGAAAGGATTTGGAGCACAGAGGGAAAGTGCTGGATCTTCCTTTTCTGCACATGCTGCATGAAAAGGTTAAGTTTTGATTTGAATGTTTTTACAGAACTAATCATGTTGGCGATTGTCTTCTTTTTGCCTTGTAATTCACAGTTCAAGACATTTAATTTTTCTGTCACATCTGTCAAAAATGCCAAATCAAGCAACCACTCTGTGCTTGATAACTGGGGGACATCTTCATTTCTAGACTCCAGGAAAACTTTCACTTCTGGCAATAGCGAAAGAAATCTACGCAGTACATTTCCCCTGCTAAGCCATCGGATCCGAGTGTGCAGCAAAAGGTCACCATATTCAGCTGATATTTCGTCAACGAATACCTTAAAGCTTTGGTGCTGCCTGGCCTTTGCCCAAATTAAATTAATAATTTTAACAACAGGAGTCATCACATGATCAAACCCCATTACCTTGGCACATATCGCCTGTTGATGTATAATGCAGTGGTAGCTCAGTAATGGAGGGAAATCAGGATCGGCTTTACAATTGGCAATGAAACCAGAGTGATGTTCTATCATTGCGGGTGCCCCATCAGTGGTTATTGCCACTAACTTTTCCAATGGTACATTTTGTTTAGCAAAATAATTCTTCACCTCATTATGGATGTCAGCACCCCTAGTTGTGGTTTTCAGAGGCAATAACGTTAAAAATTCCTCTTTGTCTGTGAAATCTTCAAAAACCATTCTAACAAACATTGCCAACTGGTCAATATCAACGGATTCATCACACTGAATAGAAAAATATTTGCATGTCTTTAAATCCCGATCTAGCTGCTCAATCATGTTGGCCGATAATGCTGATACCCTTCTTGCAATAGTGTTGGCTCCTAACTGCACACCTGAAATGGCAGACATAATGTCAGGGCTATTTTTGAAATCTTTGAATAAGGACTCTGCTATTATAATCATTGCTTCCTTCACAATAGCTCCATCTGAAAATGTTGCTTTGTTCTTGATTAAGTGATGAGTAACTTTGAAAGAGGCTTCAGTTGCTGCATTAGCTTTCTTGGTTGGCTTTGTAATAAAAGAATGCTGTGTCTGCAATGCAGCTTTTAGGTCTCTCACTTTTTGTGACCTCGCATTGCTTCCTTTAGGGAACATCCTCTCAAAATGCATGTGCATTGTTAAAAAATGCCTCTCAACATTGCCTTTTTTCGCCACTGCAAGTTTTGCGCCACAAATTAAACACGTACATGCGTCTTCAATTTGGGTAAATAAAAAATTGTTCTCCCACTCGGGATGGAAGTAGTAGGTCTTACTCTTTCGCCTTTTGGATGGACCTGCTTCTTCATCCATAATTACACTTTTTAGAGCTGTAAGGAAGAGTAGAAATATATGAGGTCACCAGTCATGCTTCTCATGCAAGAATGACATGAACACAACTTCAGAAACATAGTGTTTCAGGCAATCTGTGAATAGCAACCAGTCTGGTAAGCAAACAGCACAGTGGAAAAGTCAATTATTAAGTCACACTTACCATCTTTAATGATAAAATATAAACGCTCCTGGGTGGCTACTTTTCACAAAATCAGCCTGGGCCGGGGAGCATGAGCTTTGAACTATGATGCAAGCAAGGAAAATTAGCTTCTCTTCCTCATGGTTAAAAGCAATGGGTATAATTGTGCATGCTGCAACTTCCTCAACCCCCTGGGCTCTGGTGCCTCTGTACCTGCTGCACTATTAATAAATATGCACTCGTGATCCTCCTACATCCTCCTACACCGTCCCATTGCGTCCCGGATATAATGTGTCCACAGAGCACACTGCTAAAGTAAAAATTATTTTTAAAGTGGTTTCTGACAAGAAAGCCTTGCTCCGAAGCCTTATGGTGCAACTATCTATGATCCTATTTGTTCTGATTTATCAACCACCAAAGGTCACTTGAGATAGTCAGGGTCACTGGAAATACAGCAATGAGCGGCAAATAGGGGTCCAATCAACATTTGCAAAGGGGACTTCCACTGTGTGGCAACACGTGCTGCCGCCTTTTTTAGTAAAGTTTGATTCAATTGAGCTAGAAACTATTATTAAAACCTACAGATTATCCAGCACATGGATTATGTGGCAAATACATATTTATGCGGGGAAACGGCACACCCCTAAAAATCACAGAATTCCAGTGGCTCTATTTATATGACAAGATTGCATTTCACCTGCAGTGCTGTTTAAACCCACTGCTCTAACTTAAACTTGATTGGGGGGGGGGCGCACTATGACAAGGCTGTACACAGATGTGTGTATGAATGGGAAATGTGTATTAGTGACTATGATCCTGTGTGATATGTACTTGTGGCCCAGGACATACCTCAGGCTCTCACCACATGTGTCACCATTAGATGTATAACAGAAAAATACAGCCATTTTTTTAAATGGGAGAAATCTGGAGTGATGGAACACGTTCCTTCACTCCAAATTTCTCCCATTCAAAAAATGGCTGTATTTTTTTGTTATGAATATGGCCCCATGCCTACCGGCCACTGGAAGGAAGGAGTCTGCTGTTTATAAATGCAGCACTTTTAAACGAGAGAAGATTAAAATGAAGAGTTAACGTTTTTGGATTCTAGCAAACTCTTCATTATAATTTTCTCCCATTTCAAAGGGTCACATTTACAAACAGCAGGCATCTTCCTCCCAGTGTCCGGTAGGCACTGTGCCACATTTAGAACCAAAAATAAGGTACATTTTTTTAAATGGGAGAAATTGAAAGTGAAGAAAAATGTTTCAGAAGACATAATTGCCTTTAATGAATGTGTAGAAAACTTCGTTTTATTAAACATTTTTCTTCATTTTCAATTTCTCTCTTTTAAAACGTCTGTATTTTTCCCCTTAAAAATGGCCCCGTCTCTACTAGCCACTGGGAGCAAGATGCCTGCGGTTTGTAAATATGTCACTTTTAAATGGGAGAAAATTTAAACGAAGAGTTAACAGTTAACTTTTCATTTTAACTTTCTCCATTTAAAAGCATTCACATATAGCATCTTGCTCTCACACTACCATAATAAACAATATCGCTGCTTTTTGTAGAAGTCATTACGCTTCATGTGGATGTCTTCTATTTACTTAGCCCTTTAGCTCCTATATTGCCTTTAGCACCATAGACTTATTTGCAAGCGAGGTTCCTACCAACAAGCATTATTCCGCGTCCGCATACAAAGGAATGATGTCCACCTTTTAGCAGTTTACTGAGATGTTTCCCATCTTCCATCTGCACCTACGACCCCAGGCCTCCCCTCTGAAGTGACACATTACAGAATATATGCGAATAAAGGGCCTAGCAGAGGTTACATTCTGGAATAGACAGTCTATAATTCTCTTTCCCACCTTAAAGCAGTTTTAAAACAGTCTTCAATCCTGAAAAAGTCTTCATATGTCAGGCTCAGTCATCTTGGAAGTAGATCTGAGCATATTAATTGTGACTCCCACATTTAACCTTATTCAAAGTGTTTTCCATAGAGGAAAAAAAAACAAAATGCCCTCCAGGTCGGACCATTACGCCAATTCACACTGCAAATGGTTTTCATTCAAACGATGCAGGACTGTTCATCAACTCCACAATAATATAATGTTAGGAACAGCACCTGCATTTGATCTGTAAGCCTAGAGTAGAAATGAGCAATGTCGTTCCGTGTTATTACAGTAAGTGCACTTGCTAAGAAAAGTAAAGAAGGATTATTTTTTTTGGGTGCGATTCAAAGGAAAAAATATAATGCTTATCATCGTTTGCCAGCAAATGCACAGAAGAACATTACTCTTTTCTATTTTAGGCTTTCGGCTACTATTCTGTCGAACACACCAAAATAAATCATGCACGGAACGACATTACACTTTTCTATTTTCAAGAAGAGCTAATCGTGTTTGTAATTAAGGCATGGCGATTCAGGCCTCGAAAAATCATGAAATTGTTACTAGACCAGATGGTCTAGTAAACTGAATAATCTAATCGACCTAACTGTAATGTACTTGACCCATAAACCGGTCTCAATGTCGTGCTAGGCAAATATTTTATTTTGCAGCGCCATCTTTTTCTTCATTATCACATATGAGAGCACCTTCCAATATGTGAGTTCAGCATTCCTGCGGTACAAAAAAATCAATTTGATTTGATTTAATAGATTAAACATTTGCTACATGCATAATAAGAATCTAGCCCACATATAGGTTACACATGACCCCTGACTTTCCTCTTAGTTCACTAATAGCATTGCCATCAGGTCAGTGGCAGGAATGTATTTCAATTCATCTTTAAAAACCCACTTTTAATAGATATATTACTAAAGCATGAGGTCATTTACAGACAGCACATTTTCCACTGAAATGGCCAAAAACGTTCACACTAACATGCAGTTTTACTTATAAAACCATATAGTGTATAAAGAATAATCTGTGGAAATTGGGTTTCAGCCAACATATTTATCATGTGCACATCACCGAGAAAAGTGTTCATCACACAGAATTACAAATAAAGGGCTTTTGTAACTACTGAAATTTATTTTGAAATGTTTGTACAGTTCACTTTTTGGCTATTTAAATGTGTTAGAATAAAACATGACATCCTACAGCCTTTCATTTCACACTTATTGTGAGCATGTTTGTGAGACAGTTCACTTTACAAAATCCTCGAACTTTGAAGTCGAGCAAGAAAAGTAATTGTAGATGTAAACTGACATTTGACCTCTGTCTCTAAACACAGAATGAATGTGAGGAAAACAAGATTTAAAGGCATCTTTAATGCTCCTTCACTTTGTGAGTGAACAGAACACCGGTTTCTTGTCAGCTCGCCAGAAGGAGCGAGTACACCCTAAATATAGCTCGCCCAGATAAAATCTGACTCGCCATAGCGAGTAGATGTGAAGCCTGCGATTAAACAGACCGAATACAAAAATTAGCTGCCTCCCCCTGCCAGCTCCACTCATAATAAAGTTTAAGTAAGATCCAGCTTTTTAAATAACATTTTAAGAAAAAGAGACATCAATTCCCATTATATATCTTGGAATTGCTCTAGGGAAAGGCCTGCCCTGCTCTCTGGAGTCCGATGGCAGGACTCTGGCAGAAGTCAGACTGTGTCCAGAGCGCTTCTATCAGGCACAGTCCAAGACTCTGGTGCTCGGCTGCTGCGAGGGAAGGCCTGTGCTAGACTCGATCAGATCCTAGAAAAGCAGCAAGCCAGAGCCTGAGTAAATTGCTGCTGCACAGATACGCAGTGTCCCAAAGCGCGGTTCCGTGCAGTTTAAGACAGGTGGTGCAGTACCCATCAAAATGAGGATTTGGTGCTGCTGGACTAAAATAAATAATGAACAAGCCTGCACACATAATTAAATCATCTTTACAATAGAAAGAAAAACGCAACACATTTAAATTTTCAAATATAAACATTTAATTACTTTTCTCCACAAAAAAAGGCTGCAAGCTACTCAAAGGGGGTTGGCAAGACACTAGCAGTTTGTGTTCAACTGCTTGGAGACATCTGCTGTAGACTAACCAGGTAAGTCCTGGTAAAAGAGTTTACCTACTGACTTTAGACCTTTAAGTCCCAAGCCACCACATGAGTACAATTGTAAAGCCCCCCTGACCTCAGGGGTCTTCCAGGGCTTTTCTCAGGCTGTGGACAGCAGGTTTAATCCTCTTCTGATCTTTCTCCGGTCCAGAAGTGTTCTGAAGTGGGTGCCCGGGGGTGCCACATTTATGCCTGGCATGAACTACAGGGTGGGAATGATCCCAGGGGATACCCTAAACAATGGTGTAAAGATTCCTGGGGCTGACCCTACCCACTTTGGGCATTTTTACAATGGCCGAACTCTTCAGCCACATTGAACTTGGGCTCGGAGGATGGCATGTGTGTGGGGAGTATACTAGGGTTATCACATATCTAACAGTAAAATCCAGTTTCAGGTGGTCTCTGTAGACCCAACAAATACAGAGGTAGATGTCTGGCAAAATCAAAGCTGAACTTCCAGCAACCAGGAAGTGGATACACACAGTGTTTGGCATTCTGCTTACCTTCTTTGAAGTGTGCCCCAAATGGTATACGTGAACCCAGTAGACCTGGCAGGACAACAGAAGAGACCTGCCTGGTGTCAGCCAACATTTGCCTGTGACAAGTGAGGCCTCTTTGAAGTGCAGCCACACGGTCAGCAGTGTCATATGAAAAGCCCCAGCAGGCCAGTCAGGCGGATGCGACACTCAAGCAGGACTTGAAACTTTAATGTCAAAGAGGATTCTCTCAGCCTTCCCTGCATTTGCTACCAGGGTCAGATGGGACATCTCTGCCCATTCAAGTCAGCCTATTGTTTGATCACGGGAGCAGTTCACACCTCACCAGAAGGGAGCCATCAGCTACCAGGTGACATTTGGAAGGAAGTGAAAAGCCTTGGAAGCTTTGGGCAGGCAAAAAGTAACTTTTCTAAGGTATCTTTTCTGTAATAGACAAAAATCAGCTTTATCATTAAATCCGATTTTGTAACTCTTAAAAAGAGTCATTGATATAGTTCTCAATCTGTTTCATAGGCAGAGAAAACATTTAATAAACCTAATATTGTATCCCAATGCTTTCCTGTGCAACAGCCAAACCTGTTCCAGTAAAAATAGCTTTGAGAGCATTTTCAATGTAAGGGCATGTTTACAATTACCTTTTACGTGTCCTACTTTTAAGTAATGTGCACCTCGCCTTTGTGTGCAATAAGGCCTACATAGGAGTGACTTATACAAATGTAAAAGGAAGGTTTAGGCTCTTTCAAATTGAGTTACTATGAAAGGGCGAGCATGCAGCTAATACATCCATAGCCAGGCTATTGGTGGCAGGATTGCAGTCATGTTTACATGGTCACTGTAGTGGATGGCACAAATCGGTGCTGCAGTATTCTTGTGACATTTAACATGCAGGCATTGACACATTTAACTTGCAGGCCTTGGTACCATATGCTAGGGACTTACAGGTGCCAATCAGTAGTATACCAATTTTACCATGTTGAAAGGAGTGGCACAAGCACTCCACCACGGGTTAGCAGGAGTAAATAATCCATAGTCAGCAAACAAAGGGTTCAGCAAAAAAGGCAAAAATCAGGGAGACCCTGCAGCAAAGACAAAGTTCCAATAATCTACCTTCCTGATGACAATAGGCCTGCTGCTGTTGCACATACGACTGTGCTGGGTAGCTTTTGGCCTGCCTCTTGCCTGTGAAAGGAACTCCTTGTTGATGGTCCCCGAAGGGCACCCACAGTATCGGTGTCCTCCTTTATTTTTTCCAATATCTCATCAACCTGCGGGCTGAAGAGGTGCTCTCGGTAGAAGGGCAGGTTGATGAGGTGCTGTTGGACCTCTGGCTTAAAGCCAGAAATAAGCAGCCAGACATGGCGGCAAAGGAGAACAGAGGTACATAGGTAACCCTTTGCCAGCTGTATCGGCTGAATCTAACGCACACTGTATAGTGGTGTTAGAGCTGGCTTTACCCTCCTCGACAATCTCTTCCTCCTTCTTCCTATACTGGTCAGGAAAATGTTGCACTGGGCCTTGCGATTTGGAACACCATTGGTGATGCTCCAAGGTGTGTCGGCATCTACTACCATCCTTTTGCCAGCTGTAGCAATATGCTTACTCTACGGATCAGGAGAGCAAGTGTCACTCGTGGCTTGGGCTGCTGCTCTCTTACATGAAGTGGGGACCAGGAGGGAGTCCAGGGACATTACCTCAGGTGGCTAGGGGATCTGATGGTGCTGTTTTAAACTTTTTCAAACCTGGGTGCTACCACCTGGGATTTTACAGGCTTCCTGAAATATTTACGGGCAGATTTGGCCATACCCTTTAATATATGGAGAAACTGGAGGGAGTGCCAAGTTACTGACAGCATCCCCATCACGAAATCATCATCCTCCGGTGTAACATGTATGTGTACCTTGTGAGTGGTAGCTGCAGGATGGATGAACACTGTGGTAGGCACTGGTGGAGAAGCACCTAACAGAGACATCCTCAAGATAAGCATCCCCTGGAGGCTCTACATTATAGTGCAATCAAGGATTGTCTATGGGATGAAGGTAAATGGGCAGCCTGAAGTCCTAGGTTATGGAGTAGGGACCGGGGCTAACTGAGTCGAAGTAAGAGTCCTGTGACCCCTGCGGGAAGTCGCAAGAGGTGAGGAAGGAAGAGGTGGTCGAGGAGGGTGTGATGGGTGGTAGCATATTCTTTTGGCAGGTGCAGGCTGTAGAGGAGCACCCGGCTCTGAAGAGTCCCAAGGCAAGTCTCTACTTTTTAGAGAAAACATCTTTCCAAAGGTGGCAGAGATTGTGCCAGTGCAAGGATGGGTGATAATGCATTGCTGCATGTCATTGAGCTGCAGTTCGAGATTCTCAAGGATGGACTTCTCATTGGAGAAGACTGTAGATGGTTTCAGCGCCAACTGCGCTTTCGGCTTTGAAGGAGCCGTCAGCTTTGATGTCTTAGCGTCGATGTGTTTCGTCGGACTCCATGTCTGATGGAGGGATTGTGACTGGATCCTGTCTCGGGTCCAATGCCTTGCCTTGGAGCAGACCAGAGCCTGAGGGCAGTGGTGTACCCAGGTGGGTGTGGTTTGTGCACGGGGCTCGACCTTGATATGAAGATGCTTGAGTTTATGCTTTTGGAAATATGGGTGTTGACCATACTCGTGCATCTCAGCATGGTGTAAGGTGCAGTGTCGACTGAGGTAGATGGGGCATCCTTAGGCATCTCCACCTTCTCTTCCGGCCTGAGGAATCACAGCCAATGATCTCTGGGCTGATGACCTAGTGTTCTGGAGGGCTTGTTGTATTCCTCCTCTTCGGCACCAAGTGGGTTCGCTTCACCGAAGATGTCCGGCATCCCGGACGATGAGCGGTACATTTTGTTGTGGCCCCAGTGCCTGTAACTCTGCTGCCTAAGGGTCTTTTTGCCCGTGAGGCTGAACAGGAGTCACAACGTGCAGCATCATGCCCTGGGGAGAGGCACAAGTTACAGACGCTGTGGAGTTTGGCCTAGTGATACTTCCAGTGGCACTGAGGGCATTTGTTACATCACCCCCTATGCCTCTTCATTCTCCGAAGTCAGTAAGGAAGGTGTGGGGCATGGAGGGCCGATCTTCGATGACAATGTCTGGAGTGGGCGCAAGAGAAGAGGAAATGGAACGATCATCGAAGTAGAACTCTATTCGGAGACACGAAGGGAAGCAATGGGTCCCAGAACCACAATGTTCAGAATCAAACAC
Organism: Calotriton arnoldi; assembly: GCA_963921515.1. Classification (NCBI taxonomy): domain Eukaryota; kingdom Metazoa; phylum Chordata; class Amphibia; order Caudata; family Salamandridae; genus Calotriton; species Calotriton arnoldi. The sequence continues at coordinate 352,456 of CAWUFW010004392.1, read as the reverse complement.
GCCATGACAGGGAGTAACATTGATACATGTCCGAAACCAATGGCAGGCAAAAACAATCAAACAATGGAGTAAGTGCCCATGTGTGTTCACTACTAGAGGAGTCACTGATACCTCTTGACACTAAAGACCACTTTGAAGAAAACCAAATTGCCACAGCCCGAGCCCAACATTAGATGGAGGATTATACAGAGCATGTGTATCTAAAGCCACACATGCTATGAACATAGGTATATCGACAGACTGAATTTGGCCAACATTTTACCCCTTCCCCAGCAATGATTTTAGGCTTCTTTAGTTGTGTCTCACAGCTTTACATTAGACTATTTTTTGGTAGTTCAGATTTAATGGTCGGCCTTTGGACAGAGAGGGAGTAACCCAACTATTCAGAGGTAAACCCACAGCAGAGACAAATAAACATCCACAGCATGTGAGACATTAACTGAGCATGAGGAACTCACTCACCGAGGGTACGACACCATCACTTTCTGAATGTTAGTTTCTCTATTATGAACTCCCCACAGTTCTTTGTTTTTTGCTACTCGGGCAAACCCTCGGCACCACTCTGGACCTTGCACTCAGGCTTGTACACCATATAGGAGTGACCACCTATGTATATGCGCTGCCTTTGCACTAGCATGTGCCCGACGGGTCCAATGGTGAACAGAGCGCACAACCTGGCGGCTGGCCACGACCCAGAAACAAAGCAACGCTTGGTTGCACAGCCCACCTACAGGTTTGTGCATGTCACATATGTGCCAAAGTCAGTCTCTCAGTGAGATTTTTTTTGTATTCATAAAAGAGGTTCCCTTAACACACCAATCTGCCATGCAGCTTGTTACATGTAAATCTCCGCTTTATTGCCTCTGCTTGTGTCAGCAGAGGATACTGATAAGGTACGAGTGACTGCAACTGGAGAACGTGGAGGGGAGTAAACAGTGGGAGAAAAGCAGTCAAAGTGGATACTGCAGTGAAATTGCACGGTCCTCCTCTGCCCACACCTGAGGGGCAAATATTCTTCTCTAATATGGTAAAAAAAAAACATCTATCTTGCATTTGGGAAAACAATGAGTGATGTACCACGTCCTTGACATAGAGTGGTGTTTATTTGATTTGTTTTCACGTGTGGCCACTAGCATGTTTTTATATGTGCACATACCATCGCAAGGCGAGAATTCGATCACAGCATGCTTGTAAATCGTGCATATATTAATGATACATGCATTAATTGAGGTATCACTCCAGCTACCTCAGTGGTGATACTTGTTACTAGCGGTCTTTTCCTTTACAGGATGGATCTTCTGTGTCCTGTACCATAGTAAGTATAGTACACACAACACTCACATTTTGATAACTTATTTTGATTGGGTACTACACACAAACATTGATTCCCAATCAAGTGTAGGCTAGGTGTCGCATTGTTTGGTCCTGACGAATTGCCTAAGATCCTGTTGAACCACATAAGGCAAGAAACATGTTGACCCTAATTCACATTTTATGCGCTGTCAAGGTTCATTAGTTCCAAGGAGAGCCCCTTTTTTCATATTCGTGCCAAGGGGGCCACCGTATTAAATTAGACTAGGTACCCCTTAGACATTTTTAACCACTCATTTCACCACCCTACACCCATGGGACCATCAAATACACTCATCATCACAGCAACCAACTTTAAAGATCTTCGGCAAAGAAACCCCCTCGAGAGGCCTGTTGAGCTTACAGCGCCGGCCCAACGAGGAGCTGCCCGATGATGAAGAATGACACCCTTCTGGGTGTGTGAGGGCCATTGCTTCCGATCAATTTGATTCCCTGATCCCGTTGATCCGTTCCCCTTATTTCGGACTGACAGCTACCTCTTTTCTCTTCCCTTTTTCTCTCTCATTTGAGGAACAGCACACCTTTTGTGGTTACTGTCACCTCTTGGGAGCATGTGTGCTGGACCTACTAATCAGCTCGGAGTCCTGCCTTACCTCTTATTACTACAGTGAAACAGCAAGATAACTTACGATATATAAAAGATAAAAAGGTTGACTTGCTAGTTCATATGAAAGAATTAAGAGTCTGCATGGTTTATATTTTTCAATTTCGTACACAAGCAGTGTATGGTCCTTGTGAAGTTCTAGATTATTTCTCAGACTTCAAAATTGTTCCTTTCGCAGCTGTACTACTAATTTAATCTGATAGCGTTGAAAAAGCACTGACCACTAGCCTAACTGCTTGCCTACCAACATCGGATGCTTCACCTTAGGGGTAGCTCTTCACCTGCAACAAGAGCTGCTGGTAGTCTCATTAGGAGTAATTTTGCAAGGATACTTGTGCGTTGGTACCTTGATCTGCAAATTGGTGAATTTCAGAGTAGTTATGTGGAGGCTTTGCACCTACGGGAGGTGGTGGGGGGTGTCTAATTACTGCTAAAATTGTTTAACTGTAGTTTTTTTTTTTATGGATTGTTGCCTACCTAAACAAAATTATGTATATGACAGACGGGGGACCTTTAGGATCCTGCTCGTCTTTCAGTGAGCCAACATGGTTCTGCCCCCATTGAGGATGGCTTTTGGGACAGAGGTACTTCTCAGGACCGTGTAATCTCATTAATTATCCTCAGTAATTTAACGCCTCTTCTTTCTAGGCTCATTACTGTGTTAAGGAAATAAATGTGTGTATATAGGTTGCTGTCAGAGCATTGTCAGTTAAGGATGCTGTCTGGGGAATTTTATAGTATGGGGCTTATATACATGTTTCTTAAGACTGGGAGTGGTGAGTTATGGATTATTTGGGAAAGAATGTCCCTTGGTTATTGTATAATTACACAACTATATTTCTATGGCCTACACTCAGCCAATCTGGAAAGCACAGTCTGACAAATAACACTTTTGAAGCCTAACAAAACAATCTAGCGCTTCATAAGGAACACAGTACTTTGTGTAATAAATTACTTTACAAGGAGGATGTACAGTAGCCCTTTATAATGATGCTCAGGACTGGACTCAACACCACTGCACTTTCTGCTAAAAATAGTGTGCAGGTTGATATCTTTTTAAAGCTTCTGCACTGGTCTCTTAGCTGGATTCTTATGTTAACAGAAAAGCTTATATCCACCTTACTTTCTTAGAGGAGAGTCAAATTTCTTCCTCTGATTTTTTGGAGACCAGCGAAGATTCATGCGATTAATGTGATTTGTGGTTCAGCAGCACCGTGCCCATGATTTGGATGGGCAGTTATTGATGGCACTAAATCAACTTTTTGAGGGGGTAATACCCATGTTTCAAAGGCAAACGTACAACTTTCTATACCTAAAGTTACAACAGGAATAACTCTCAAATTTTTCAGGATTAGCTCACCAAAGTTTTAAAACTGCAGACTCTGCCTAGGAGTTCTATACAGTCCGTAGCTGGTCCTGCTCATGGTATTTTTCATTTATTACGAAACAGGTTAATAGAAGCCAGCTGAACTTCGGTTTAGGAAGGCTTCAATAAAAATTATTGTGTTTACAGAAGGATCTATGAACCCAAAATTGTTTATTTCAGATAAAGCAATCCATTGAAGAAAACATAAAATATGTACATATATTTTGTTTAACAATTAACCTTGAATTTACAAGGAAAATATACAGAGTTTGCTAAATTCTGACTCAAACAATGCTGTTGTTGTTGGGAAGAAGATGCTTGATGTTTGTGAATGCCAATGCAGAAGAAATAGACTATATATAGTATGTATGTGCCATTATATGTTCAATAATCAAACAAATGACAGTTTTGTTACACCACTCATGCAGCTATATAATCACAGAAATAATGCTCGGTTAAAAATCTCTGGCTGGAGAACCAGTCTGAGTAAATCTACTTTACCACAGAAAACGTCACTGCACCATTCTCATTCATGGACCAAAGCTACAGTGCTTCTAGTACTTGTCTAATGCGATTATTTGTCTGGGATGCTGCTGAGATTGGAACTAGGCCAACTAAAAGAAAGTGCTTGTTCTCTGCAGGGACAAGGGAATTCAGGGGGGAGTTTGCACACACAAGAGAATACCTGAAAGAGGGGAAAGAGAACAGGACAGAAGCTGATGGCTGGAGCAGGATGGAGCGGATTAGGATCAGGAAACTGCACAAGAACTGGGTAAAGCCTGAAATGGACAAAGCTAGGAACACAACACAATTACAATGCAATAAAGAACGGAAGGTACAAAGGAGAAGAGTGTATGCTCTGTGGATAACGATCACTGTGAGGGGGAAAAGATCTTAATAAGGTAAGGAACAGTTAATATCACAGACTTGATAGACACTCAGCAACTCTTATGGAAGAAGAATGATGGGTGAGACTTTGTGCAAGAGACACCAAACCTCAGAATCTCATGGGCACAGACACAGAAGAAGAAGCATTTGCAATGCAATCGGTCTCATATTTGTAAAAGAGCTATTGACGTTGTAAATCACAATGTTTTTTACTTATGCTTTATTTGTTTACAGTGTAGGATCATGCCATTGAAAGCAAAGGATGAGACTGTTTATTTGCCTGTTTAGGTAGCAAAAACCTAACCTAACCATATATCTTTGGGGTGTTTCTCTCTCTTGCTTTAGCCTTGAAGCCATCCACACACAGCATTCGCTTACACCACAGTGTTACAAGACTGCCCTAGGAATGCAGTGGTTCATACAAGCATGTCGCATGGACTCCCCCCACTTTGCTTACCTAACGAGTGGACAAGCCCTGGACAGTGGAACAACTAATTGAACACATCTAAGAACTTGAGATATACTAAAACCTAGGGAGTGCTGAGAGTCCGAAACTTAATAAAGAATTGTGGAAAATAAAAGCTGGCCCTAGGAAATTGTTTGTAAGGGACCTCTTTGCTCGTTATGCACATATATGCTGTTTCTTGTATGAAGAGTCAGGGAGTGTAGTGATTTTCACCCAATTCAATTCTTCCAACATGAAGCTGATGGCGATATTACGAGCACAGCTTAAGCAGGTGCAGAAAACCAAAAAGCAAGAAAATAGGACAGCGAGAATGCACATTTCACACTAATGAAGCAGGTGTAAACATTATATAATATTGAAAGCATGCCTGTACTGATTTTACCTTGGAATAGAAAAGGTGATGATTTACCAAATTTCCTCTTGCAACAAAAATATTGTTACAACAGATGTAGTTTTTCTGGGGAACCAAATATCTAGAAATGGTGATTGAAACTCCATCTCATTGTTTACATTTTCTGTGCTCCCCGGATCAGTTGCACAATGGCAGATTTTTAGGTTTCCCTAATTTAGTTTGCAAAGGCCTCAGGTCCTTCTAGTTGTCAGAAGATTTTCATGGATGCCCATTGTTGAAACATGCAAGACAATTTGTGAGCAAAAGCATTGTATTATTATTGTATTGTAAAGTAAACCTTTTCAGGAAAATAAGCATTAATCAGGTCATTGTAGTCAAATGTTTCAGCAACATCTTCTTTTGAGATAAAAGTCAGCCTTGACAGATTTTCCCTGGCTATTATGGAGTGTGGGACCAGATGTATAAAATGTGGGCCTTTCAAGCTGCAATCTGTGGAGATAAAAGACAGAGGAAAAGGAAGTAGAATTCTTTAACAAGTACACAAATTAGAATGATGTTTTCTAATCTGCCAATGTAAATGTAGTGAGAAAATTCTTAATGAATTATTTTGCTCTGCAGTACAGAAATGGGGAAAGAAATTTGCAGAAACATTTTGCTTCATCTCATGTGTAGAAATACAGGCTAAATTGCAGCAGCAAATCCTGTTCAGTGGTCCTTCGCTAAAGAGGTGAACGAGTCCTTGGAATTGTCTTCTGTTACAGCCTCCTGCTTCGCACGCGGGAGATTTTTGACTTTCAAAAAAGAGACTAAGTACAAATGTTCACCGTGGCTTTGACCCAAGGCTCCCAGATGACGATGATCACTTGTCGGACACCGCCTGCAGTCTCGCCCCGCTGAACTTAGCCTTCGCAGAACATTTTTCTCAAAATTTCTTCTAAGTTCGAAGGTAAATGCTGAGTGGACCCAATTCACTTCTTGAATCCGACCCGCGCTCCATCGCTGTCGGCCATATTTTTCAACTTTGACCCGGTCTTGCGCGACTAGAGGTCTACGGTTAACTCTTTGATCTTCTAGATGCAAGTTTTTACTAAAACCTTTAAAAATTCATAACTCCGGTTCTACTAATTGGGTTTTTGTAATTTTTGTGTCAAAATAATTTATTAAAAATGTAGTCTATTGGGGGGGCGTGGCTAGCAGCCAACAGGAATGACCGCACACTAGCGCGGCTCCGGAGCCCTCGCCGACTATTCTACAATAATCCTGACGATCATCCTGTGAACTACCCCCAAACGAAGGGGAGCCCGGCCCCCGACTCCACGGGCGATTAATCGCGGGCAATTCCCGGCTGGAAGAGGCGACAGGCAGAGGGAAAGCATCGGCGCGACCGGAGATCCAAAAACATGGCGGCGAACCCTCGCTCCACTGATTGAGGCCGGAGGAGCGGCGGAGTGCTGGAGCTCACGGAATCCCCAGCGGCGCCCTCCAGAGTAATCGACTGAGCCCGGGAGCTGCGGGCTGGCCGGCGCACGCCCCAGGCAAGGGCATCTGGTTACTCCTGCACGGGAGAGGCGGGCTCATATCAACGAGCACGCAGGAGGCAGGCCAGCTGGAGGACGTAACGGAGACCCCGGCGTGCAGGGCCTTGCGGGCCATCACCACTGGCAGCAGGGCAAAATTGAACCAACACTGCGGCAGTGAGTACCACTGACAAGCCCTAAACCCCGGGTGCAGTCTCTGAAGAACCTGCATGCTGTGGGCAGATGTAGTACAATTCAGAGCGTGAAAAGGGGCGGCGGGCCCGAAACGCAGACGGCGAAGGGGCATCCTCCGGGAGGCCTGAAGGCAGTGCTTTCCAGGGTGGTGACCGCAATCCGAAGAGGGGCTGCCGGCTAGACGTATGGGAGCGGCGATATACCCCCGCACAGAAGCAAGCTGACCAGCACCATAGAGTAATCCCGGACCTGCGCAGGAAGAAATAAAAAGCAGGGGAAAGGGACACTTACACGGCCACAACCATTTAAAACAGATCTCCAGAGCAGTTTTGAGACCCTCGGTATTGGCTATAACAGCGGAGGGATAGGAGGACACACTGCCCTGCAGAGAGTGAGGGTCTCCTTTGAGGTCGCGCGGCAGAGAAGGCGGGCTCGCCACAAGCCTAATCCCTTCCCTTACGCGAGACGACAAAGGGAGTGGGGAGCAGGCCTGAATCGTCATATTGAAGCCATAGAAGTCACTAAGAGAAGGGTATATACACCTGCTTCACACACTACTTTATTCTCCACCCTCTCTTCTACTACGTGGGGGTCAGAAGACCAGGAAACTCGACAGGCCGCCGGAGGGCAATACCCCCCTGGGCAGGCAGCGGAGACTACTGGGACTGATCCTTGGAAGCTTGGGCCCCATCCACACACTGAAGATTGAAAATGGCGGGCGGGAGAGGGACCAAAACAATGGTGCAAAACAAACTGGCTAAATTTGCCTGGGCAACTGCTGGAGAAGAACAGGACGCCGCACACCTGGAGGTCCACGATAGAAAGCAAAACCCCCAAACGCAGCAGGACTTAACGCTCCAAGATATTATGGCGGTAATCACGGGAGTACGGACATCTCTGGAATCTCGCCTCGATACAGTGAACATCGAGGTCTCCCTCATCAGAGCAGACCTCAGAAAGATGGATACAAGAGTAAAAGAAGTGGAAGACGCCACAACGGAACTTAATAAAGACACCGCCCTGCTCAAGCAACAAGTGAGCCAACTACAAGAACAACAAACCAAAATGGAAGGGCAGCTTGATGAGTATGAAGGTAGGGCGCGCAGAAACAATGTACGTTTCCTGGGGGTTCCAGAGCGCTTAGAAGGCCCAGCAGTAGATTTATTTGTTGAGGACTTAATCCTGAAGCATCTGCAACCCAAGAAACTCTCGAGTTACTTCTCTATTGAACGCGCCCATCGAGTCCCAGGAGGGAGGCCTAAACCGGGAGCACCCCCACGGCCGATCATAGCTCGAGTCTTTAGTTTTAGAGATCGTGATATCATACTCCAGACTGCACGTGCCAACCCACCGATCGAACTGGAAGACAGTGTAGTCACATTTTTCTCAGACTTTACCACAAAAGTCCAAAACCAACGTCGCAGCTTTCTTGCGGTCAAGCGGGCACTGCGGGAAAAAGAGGTGAAGTACGCCATGCTCTTTCCAGCAAAACTCCGAGTAAAATCAGACGGTAAGGCATGGTTCTTCTCCTCCCATGAAGATGCGTGGGAATGGCTGGAAGGCTGGCGCCGAGTGGAGAAATCGCACAAGGATAGGAATGGTGGACCCCGGACTAACAGAACTGAACACATCGCTGGACAACGAGGCGATCCTGTCATGAAAGAGACAGACTCGACATCACAAAGCTGAAACAACGCTACTGGGTGTAATATGGACGCATTTGCCACAGATAAGTGACTTAGATGTAGGAAAGAGGTACAAATGAAGAACTGTGGGGTACTCCCCCCAAAACATATTTTTGTGCATGGGACCTTGATATGTCTGCCCAGGGCAGGGGAACTTGCTAAATGATGTATCAGTAGTTTCAAACACGAGAGGGGGCCGGGGTCTGCCCCCAAAATACTGCTCACATAATGTCATTCTTAGATTTAGACGGGGGGTAGGGCTGTAAACCAAGCACCTTTCAAATAAGGGGAGGGGCGACAGGCACTCTGCCTTGTTGGGGAGTGGGTAGTTTGAAATCCACTGGCAGGGGGGCAGGGAGGGGGGGGAGTTGGGGGAGGGGGGGGGAAGGAGAGGAATGTTTTATGCGTGTTCTCGAATCACAAAGTTTGGAAAGTCAGATTCAGCCACCTTAATTCTCACTACATATGCAGGGAATGAAGTCACGTTGTTTTTTAAGAGGTATATACACCCGACCGGCACTTAATGTTTATAACTGATGGAAATGTTGAATGATGTTGTTGCTCCGCACGATATGCCCCAGAGCTCCTGTGTTACCTACCCACAAGAACCGTGGCAGGAAATATGGTAGAAACATCCCTATCCATTCTGACCTGGAACGTAAACGGGATGGGGGACAAAATAAAACGAGGCATTGTGCTACAGCATCTTAAAAGACAAGCACCCGATCTAGTGTTGTTGCAGGAGACGCACTTAGTGGGAAATAAGTGTAAGGCCCTCACGCAATGGGGATACAAACTCCTGGTTCATGCGGGATATACTTCGGGGTCTAGGGGCACAGGCATCCTAGTTAAAAAAAGCCTCGCACTCACTCCAACACGTACATGGGCGGACCCCCAGGGAAGGTTTGCAGTTCTAGAGGCCAGTTGGGAAGGGAAAGCGCTCAATGTAGTCTCTGTGTACCTTCCACCAGCATTAGGCAAGGAGGCGCTTATAGACCTACGGAAAATTATAGTAGATCTCCCCATAGGAACCCTTGTTTTTGGGGGGGGGGGGGCGGGGATTTCAATATGACCATGGACAGACAACCGGGACGCCCCCAGACACGCCCCAAGACACAAATGGACGAGTTCACGAAGGCCATGGGCTTAACAGATGTGTGGTGTCTTTACAGCCAGACATGACTCATTATACATTCTATTCAAACGCACATAAAAGCATGTCCCGCATAGATTATTTTCTGACACACTTGGCGGATATCGGAAATTTTCGAAATCCGCGCGGCCTACCACGAGGCATCTCAGATCATTCTCCGGAATGGGTCGAGCTCACATACCACAATAAGCGGCAACGTAGCACCATAGTCCTTAACCCCTGGTTGCTTAAGATCCCGCATATAAAAGAGAATTTGCTTACCCAGACCGAAAATTATTTTAACGACAATGTTGGTTCAGTGGACTCAGCACAGATAATCTGGGAGGCCTTCAAGGCGGTGCTGAAGGGGCAGGCTCTGGCGCTCAAAGTGGGCTATATTAAAAAACAACAACAGCAAGTACTAGAGCTAGAGGTTGAGCTCCAGCAGCTGGAGGCGGAAAGTATCAGGTCACCTAGTGAAGCCACCACACACCAATTAACCATTAAGAAGCTAGAATATAGAACCTTGGCCGGAGAGCGGATGCGGGCCAGATTACTGCATACACAGCACAAGCTATATGAAGTGGGTGACAGAGCGGGGAAAATGCTTGCCTGGCTGGAGAAGAGAGAGCAAGGGGAGCGATGGGTACCCAGACTGACCCTTAAGGATACAAAGCAGATTTCAGATCCACAAGAAATTGCAGAGGCATTCGCAAACCATCTAGAGAAGATCTATACCTCCTCGACTGCATATACGGCAGAGGACTCCCAACAATTACTAGCAGATATGCATCTGCCCACCCTATCTGAGGCTGACAGGAACTTAATGGAAGAGGATCTCACAGATGATGAAATCCGAAAGGCAATAAACAGTATTCAGTCAGGAAGGCAATGGGACCCAATGGGGTCCCTATTGAATTTCTTAAAACAATGGCTTGACAGGTCGCACCCCACCTAAGGGAAACGTATAATGAAAGCTACGAAAAAGGAGTCCTGCCGGAAGACCAGCGTCTGGCTTCTATTGTAGTCATTCGGAAGCCGGGGAAGCCCGCCGATAGTTGCTTTTCTTATAGACCGATTTCTTTAATCAACGTAGAAGCAAAAATCCTTGCAAAACTTCTGGCCTCCCGCTTGGTCTCCATAATCCCATCTTTGGTCCATCCTGACCAATCTGGCTTTGTGCCGGGTAGGAACACAGCACTGAATATCCGCCGCCTTCACAATGTCCTGGGGCGACAAAAATTGATTGAGGAAGATGCAGTGGTGTTATCCCTAGACGCCTCAATGGCATTCGATTCGATAGAATGGCCATATCTTTTTGAAGTGCTAAGACACCTGGGGTTCGGCCCGATATTTTTGAGCTGTATTAAGCTGCTCTATACGGAACTGCGAGGCCAGGTCAGGGTTAACAACCGCACGTCCAGAACATTTACGCTAGGAAGAGGCACCAGACAAGGCTGCCCCCTATCCCCCCCTGATTTTCTCCTTAATGTTGGCGCCACTGGCATCCTGGGTGAGAGGTGACTTACTGCTCAGAGGGTTGAAATGGGCGGAGGGGCATGAAGACAGGATATCGTTATATGCGGACGATATCCTGTTATACCTAGCGTTCCCTCGTACATCAGTGCATAGAATTTTAAATATTTTTACGAATTTCGGCAAATATTCCGGTTATTCAATTAACTGGACCAAATCAATACTCTTCGTCCTTCAGGGACCAGTTCCTAAACACCCCCCCCCCCCCGGGCTGCGAGGTGGAGATAGCCTTTGACGGATTCCGCTACCTAGGGATCTTTATAACCCCTGATTCTCAACTCTTCCACAACAAAAATTTAGCCGTCCCCTTGGAGAGATTGCGTACTGACGTTAAACATTGGAGATCCCTGCCCCTCTCTTTGCTGGGTCGGGCTGTCCTATTTAAAATGCTGGCTCTCCCACGTTTCCTATACATCCTTCAAAACTGCCCCTACAAGGTTCCCCGATTCCTACTTCAAGAGTGTGGAAAGTGAGGTTAGAACGTTACTGTGGAATGGAGGAGCGCCTTGTATAGCGCTACATAAACTGACTAAGGGGTGGTACGACGGGGGAAATGCACTCCCTGATATAAGACTCTACTATTGGGCCTCACAGCTAGTGGTAGTCAATCACTGGATATATCGCTCCCCGTTAGACCCTGCATACATGCTAGACAGATATCAGATGGGTAGAGAGAGGTGCCTAGGAGCTTTATATACGAAGGTCTGGAAAGGGCGGTACCTAGGCCCGACGGCTCAAACGGTGGAAATTTGGCAACAGGCGACTAGACGTCTTGGCTGGACAGATGTACTGACCCAGAAAAAACAAATTTGAGTCTATTTTTCTAAATTGGTGTGGGATTTTTCTTGTATTGCGTTTTCACTTTATTGCTGTTTGGGTGCTGCATAAATACTTTACACATTACTTTTAAGTGAAGCCCAACTGCTTTTTGTGGCAAGTTACCCAGGGGTAATTGGTAAGCACAGGTTAATTTAATGACTTTTTGTGGTTCACCACATGAGGGATTGTGGCTGTTGCTTGACCTGGGCTCATGTCCCAATCAACCAACAACTCAATTTCTCACAACAGGGCTGGAGCACGGTTCTCTGGCCATCAATTTAATAAGTACCATTATCAGATGTTTAAAAGAGGAGCTTTCAGAGGATTTCAAGCAGCCTTTGGGTTTTTCCCCACAATGGGGAAGAAGTGGCAGAGCATGGCAGTTTAGAGGACGAGGACAACAGTCAAGTCAAGGAAACCTATGTACATATGGAGATACATTCTAGTTCTTCCCTCAGAAAGGTTGGCGGTCGTTTAAACTTTTCCTAGAAAACGTGGAAAAGGCAGACTTAAAATCTTTTGGTACCCCAGGTTATGTGATAAAATTCATTCAGATTCCTTTTTGGAAAATTGAGGTAAAAAGAACCACAGGATATATTTTTCACGCAGGATCAACAAGAGCAGGTACAAGCAGAAGTGAAGGAAATGTTGCCGAAAGGTGCTATTGTAAGTCTTGGAGGAAATGAAATGCTTTTGTAAGCACATTTTCTTGGGTGTAAAAAAAAAAAAAAGGACAAGGGATTGCGTCCTGTGATATATTTCAGGGACTTTATTTGGTTTCTCGAATAGAAGCATTTCAAGATGTAGGGGGCCCATCTGTTAAGGGACATCCTCCAGGAAGAAGACTGGCTAGCAAAGTTCAATTTAAAGGATGTGTATTTTACTATCCCCATCGTAGAGTTGAGTCAGAAATACCGACAGTTCAGGTGGGCAGGAAAGTTGTACTAATTTACTTCCCTACCATTTGGTCTAACGTTGGCACCTTGGTGTTTCACTAAGGTGTTACGTCCAGTAGCAGCATTCTTGAAAGAGGCATTTGTATGAAAATGCATCTGGGCCATTTTTAGTTCATGTCCTAGGAGTATAGCAAGTTGAAGGATAAGTTGGTATTGGTAATAAATCTGTTGGATAGTCTAGGTTTTGTGATAAACAAAGAGCAGTCTTTATTGACACCGGTAAAAGAACTAGAATTTTTAGCAATTAAGTTTGCCACTGAGGAAGGTAAGTAGGATAAATTAAGAAGTGAAGAGTGTCTTGAGCAAAGAGAGGATAACCTTAAGGTCTCAGGCAAGGATTATTTTCTCTATCGAGGCCTCTGCTTAACAGGGCTTTGCAGAGAATGAAAGCAGCAATGATAAGGGAAGATTTACGGCATGGGAATACGATCAATATGATAGAGGCGGCGAGATAAGAACGGATTTGCTGGTTACGCAACAAAGTCTTGGAATGGGAGAGCATTTTTTGGAGCTTCAGCAGATTTAATGTTGGCAACATACACTAGTTTACATGGTTGGGGAGCCAGTTTGGGAAATTGGGAGATTTGGGGGTTGCGTCGGAGGGTAGTGGTCAGCGGAGAAGAAAATTGGAGTTTTAAGCAGGAATGCTTGTATTGGGTTTTGGGGTGGGGAGGGCAATTGGTCTTTTGAAGATGGACAGTATATAGGTGATGCAATATGTGAACAGATTAAGGGAAGCAACCCTCTCAATCAGTCTGAGATAGAGAAGGAACTATTATTTAGAACACAAGATAAGGTTGAAAGCGGAGTACCTCGCAAGTCAGGTGAATTGTGTAGCAGATTTGAATTCAAGATTTGTTGAACAATTACAGCAATTGGAGATTGGATCAGAAAGTTTAGTAGTGAATGTCTTGATGAACCTTACTTGAAAGATTTCCGGGGTGGATAGTGATTTGTAGGACTTGAATTTGGATCCCTTGAAAGCTTCTGCAGTGGATCTATCTAATTTCAAATCTTTTTAGCAAAGGTTTGTCTAATAGGACGATCGACTGTTATAGATCAGTGGTAGCGGCTGGTCGTAAACTCACTGAAGAGAAATCTATTGCAAGAGATATCTTGGTTTGTAGAGTTATGAAAGGTATTACATTGAGAAGGCCACACAAACCAAGGTACAATTTTGTTTGGGAAGGTATTCTAAAATACGAATTGTTGGAAAGTTTGCCTGCTAATAGGTATTTATCTTGGAGATAACTGTAGGAAAAAGGGCTTTGTTATTATGACTCATTTCAAGCAAGAGAATGGCAGGCATAAGAGCTTTCGAGATGATAAATAGATTTTACAGTCATGATGGAGTGTTGGTTACTTTGACACGTAGAACAAAAGCAAATGATATCATCAATTTTATTATCCAAAATTTGATGATCATTCATGTTTGTGTGCGGTGGGAGGTCTGAAGAAATATGAGAACAAGATACAGGAATTTTAAGTGGATGGTGTATATCAACTGTTAGTTTCTTCAAGTACAGCAACAATAGCAAGATGGGTGATGGTGGTAATGGAAGAAGCCGGTGTTTATTTTAGTGTTTTCGAGCACATTCTGTGCATGGCAAGTAAGGTGTTTTTCAATGGTGGACGTTTGGAAGAAATTATGAAAGCAGCAGATTGGTTGAATGCACAAGTATTTGCACACTTATATCTTAAACCAGTTGAGCATGTTTCTACAGTGGAGTTGAAGAGCTTTGAACATACATAATGCTAGCCTCAGGTCTTTACATGAAATGCAGATTCGCCAAGGTTTAGTGTCAGGAGAATCTGGATTTCATTAATGACATGGAGGCTAGCAATATCCCTCCTAGACCCACCCTTATGCAGGTTGATGATTTTTTATTTTGAAAGAAGAGATTCTGATAAGAGGAATGGCTGTACACATAAAGTGGTTTTATTTCATATGAACATGTTGTTCCGTTTTGTTAAGGAAATTATATGCATTTGTTTCTCTAATCATTCATTTCTTTTGGCCACAGATGTAAAGTAGTTTTGTGTTTCTTCAGAGAGGGAGCAGCTGGCTACTCCAGGTTTACAACAGGAGCAGACTCAAAGAGCAAGATGGCTGCGGTGTGTGGAATTGTATGGACTATGGTGTTCTAGTACTTGAATTTTTGGTCTGGCTCTATATTTATTGTAAAGTTCTGCAAGGAGTAGCAAAAAAAGAGATTAATGCATAATGCTAGCGTCCGCCTCTTTAACCCTTTCTGTGCGCACGACGGCCGGGAGCCGTCGTGCGCCACAGTGCTCGTGTGCGCAGGACGGCTCCCGGACGTCCTGGCACATGGCACCGGAAATCCCTCTGGGGCAGGCACCAGAGGGAATTCTCTTTCTTCCCCAAAGCCTCGGGAGCTGGGGAAAAGCTTCCCCAGCTCTCGAGCCCCCCCCCCCCTGGTTTCTATGAAATGACGATCAGTGCGCACGTCGCGCTGACGTCATTTCATAGAAACCGAAACTGAAATGAGCCCTTAGGCTCATTTCAGTTTCACTTTCTATGTGCTCAGGGGGCTATCTCAGCCCCCTGAGCACGTAGAAAGACGGAAGAGGTATCATTGGAAAGGGGGGAATCTCCCCTTTCCAATGGTACCCCTCCCCAGTGAATCCCTGCTTGGGGATCGCCCCAGGAGGGCGATCCCCAAGCAGGGATCCAGCCACTAGACACCAGGGAGGGGGGAGCGGCCCCTTGGGCAAAAGCCTTTGCTCCCCCCAAAAGTATTGGCAAAATTTAGTCTTTCTGCCCTCCCTGGGGGCTGAGGGGCAAGATGGGGGCAGTAGCCCCCAATCTGCCCCCCCGGGGGGGCATAAAGCCCACTAGACGCCAGGGATTTTTTTTGGCAAGTTCTCTTAGGGTGGGGGCTGCCCAAAACGGGCATGCCAATGCCCCCTCCCACCAAAATTACAGCCTTTCTGCCCCCTCGGGGGGGGGGCAAAAAGCCCACTAGACGCCAGGGATTTATTTTGGGAAACTGGAATTAGGGTGGGGGCTGCCCAAAACGGGCATGCCAATGCCCCCACCCCCTCCGCAAAAATTACAGTCTTTCTGCCCCCTGGGGTGGGCAGAAAGCCCACTAGACGTCAGGGATTTTTTTTTGGCAAGTTTACTTAGGGTGAGGGCTGCCCAAAATGGGCATGCCAATGCCCCCAACCCTGCGCCAAAATTACAGCCTTTCTGCCCCCCCCAGGGGGAAAAAAGCCCACTAGACGCCAGGGATTTATTTTGGGCAATTGGAATTAAGGTGGGGGCTGCCCAAAACGGGCATACCAATGCCTCCACCCCGTCAAAATAACAGCCTTTCTGCCCCCCCCGGTTGTCTAGTTTTCAGAAATGTGTGGGTTTTGTAGGTTTTCCAAGATGGCCGCCAAGCCCGGGGCCAAAAACCCAGGTGACTCCCCTTGCAAAACCAGGTTGTTTTGTGATAGGTCATTTTGACGTCTCCTCAATACGTTTTGGGCCCTTGCCTGGCGCGGGTACTTGACCCACCCACACAAGTGAGGTACCATTTTTATCGGAAGACCTAGGGGAACGATGGGTGGTAGGAAATTTGTGGATCCACGTACATTCTAGAACTTTCCCAAACAGAAACTACCAAACCCATACATTTCTGAAAACTAGACACCCGGGGAAGTCCAGCGAGGTATGGCTTGCGTGGGTCCCCCAACGTTTTCCTACCCAGAATCCCCTTCAAACCTCAAATTTAGCTGAAAAAAAACATTTTCCACATATTTTTGGGTGGAATCACCGTGCCGGCACAAATGTCCTACCCCACAGCGTTCCTCTCAGTCTCCAGAGTAAAATGATACCTCACTTGTGTGGGTGGGGCAAGGGCCTGTGACTGGGAAGAGCCCAAAACATAGGGATTTAGGGTATAGCACCGACAATTCTAAGCGCTACATTTAAAAAAAAATAAGTTTTTAGCCAATTCTGCATTGGACACCCACACAAGTGAGGTATCATTTTACTCTGGACACTAAGGAGAATGCTGTGGGGTAGGACATTTGTGCCGGCAAGGTGATTCCACCCAAAAATATGTGGAAAATGTTTTTTTCATCTAAATGAGGTTTGCAGGGGATTCTGGGTAGAGAAACGTTGGGGGATCCACGCAATCCATACCTCATTGGACTCCCCAGGGTGTCTAGTTTTCAGAAATGTGTGGGTTTGGTAGGTTTCCCTAGATGGCGGCGAGCCCGGGGCCAAAAAACCAGGTGCCCCCCCCCCCAAAACCAGGTAGTTTTGTTATAGGTAATTTTGAAGTCTCCACAGTAAGATTTGGGCCATTTCCTGTTGCAGCCACTATGCCTACCCACACCTGTGAGGTACCATTTTTATCGGGAGACCTGGGGGAACGCTGGGTAGTAGGAAATTTGTGTCAGTCCGGTGATCCAATGACTTTCTCACACAGAAATGTGAGAAAAAATTGATTTTTTCAACAAAATTTGAGGTTTGCAGGGGATTCTGGGTAGGGAAATGTTGGGGGACCCACGCAAGCCATACCTTGCTGGACTCCCCCGGGTGTCTAGTTTTCAGAAATGTGTGGGTTTGGTAGGTTTCCCTAGATGGCCGCCGAGCCCGGGGCCAAAAACTCATGGGACCCCCCTTGCAAAACCAGGTTGTTTTGTTATAGGTAATTTTGATGTCGCCTCAATAGGTTTTGGGCCCTTGCCTGTCGTGGGTATTTGACCCACCCACACAAGTGAGGTACCATTTTTCTCGTAAGACTTTGGGGAATGCGGGGTGGGTGGAATTTTTGTGGATCCACACAGATTCCAATACTTTTCACCACAGAAATGTGAGGAAAATGTGTTTTTTTTTTACAAATTTTGAGGTTTGCAAGGGATTCTGGGTAACAGAACCTGGTGAGAGCCAGACAAGTCACCCCATCCTGGATTACCCTGGGTGTCTAGTTTTCAAAAATGTATAGGTTTGCTAGGTTTCCCTAGGTGCCGGCAGAGCTAGGGTTCAAAATCTACAGCTATGCACTTTGTAAAAAAAAAGGGTCCGTTTTCACTGTGAAAATGTGGTGTGTCTACGTTGCGTTTTGGGCCGTTTCCTGTCGCGAGCACTAGGCCTACCCACACAAGTGAGGTACCATTTTTCACGGAAGACTTTGGGGAATGCGGGGTGGGTGGAATTTTGTGCATCCACGCAGATTCCAGAACTTTCCACCACAGAAATGTGAGAAAATTGTGGGTTTTTAAACAAATTTTTAGGTTTGCAAGGGATTCTGGGTAACAGCACCTGGTGAGAGCCAGTCAAGTCACCCCATCCTGGATTCCCCTGGGGGTCTAGTTTTCAAAAATGTATAGATTTGCTAGGTTTCCCTAGGTGCCGGCAGAGCTAGGGTTCAAAATCTACAGCTAGGCACTTTGCAAAAAAAGGGTCAGTTTTCACTGTAAAAATAAAGTGTGTCCACGTTGCGTTTTGAGCCGTTTCCCGTCGCGGGCACTAGGCCTACCCACACAAGTGAGGTACCATTTTTATCGGGAGACTTAGGGTAACACAGAATTGTAGAGCAACTGTTATTACCTATTGACTTTCGATGCATTTCTGCCTTCCAAATGAAACACAATGTGTAACAAGCATTGGCATAGCCAATAGGTCTCGCCTTTGGGACCTTATAAGTATTTAGTTATGCAGCACAATATCCTTACTGCAACAACATTAACTGTTGCATGGCTAAACACTTATAAGGTCCCAAAGGCGAGACCTATTGGCTATGGCAATGCTTGTTGAATAAGTAGTTTCCTTTTCCCCTTCTAGCGCTGGGAAGCCCTATGTGGGTAGCTATGCACTTTACAAATCTCGGAGAATAGAATTGAATACAAGTACTTTGTAAATTCCACAAATAAAGTTGCTAACTCAAAAGGAAAGATGAAGGTATGCTTTACAAATTAAAAAAGCCATTTCTTCATACAATGTCCTTAAGGAATCCCGTGTATCTCTGTGCTTTCCAAGAGTCAATACATTGGCAAAGGAAATAGGTCTTGCCTTTCTCACCAATAGACTTTCCCAATGCCTTTTGGTGGTGCTTTAGAGCGCATGACTTTTTCAGGCTGCTGTACGTCATTGTCAAAATAAATTAAGGAAAAGGGACCAGTGATGCATGCATGTGTGATGACGTATGTGCGTGGATGCATCAGCATTGCTTGCGCGTGCCAGCAGAAGAATGGCGCAGTAGCCATTTGCTTTAATTTTTTATTTGCCAATCCAAAATGGCGAAAGCCACTTTGGTTTGTATAGTACAAAAATTGTGTTTTTGTACAAAAGTGCACATTTTAATAAAAGAAAGGACTGCAGGGCTTGGAAGTAACGGACGAGTGAATGGGGGCGAAAAGCACTACAAGAGCTCGTCTTCAACTTCACTTCTATTGTTTACATGTGCTAATGGTGACATTCAAGAAAGGGTAATCCCACAGCTCTGACATAAATCAGCCGTAATTATTTCCAGACTTCCTCAACTACAGTAGGCAAAAATCAAGTAAAAGTATAACTGTTAGTAAAAAAACACAAATCCACGTCAGTTAGCTGCCCGGCACTCCTCTTTAGGAGCTCTCGCTGGTTTTACAAAAGGATGCAAAAATAATACATGGTCTACTTTCTTTTTTAAACATGTATTTTGCGGTGTCTTAAACACCATCCAATATTGTGTAGTATCGAGTTATATTCTACCTGGAGGAAACGCACACTCCTCCTGTGAACGTTACTCTGTAGTGGCTGCCAGCTGACCAATCGTTTCGTGGGCCAACGCACAAAGAGCTCAGTGTCATAAAAATACATAAAAATAGCAAGGAACAAACAGGGGTGTCGGCACCGCGCCGGAAAGGGGAGTTAACAGAGAGGTATGAGGTAACACTGTCATGGCCGGAGCTTTGTATGTATTTTCATGAATGCAAAAAATGCAAACCTATAGAGTTGCATGTGTTCAGGGCGATTTGTAACAGTGGTGTGTATGGGATAAAAAGTGTGGCTGTGTCTATGTATGGGGGCGTGTGCAAATATTGAGGTGTGTGTATGCATCTGTACTGTTAAAGTGTTCATGAGTCTGTGTGAAGGGGCTTATATGTTTGTGTGTGAATTTTATAGTTGTCAAATTCTTTGTAATCGTTTTACCGCCAACGTAGAGAGAGGCAAACAGAAAATACGGAATGACAGAAAAGAGACGGGTGAAAAGGAAAGCAAAAAAGAGACGGAACCAGCTTTGCAAAGGGGCAGATGGAAATGATCTAGACAAAAGACGAGAGGGAAACCCGAGCAATGCAGGCAGAGAGAGTGCGGGTTCGAGAAAAGAATGAGGCGTTGCGGTTCTCTTTCTCCCTCTGGCCCCTCCTACCTGGGATGATCCCTCGCTAGTGGATAAGGGAGAAGAAACGGTTTTGACGTGAAAGGGCAGGTTTTGGGATCAACTTCAGCTACACGAGTGCAAATTGTGAGATCGGGAAAGGCATTGTGTCATTCCTTCAGAGGAATGAATTTAAAAAAACGCTTCCGTGCGGCGCTGATTGACAGCATGCGCTGAGACCCGAGTATATAAGGGGAAAACAGCTTGGGGAGCCACTAGAAGCCCTGCCTTCATCCGGAGCGATTCTGGCGGGCTGCGATTGGGAGGGTTTCAGCGCTGCTTCACATCAGCTACGCTCTGACTTTTCGCTGGGATTTCACGTGGCGCGCGCGCGCACACACACACACACACACACACACAAGCGCTCGCCATTGCCTTGTTTAAATTCAGCCATGGCGCCTCGCGCTGAAAGTTTAAAACAAGGAGGCACGTCTGGCGAGTGGTGTGCGATGTGCGCGCGCTGTAAGGGTGCCCGCGAGCGATGCGCTTAATGAGCCATGACAAGAGAGGAAAGCCAGATGGCGCCTGTGCGCGTATCTGTGCGCGTAACCGCAAGCATTAGGCCACACAAAAAGCGTGTGGTGAGCTTTTTAAAGCCCCCTTACTAAAAGTCTCGCCAGAGCACCGCATGCGCTGGCTCAGGCGAGACCTAAAAAAGAAGTCATTTTGAAAAATGACCTATAATTCTCATGCTAGTATGGGTAGTCACAATTTCGGAAATGTGCAAATATCTACTGTTTCTAAACTTTATATTTTGTTCCAATTTCAGAAATAAATAGGTGTCTTTCATACCGATTTTTCCATGTATATATTTTCCCAAATTAATTGCTATATACCTGGTACATAATAAAAAAACCATTGCAAGACACATCTCAGTTTTTGGCTCTGGGTTCGTCGGGTTCTTGGTGAACCTACAAGTCCTATACATCCCCACAACCAGAAAGGTCCAGCGGATGTAACGGTATATTGCTTTCAAACAGCTGTCATAATTAGAAGAAGTTACAGGTGAAAACGTTGACACAAATGTCTGTTTTTTTCAACTAATTTTCAATTTTTCCTATATTCAACTGTTAGTTTCTATAAAGAAACCTTGAAGGATCTACACAAATGACCCCTTGCTGAATTCAGAATTGTGTCTACTTTTCTAAAATGTATAGCTTTTCAGGATCCATTATTGCTTTCATACCCATTTCTACCATTAACTGGAAGGAGGTTGAAAGCACATAAAATAGCAAAAATAGGCTATGTCCCAGAAAAATGCCAAAACTGTGTAAAAAAGTTTGGTTTTCTGACAAAGGTCTGCTTGTCCCTGAAAGCTGGGAAAACGGTGATTTCAGCACCACAAACCCTTTGTTGATACCATTTGCAGGGAAAAAACCAGACGCTTTCATTTGCAGCACTTTTCCCCCCAAAAAAAAAATTGCTGTATTTTGGCAAATTTCTGGGTCCCCTCCAGGGGAATCCACAAACCCTGGTAGCTTTAGAATCCCCATGATGTTGGAAGAAAAGGACGCAAATTTGGCGTGGATACCTTATGTGGTCAAAAAGTTACAGGGGCCTAAGCACGAACTACCCCAAATAGCCAAAAAAAGGCTTAGCACAGGGGGGGAAAAGCCCTAGCAGCGAAGGGGTTAATGAACTCCAGACTGTCCTGACACTAAACCTTGAAGAATCTGCATTCTCTTCCAAAGTTTTGTTTATCCTGATCACCATTCCACTGGCTTCAGAATGACACAAAGCCAACAATTTCCGAGTATTACCATTCATCTGCATTCATCTGCAAACATGCTTCCAGTTCTTTTCATGCCAGCAATATGGAGTCTGTTAACTGCTTATTGGGTATATCGCTCTCCCTGTGCTCTTCATCCAGCAACCTAATCACACTTGTCATTGTACATTCAGGTCACTTAGAAAAATTATCTTGCAGCACTAGAACAAACTGGAGTACACAAACGCCTCAATGAAATGGGCATATAATGCTCAAAACTAGCTTCAACCATAGACCCTGGCACAAGTATTTCAAAGTCACAGTAAGGTTTTTCATAGAGACACTTTTGTCTCTTTAACACTTTACATTATCCACAAACTGTTTCAACCTCTAAATCGGGTCTGGTGGCTTAGTGAAATAATGTATTTAGCCAAAGAAACTGGGCTTGACTACATGGTCAATGGTCTATTCCGGCTTTTATCCTTTCAAGGAGGTCAATAAAGTTTAAATCAATGTGTTTGATACCAAATATTGGTTATGTAATTAGTGCCTAAAGACTTTTTGGGGGTGAAGGTGCACTCAACAGGATGATTATTTAGATCTACACCTGACAACCGGTTATCCCCTCCAAACCTCTGCTTTGTCCCAGTAAAACATATGATCACAATGTGGTTGTTGTATGAGATTTTCCATCAGCAGCTCTTGTGAACACTGCTCCACAATTAATTCACAACTCCTCCTTCAACATCCACAATATGCTGTTTTTTTCACTTGTAATTACACACCATCTGTACTCCACCCACCATCTCACTCTGCCCAACTCTTCATCTTGTTCCAGAACTTCTAAGCTCCCTTTCTTTTGGCAGGCACCAGAATCCTTCACCGAAATATTAAATACATATACTTTCTGCTCCTCTTTTTCTTCTACTTCCAGTCTGGAAACTCTACTGCTAGGTTCTTTGACCCAGACGTATATGTCACTTCTCATGTGTTCTCACCTGCAAATTGTTATTGAAATATTATCCAGGCCCTTTTTTCATCACTTCTTTCAGGGTTTAATGATCACTTTATACACATTTTCTACACCACAGAATGTCCTGACCTTTCTCACTCCCAAATGTACTACCAATGTCTCTTACTTGGTAACACTGCATCTCATCTCAGAACCATTATGTAATCTGGAAGCAAATGAGGTGGTGATACTTAGTCCACCTTCTACCCATTTGAGACCAAAGCCCATTCCTGTTTGACTGCCATCAATAGTCAAAGCACGCTGTGTTTATGTCATTCACACTCAGACAAGTTTACCCTCGTCCTCTTCCTTGTAACCTTACCTAAAAGGAATATTTTAGTTACCTTGTTCATAATGAACGTTAAATAGAATCTCATAAAACCTAAAAATGACAAAACATTATCTTTGTCCATTTGCCCCGACGCCTGTAAAATAGTTCCCACTAAGCTTCCCTTAGATTTCCCAACTTTCTAATTTCATATTGTCATTAGTTTGCAGATTACACTCTAAACGTAGATTTATCAACATTAAATGTAACCCTTCTTTTTAAATTTCCAAAACTTTGCTTAGCCGTCCACTTTGCTCTTTAAATCTTTTAACATCTACCAGCATGTCACCATCCACCAGCAAGTCATCTTGCACTAGGAAGACTAAAGCATCCGTCTGAACAACTGGTTCATTACTTTCTGAACTGTGGATGTGGTCGACGAACCTAAACATACCTGGTGGTGTTATGCGAATAGCCAGGAACCTCAACTCAGGATGCGGAGGACAAATCCAGTGAGGTGAACACATTCATAACAGATATCGGCATGGGTGTGCAACGGCTAAAGGAAGCACTTCTTTTGCTCTATTTAGCCACCAGACATACTGACATCTCAGAAGCCTTCCTCAGGAAAACCACTGGACTGACTTATTCAATGGCCTCTACCTGTTCAGGGTTCCTAACGCAACCTGTTTAGTTCATGTTTAACAGCCTCTTTCAATCGATTAGGAATAGTGATAGTCCTCACCATCCGAACAGGTAAAAAAACTTCCTACCTCCATCTAAGCCATTCTTTAGGGGGGATAGGCCAATACTCATCCACTGCAATGCCACCGCCAGCATCCTTTAAAATGAACTACACATTTAATAAAGGTGTGCCCTATTATATTCAAGGTGTACTTCTTGTGCACAATAATGACTGTGAAAAGTAAAATCTTGCACATGGGTCTTGTAGGGAGGAATATATGTGTTGATGAGAAGGAATTCCTCGTCAAAGGGGAATCTAAGTAAGGGTTCTAGCCCTTAATATTTGAAAATCTAAACTTGACTTTAATAAAGATGCTTCTAACACAATTGCAATGGCAATACAGATGGGTAACTACTCATCAAAACATTATTTTCTACTCCAGGCATAAAAAAAGAATGTTATTCTAATGGTGCCAATTCATCCACCCTTGCCTCCTGTGATATATAAAAGTATGGGAAACCCAGAAATCCATGGCATCCTGAAGTTGAAAAGTCATCTCAAACCTGCAACATTCCAAGGTAATAAAGGGAGGAGACAAATGTAAGTTGGTGCTCTGTTTGCTTGATGGTCTAAGGTGGTTCTCTATTCTAGGAGCCCATTCCTTGGTCGAACATAAGGCTTTCAAAGCAGGAAGAGGATTCAAAGCACAATCTGCTCATTCCCCAGGCCCAGTAACTTATTTTACGCATTTTAAATTAAAGAGTTCTCAGATACCAGTGAGGTTCTAAGGACACGATGAAACTGACCCAGTGAGCTATCAGATTAGTTGCAATTTCAACGTTTTCTTCTCATGGGAAAGCTGTGCCAATAACCCAAACAAGATAGGGACAGGAGGAGGTAGCCATTCTTACCAGAAAAATACAAGAGTGCTAAATAAACAAATGAAAAGGTCCAACGCTGTGCTCTCGTGGGGCACAAAGTTTACAGAGATGGCCCCCAATCACTGCTGATTCACAGTAGGATCCTACTCAGATCTCTCCACACCTGTGTTTAACAACAAACCCCATGGATTGACAAGGAGCAAGGAAGGCATGAATGGGGTGATACTAATTCGAATTAAAACACAGCATTTCAGTGTAGCATCTAATTAACATTTTATTGGGAGGGAAATGTCCCCTGTAGGGTAAAAGGATATGTACCCCTGCCATGAGTGATCAACTGCATGTGAAACTGGTATTCTGACTTTTATTTTGGCTCTGGCATTAAGCAGAGCCTAGGCCTGTCCCCGATAACGTGAGGTGCAGAAGCTGTTCTATGATCTGGAGGGGCACTCACTGCATGCCCTCATAGTGGGTATTGGACTGCTGCCCATGTCCGGAGTGCATCACATAAAAGAGATGGTAGCAACATACTGTGTTTTGTGAATCTGTACTGTGACTAGAACTTTTTTTTATGTCAATGAGAGAGAGTATGGTCTACTGACCACTCGAGTCAAGTTCCACTGCTATGTAAAACCCATGATCTTGTGCGAACATCTTGGTACATATGGAGTGCATATATATGCAGTGAAAGTGAAGCACGCCTAAGGTACATGTGCAGGGCCTTATTTCCCTACTAAAAGATCAAGAGTTTTAGCCTCTCATAAAAAAAAGCTGCTATTGTAATGCTGCAAGAGATACACGTGAAAACGTTTGACTCTGAGACTTAAATTTGAAGAAGCATTTGCAATGCCAATCGCTTACTTTTACATACAGGTGAGACCAATTGGCATTGCCAAAGCTTGTTTATAGTAGTGTTCAATGTCTGTCAAGATCAACTTGCATCTTTCACATTTCTGCTACTTTTTTTTTTTATGATGACCATCAAGTGGCACTAGAATACAGCAAACTGGTGTTGTTTAAACTTGGTTCTGTTTTCTTAGACGCAATGCTGCATTTGGAGCAGATGAATAACAAATCTACCAACAGCAAATTCAAACAAGCATTTGCAATGCAATAGGTCTCGCAACTGCGAGTTTTGGAGCTATTGGTATTGTAAATGGTATTGTAAATGACAATGCCTTTAATTTATGTTGTACAAACCAAAACATAAATAAAAGGCATTGTCATTTACAATGCCAATAGTTTAAACTTGCGTAAATGCGAGACCTATTGCTTTGCAAATGCTTGTTTCAGGAGGATTCCTCCTCGCAGGCCCTCAAATCCTGTTTCGTTTCTTCACTGTGCCAGTTTGTTGTCCCGCTCCCACATGCACTCCTGACGTTTTATTCGCACCCTCCCAACTGTGAAGCATTGTTCGCTTCCTGTCCAAAAAGTGCTTGCAAAGGTGCAACATTGTCACATGACTGGTGGGTTTGAGAGGGGTACTAGGTATGTCCAGGAGGGGTAGCATCTTTGCAAGATTTTCTCTGTAAGTGCTGATCCCATAAATGCACTTTAACTTACTGTGTGTACATTTATCTTATGTAGCTATCCCCAAAATGTGACAGGGGTGGGCCAGTGCTCAATTTGTAAAGAAATAATTGCCAGGGCTCTCGCCAGGAGGCCACTACAGCTTGCACCACCCATTGCCCCTGTCAAAATTGCCATTACATTTCCTGCACAACTATTAATCATCAGACTGCTACCAGTGTGACAATTCAGACTGTTAGAGGCCTCCACAGCTATAAGAATGGTTTGGGCTGCAGGTATCTGTTGTTTTTAATGTATAATGAAATAATAAAACTATTGTTCTGCTTATCTCTAAATCACACAAACAGCGCCACCATTTGGCAGACTGTGATAAGTGCCGATGTTGACAATTAATTGCTGGTGTCGAGCACCGTAAACTACTGCCTCAAATTAAGCACTGGGTGGGGCCCTCCTGGGTCTATGTTAGACATCCCTCGCTGAGGAGTTTGACATTCTGAAGTTATCTGGGGGCAAGCAGAGCCTGTGAGCCCCGATAAAATGCAGGGAGTATTACTGCCCCAGAGTGCACCTTGTGGGGGCAGCTACTGAGTGTTCCTGAATGGAGAGACCAGCTGATGTACCAGGAGAGGATGTGCCAGGAGGCGGGAGCTGTACCTCCTGCAATGGAAGCCACCCCCTTCCAGATTCTTCTAGCCAGGGAGGTAGGGCAGGGAGCCTAGGAAGAGCACTCTAAGCTCGCTCCCCCACTTGGTGATGGTGTGTTAGAACACATAGTGACTTGAGAAGTCTGGGTGTAGTACATCCCACTGGTAGTTTGTGTTACTGACTTATTCCTAGACATTTAAACTCACATTTAACCCTGAAGTATAAGACACCCTGCATTGGAGAGTTTCAGTGAGGAGCAGTTGGCAAAGTGGTGACACTTAATAATAAAAAAGTCCCTTGTATTGTAAAGCAATAAGCAAATATAATGCACCAACTTGACACTTGTACGGTGTTCCAACAGTGCACATGTAACACCTTAAGCACATTTTATGAATGTGATATATCGCCCTTATAAATCATCTGTGCTTCAGGAGTCATTATATGTGCATAAGGATCAAAACTGCCACAGGCACACACATCACACACTCACACAGTTATCTACAAGCATCAGACATCCACAAGCATCAGGCATCAGACATCCACAAGCATCAGGCATCAGACATCCACAACCATCAGACATCCACAACCATCAGGCATCCACAGGCATCAGACATCAGGAATCAGACATCCACAAGCATCAGACATCCACAAGCATCAGGCATCAGACATCAAGCATCAGACATCCACAAGCATCAGGCATCAGACATCCACCAGCATCAGACATCAGACATCCACCAGCATCAGGCATCAGACATCCACCAGCATCAGGCATCAGACATCCACAATCATCAGACATCAGGCATCAGACATCCACAATCATCAGACATCAGGCATCAGACATCCACCAGCATCAGGCATCAGACATCTACCAGCATCAGGCATCAGACATCCACCAGCATCAGGCATCAGACATCCACCAGCATCAGACATCAGGCATCAGACATCATCAGACATCCACAATCATCAGACATCCACAATCATCAGACATCCACAGGCATCAGACATCCACAGGCATCAGACATCAGGCATCAGACATCCACCAGCATCAGGCATCAGACATCAAGCATCAGACATCCACCAGCATCAGACATCAGGCATCCACCAGCATGAGGCATCAGACATCCATCAGACATCAGGCATCAGACATCTACCAGCATCAGGCATCAGACATCAGGCATCAGACATCCACCAGCATCAGGCATCAGACATCAGGCATCAGACATCCACTAGCATGAGGCATCAGACATCCACAATCATCAGACATCAGGCATCAGACATCCACAATCATCAGTATGGTGCGAGCAGGAGTTGTAAAAAGACGCGAGCCGTACGCGTGCACATCTCCTGTCTGTTAAGCTTGAGCACAGACAGTCTATGTGCACGCGTACGGCTTGCGGCATTATTACAACTTCTGCTCGCACCATACGCGTGCACATCTCCTGTCCAGGACTTGCCGTACGCGTGCACCTGTCCTGTCCCGCATCGGAGCAAAAGTCGGCAACAATAGATCTTGCATAGCGAGCAGCGCTTTGCGCTTCATCGCTAGGCGAGACCTAAAAAAGAATAGATGCAGTAGTAAGAACCATAAGCCTATTACACGCTACCTACACCACTGTGATGCGCTCAGGGACCCTTCAAACTTAAGGCATCTGACACTAAGATACACATATTGTTCTGCAAACACTTGTTTGGTTCAAATTAATGCAAACGTACACATACCCAGAATACATTAATACTTCAAGCTTTGTCTTAGGTTTACTGTAAACAAGGACGTGCATGTTGTCTGTGTAGTCAAAAGACTTGGTTCAGCCCTTGACTCTTCTTCACCACACTGTTTTTTACCACATCACTTCCAACTCCCTGTTACTCAGTGTTTTCCTTCTTTGAAAATTGATAGTCGTATTTAACAGGCTATGCCCTGTACTGAGCACAATTTAACAACAAGCAGAGCGTATGCAAATATTAAAATTGTGCCTGACTTTGTAAAAGACATCTCTCTCAAAGGTGTTTAACAATGCATGCTTGACTCTGTATAGTGCACTTGTGTGTGATGTAGCCTACATGTTTTGACAGTAAAAAAGTGATTAGATTGGCTTACAATTAATAATCTCATAGTTATTGCCAAGTAAAAGAACGGGAAAATATGCACTTTATTAAAAATGTATTACACTGGGACCCATCAGGAAACGTACGTGTTAGAAAGGGTTTAAAAGACGTCCCTTCCGATTTAAATTTCAGTTTGTTAGAATCGTCCGATCATTGACATTTTAAAAATACAAACATCTTTGCAATTTATCAATTAACAAAAATCTCACTGTTCACTGTAACAAATATACAATATAGCATGTATATAATAAACACTGCGGGAAACACCGAGAAAGACTACTTCGTGTGCATCACGCAGGTCGCTAGATTGCCCATGATTGAAGAAAATGGTGTTAAACACCTAATGAGTGGCACTTTACTGGAGATGCCGTTTACGAAAAGCACTACAGACGACACCGCATTTGATAGGCTTTTGAAGACAATAGCACAAAAACACGTCATTCTTTGGGCTGGCCCTTTAACAGCCACTACACACATAGCAAGTTCACTGCCATGTCTCTTGGTTAGTACTCTATTTTTACACAGATCACATTTTTATACATAAAACGCAAGGAAACCAATACATACGTGGTCCCATTGCCTTCATTAGTGCTTGCATAATTAGTTACAGGACACGGACAACAAACATTGAAGAACGAATTTGGAAGGCACGAACATGATTAACATGTATTTACTTGACTAGAATGATATTACTGCGGAACCCTTGCAGGAGACTGCAAGGAGAACACGAATCCAGGCTCAAAGGATTTCGACAAATGAAATATTTCAGGGCTCTGAACGTTTATGTTGAGTTATGTTGGCACAGCAATCACGCCGACGTGACTCGCTAATGGAAAACGTCGGTCTGAACACCTCAAATCTGCTGACCTTCAAAGCTGCTGCACGGCTTTTAAGCGGCTCTGCGCGGCCTCAAAAAACCACATTTTTATTTCCAATCCAAAGCTATATCTGGACTCATAAAAAAATCCACTGCAATCAGCGTTCCGGCCAGAAAATTGCAGTCAGCGCACTTTAAAATGATTTTCTAAATGCGCCAAATCTATTTAAATGCGCATTTAAACCCTGTCCACATAACAATAGGTGTACTAACGTGTCTTCAACCTTCAACAAAGGCCACCTAGAGCTGGAAAAGACAAGCAGACTCCGAGACTGCTGACGCCCTGCAGGGTCCCCGGGAGCTTCCGAGATGATCTGGAGCCAACATGGGGAGGGAGAGAAAGTGAAAGCGCGCTGTGTTGAAACGCCGCATGCACATCTCCTGTCCTGTCCGACGCGTGCACATGTCCTGATGATCTGGAGCCGACGGGGGAGGGAGGGAAAGTGAAAGTGCGCCATGCGCGCGCTGTGTTGAAACGCCAGCCCTACGCGGGGACAGGAGATGTGCACGCGTACGGAGTGCACATCTCCTGTCCGTACGCGTTATTAGAATCAAAGCAGCCAACTGCCCCATAAATACACGCCAGCCCTCTGGACATAGGCTGGAGTTCCCTGGCATATTACTTACCTCCTGTCTCTCAAATCAGGGTCTTACAGTCCCAGTAGACTCTTCACTGCTTTCGACCCTAAAAGTACTTCCAACAAGCTGAAGACACGCCGTGAGCGTGCGCATCGGCTGCCTGGACAGGAGATGTGCACGCGTATGGTGCGAGCAGGCGTTGTGATAACGCCGCGAGCCGTACGCGTGCACATCTCCTGTCTGTTAAAGCTTCGGGACAGACAGTTGATGTGCACGCGTGCGGCTTGCGGCGCTATTACAACTCCTGCTCGCACCATGCGCGTGCACATCTCCTGTCCCGCATCGGAGCAAAAGTCGGCAACAATAGATCTCGCAAAGCGAGCAGCGCTTTGCGCTGCATCGCTAGGCGAGACCTAAAAACTCCTATGGATGGGTCAAACACAGAAAGGAAGGAGATCCACAAATCAGAGCAAGGCAACCGGGAGTGAAACGAAAGCCATCCAAGCTTTAGCAAGGAATGGATCTGTGGAGTCTGGTATAGAATGCTGTTTGCAACAGACAGCTGTAGCTGTTCTGTATCGAGTCTGCAAAAATAGCCAATGCAAGTAAGGACCACAGCACCTACTAAAATGCAAGGTAGTGATTTTATTTAGACAGGTGTTAGACCTGGCTTTTCAGCTGGTTTCTCCCCAGACTTTTTGGCCTCCTGTTTCTGACCTGTTTTTGTTGGTTTTATGACTCTGGGCACTTTACCACTGCCGATCAGTGCTAAAGTGCATATGCTCTCCCTGTAAATTGTGTTTATGGATTGGCGTTTCCATGATTGGCTTATTTGATTTACTACTAAGTCCCTAGTACAGTGCACTGTGTGTGCCCAGGGCCTGTAAGTCAAATGCTGCTAGTGTGCCTGCAGCACTGATTGTGTCACCCACACAAGCAGCCAAAAGGGTCCCAGACCTGCCAATGCAGTATCTGCGCGCAGTTTCTACTGCCATGTCGACCTGGCAAGTGCACCCACTTGCCAGGCCATAACCTTCCCTTTTATTACATGTGAGTCACTCCTAAGGTACGCCCAAGGTACCCCTGTGGGCAGGGTGCAGTGTATGTGAAAGGTAGGACATGTACTGGTGTGTGTAACAGTCCTGATAGTGAAATACAGTGCATTTCGTTTTTCACTATTGAAAGGCTATCTGTCCCATAGGATAGAATGGGAGTTTATTTATAACATAATATAACTTCCCATTGGTACAAGATAGAAAGGTGGAGTTTAGTATGCCTGAACTCAGAATATAAAAATGCATCTTTTAGTAAAGGTGATTTTTATATTGTCTGTTTGAAAATACCACTTTAAGAAAGCAGGTATTTTCTTCCTTAGTTGTCCTGTGTGCCTCTGCTGGTTTGTGGATTGACTGTCTGGCCTTGGAGTGACAGGGGCTGGGGATGTGCATTCACTGTAGACAGCCACTGGGGGGTTGAGGTGTGTCCTGCCTTTCCTAGATGAGTCAGGACTGGGCTGAATAGACCTGGGCTGCATTTAAATTAGGGGGCGGAGATTTCCTTGCACCTGAATGGGCCCGGTCTGCCTTACACAATGCTGTTTCCATCTCCTGCCGGGAAACTTTGGAATACTTCTGGACTCAGGAGGAACCTCTGCCAAGGGGAAGAGCTGCGAAAGCTGAAGGAGAATTACTGCCCCTTTGCTGTGTGTTGTCTGTGGTTGGCCTGCAGTGGCTGTTTCTGCCAAGGAGAGGACAAAGACTTTGCTGTGTGCTGTGTATCCTGCTTGAAGATCTTCAAGGACTTGAAGTAGAGCTTGCCTCCTGTTCTGAAGTCTCATGGACACAAAGACTTCACCACCAGCTCTCCTGAACTTCCTTGCTGGGTGTTCTGACCTGCCAAAAGGTGCCTGTTCCTGGGTTCGAGCCTGTAGTGGTTGTTCCTGCTGCTGGGAGCTGGGAAAAGAGAAGCAACTACAGAAGCGCGACGCATCTGCACCAGTTTCCGACACAACACCGCCGTGCGGGAAGAATTCCCATGCATCGCCATCGTGCCGCTGAAGAAACGGACACAGCACCTGCCCGCGGCTGGAGAAATCGCCGCACACTGAGTCTCGTGCACCGATCTCCGAAGTCTGAGATCACCATACCGATTCCGACGCAGGCCATGCTGTGCAACTGAAAGAACCGACGCATCGGAGGACCACGGCTGGAGAGATCAACACAGCACCGTTGCCGCCCCCGCATTGAGAGCCGCCGAATCCCCGAATCCCAAAGCATCGCACCGGGGCGCCAAGTCTACGGCAACGCTGGGCCCGCACAGTAAGAAACCGACGTATCACCTCCCCTACGTGGCAGTAAGGAACCGACGCATCACCTCCCCTGCGTGGCAGTATGGAACCGACGCATCACATCCCTTGGAGTAAGGAAGCTACACATCACCTTCCCTGTGTGTAAGGAACCAACGCATCACCTTCCCTGCAGCTGTTTTTGCTTATGAGTTTGACGCATCCAAGGTACTTTGTGTTGAAGGTGTCGCATCTATAGTTTGCTATGGACAGAACTATTTTTACCTTTTAAAAGTCATATTTGGATAACTGTATGTTAGATTTTTGTCGTTTTGTCCATGTCTGGTTTAGATGAAGATTACTTATTTTTCTAAACTGGTGTGGTGTCCATTTGTAGTGTTTTCACTGTATTGCTGTATGTGTGCACAAATGCTTTACACACTGCCTCTGAGATAAGCCTGCCTGCTCGTGCGAATCTACCAAGGGCGTGAGCAGGGGTTGACTAAGGGCGTAACTCCCATACCCTGACTAGAAGCAAGGGTCCCTACTTGGACAAAGGCGCAAACCATTGCCAACGAGAGACCCCCATTTCTAACAACAGGGTACTGAAATAACTATTCACCAAACAATGCCTGATGGGAAAGTTGCAGCTAACAAGATCTAACTCAGGAATACAATCAATGAATATTTAGAAATAAATGATACCATGGATACACCTAAAGCTATTCTTTGGGATGCCTTTAAGTGGTGAGAGGAAAGGCACCTGCTCTGATTGCACTGGCCAAGGAAACAAAGTGGTACAGTCGCAATTAGAAACTGACCTAAGGGGGTACAAGAAGAACACAAATGTGCGGGCTCTAGAAAGACATCGCACCAGATGATCACGGCTAGGGGTCAGTTTCACACAATGCTAAAAGAAGATTCGAAAGAATCTAAACTGAAAATGTTTCTGACACAGGGAATAAAACAAATACTAGGTTAGCCATGACTGTTGTCATGAGAGCCAACGAGAACACATCTTCTATAGGTGGGCTAAAAGACCACCATGGAGCAATACAATATTTGGAAGGAGATCATGCTGCCACATTCAGAGCAGAATATTAAGTGATATACATTAGGGCTCCAGACTCCACTTCAGGAACAAATGGAATTACTGTTTGACCTCTGCTTTCGTAGGATTAAAGTAGCACAGAGAGAAATATTATCAGTGCCATTCTCTGAAGCTGAAATATTAACTGCGATTAAGACCATTAAATTGTTTAAAGCGCTTGGACTTGGTGGCTTTATAGAGGAATTTTATAAAGCTAGTTCCAATGCCAATGGAAGTATTCCAATCTATAGCGGACTCTTGAAGCTTAACACCAAAAATGATGGAGCAAACATTCTAGTGGTGCCCATACCTGGGAAGGGCCACTTTAGTTGTGAAGCCTTTAGGCCAACTGTTATATTAAATATGGGGAATAACTTTGACATGAAAGTACTTGTCCACATGTTGAAGGAGCTACTACCAAATTTGATATATAAAGACCAACTGGAAATCATCAAAGAAAGGTAAACTTTTAACATAAGGATAGCAGCTCACCTTATTGGGAAGAAAAAAAAGAGATTAAAAATGGCCTTAATTGTCCTAGATGCAGAAAAGGATTTGACAAGGCGAGCCAGTCCTTTTGGAGAGATAATGGGAAGGTTTGGACTGGAGGAGGTTAATTTATTAAAGTGATTGTGGATTCATACCAAACACCTAAACAAGGATATTGGTCAACTAGGTATATTCAGGAGAGTTTGAGTTGGGCAGGGTTACACAGCAGGGGTGTACATTGCCCTCCTTAGTATTTACCTTAGTTTTACAACCATTACCAAAGAATAAAGGGGCCTGATCGCAAACATGTGTGTCCTTCACAGGTTGGTAGAACACCAAATTTCACTATTCACAGATTATGTTATACTGTCACAGAGTTCAGGACTTTGACACAAACTCTTAAAGACGTACTTCAGAACTTCAAGAGGGCATTTGGTTATAAAACACACAAGGATTTTTTTCTGATATTACCAGTAAACAAAGAAGGGGGTGCGTGAAGAAAGAGGAGCAACTCAAATTATCACCTTTCAAACAGGCCAAAGACTCAAAATATTAAGGGGTATAAAACATGTCCAAATTGAGTATGTTATATGCGGACAGCAAACTGAAATTGTTAGGTGAAACAAAGGAGGTTCTCAGGAGATGGAGAAATAGACACTTAACAGAAGAGTGGCCTTAAAAATGAATGCCCTTCCCCACTTCCTTTACATACTCCTGGCTTTTGGTGATGTCCATGTTTGAGACCCTCCAGCGGCAAAGGCTGGAATTCATCTAACAAGGTGGTAGCTGTGTCTGTTGACGAAAATCCAGACAGCGCCTGTGAAAAGAGAGGGTTAGGTTTTTGAGATAAACAGGAACAATACACAGCAGCCCAACCGTGAATCTTTGAAGAGGGGTTGCAGACACTAAAGCAAACTCAGAGGGACTGGGCAGTAGCAGGAAAAGTCCTCGGGGACATGATCTGGTGTGAGATCAGCAAAAATTATATTACAGCCAAATAACTACTACTTTGCTAGACATTTTGAATGCAACAGTAATCCAAGTGAGTCAGACACGGCCCTTGTCTTTAAATTCTCAGATTGTCATAGTTTCACCACGAACCGGAGTCGTGGCGTTCAAATTTCTTTGACACGGAGTATGTTTTTCAGGATTTCACATTATCAGCATGAAGGGAGAGAGGCAGTATTTAACATCTTACACTCAGAAAGCTGAAGTATTTTTGGGCACAAAAGGTGTGGAGTATGGGGACTAATAACCAGCTGGGTACAATTGAGACACCGGATGAGGCATTTTTCGAATGAGATTACTGGATAACATCATCACTGTCATTTTTGCATGACATCTCATTGTTTAAATAGCACGGAGTAGAAGTGCTCTTACTGAAGGATGATGTAAGGTCACCCTGCACATTGTTTTCATTTTTTACAGATTGGCCCCTGACGAAGGGACACATGTCCCGAAATGCATTGGGCATGGAAGAAAGAATATTTTGATGTTAAAAGCTGAAATATAG
Source organism: Calotriton arnoldi (assembly GCA_963921515.1). Lineage (NCBI taxonomy): Eukaryota > Metazoa > Chordata > Amphibia > Caudata > Salamandridae > Calotriton > Calotriton arnoldi. Next base: position 316,520 of record CAWUFW010004392.1, on the reverse strand, counting down.
AATCTGTGATGTGAACAGATCAAACAGATGTATTAACATACATGTAGAAAAAAAATTGTTATGAAATTTGTATATGTTTCATGAAAATATGAAGTAATAACACCTGATTCAAACATAAATTATTTTGAAAAGAAAGTAAAAGATGGTAAGCATTTGTTTTTGCAAATTGTGCACATTGGAACAAGTACTTGAATGTATGGTTCAGACACGGCCCTTACCATAGACGACTCCACCGCAACTTACAAGGAAAAGGAAGTGTTACACGAAATGGAGGGACGGGAAATGCAGAATGCTAGCAGAACTATTTGAGAATGGGAAAATCAGCTCTTTTGAAAATGGTTCAGAAACACAACCTTCTTGAAGAAAAAGACTTATCAGTTGAAATATTGGGCTTTGCACCCAGGCAATACAGAGGCACCTATTAGTCCAAAGACAAAGTGATGTGACGATTTACAAGCATGAAAGGGTTAATAATGGTGTAACACTAAATACTTGCAACTCCCAGGAACCCATACAAATGAATATATATTTCAAGGTGGAATAATATAGTTAAAGAGATCTCATGAAGCATTAAGTGGACTATAGAGAGATGTGGTTATTTGTAATAAGTAGATAAAAACAAAGAAAGCAGAGATCAAAATAAAAATAGGAATGTATTTAACTCCAAGTAAAATAAATTGTATGTTACCAAAAGCATCAGATAGATGTTGGAGGTGCTGCGGACACAGAGAAACCATGTACCATTTCAGAGTTATGGCCCAATAATTTTAAGTTATTGAGAGGAAGTGTTAGAAGCCATAAAGAGAATGGTACGGTATGCTATACTACACATAGGAGAGGTAGTGGTGCTGGGTCTACTCTGGGATAAATAGGATACAATGTATCTCAGTAACTGGAAACTAAACTTCCAATTATCTGGGCAGCAAAAATTGTGCTTGCGATAAAGATGATGTGGAAAACACCACCTGTGCTTAAAACGTGGTATGGGAATGCGTGGGAAACCATGATACTAGAAAAGATATCACAGTACCTGGTAAAAGATAGAAATGGCTTAAAGAGTGTATGGTCACCAACTCTTCTCTTTCTGAGTGAAGAAAATAGAGACTTAACATACCGTCCATGAATTCAGGCTTTACACTTCTTTGACTAAAAAGAGATCAGGGTCAACTGCCCTGCACAAGAAGGGGGAAATACAAGGTGGACAATTTGGAAGATAGGGGAACGGAATCGAGGAACAAGAAAGAGTGGAGGCATCTTTAACCAGCACAAGGCGGTGAGTTATAGGCAGGGACATTGTTTGAGGTTTACTGTATTGTTTACTGGTACACAGGGATTCAATTGGTTACGTACACTTACTGCAGATGATGAACAGCGCAGAAACACACAGTTAAGGGATAAGATTATATTTGATTTATATGCAAAGACCAATAAAAAGAAATGTTGCTAAGTTTTACCAAAGAAATGTGTAGCCTTTATAACTGCACTCATTATTTGCAAGCACTCCATTTATTTTTTTTAACACTGTGAACTGAACATATACTATTCCTACTTACTATAAAAAGCATCAGCAAGCTGAATATTTGGCACAGATGTTAAAGTCAATTGTTGTAAAGCAGAGATCTCAAGTTGTCTCATGCCATGTGGGAGACTTCTTTTTTATTTGAATTCTGGTACTTGTAATCCTGCATCTACAATGAGGAAAGCAAAAATACAAGTCCAACAAGCATTGGCATAGCCAATAGGTCTCGCCTTTGGGACGTTATAAGTGTTTTGACAGAGCTATGGGCTTTGTTAAAGTTTTTAATATGTGTTGTATAGTATTGTGAATGTTGTGCAGCATGTTTAAAAGTTATAATAAAAAAAGTGTTATAACCATTTCTGGCACCTTATATATAACCTAAAAAAACATTATATACAACTGAATTATCGTAGGTTAGGTTTGCTCTATAAGCGTCGGTATTAATAATTAAGTGCCTTGGTGAGTCCCGGAAACCACCACCTCAAATTAAGCACTGTAGGTAACAAAATGCAAAAAGCATATTAAGCGGCACGCACAATAACAGCATCGCAGTCTATAAATAAAAGCTATATCAGAATTGCGTTTTACTGGTGCGTGTTATAAAAGCCAAAGAGCATGTAAAACATTGCGCACAATAACAACATCGCAGTTTATAAATAAGAAATATATCAGAAATGAGTTTTACTTGTGCGTGTTATAATGCGTTTTAATATATCTTTAAATGGTGCTTATAAAAAGCACTCCAAAACCTTTGGGTCCAGTTTGCACTGTAAGCGCCGGTGTTGACAATTAAATGCGGTGGGGAGTGCAGGAAAACACCGGCTCAAATTAGCACTACTATAACAAGCATTTGCAATGCAATCGGTCTCGCCTTTGGGACCTTATATGTATTTAGCTATGCAGCACATTAGCCTGGGTGCTGAAACATCTACTGTTCTTTAACATGGAGGGAAAGTAAGCACCAAACTGCGTGACACACCAGGTATGGGAACACATGGAGAGAAATATTGCATTGCAGCGGGAAATGGTATAGTCCAAAGCTCTGTTTTTAATATAAAATCAGGGCCTTCAGTGGTCATATCACTGAAAATACAAGATTTGAAAAAAATATTATAGTCTACGGGTGCTCGTGGAAGACAATTTCTATGGACTGGAATCTAGAGAATGCTAAAGTGATTCTGGTATCTTACTGACCTCTGCTGGTCGTTTTCTATCAAGACAGTTAAACAGAGGCAGTTGAACAGAAAAAAAAGTCTCTAAGCGGAAGCAGACAAGTCCTAGGGCGGATCTCTAGACCCCACAAAGTACATACACATAAGTATATACTAAAGTATATACAAGAGGTCTCGAATGCTCGACCTAAAAAGTGATCACAGAAGGACTGCGTTGAAAGGTATAATTTATAGAAACATAATGCCCGGATAGGTTTGTCTTAATGGCTGTACCACATGTAGTGTTTAAGCTGGAAGTCTCTGGATGAAAGTGAGTACAACAGCGCATTGAGACCCTCATGGGTGAGTAGCCGCGCTATACAAACTCCTGATTGATTGCAATCGTTTGCTTAGAGCAGCAATGTCCACTGGAATGATGTGGATACTGCAGCTGTACTACCCAGATGGTCTGGGTAAACAGCATTACTACGATAAAGCTGCACTGCTACTAGGGGATGTCTTAGTAACAAAAAGTAGTACCAGTGAGGTTCTGTAAAAAACAGCAGTACAGTCAAGGGAGCACAAAATAGCATTGCTCCATAAAGAGATCAGGGAAAGTAGCAGTACCACCTACTGGATGTAGTCTGGTAAAAGTAGGCGCACTAGTCACTGGAAGCGTATTTCTACCTGAAAAAGTCCAGATAAAGGAGCTTGAATGCTTAGCTTGTCCAGTTAATGCATAAGTAACCCCTTATGGGTTTCTTTAAGATAGACATACGACCAGGAGGGTGTTGTTAAAGCAATACTACATCCTTCAGAGTCTGGTTAGATTATAAATAATTTCTGCCTGGCATCTGTTTTATTGTCTCTATCTTCTCCTCCTTTCTGATCATACACCAAGTAATTTCCCTCAGTCAAATGTCTTGCCCCCAAGTATTGTATCCATCTTTGAGTACTGTAACACATTTCACCAGTCATTCAGAGTATAATCACAATATCCGGAGTTCCTCCTCAGAAGTCACGGGCTGAGAAGTTTTGGTGAACCTAAGTGGTCTGATGGCCGGTGTAAATGGCCCTGGTTTCTTTCCTTAGATTATTGCATTCGAGTTCTTGCAATTACAATGGAGAGAAACTGAAACTGTAACTGCCAGAATGCAAAGAAAAACAGAACTGTATGACATACTCACGCCTAATAAGAAATAAATTGAAATGAGTGATGAAGCAATAAATGCACAATAATTTCCCCCAGTACATATGATTAAGACAGGCATTGAAAAAGTACATTAATAACTAAGAATTCATTTCCATTACTTGTAGAGATTGAAAAGCCTGATGTCACTGGCGGTCCCTCAATTTTGTAATCAGAGGCCACAGTTACTATATCTGGATTTTTTATTTATATAGTGCAAAATGCCAGGTTTGTGTCGTTGCTGGTCTTTGCACGTGGCGTGTGTGGTTGTTTTTAACAGCATGTGAAGTTTTTTGGTCCCAGTGTATCTAGAAAAAAAACTCACCCACACTCTAACCTCCAAATAAACCACCATCAAAGAGATAACAAATGTCTTACCTATGAAAAAGCATTTGCAAGATATTCTAAGGCTCGAGTTTGCACCATTAAATTTTTCGCATTGTGAATATTTTGCTTTGGGGCGTAGTGATGCATCTGTTGAAATTCCCTTTGACCCTATCCACTATTTTCCCCAAAATACTCCATGAATTGAGGCAGGAAAAATAAATTAACCTCTGTTGAAATATTTTTGGGTGCGCGGTACATGTCTACTGTAGCTACTACAGACCATGCGCTACATTTCAAAACAATCTTCTTCTCAATTAACTATTTTGGTGCACACCTCTTTAGCGGTGCCTGACATTCAATCAGCTATTTTGTGTATGCTATTTTTAGCGTAAACAGGAGGACTACCACTTCAGATGCAAGAAGGATCTTAGCTGCTACAAATGCTGACGCCGGCCATCCTGTTCTTTGTTGCGTCTTGCCTCATCTGATTGTATGGATCCAAAGGGCCCTGAGCCTGCTTCATGCCACATGCAGTGCGCTGCAAAAATCCATATTGAACAGCTGAAACGAGCGCAGCCTGACGCATCTTAATTGTCGCGTTAAAGAAGCTTTAAAGAAAGGCGAATAGCACAAATTACTTTCTGGGTACTCAGTGAAAGCAAAAAAACACAACAATAACAGACACTCTCGCAAGACCAAGGGAGGCAACTTCTCAGCCTACACAATACTACACTAAACGATGCAGTCTAGATGTGTAAATAAAATTCACTAACTGAAGAAGTGTGTAACCATTCATGAACACAGTGTTGCTGTAAATCACGTCACCGCTTCATAGAAGGCTATGTAATCCAGTAGCTAAATAGCTGACCGTAGTAGAATCTAGCGACTGAGGTTCTAACTCTGGCTTTTGCATTTAACTACAGAAAAGTGTCATTCTGAGCAAAGTCTTGATGCCTTAAAGTGTATATATGTGTAATCTAGATGTGACAAGACAGCACGGTGCCCTGTCTTACTCAATTCATCTGCTCCTTCCCCAATTTGAGGCCCCATGAGTGGCCGCGAAAGTGATCGCGCGCTGCAAGGGTGCCGCGAGCTATGCGATGTGCGCGCTCCATGACGAGAGAGGAAAGCCAGATGGCGCCTCTGCTCGTCATTGTGCGCGTAACCGCACGCTCTATGCCACCCAAAAAGCTGTGGTCGGCTTTTTAAAGCCCACTCACTAAATGTCTCGCCAGAGCAGCGCATGCGCTGGCTCAGGCGAGACCTAAAAAAAAAAAAGGAACCGATTAGGAGAAGCAAATGTCATTGGGGAAAGCTATCGTGTAACAGGCAAAGATGCCGACTTTAGAGCTGGGGAACAAAGTTCGAGTCTTGGCGTCGGATCAACATCCTGTGATCCTGGGCCAATCACTTAATTTCCATGTTTGTACCAAAAATTCTTATGCCCTCAAGTGGTGTTTATAAAAATAACAGTGTTTGTTCCATAAAGTAATATGTCCTTAAGTAATGCTTATAAAAAGCACTCCAAAAACGCTGAGTCCAGTTTATGCTATAAGTGCCAGTGTTTATAATTAAGTGCTGTGGTGAGTTCCGGAAAGCACCAGCTCAAATTAAGCACCACTATAGAAAAAGTAACAGATTAGGAGAGGCAAATGCCATTAGGGAAAAGCTATAACATAGCACTGAAAGGTGCAGACTTCAGAGCTCGGGAACAAAGTTTGAGTTTTGGCATTGGCCCAACATCCTGTGATCCTGGGCAAATCACTTAGTCTCCACCTTTGTACCAGAAAATAATATGCCCTTAAGTTATGCTCATAAAAAGAATTCCAATATTTGTAGGTCCAGTTTGCTGTATAAGTGCCAGTGTTGTTATTTAAATGCTGTAGTGAGTCCTGGAATCCACCGGCTCAAAAAAAGCACTGGCGGTTACAAAATCAAAGCACCATATTAAACACCATAAAAAATAAGAATATCAAGATCTAAAAATAATAAGTATCTCAAAACCCCGAACTCTGACTTGCACTGCCTCAGCCCCGACGGCCTTTCAGAAGCAATGTCCTGTCCTGATTTGCCTAGACCCCCCTGTATCCACCGACAACTTTCACTGTGGTTTCAAGATCCAGCAGGGAACCGTTGGGCTTATTAAGAAATAGAAAGTATGAGTGACAGGGAGAGCGAAGGGGGAGGAAAGGTGATTTCAGAGGATGAAGACTCGAGATTTTATGCGGAAGGGAAAGGAGTAACATAAGCTGAGTGGTAATATAGGCAAGGATAGGAGAAGCTACAGCATCATTACCGAGCATGGACAGAGAAGAGCGCGACTGACCTATCATGGCCGCAGACCAGATGAAGAACAGGGAACACTGGATGGTTATTACTGTGGAGTGATTAAGGACGGAGTAAGATTGACCGCGGATGGAAGGGAGTGAGACTGACCGCTTATTACTGCAGACTGAACAAAGGAAACTGAGCACAAGTGACTGGTGAGCACTACAGATTGCATGAAGGAGGAGTAAGACAGTGTCACATCATTCACGCACGCGGCACAAGCAGCGGGAGTGACTGATCACTACTCCAGAGTGCACAAAAAACAGACTAAGCACCAGACTGCGAAAAACACTGATTGGGGAAAGTGACCGATAATTACCAAGTAAGAACTGCCAAAGTCATTTCAACGGCATGCGGATCAGGGTAGCGCACACTGTACAAACACACTGCAGCAAGGTGGGAACAAAAGCATTTGAGACAAGCGCGGCCGCGCAAGTGAAAGCGACCGTAATATGATCCAAAACAGATGGCACCCTGCGCGCCCCAGCTCGCTCCCGCAAGCTGGATGCCGTGGGAGGAAACATTTACTGGAAAAGGTGGGACATGCACTCGCCTTTGGCCAATTGCGTGCTTTCATTTTTGAAAGCCACACGCAAAGGCCAATACAATGTGTGGAAAATCGAAACACACACGCACGAGTTTTCAGAAAAGCTGGAGTGATTCCAAGAGGCCCTCTCCTAGAGCAGCGCATGCGCGCTGCGCTAGGCTCGACCTAAAAACGTAATAAATAAATGAACTGAATAAACAACTCAAACAGAAGAGAGCAATTTCTAACTGTAAAAGGTCCAATTAAGGATATCTTACGCATACTCTGTCCATCGAGTACATACCAGCAGAGCTTAATTTGCAAAAGAATGAGTGCCGGGGTCCGAAGCTCTGCTCAGAAGGCCGCGGCAGGTGCTACTGCACGGCACCGCACCGCATACTAAGGCTGCATTGTCTGGAATCCACCTCAAGCCTCTTCAACTGACTATTGGACCCTATTTGCAGGTTCCTTCTTTTTCCCATCTGTGAAGTTGTTCCATCTTTCTCCTTGTTTCGCACGTTTTAACTCTCATGCTCTCAGGAAATGTCCGACGAGGAAAGATAAGTGCTAGTCCCCAAAAATGAAAGCCAGAGGGCTCCACTGGCAAACACCAGCTCAAATTAAGCACTGCATACAGGCCAACTATCCTGTTGTAGGCAGGATGCTCCCAAATTTTGAGACAAACAAATGTGTTTGTTTAGTTTTTCCCCTCTTAAATTAACCCACTCTAGCCCCTCACCTGACCGAATCATCATTATACATCACTACTTTTTCTAAAAGAGGGCCCACCCTCAATGAATAGGGTGATAAGAGGGCTCCATTTCACCGGAGCACCATTTTTTCCATTCCTGGCCAGCGCTTCTATAATATCATTATCAAGTGTGTGGCTCCATTTGGTTCAATTAAAACGAACCAAGACTACAACAGACCTGGCACATAAAAGAAAATTCACTGTATGAGGGCTGAGCCTGGGAGGAGATGGTGCCTCGTGCTGAGAAGTATCTAAGAGGCACTTTTTCCCCTCAACAAAAGCTTGCAGAGGCTGGGGCTGATATCCTGCAGTGTTTTCAAACTACTTAACGGACATCGGCTGATCACAGCTTCCAAATAAAAAGATGAAATCCACTCTTTGTAGTGGTTTCTAGCACGTTTTCCCTGCCACAGTGTGATACTGGCTCCTCACCGGGTGACCATGTAAAGTGAGTTGATATCGTGTGACGGTGGCACCATGAGAGTTTGCAGGTCTGCTACAACTCCCAGAATGCACTGATGAGTTAAATCAGAAAACAGATGTGAAAGTTGTGCCCAGTGACATGGAGTCATTCGGTCACCCTACTCCAGTGCTTAATTTGTAAAAAAAAAAAAAAAACATACGTGCTAGGACCCTCGTGAGGAGACCACTGCAGCTTCCACCACCCATTGCCACTGCCAGCCCTGCCAATTACAGCACCAGCACAACTACTAAACATCACGCTCCTACAAGTGTGACAGTTCTGACTAATACAGGCCCCCAAAGGAGAGAAGATGTGGCCTAACGGCTAGATCGGTCAACCTCGAAGCTGGGGAACTGAGTTCGACTCTCAGCAGGGACGCTCAACATCCTGCGATTCTGGGCAAATCACTTAATCTCCCTGTGCCTAACAAAAAAATCAATGTGTTCGTCTGTAACGCAACTGGTACTCATGTAAAGTGCTCTGATACCTTCAGGTCCAGTTCGCGCTATATAAACCCCCCACCCCCAAAAAAGCTAGAAGAATGGCTTGGGCCACAGGTATTAATCATTTTTAATGTGTATTTAATTAATAACCAACTGTTGTGCTCATCTCTAAATTAGGCAAACAGCGCCACCATGTGCCAGACTGTCTAAAGTGCCGGTGTTGACAATTAAGTGCAGGTGCCAAGTACCGGAAACCACCAGCTCAAATTAAGCACTGCGCCCTACTCATAAATGACTGATCAAAATAATGCAGAGTCTAGATGCCTGTAAAAATATGACTGTGCGGTTGAGGAAGGTACTTACATCGCAGAGGGCTCTTGATACTCCCCACCAGATGATTGGGGGACAACTGTTGCAGTTAGGGCAGTTCCTTGGCTAGACTTAAAAGCTTAAAGTCCAGGGGTGGGGGTCTTGCGGATGAAATTACTGCACATGTGATAAAGTGTTCCTCAAATGGTCACACCCAAAACCTGAAAAAGTCACGCACTAGCATACATGAAATGTGAAAACTTCAGACTAAAGCACACTAGAAAATTGGGAGTGCTGAAAAGTATTCACTTCATTGATTTCAAACTGATCCACTCGCCAGACTTTCATATTGGATACTTAAAAAGTTGATGCATGCCTATCTTAGGCGCTAGAAGAAGGGGGCAGGGGTGCTGCAGATCGCACAAAATAACCATGCTGAAGTTCAGAAGGTAAATGAGCAATAAAGATGCCTCTAAATTTTGTTTTTTATATTGTCACATTTACTGTGCATTCAAAGGCGGAGGTAAAATGTCATGCTATGTCTTCTCAAAGAAGAAGTGACAGTGTGCACACTGGTTGTTTCCATGTTTTTGAAAAGTTCATTTTTACTTTTTGTCGGCGTGCAGGCCTGGAATCGTGGACTGCCCAGCACACGTGTTATGAATAATACTTGAAGAATGTGGGGCGAAGTAACACCCCACTCCAGACGCACAGCCATCATTTGTGCATAACAAAGATGCACCAATTGTTCCAGTCTTGTCCAAAATGTTTTTATTCCATTTAATCCACAGCTTATCTTGCATAAATCTCATTTCGTCCAGTCACACGAAGGACTCTTATGTTTACATCAGCCTTAATGCTGTAGAAATGCCGATGCAGGCCTTACTCTAGAGCATGGCATGTTACATAAATCCTCTTTCATGAATTGTTTTCAATACCCAATGCATTTCGGGCCATTTTCAGCCCTTCGTCAGGGGTTATCTACAAAATTTAAAACATAATTATTAGGTTGTGTGTTTAAATAACTCATGTTTGCCACATTACGCTGAAAATATAAAACGTGCATGCTGGTAACTGAAATAAACCCCATAATCAAACGTGTTGCCCGCCGAACTCCTGAATACATGCCCGATCTTTCCCATGTCTACGCTAAAATCCAATGAACCCCTCCAAACACTTGTTAACCAGTTCTCTCACCAACGCATACGCAATCCCACATCCTCAAGGAATCCCCCCTTTTTTTTTTTGATAATCAATTTTTATTAGATTTTCCAAGAACGAAAATACATTGGTAGCAAAATCAGAAGCATTATTCAAATACAGTATGTTTAAAGACGACACAGACTCAAATTGTAATTGCGGATTGATCATCGGCCCTCATAAGATTCATAGACATAACCCGTTTGAACCCTTTAATCTGGCTGCAAGTTAAACCATTTACCCCAAATTTTGCCGAAGAGTTCGGGACAACCACGGGCCTCGAAGAGGGCTCCTCCTGGGTGCCACACCAGTCCACACCTCGCCTCCATTTCCGCATGGTGGGTGGCTTGGCCTGAGACCAGAGCGCAGCAATATCACGCTTCGCCACTGCCACCGCCGTTCCCAAGAAGCGCTTATTAGCCCGGGATCCATTGAGGCCGTCAAACACCCCAGGATCAGGCGTATCGGATCATGGGGGACATCCCACCCTAAGGCTTGTGTAAGTTCACTTTCTACCTCCGCCCAGAACTGCGCTAAAACGGGACATTGCCATACCATGTGGAAAAAATCAGCTGGAGCGTGGCTGCAACGTGGGCAAGACGGGGAGGGCCTCAGGTGGGCGCTGTACAGGCGTGCTGGGGTGAGGTATGCCGCGTGGAGATAATAAAGTTGGACCAGACGCAACTTGGAGGAGGTAGTCAGGGTCCTAGGTGCCATAAGGGCGTCCCTCCAGTCCGCGTCTTCCAGGGGGCCCACCCAACCCTCCCAGCGGGCCCGAAGCCGGTCTAGGGACGCGGGCCGTTATTCACCAAGGAGCGATAGATCCGTGACACTCCCCCTCTGCCCAAGCCTCCCATCGTTACCTGCGCTTCCAGGGGACTGAATTCGGGGATTGAGGTGGGTGATGGAATGTGAGCCCGAAGGGCATGCCTTAACTGTAAGTACTTGTAAAATTGGGAGGAGTGAAGGGAATGTCGGTGTTGTAGGTCTGCAAACGATCTGATATGATCCCCCACCCAGATGTCTCCCAATAACGAAATCCCAACGTGGTCCCATTTACGGAAGCTCTGAAGGGACGAGACCTCGCCCAGCCACGCCCCACTCCAAAGAGGTGTATGTCCGGTGAGTTTCCGGTCCCACTTTACGTGACGTAGGGCGGTTCGCCATGCCATAAACACCATTCTGGTGACGGGGGGGAAGGGCCTGTGGTATGGGGCTCCCATACAGGCATGCCTGGATCTGAGCAAAGTCCGTCGACCGGAGTTCCACCCGGTACGCCGGGTCGGACCAGCCGCCCGCGAACCAGTCGTGAATCACAATGAGCCTCGTGGCCAGGTAGTAGAGGTGTAAATTGGTCACCCCCATTCCCCCATCATAGGGGGGTATGCGGCAATGTGCTAAGGACATGCGTGGTCTCCCCCCTCCCCACAAGAATCGGGTGAGAACACCGTCCAATTCCCGAAACCAACTGCCCGGGAGGTGAGTGGGCACGTTTTGTAAGATGTACAGGAAGCGGGGGAGGACCATCATTTTAAAGAGGGCACTCCTACCAAGGGGGTTGAGAGGGAGGGTTTGCCACCTTCTGAGGTCTGCCTTGGCCCTGGAGACCATGGGCGTGATATTCAAGGCCCACTCGAGCTCCGGGAGGAGGGCTACCCACACCCCCAGGTATTTGAAGGATTGCCTCCGTAGGGGGATGGTCGTTTGCCAGTCGAAGCATGCCCGGGATGAGTGTAGAGGAACGAGGGTGGACTTCGCCGGGTTGAGCCGGAAGCCAGAAACCCGCTCAAAGGCAGAAAGGGCATCCAGACAGCGTGGGCCGGAGCTCTCCGGATCAGCCAGGAAGAGGAGGACGTCGTCTGCATGTAGTGCAATCTTGTCAATCTGGGTCCGGTCCCAAGCCCAGCCGCGGATGAGAGGATCCTGGCGGATGAGGGAGGCCAGGGGTTCCATTGCTATTGCAAATAAAAGCGGCGAGAGCGGGCAGCCCTGGCGGGTACCCCTCTGGATAAGGAACGCCTCCGAGACCACGCCATTGATGAGGACCCTCGCCTTGGGAGTAGAGTAGAGGACTCGGATGAGGCGTCGGAACGGGAGGCCGAATCCCATCCTCTCCAGCACGTCCCCAAGGTAACCCCAGTCTACCATGTCAAATGCTTTTTCAAAGTCTATGAAGAGCAGTGCTAGATAAGGGGTGAGGAGATGGCGATGCGCCAAGGCAAGTTGGAGACGGCGTATGCAATGCTGGGTCCCCCGGGCAGGCATGAAGCCGCATTGATCTGGCTGCACCAGTTCTTCAAGTGTGGGCGAAGCCGTTGGGCCACCACTGTGTTGTAATTTGGCAGCACTTAAGTTAAGCATTGGCTGAAGACAGCCTGTATTTAGAGGCTAAATTGTCCGCTTTGTGGAATCCATTTTGTATTTCTGGCAGCCATTTTGGCTGCCATGTGCTACCATGTGCTACCATGTGCTCACCATGTGCTCTGTCCTACCTTCCTGTCAACTGCTCTTGAAATCTGCCTAGAGACAAGTTAACTTTAGTTCCTCTTGCTTTGCACATGCTCAGTTGAGCTTGCAGCTGTTTCAAGTTTATAAATGTCAGGATGTGTCTACTAAAAGTAGAAACTGTTAGCTCCACCCACTTGTCGACTGTGCATTCTCTGTATGACCTTATATGTACCTACAACCAGCATTTGTGTTTGTACCGCCTTCATTTGAGCCCCTGTGTGGGTATAAAAGGACCAGGATCCTTCCATTCAGTGTGCTACTTCATGCATTACTGAAGGGTGATGTGTGAATGTTAGCTCCACCTTATAAGGTTTAATAAACTCTGTCTTTTATATTTCAGTTTCTGTGCCAACTTCTTCCTAAGTGTCTGAGGACTCTGTGCAGAGAAGGGAGAACCCCTAAGCACTGGTAGGCCTTGTTGAGGCTCACTATTACAAATTGGCGCTTCCAACGTGGGACTCATCAAAAGACTCGGATGCCCGAAGGACTGGTCGCGACGAAGGATTGGAATCTCGCTTTTGGACGCGATCGCTGCCTGAGGAGACCTGAGTCTTGGCACCCATGGCGTTTTCCTTTCTTTCTGATCTGACCATCCCGGCGGCGCCGGTCCTTGACTGAGATCTCTTCTGTTGATTTGCCGTGCAGTGACCATTTGGTCAATTTGAGAACTTGGCAGTTGGAACCTGGACACCATTTGATTGGTAAGAGCCGTTTTGCGGCACTTGCTGTTGGTTTGATGCCTTTGATTGGTAAGGTAGTTTTAGTAACACTTACTGTGGCTTTGTTTGTATGATTGGCCAATTTTGGAATTTGTTTTGTAATTATATATGCATTGCAATACATATAGGCGGGTAATGAGGAGAATTTTCTCTATTTGAAATTGTTTGAACAGCGCAACGTACAAACAGTACCTTAAGCGCTACTTTGATTATAATACTGCATATTCTGCACTATTTTTGGCATGCCTGTTTCCAGTACACTTCGCAGAAAGTGTTGCTGTTTTGGAGGTACCGATATGGATTTAGTAAGTACTTAGTTGACTCCCCTCAGAGGGGATACCTAAATAGGTTTACGTATAGTAAAAAGATATTTCTTCCTTGGTGACTAAGTACCCCATGGAACTAAATATGTACATAAAACGGATCCGGATCTGCGCACTTAGTAACATTCATAAGTGGTGATATGCAGAGCGCTTTTGAGTGTTCTACCAGCCAAAACTGGCGAATTTGGTGTATTTTGGCTTCTTGACCATGGAACAGTTTTTGGGCTACTTTTGAGAGCTCTTCTTGTAAATATGACTTACAATTAGTATTTACAAATAGGTTGGTCTTGCGTACAGTTTGTAAGCTGTCTTAAAGTTCTAAGTGTTGATTTGTGGGTTCAATGTGTGTTTAAATGTCTATGTGGGGTTTTTTGGTTTGACATTGGTAATACTTTTGTGAGTACTCTGTGTACGAATGGCTAGCTTTAAGCGCGCTGTGTTGTGTCCTTCTGTAACTGTCTGGAATGAGCTCAATGAGTTTGTTTATGTTTTTTTGCTGTCATCATTCTGTTATGCAAAATGTCATTTAGTTACTTACATATTAAATAAAAATCCAGAAATAAATTATGTAACATATGCTAAACAGCTGCATGTTACTATTTAAATTGACAGAGTAAGACACTATACATGTGTGCAAATTGCCACAATGCTAAACATAAAATTAGAATTCGTATTCAATAGGATTAAAATAGGCCTCATACAGAGGTAGAAAAACGAAATTGTGTGTTTTGTAATCAATAGACTTAAATACACAATGTTACAGCCTTTTCCTTAAATACATTGTATTAGACATTAATAGGCATGCACATCATTTGAGTGAATTTGGTCGTTGCTGAACTAAATACACATTATAGAAAGATAGATTTGACTGCATTGAAATGCCTAAGTTTTTAAATAGACTGTGACATGCTTTTCTCTCAGCACCCGAGAAAAAAGCTTTCCGACAGCTGTGTTTAAACTGACTAACTGAAAAGAAACTGTTTGACACAGCAAATGGGGATTTAACTCTGTCAGGGTATTTCAAATAATAAAGGGGTTTTTTCCTGAGAAAGGCGTGAAAATTCGACGCCTGCTGACAAACAACAGCTGCATAAATAGCATATGGCTATTCCTGCTCACGGCCACAGACAGGAATGCTGCGTCAGCGACATTTTAAGTCAGTGTAAAACTGGTATACAGGCCTGCCCTATTTTAAAAGTTTCAAAACACCAGTTTCATTATTTTGGATAACAGAGAACAAAATTGAAAGTAGGGATTTCCTTTCTTAATGCCTTTTTTACATAAGTACCTCTGTGGTTCTGATGTTAAATGATAACTGTCCTTTTAAAAAGTGGCGCAGACTTTTCCTGTTTCAAGTAAGGCTTCTGTGCTTAGGGTTATGAATGAATGCGTTTAAATATGATAGGCTACGAATGAAGCTTGCTTTTCAAATGTGGAATCATCAAAATGGTTGGTTTTGATTAAAAAAATAAATAAAGTTAATTATATGAAAAAATATATATTATTAAAAATAAATGCTTTAAATTCGTTTTTTCATCTTTATAAAGCCTAATCATCATACTGTGAATTCCTAGCATCAAAATTGGATTTAAGCAGTGCTGTACCGAAAAAAGGGAACTTAAATGTGAAATGTCACTTTACCCAGCCGTACAAAACTCATTTTTATAAGGGTATATCTTATACATTTCTGATTTCCCATTCCTGGGCTATCTAGAGAACACTCTGGGGGTTCCTATTATGCAAAAATATTGTAGGATATTCATTTTTAAGTGCCCCTACCACCAAAGTCGAAATTGAGCTAAAATTCACAATTTTACAAGCAGTTCTACCACTCAAGGCAGTTTTTAACCTGCTCTTAGGCTTCAATAAAAGTATACATATGCAAATATAGAACAAACAGCCACCACACACCGTACACAAATGAAAATAAGTATACAGAAACCAGCAGACTTATTATCCTACCTTTAAATTATTTGGAAACACATCGGACAGGACTGCTTTTCGCTGTGATTCTCCAGAGTTGCTTTGCATTACAAAACCGCATGGCAAGCCTTGCACAAACAAAATGAGCAGCTGCTGAACGGGTCAAAGGTCGGAGTTCTGCATTTAGCAACTTAGCAGGGTGAAGGGTAATGTTTGCTGGGACACTTCGACCTTCGAAAAGTTTTTGAAAGACGAGATGATAGCGCAAAGAGAGAAAGAGAAGCTTTGCTTCCTATTTTTAGCAAACACACGTTTTGCGCACTCATATGAAACGAAGGAAAACAGCCCTCAGTTGAGCATTGATCTGCCAGTTATATAAAATAATGGTTTTAGTTTAAAGAATACTGTGTAGGGGCTACGATAAGGAGGAAATGGATTTTAGTTTGCATTCATGCGCCCTCATGTTAATCTAGTACAATTGCTCAAGGAATTGATACATTTGTTGCTGACGCTTTCTACAGTACTCGATGTGCTTGAATCAGAGAATAGCCACTTTCTAAGATATCTCCTACAAGTTTGTTTGTGCCCAGTTGCTACAAATAGGGGTTGAAAGTGTTGACAGAAGTAAAACCTGTTTCAGGTTTTCCTACTGTCAAAATGGGGGAAGGAGGCTAGCTCCTCTACAAATTAAGGGTAGGCAAAAATATGTTTTCTCTCTTATGTTTTCTCTCTTCTTTTTCTCACTTTTTTTGAGTCTGTCTAAAGCTATCTAGGAAATGGCCATGTGACAGTTAAGGCACTTTGCATTGTTCATAAGGCGGCACACAAAATGGGGCCTAAACCATTACAGAGAATGTTTACTTGGTACTCCCCAGTTAGAAGTCTTCGTTCCTCGGCAGCCCACCTAGTATGTACCCCACGAGTCAAGAAAACCCGACTAGGAGGTAGATCATTTGGCTATGCAGCCGCAAGGCTATGGAATAAACTACCAAGTGAACTCAGACAGACTGATGACTTACTGCAGTTTAGAAAAAAGTTAAAAACCAGGCTCTTTCCAAAAGAATAGCCTTGAGAGATTGGCGCATGATGATTCCTAGTTTTATAGCTGCACAGTGATTTAGGTAATCCCAGCGCCAGGATGCCCGTTGGGTGACAGCTGCGCTATATAAATGCTACTTACAATTACAATTGGCTATTCTGTAATACTGTTTTAAAATTGTTAGAATTAATAAAAAGATGAAACACATAAGCTATGTTACTGCCCATCCTGTATGAAAGAATGAGTAGAACAGATTGATATTCCCTTATTTGATCTTTAAGGAAAATTGTATAGTGGGGGTTTCTGTTCAAAAATCTCAGGTGGCAACACTATTATTGTTTATGTTATTCTCATGTTCTATACAGTTTTGCAAGGGCATTGCTAGTTTTTTATTAGCTAGTCTCTGTCAATAAGCTGACAGCCCTTATTAGAGCTGGAGATAGGGTTTTTTTCCTTTTAAAAATGATGTTACATAGTCCAGATCGTGAAAAGTACAATGCAGGAAAGACGCTCATGTGATCCTTAGCAAACATTTTGAAGGAAAATATTGTTTTATAGGAGTTTGTTTGTCAGAACATGTTCTGCTGAAGAAAATGTACCCACTATGTTGAAGTTTAGTTCTTTTTGCAATAAGAATCCCTGTTAAATTAGCAGTTTTAGATTTTCCTGCTGCGCCTATAACATGAGAGCATGGTCCTAAGCATAACATGTAAGAGAAATTATTTTACAAGTGTCTGCAGTCCTGTATAAGTAATGTAAAATCTATGAGTAAAAGTGTAGAACATTTCCTTTTTCTTGAGGGTTCTTCAGATTAGTAATATAGGAATACACCAATGTAAGTATTTGGAGTATGTCTGTATTGTTTTTCTCTTTTCCTCAGAATTTAGTAAATGAACACAGACTTCCTTGGCTGTTTGGGATTGGGTGATGTATTACTCTTGTCAGTTCACCAAAACGTTCCTTTTATACTTGCCAATAGGACCAGGGTTTTCTACTCTTAGATAGATGAAGTGGTTCTTGGGTGCCTTGCTAATGTATGGGGTGCCCCAGGACTAAGGAAGTATTCTGAGACTATCCTCTCTGTTGTTAGTTTATTTCTGTGCCTTGTCTAAAGACCTCTTGTTCTGTCCACCAATAGATATTTGCTGCCTTACAACCATTGCCAGAGGGGCCCGGACATCAGATCCAGCCTGGGGAGTCAGCGCCACTGCAGCTTGAAGCCAAAGTGAAGGTAACCAGCACAGGCGTTGCTGGCAACTAGGACCTCAGTGAAGGCGGAAGCCCTGGGATGTGAATTGTGTACCCCTGCCACTGTCTTGGGCGAAAGACGGGGTCACAAATCAGAAAGGAGAAATCATGGATCAAGTTTTTGATGCCCAGCTGAGAGAGTCACAGACCGACCAGAACGGCAAGGAGGCTTTGCTTGAGGTGACCCCTTTTGAAACAAGGGTTGCTTCAGAGATCCTAGCATCAGGCCTCTTAATCCTGGTCCCAAAGTGAATGCAAGTTTGCACCTTTGTTTGTTGATCAAGAGATACCTAGGCACACTGGATGCAATTTGTGGCCCTAACAAAAGAGCAGTGCGCCAGCAGAGCAATATAGGAGTTAGGGAAGGACTTGAGTTTAGGGTACAGGTGCTGTGCCTCTGGTGCCTGTTAGATTAAAGTGAAGAGAACTTGTGCACTGCTTGAGACACTGGACAGGATCGTTGAAAGACTTTTTCTTCTCAAACTGGGCCGTGATTCTTGAGTTGCGAGTTGTGCAGCTCCACCGTGGGAACAACAAGAGCCTGCCTGTGAGGCTCAAACGGACACAGGGAGAAGACTCCCCTCTGGCTGGTTCCACAGCAGCTAAAATTTCCCAAGGACTCTTTTTTTGTTAGTAATGTACCCCTTTGGTCGTCCCATTTTTGAGGAGGAGCAGCCCTTTGCGGCTCCTTGTCCTAATTCCTATGGCCCTGTGTGGTCCTCCTGGTCCTTTGGAGCCAGGATGGTTTTTGTAATAATCGGTCTGACTTCTTTAATATTTGCATTACTTATAATGCTTATTCTACACGAAAAATGTTTTCCTGAGCAGTTGACAAATATTACTTTGCCCTCCTCCTAAAAATATATTAAATTGATATTTTAGCCCTCACAAAAGAAATACTGGAAAAGTCTATTGAAAATGTTTTTATTAAGTATGTGCTGTTGGCTATTAATTGAAATAGATAGTCACTGAAATACATCAGAGCCCTGAAACTTAGAATTAGACTAGATGATTTTGGACTCTTGTTTCTGCTTGGAGCTGGAAGCTACTGACTATCCTGTGTGTAATGATTAATACTTTTTACATGCTGTGTATGTATCCAATGTGGTCCAATGCTTTGCTCCATTTGCATCTCTGCTTGTATACCTGGGAAGAGGGAACGTTGCTGAAACAAAGGCCCAACAAATGTTGAATAAAGAGGTGGCCGAAATAATGTTAATAGATGTACGGGATGAATATCTAGATTACCCTAGATAAACGAATGTCTTCAGCCAATGCTGAAAGGGCCGTCTGTTGTAATTTGGCAGCACTTAAGTTAAGCATTGGCTGAAGACAGCCTGTATTTAGAGGCTAAATTGTCCGCTTTGTGGAATCCATTTTGTATTTCTGGCAGCCATTTTGGCTGCCATGTGCTACCATGTGCTCACCATGTGCTCTGTCCTACCTTCCTGTCAACTGCTCTTGAAATCTGCCTAGAGACAAGTTAACTTTAGTTCCTCTTGCTTTGCACATGCTCAGTTGAGCTTGCAGCTGTTTCAAGTTTATAAATGTCAGGATGTGTCTACTAAAAGTAGAAACTGTTAGCTCCACCCACTTGTCGACTGTGCATTCTCTGTATGACCTTATATGTACCTACAACCAGCATTTGTGTTTGTACCGCCTTCATTTGAGCCCCTGTGTGGGTATAAAAGGACCAGGATCCTTCCATTCAGTGTGCTACTTCATGCATTACTGAAGGGTGATGTGTGAATGTTAGCTCCACCTTATAAGGTTTAATAAACTCTGTCTTTTATATTTCAGTTTCTGTGCCAACTTCTTCCTAAGTGTCTGAGGACTCTGTGCAGAGAAGGGAGAACCCCTAAGCACTGGTAGGCCTTGTTGAGGCTCACTATTACAACTGTGGCGAAGATTTTGACTTCCGTGTTGATAAGGGAGATGGGGCGATAGTCCATGCAGGCAAGGGAGGGCGGCTGTGTCTTCGGGAGGACTACGATAGTGGCTACATCAGTCTCAGGCGGGAAGGATCCCACTTCAATTACGTGGTTAAACAGATCCACCATGTGTGGGACCAACGTGTCCCGATAGGCCGCATAGTACTCTTGGGGGTATCCGTCGGGCCCGGGCGTTTTGCCAGGGTGCAACAGTGAGATGGCCCCATGTATCTCCTCTGGCGTGAAAGGCCGATCTAGGGTCTCTGAGTCCGTCTGGGAAAGACGTGGCAGCTGAGTCCCGGTCTCGGCCAGCAGGGTCGCCAGAGAGGTCTGAGGGGGATGAGCCGTGTAGAGGGTTGCATAATAGCCCGCGAACGTCCGGGCAATGTCCTGGGAGGTAGTGTAGTGGGCCCCGGTCCCGTCCTGAATCTCGGGAATGATGCGATTGATTTTGGGGTAGGACACCAGGTTATAAAGAAGCTTGCCATTTTTGTCCCCCCAGCCGTACACGCGTGCCACCGAGGAGCGCCAAAGCATTTTAGCGGACTCCAGCGAGATCTGGCGAATTTCTTCCCGGATCAGTGTAAGCTGACGGGCGGAAACATTGTTATCATTCGTATCCTGAGCCTCTTCCAGCTGTGCCGCCTGGGCCTCCAGCTGAGTGAGGCGGTTAGACTGTTCCTGGCGTTTCGCGTGGACCAGACCCCTTGCCACCCCCCGCATCACGGCCTTGCCAGCCTCCCACAGCGTGCCCGGCGATGAGACCGACCCAGTGTTGATCGAAAAGTATTGCCTCAGCTCCTGCCCGAGGGATCCAACCAGATCCTCATCCTGCAGGAACCAGGCATTCATTCGCCATACCGCTCGGGCACCGCTAGGAGGGTGTCCGAGACGAAGGGAGATGGGGGAGTGATCCGAAATACCCCTGGGTAAGATTGTGGCCCCGGACATCAACTGACAGTCCACAGCGGATAGTAGGAACAGATCGATACGAGAGTGGGTGTGGTGAGCCGCTGAAGTATGGGTGTAGTGTTTCTTGCGGGGATTCCACACCCTCCAGGCATCGCAAAGACCCAGGGCCGAAGACCAATCAGACAGACGTTTTGCAGAGGCGAGGCGGGAAGCCGATGGAATGCCTGTTGTGTCCCGTGAGGGCTGCAGGACGGCATTGAAGTCGCCCCCTACCACCCCCCTTTTTTTTATAAAACAAAACCAGCCCTTACCTCGAGCGTTTTAGTGACTGCTTTCCCTCCTGTTCAAAACCGATCTGACAACTTCACTCCCTTGCTCTATTTCAAGCACCTGTGACCGTCCCCGCCCATTCGAAACCCTCCAATTACCACCCGCTAATTCATCAAACTGCAAGGCCCATAATACACTGCTTGCACTGCTAAAAATGATCTATTTCTAAATGCTTTACAGTCTCATGTTTTCACGTTACCTTAGTATACAATCTCACATATCAAAATACTTTGCGCATTGTGTATGTTTTAAATGTTTAAACCATGCTCATCTCCCTCTCTGACTGTGATTCTCCTTTCTGTGACTAGTTGTACCTGATCATCGATGTTTTAAATAGCAGCGTTGATTCTCATATAGTGCCTCTCCTCCATCTCTCTCACTTAATGTAGTGGTAGTCCTACCAGTTATAAAACACTCCGTACATTGCCTAGTTGTAGATTGTATACTAAGGTAACGTGAAAACATGAGACTGTAAAGCATTTAGAAATAGATCATTTTTAGCAGTGCAAGCAGTGTATTATGGGCCTTGCAGTTTGATGAATTAGCGGTGGTAATTGGAGGGTTTCGAATGGGCGGGGACGCGTCACAGGTGCTTGAAATAGAGCAAGGGAGTGAAGTTGTCAGATCGGTTTTGAACAGGAGGGAAAGCAGTCACTAAAACGCTCGAGGTAAGGGCTGGTTTTGTTTTATAAAAAAAAGGGGGGATTCCTTGAGGATGTGGGATTGCGTATGCGTTGGTGAGAGAACTGGTTAACAAGTGTTTGGAGGGGTTCATTGGATTTTAGCGTAGACATGGGAAAGATCGGGCATGTATTCAGGAGTTCGGCGGGCAACACGTTTGATTATGGGGTTTATTTCAGTTACCAGCATGCACGTTTTATATTTTCAGCATAATGTGGCAAACATGAGTTATTTAAACACACAACCTAATAATTATGTTTTAAATTTTGTAGATAACCCCTGACGAAGGGCTGAAAATGGCCCGAAATGCATTGGGTATTGAAAACAATTCATGAAAGAGGATTTATGTAACATGCCATGCTCTAGAGCAGTGCTTTCCAAACTGTGTGTCGCGACACGGTACTGTGTCGCCTCCCATGTGTGGGTGTGTCACGCGACGATGACGTCTGCGGGCAGATTAGGGCGAATGCTCTCTTGGACGTTGCGTTTGCATTCAGTGACGCAGTACGCGGAGGAAGGAGAAGCGTTAGGCGAGCGTGAGCTGAGCCCACGGCCTTGTTCCCTTTGCGACGCAGTGACCACGGAGCCGCCTCTGCTCCCCATCCCAGGCGCTCGGTAAGGTTGTCAGCCTGTAACTTGGTTTTCTGTTGGGCGCTCTGTTCTCATAGCACGCCGCACTGGCGGTCCAGCTCTCTCTCTTTGCATTGCAATTGTCATAAACAGTTTGTTGTTTTATGCCCTGGGGTTTGAGGAACAAAGCTCTTGTGTTTACGTTGTGAGAGAAAAGCTTCGCAATTCTCGATAGCACCGCGGTGTTTATTTTCTCGCACTCCTTCATAGCTGCCAAGGTTTTAGATTGCCATGTGTGACATTCTCATAATTTCAGTGTAATTTTGAGTGCCATTTCAATGACTATGAGTGACACTTTCTAGTGAGCAAAAATCAAGCAATGACGACGAGGGTAACTCATATATCAGAAATTACACCCCTTTGAGCAAGGACAAACTCCGAGGGTAACACAAATATCAGAAATTACACCCCTTTGAGCAAGGTCAAACTCTAAGTTAACTGCTGCAAAGCTTAAGAATAATTGTTAGATGGCTTTCATTTATCAGACTAGCCAAAATTGCAGAAAATAGATAAAGCCGTCTGGAAGAGGTGTATAATTATAATCAGCTGAGTGCCTCGCAGACTCCCTCGATTGGCGCCGGCTACATGAGCAATAAGCATGACTGCATTGGAAATGCGAGTGGGAGGCACTCATTTAGGTCACAGCTAGGCAGGCTTAAAGCATATTTTATTTTTTAGACAGATAAGATTACGATTTGAAAAGGTCTGTGCCACCTCAAACTGTGCGGTGGGTGTGGCATGTCTGCCCCTGAACAGGATTTATTGTGGCTTGACTGGTGTGATCAGATGTACTGGGTGTGGACTTGTGTGACCTTGTTGCTCACTCCCTCCATTTAATGACAGTTCATGTGTTGTCGAACAGGACTGGTGACATTCTCCGGCTCCCTTCCGATGATGGCGCGCCTCATCAAAGCCTTTTCTCCTCGTCTCTTGGGTTGTGTTGAAGAATGCCCTGTTCTTCACCTCCACTCTCTCGCCAGCCTCCTTTCTATGCCTTTATCCTCCTTTGTATGGTCACATTAGTTACCATTGCAGCTGTGAGCCATGAACCTTACGCAGTGCTTTAAATGGAAAAAGAGACGTGCCACTGCTCACCACATTGCTTGGGGTGGGTCTGGAAGAGGCGTGTCGTCGAGGCTGGCATGTACAATATCAGCATTTTTGCTACTTTCACTAATGACATGCTTCAGTTCTATTCTTGTCATCATTGGAATGTTCATTCAGATATTGTCATTCTGCTGCCCAGCTGCGCCTGGCAAGGGTGTGGTGCGGGGTCTTACTCTTGTACTTGCGTTCAATCTGCTGCCATTCATCATCATTTATTTCCTTTCTGAGGACCCGTCTCTTCTCAGTTATATTGTCATGTTATTAGTAAAAATACTTCCAGCACAGAGGGTTACGTTGGTCGTATATGTCACTTTTGAAAAGTTTGTTTAACAACCGTGGTCCCTGCTGTCTTCCACTGGGTCTCTGCTGCTCGCCTGAACCTTACACCTTTTAAGAAGAGCACGCTTCTTTTCTGTTAAATATACATTAGGTGAGGGAGTCGCGACTTCAGCTCTGTTTTCTGGACCATGTGCCTTAAACACACAGCCACCTTTTTTCTTTGGCCAGAGAAGACATGAGAGTAATTTCAAGTTACAGGACTGATGGTTGGTTCTTCAGTTCAAGTTGCCTGTGCAGCC
This sequence comes from Calotriton arnoldi, assembly GCA_963921515.1. Lineage (NCBI taxonomy): Eukaryota > Metazoa > Chordata > Amphibia > Caudata > Salamandridae > Calotriton > Calotriton arnoldi. Next base: position 292,385 of record CAWUFW010004392.1, on the reverse strand, counting down.
AGACAATCTTTGCTATTTGTCATAGATGGAGCTCATTTTTATGGGTAGGCCAATCCATATTCCTCACATTTCAAGCGTGTCCGATCCCCATACGAGCTCATAAACATTCTCCATCCATGAGATACACGCCTTCTAATTACTGAGGGCTTGACTAACAGCTGGGGTCAAATTTACATTCGCGGAATGCAGGCATTGTTTGTGGTCTGGGAGTGTAGTCACAGAAGCAAGCTGCCTCAGTTCGGCTTCTCTAATTCTAATCTAGACATTCATTTTTAAAGCTGCGCACTTGAAACACCATGTTCAAATAACCTGTGTTACATGCTTACCATCCTATGACTGCTCAGTTACTTGTGCAGTAAAGTGAGCCTTACTGTATGCTGGATTGAGATGTTTGTGAATATAACTGTAAAACTAGAGTTGTTCAGTTAGCCATCAAGATAGTTGCATGATTGTTTTACCACTCACAATTCCCCCTTCCTGAACGGATTTTTGTATAACTCATATTCAGCAAGGCAGCAGGCAGACTTTGTGCATGGTTGAAAGGGTTGGCAGTCCGTGCACCCGCCCTTTTTGTGTCGTAAATCACTGGGGCATGTGTCAATGTGTGCATGATTATATTCTTGTTTCAGGCACAAACCTAACCTTGCTTACACTCAGTTTTGCCAGTCACTGTCTTTGTTAGAACAGATTCATAATTGCTTTATTAACCTTCCTGCTTTCTCAAATTTGCTTGGAAATGCACCATTTGCCCACTATCTTTTCAAAAATTTCTTGGGGGGGAGAGCCCCCCCCCGAACCCTTTTTAGGTGGTTCGGGCTCACTCGCTGCGCTCGCATTACCGTGTCGCGAAATGAAGATTGTATAAAAGGTGTGTCACCAACATGAAAAGTTTGGAAAGCTGTGCTCTAGAGTAAGGCCCGCACCGGCATTTCTACAGCATTAAGGCTGATGTAAACATAAGAGTCCTTCGAGTGACTGGACGAAATGAGATTTATGCAAGATAAGCTGTGGATTAAATGGAATAAAAACATTTTGGACAAGACTGGAACAATTGGTGCATCTTTGTTATGCACAAATGATGGCTGTGCGTCTGGAGTGGGGTGTTACTTTGCCCCACATTCTTCAAGTATTATGCTATGTCTTCTGACATTCTTTTTAAAAGGGAGGTTGGTATTTACTTTTTTTTTCTCTGACAGGAAAAGTTATAGGATTTTGTAAACTAAACTATAACAATCTTGCTGTGTACAGTGGGTGTGAAAGGAAAGACTGTAGGATGTTTTGATCACACAACAAAATGTACCTGTAAAAAACAAAATACCTGTAAAAGAACTGTACAAATATTTCAGAATATATCAGCAAGTTGGAAAACATAAATGAAGCACTTCTTTGGATCCTGAAGAGTGATGGAAACAAATGTTTTAATAAGATCAAAACAAATGAATACACTTACTTAGTGGTGCACAAATTAACTTTTCGCTGAAATCTGATTTCCACACATTGTTTTTGCGATGTTGTTTTATTGATGAAACTGTTACATCACTATGCTTTAGAAATATATTTGCAACAATGTGCTCCGAAATGACCGCCAGATACATTCAACATACATCCAATAGATCCGATTCAGACGGGAGACTCGCGATTTATGAAGTCAAAAATGGCCTTAGTTTGGCTTTCTCCCGCCTGAAATTGCATACTTCAACAAAAGTCACAGGGAGAAATACATTTTCCCGATATTTTTTATATAAATCTCACACTTCTTTCTTCTAAAATGTTGCCATGTACGATACTACATCCTTACTAATCTCCTGGCGAGTGCATTTGCTACGGTTGTTCTTTATGTGACGTTTGAATTTTACACAATACATATCACTTCAGTGATGTGGATGGCGGCACCCCACTTGTGCCTTGCCTATACAACCACCTACTAGTCTGAGATTCAGGTTTGATCCTCCACACCCAAAGTTAAATGAGGCTACTTACCTCCCCGCCTTATCTTCAACGAAGAACCTAGATTTCGACACCAACGAATAGGCACTATGAACAGGGAACAGACAAACATCGGAATTGGAGCGCAAATAAGCACGGGTGTGACTCACCGCCGTACTGGGTGTACGTAAATCGCGCGGCCATCTTGCAGTGGAACAGTTGTTTCGCTCAATGCACTAAATGTCCGAATGTCAGCAGGCAAAGCGTTGTTTACGGTAATATATACTTGCATTTGTCCTTTTTTTAAATATGTATTCTTCTTCTTATTATTATTACAATGTGAATAACATAGTTAATAATATATTATTTAGTATATCAGAAATGAACATAGCCTTTCCCAGGCGTTTACTACAAGAGTGTTTACACTTTTGTACAATGACTTTACTGAATTATTTATATCCAATGTGGAATTCCCTTTGTATTTGGATTCGGGTCACTCCTTTTAAAGACGGCCGTTTCGTTGAGGATTTTCGCAGCTTTAGACCCTTAATTTGATGTTCTGAGCCATTTTGAGACAAGTGTTGAGCCTTCCAGTAGCGGGAAGAAAGAAGGGTCACGGCCCGCAGAGCCTGGCTCAGGCGGAAGTGGCGTCATGCTAAGCGGCATGCCGGGAGAGGTAGTATTTTGGTCTCTCTTTGCCCAAGCTAGTGCACGGTTTGTAGTCTGTCCGTGTATCCTCGCGGGTTGCTGAGATGGCGGGAATGGAGCTGCTTTCCGACCAGGGCTATCGGGTGGACGGGCGGAAGCCGGGCGAGTTGCGCAAGATCCAGGCCCGCATGGGGGTCTTCGCGCAGGCCGACGGATCCGCCTACATCGAGCAGGGCAACACCAAGGCGTTGGCTGTGGTATATGGGCCGCATGAGGTGAGTCTCGACTGGTGGTGTATTTTTTTGGGTTGGTTTTATTTAGCGCGAACTCGACCCGCAGGTATTGGAGCACTTTACATGAGCACCGTTTACATTACACAAGGACACATTCATTTTTGGTAGGCGGGGGAAGATTAAGTGACGTTCTGTTGTCTGTAACTTAAGCACCATCATCCTTACGTGTTCCTTGGCCAACATCTCGCAGAGCTGGAATGGTACAGAAAATAGGCCCAGGAACCCAAAAAAAAGCATCACCCCATCGCAGTTGCCAACATTTGAAAATTTGTTCCCGGAACACTTTGGGACACAGGGCTGCTGCAGATAGAAAATTCTTGTTTGCGTGTAATAAAGAGGAACAGTTTCTGCAACGTTATTACCCGGGACAGTCTCCAACTTGCCGGGACTGCCCCTGTAAAAACGGGACAGTTGGCAACTATGCCCCCTTATTAAATTCGATTGCTAAACATGTGGCCCGTGTTTGCAACCTGGGGCAAGCTTGCAATTGTAAAGACACGCTGTATAGGTGTTTTGCAAGTGTTATGGAAGAATGCATGGATTTGAGCTTGCTGCAGGGAATGTTTGTATTAATATCTTCAAAATCAACAGTAAAAACCGGCCTAGCAGACCATAAAACAGGGGCGCAACTAGACCCGAGCTTTGGGGGGGTGTTTCTAAGTCTCCCAGTCTGGGCTGGCTCTAGCACTGGTGGCGCCCGGTGCAAGTCTTTTTTGGTGTCCCCTCCACATGACTTCCTTCTCCATAAATTTCCTCACTGCTACTCTCCAACAGTGCACCTCATCTCTCCAATGCCTCTCTCTGACAAACATTTCATATTCTTATAGCACTACTCATAGTTCACTCACACTCAGTTCTGTGATCTGCATGGTACACGTTCTTTGCATCAGGCACATTAAACCTCCGCACTACTTTACGATGAGTCTAAACTGCTACTAGACAAAATTCCGAGAGTTATCTTGACATTGTTATTGTTTCTTGAAAACTGCTGGATGCACAAGGAAGTTCATGTGCTTTCAAACCAAAAGTTATTTTTAAACACATTGCCCCCCCCCCCACCAAAGTCAGGGCCAGGTGCGCCTGCACCAGTTGCATCGCCCTAAAGCCAGCCCCGCTCGCAGCAATGGGGTTGGAGCTAAGCTCATAGCCATTATGAGGAAAGAGAAGCGCCACATTGTGCAGTTTAAACATATTGGACAAGCCTTATAGTATAGCAAACATATTTTTGTGGATTTGAAACAGTTTTTAGGCTTTAACTCATTGCAAGTCCAGAAAAATGCTCTTGACCTATTGTTGGTGAAAGTACAGTTTTAGTTTATCCAATGAGATGTTGCTAAATATTCATGGGTAAGGCTGCCCTTATGTACAGGTACCAACATATTAGGCTTAGTAGTAGTGTTCAATTTGAGCTGGTAGTTGAAGGTGGAGCCCCAGTGGCCCTCATTTTTAGGGTCCCACACAATTTTTTTCTCATCAGACTTTGCTGCAGAACAAAAGAGAGGAAAAAACCCAAAAGTGAAACAGGAGCAAGAGAACAATGGCAAAACTGTGACCAAGGAAGAAAGCAAAGTTGAAAAATAATCTTGAGGAGTGAGAAAAAAGCAGCGGGAGTACCTGGTGGTGGATGAAAGTGGCACACTGTAGAATCACGTTTAGGCAGTCTTGGTATTTGGCTCTCACAACATTTGAAATTGTCAAGTATAGGCTGCTGAGCAAGACTTTGGACCCCATCATTTATTATTTTGCAAATTAAGGACTGCTTAGTGAGTTACCACAAGTTACATTGGGGTGTGTGACTGTTAAGTGTCAGATTCAATTCCCAAAATACCATTCTTTCTGAGTTAACTGTGTGCGATGAGCTGGCAATATTGCTGCCTGTAAATGCACTGCCACACACCTGTGATACACTAAATAAAAATCTAATAGTTATTGTTACCATGCCACATTGAGCAGTTCCAGTATAGGTAACATATTGAGCCAGGTCCCTGCAGGAATGCACCAGGCTGTTATTGACGAGCTGCCCAAAAAAGTTGGCAAGTAGGGAGTATTATGGGCATAGGTGCCAGCCTCAATGGTGGAGGTCTAGCTAGAATACAAATTTAAAGTTATCTATTTAGGAAGATTGGTGTCCAATTCCCAGTAGAGATGAAAAGAATCAAAGGCAAGGGAGAGGTCCAGGATAGGTATTCTGGTTCTCCATTTGAATTCATTGCAGTGTTTTAAATCGTCCTGTGTGGACGGTCAGTGCTACTTTTGTGCCACAGCCATACCAGAATTTGTTTTGATAATCTGAGAGAAGGTTACTTTCTTATATGAATGTAGATATTTGTCCTGAAGCCCATCTTTCAATATTGTTGACTAGAAACAATTGGTTATTGACCAGAAGTTTAAAGGAGCCTTTGTTTGAAGGCCTCTTTGTTTTAGGGAGTTCTTTTGGGAATGGACCTTTAGTCAAGGAGTTGTTGATATTTCCGACTGGTTTGGCTGCAGAGCTATAAATAAGAATATTCTTACATATATGAACAGGATATGGGTCTGCCAGTGATCGTGCTGGCCTACTAACTTTTTCAGCTTGATGAAGTCGTGTGGTCTTGAGGCTAAAGGTGAGTAACTGTGGTTGTTTTCATGATTTGTTTTCTAGTAAACTGCACAGCATTGCTGGAATTGTGATTGAGCAATGATTGAGCAACAGAGAGGGAAGTAGGGGGTCTAAAATAATTTAGAGGGTTGGAAGGAATGCAGGTGTGGCAGGCACACAACAAGGGCAAGTGGCGAGGCCTTTAACTCTCCTGCCAAGACATCAGGATTTTCAAAGTTATTGCCACTTCAGGTACTGTGGTTGGAGGACCCCTTTTCTTTTGAATTCTTCTAGCAGGTCTGCTTTTGTGACCTTGAGGCCTAGCATCAGCTTTCCGTGTTCAAATCTCATGTCTCATGTTAAGGTCTCTTTGACCACTCTCTACTCTTCAGGTCAGCTTTCCAGGACATAGTGCATTTTACTCTGAAGCAAGGCAGGCATCAGGTGTCATGGAGTTCCTGGCTCCAGTCAGGTTTTCCTGCTACCTACTCCTGGGTTGTTCTTCATAAGAAAATTAAACATCCATGCTGCTCACCTTATAAAGGTTGAGCCGTAGCTAGTCCTGTAGGTGTCTGCTGTACAGACACAGGCAGTTATTGGGAAGAATATATATTTAGTTTGTTGATTACACACTGAGGCAGAAATATGCATCAGTTTAGTATCCATGCAATGACACATTTAATGGAGTCCAGTAACCTTGTATGGAGTGAACAAACTATAAGTGAGCCCATATTAAGTTAGGAAAAATATAATGTTGCATGACTATGCTCTACTAGAAAGGATACATATTCCGACAGGACAATTTGTGCACTGCCTCCCTCTAGTCACTGTCATCCACTTACTAATATTTCAATGAATCTAAGGCAGAATGAGTGCCAATAGGAACTGTGCAAGATTATTGGCAATATTTGAAAACAAAGTCACTTTGAATAATGCAGTGTAACAAAACCACTGCGCTGCTTCTGGATAATACTTTGCAACCATTGGCACAACTCTATGACTCAGTCTGGAAAAGTTAAGATACTTGTGTAGTGTTGTGATGCGTTTTTTAAATTTTATTTTAAAACACATTAAAGGATGTGTTTCAGAATTTCTGCGATTCAGAGTTTTACTTTTTATGTCTGGATACATATCGTAGCAGTCACCTGACCATTTGTGATCAACCGAAAAAGTGCTTTAAGAAGCACACTTAAGAGAGTGGCTTGGTCTGCACCCACATGTTGGTTACCTTAAGTACAATATTTGGGCAGAAGGCGTGTGCTGCCATTGAGAAGCAGTGCGTGTTGGATCCTGAGGGGAGTTCAGTCGCCTAAAAAACATAATGATGTGGCAGTCTGTAATGGGAAGACTTCTTTACTATGTGGTATTAGTATTGGCTAATAATATTCCTGAAGCATCATGACATGCTCACTCTGTGCATTAACTACACTGTGGACCATGTTTTTATTGAAAGGCTAATCCTATTGGTGAATAGAGGTTTTCATTAAGGATATTAACTCATTCAAAATGGCTGTGTCCACAATGCTGTAAAGGCGACTGCAGGTTTTCTCCTTCACCATTTGTTTGTGCTATGAAGAATAAGCAATTGGTTCTGCCCTTCCAACCCAGTACTCCGACAGACATGCTTGTTTCTGCAGCCCCAACATGCCTCATGCCGATCCTTCCTGCTGCATCAGTGCACTGTCTCGGTTTGCTCTTCCAATTGCAGCCACCGGCACACGTGCAGGTCACCCGACGCCATGGGAGCTATATTCACAGTTATTGGAATAGCCGGACCACATTGCTCACTTTCGACTATAAATTGGGAAAAATTACAGATGGGTTAAGAGAGCGACATGCTTAGCCACTTTTTAAATGTAAGCAATGGTACCCTTTTTACAATTAGACAATGTCTTTATTTCGTTACCAAATCCTGACCCTTCTGCAGAGACAGTGCACACTCCACTCTTAAACTGTCCCCTCTACACCCTGCAATTTGACCGGTGAGTGCATGATGAGAGGAGTTAGTGCAGTGGGATGGCGTGTCCCTATGAGTTCCGGCAGACTATTGTCCCTGTGTGCAGGCAGGGTGAACAGAGTCCCTGTATGAATGCAGGCTGAGAGGTTTGTCCATGTGAGTGCACAGCGAGTTGTGACTCCAGGGTAAGCGATATTCCTGTTTGCGTGGTGTGAGTGCTGGGCCTATGTGAATGCACGGTGAGTGATGTGACAGTTTGAAAGGAGTGACTGCAGGGTGAGTGATGCCACCATATGAGTTTGGGTGCAGATGAAAGTGTAGAGTGGGACGAATGAATGCATAGTTAGTGATGGGCTTGTTTGAGTCAGATTGCAGAGTGAGAAGTGAGTATGAAAGGTGAGTGAAGTGTCACAATAGTGCAGGGTGAGTAATGTGCTCGTGTGACTGCAGGGTGCGTACAGGGTGAACCGCACTAGTGCATTGTGAGTGCTTTGTGATCACTCGGTGCAGAGGACGCAGTGTGTTCTTGTGGCTGCAGAGTAAGTGAAGGGAGAACGGCGTGAGTTTATGGTGAGTGGCATGAGTGCATTGTCGTCACTGAGTGCAGGGTGAGCGCTGTGCTCGTGTGAGCACAGGGTAAGAGGAAGATGAACTGTGTGAGTTCAGGGCAACAGCGCGAGTGCATGGTGAGTGCACTGTGGTCGCTGTGGGTGTAGGGTGAGCGGTGTAGGTGACAGATGAGTGAAATGTCATGTGCGTGCAGGGTAGGAGGAGGATGAATGGCGCGAGTGCAGGTTGATCGGTGTGAGTGCAGGGTAAGTGGTGAAAATGAGGAGTGAGTTGTCTCAATGCAGGATGTATTCCCAGACACTTGGAGTACCTCAGCATGTTATTGACGGCTGCCATAGGGTTTCAGATACAAGTTAAACTATTGCTATTATGGCATCAATCGGGGGTGGAGGAAATAAATAATGTGCTGATCCTGAATAAAAACTTAGTCTTGTGATTAGGGTTGCCAGCTCAGTATTTTGATGTCCCAGCTGGAAAACAATAAGCAACATTTCCCAAAGCTGGTATTTTTAGCAATTAACTGTGCATTCTTCAAACAGCAAATATAAATAGAAAGCACTTTTAATTGTGTTCTAGGGCTGCATTAATGATCCATGACTAATAATTAAAGGAAACAAAGACAGAAAAGTCATGTTACAAATGAATGAATACAATTTTTTTACAGCTCTATTTCGTGTCAAGATGAGGCATTTGCAGGCTCTGTAAACAACAAATGGCTGGTATTTTTCTTTTGGAAAGGTGGCAACCCTACTCATGATATGCCTTTTCATGAAATGCATTCTCCCACTGTGGCAGTAAGGGTAAATTGCAAATGTAAGTAATAGGCAGAGTGGGGGCACAGGGGGTACTGAAACCAGTAATAAAAAAAAAATGCCACATGGACCAGTTCGCAAAAAGGTATGTAAATGGTCTTTTACCTGTGACCTGTGAAAAACTTGTGTGTAGCGGAGATAAGACTCCATACACTGCCGGGCCACAGCAGCTCAAGCTGGGGTTGGCAGGGAATACAACATTTTCCAGCTATCGCGACAAGAATTTTAGATTCTATTAAGGACACGGAGGCGAGGATTATGCTTCTCAATTTCTTTACTACTCAAATAGCAGCCAATGAAAAAACATTGTAAACTACATATCCCATGAGGCTTTGAACCACGCCTCCATTATTATCCAATCAAACGTGTCCTGAATACACAAAATAGCGAGGCACCATCTTGACTGCCTCTTTCTTTGCAGTAAGCAGTCTCAAAAGTCCAGTAAACAAAATAAGCAACAGTTCCGACTCTCAACGTAGAGTAACTTCACACCAGTCTCGGACGCGACAACTATCCACCAGGGACGCCAGCATCCTTGTCACGAAGAAAAGTAGATTCAACTCTGTTTAGAGCACAGGTACTCATAGTACGGCTGGCGGGCCGCCAGCGGCCCGGCAAGCCTTCCTTGGCGGCCTGCGGACCTTGCAGACATTGTACCTGTTTTTTTTTTTTTTTTTTTTTTTTTTCCCCAAGTGTCAGCAAACACCGCCGGTTGCAGCAGCGAGGACTCTGAGAGACTCTGCTCTATGGGGGCCGGGCGAGTCTTTAAAAGACCATTCACTTGTTAATGAGGCTTTGTTGTATTTCACCTCTTCTTAGCGCCCCTGCGTTAACAAGTGAATGGTCTTTTAAAGACCTGTGAAGTACTCGGGTGCGGCTGTGTGTGTTCCCGGGAAGCTGTATCAGCCCGGGCTGACACACGCGAGGTGAGAGAGGGTGACAGAGGGAGGGTGACAGAGGGAGGGTGACAGAGGGAGGGTGACGGAGGGAGGGTGACGGAGGGAGGGTGACGGAGGGAGGGTGACGGAGGGAGGGTGACGGAGGGAGGGTGACGGAGGGAGGGTGACGGAGGGAGGGTGACGGAGGGTGGGTGACGGAGGATGGGTGGGTGACGGAGGATGGGTGGGTGACGGAGGGTGGGTGGGTGACGGAGGGTGGGTGGGTGACAGAGGGTGGGTGGGTGACAGAGGGTGGGTGGGTGACAGAGGGTGGGTGGGTGACAGAGGGTGGGTGGGTGACAGAGGGTGGGTGGGTGACAGAGGGTGGGTGGGTGACAGAGGGAGGGTGGGTGACAGAGGGAGGGTGGGTGACAGAGGGAGGGTGGGTGACAGAGGGAGGGTGGGTGACAGAGGGAGGGAGGGTGACAGAGGGTGACAGAGGGAGGGAGGGTGACAGAGGGAGGGTGGGTGACAGAGGGAGGGTGGGTGACAGAGGGAGGGTGGGTGACAGAGGGAGGGTGGGTGACAGAGGGAGGGTGACAGAGGGAGGGTGACAGAGGGAGGGTGACAGAGGGAGGGTGACAGAGGGAGGGTGACAGAGGGAGGGTGACAGAGGGAGGGTGACAGACAGGGAGAGAGATAGAGGGAGAGAGATAGAGGGAGAGAGATAGAGGGAGAGAGATAGAGGGAGAGAGATAGAGGGAGAGAGACAGAGGGAGAGAGACAGAGGGAGAGAGACGGAGGGAGAGAGACGGAGGGAGAGAGACGGAGAGAGAGGGAGGGAGACAGAGAAAGAGAGACAAACAGAGTGAGTGAGACAGAGGGAGAGAGACAAACAGAGTGAGTGAGACAGAGGGAGAGAGACAAACGGAGTGAGTGAGACAGAGGGAGAGAGACAAACGGAGTGAGTGAGACAGAGGGAGAGAGACAAACGGAGTGAGTGAGACAGAGGGAGAGAGACAAACGGAGTGAGTGAGACAGAGGGAGAGAGACAAACAGAGGGAGACGGAGGGAGAGCTAGAGGGAGGGAGAGATAGAGGGAGGGAGACAGAGCGAGAGAGAGAGATGGAGAGAGAGATGTGTGTATGCCGGGTCTGGTGGCTCAGTGGACGAAGGCGTCCGCTGCAGGGGCCTGTGTTCAACCTCATGGTCATAGTTTTTTTTTTTTTTGTGCTCTAGCCCCGCCCCCCTCCTCCACTGACCCCGTCCCCACCGGTGCGGCCCTCGGCCACAAACCACACTGTAAATTTGGCCCCCGAGAGAAAGTTTGTGAGTACCCATGGTTTAGAGTCTGTTCCTGAAAGTAGAAATAAGTTTGAAAAACATGGAACCACCAGTTTGATATCGGGGTAGGGCAAAAACATCATACATTTAATGTATCATACACAACATGACATTTGTAAATCTTACCTGTCCCAACGGGTGGCATAATCCTCGCCTCCGTGTCCTTAATAGAATCTAAAATTCTTGTCGCGATAGCTGGAAAATTTTGTATTTTATGGCAGGACCGGAGGCTCAGATTATGCTGGTTCAAAGCTGACCAACAACCACAGAAGAAACATGAGTAATAGATTTATAATAAAATACTTTAAACATTGAGTCCGAAGACCAATCTGCAGCTTTTAAAATATCTTCTAAACGAGAACCCATAATAAAAGCTTTAGAGGCCATAGCACCTCTAGTGGAATGTGCACCGTACGATATCAATACCGGCTTCAGCCATCACCCACCTAACCCAACGAGCCAAAGTGGCCGCTGAGACCGGGCGAAACGGTTTCTGGATTGCCAACAGTAACTGACCTAAAAGGGTTCAGTCTATGAGGTAAAGTACGTTCTTCATACATTTTAAAACGCATAATTTCTCATTATGAGGAAAGGCGGGATACTCAACCGAACGAGACATCGTTTTTGTTCGTCTAGAGATGAGAAAAGAAACACCCTGGAGAGAGAGAACCCTTCCTGCTAAGTCTAAAGCATGCACATCAGACACTCTACGGCAGGAAATAAGACACAACAACATAGTCAGTTTTGCAGATAATTGCTTTAAAGATAAGTCTTTATTATCCGGCCATGATTCTAACAAAGAAAGAACTTTTGAAACATCCCATAGCGTAGTGTATCTAGGACGTGGTGGACGAGCAACTCTGATGCCTTTTAACAACTTACACACCAATGGGTGCATACCTACTGGTTTTCCAGCAATGTGATTATGTCCGGCCGATAACGCTGACCTGAAATTATTGACTGACCTATACAACAGACCTGATTCAGCACATTCCGACAAAAAATTTAGTATTTCTTTCAAATCCGATCCTACAGATCCACCTGTCGTTGAAGGCACCAACCCATCCATCGCTTCCAGGATGCAGAATATCGCTTGCGGGTGGATGGAGCCCAAGCCTGTTGTATAAACTCTGCAGCCGCCGATGAAAGGCCTTCAATTCGCTCATGTCTCTGGAGAGCGTCCAAACCATGAGGGTTAACAGGTTCTGGAGGACCAGAGGATGAGGGGAGCCCACTGGTCCCTGGAGCAGCGTCTGGAACACAGGCAATAGGACTGGCATGTCCACAGACCATTCCAAAAGCGTCGGAAACCACAATTGTGTCTTCCATAACGCTGTGACTAACACTAATGACGTTGCCTGCCTCCGGACCTGAGCAGCAACTCTCGGGATCAACGCGAAGGGGGGGGGGGGGAGCATAATTCCTCTGGGAACCCCAGTGATGGAGAAATGCGTCCGTCCCCAGCGCCATTGGATCCGGTCTCCAGCTGTAGAAGCGTGGAAGTTGAGCATTGAGGCGAGATGCAAACAGGTCTATCAGGCAAGGGCCTCGAATACCCATGATCTCTAGAAACACAGAAGGATGAAGCCTCCAGTCGCTGAAATTCCTGCGAAATCTGGAGTTCCAGTCTGCCACCTGATTGGTCTTGCCAGGAATGTATTCTGCCACGATCCTGATCTTCTGTGCCAGGCAGAAGTGCCAAAACTCCTTTGCAATGTTGGCTAAGAGTCGGGATTTCGTTCCTCCCAGGCCATTGATATAGCGTACCGCCGACACATCGTCCATCCTCAGGAGGATGCAACAATTGCTCTTCAATGGGGATATTGATCTGATGGCAAAAGATCCGGCTATCGGCTCTAGACAGTTTGTGTAATTTTAACTCCTTTGCGGACCACCGACCTCCAGTGGCATAGTCTCTGCATCTTGCGCCCCATCGACTGGCATCCGACTCGATGATTACGTCGGGAGAGGCTCCGAAAATGGTCTTGCCATTCCAGGCCTCCATGTGATTGAGCCACCAGAGCAGCTCCTCTTGCGCATCTGGGGACAAAGCTATCAGATGATCGTATGAGAACCGTTTCTGTAGGTAATGGATCTTGAGGCGTTGTAACCTCAACTGCCAGCTCCGCTCCGCCGACCTCTCCCTCGCCACCGTCCCTCGCATTCGAAGAACAACCACCGGCGGCAGATCCTTCTCACACCTCGCCGCCAAGACCTGGAACACCCTTCCACTAAGCCTACGACAGACCCAAGACCTGCTGACCTTCAGGAGGCTACTCAAGACCTGGCTGTTCGACCAGTAGCAGCACCCCCCTCCCCCCCCCTTTCCCTCTCCCCAGCGCCTTGAGACCCTCGCGGGTAAGTAGTGCGCTCTACAAATTCTGTGATTTGATTGATTGATTGTAGTGGAGGGGTCCTGGAGAGAGAGCCTGAATCGAGGACGCGAGGAGACCCACAATCCTCGCCAGGGATCTCAAGGAGACCAGTTGCTTCGACAGAGTGGATCGAATCTCCCTCTTTATGGATTTGATCTTGGGCATTGGGAGAAGCAACTGGGCCTTCACCGAATCGATTTGAAAACCTAGGAATTCTACCTGTTGGGACGGGGTAGTCATGGATTTTTTGGTGTTGATCACAAAACCCAACTCTTGCAACAGAGAGATCGTCCATTGTAAGTGAGTGCACAACAGGGAGGGTTCTTGGGCTAGCAGAAGCATGTTGTCGAGGTAAACGATCATGCGAACGCCCATCTCTTGGAGGCGAGTGATCACTGGCTTGAGCAGTTTGGTAAAAACCCAGGGTGCCGAGGACAGGCCGAAGGGAAGTGACGGATAACGGAACCACTGTCCTTTCCACTGGAATTGGAGGTATTTTTGATGGGAGGGGCAAATGGGGACTGTTAGGTAAGCGTCTTTTAGGTCCAAGCGGACTATCCAATCCTTTTCTAGCAACAAATCTCTTAAAAGATGGATTCCTTCCATCTTGAAATGTCTGTAAACGACAAAAGGATTGAACTCCCTGAGATTCAATACTAATCTCTGTCCTCCTCCTTTCTTTTGCACCAAGAAGAGGTTGCTGCAAAAACCTTCGGGAATGAAAGTTCCCACAGCAATAGCCTGTTTTGCCAAAAGTTCCTGAAGTTCTGAGTTTATAAGAGATTGTTCTTGTAGGGAAAAAAGGAGAGGAGTAGAGGGACTGCCTGAACAGGAAGATCGCTTAATTCTATTTGATACCCCTGAACAGTGTGAATGATCCACGCATCTGAGGTGATTTGGGTCCAGTTGTACAGAAAATGCATTAGTCTGCCCCCCAGAGGAATCATAGGAAGGAGAGGTGAAATTACCTGAGGACTGGGCATCATTGTTCCTGTATCCTCTGTTGATGCCCCTGTTGTACCTGCCCCGGAAGCCCCTGGATCTCGTGGGGTAAAATCCGGCCTGGTCTGGTTCCTGGGTATACCCCCTACGTCTAGGGGCGAAGCCACGTTGAGGACTTGGGTTACTGTATCGGCCGGTCGAGCTTCCTCTGCCATGACCGGCCCTGCCAGTGAGGGGATGGAACGCCCTTTTGAGGGAGGATTGCGATTTGTCCAAAGAAGTAAAAGTATTAACAAATTTCGCAATATCCTTCACAAATTTTTCTCCAAAAAGCTGTCCTTCAGTCAGAGGACCTGGTTCGGCAGAAGCTAACTCAACGAGTTAAGGGTCAATTCGGAGGAGAACTAACTTGCGTCTTTCAGAAGAAAGGGCACAATTTGCGTTTCCGAGGAGACAGATCGCCCTCTGGGTCCAGCCTGCACGGACCTTCGGATGGATAGCAGCCCCCGTCTCCTGCGCTTGCAGCGCTAACTGTAGAATCTTAGCCAAAGGCCCGAGACATCTAAAAGTTTGTCTTGACAAGCCCGAAGGGCCCGACCTATGCCTTTCTTAGGGTCTTTTTTATATTTCTTTAAGAAAGTTTGCATGGAAGAATCTATCTCGGGTGTTAGGGCAATTTTATTTGCAAGGTCTGGTCGCGGGCACTCAGACCTCAAGCGGGCCCGGACCTCCTTGTCGAAGCTCCTGCGTAAATTAGTTTGCATGTACTCTGCCACTGCAGGGGCGGGAGCCCAATCGGATGACCGGGGGTGGACAATGTTGGAAGGGTCAAAAGTGAAAGGGGAAGGCTGGACAGGTGAGAGGGAATGCTTGCGCTTCTTGGCGCGTTTACGAGGGCGTGATTCGTGGGAGGAATCAGTGTCCGTAATAGGGGTGGGGTTGGAGAGGTTCGGGACTTTGGGAGGGACCACTGGCTGGGAGTCATAGTCATGTTCCTGGGCAGTCTTTAGTGTGGAGTAGATCTGCCTGGGGGGGTAGGGGAGATACCTTGTAACTGATCTAGACGGAGAGAAATAGGCAATAAGGCGGAGGAAAGAGCCTTATCCAGCTTTTTCTCAAGAGTCTTTTCGACAAGGGACTCCATGTTCTCGTCATAATAATAATCTTCGTCCTCTCCAGGACCATAAGCAGCAAGTTCCTCCTCGTAGACTTCACAGTCTGACATTATCAATACTATGTATAAATACAATTAACTTGAAATCCCCAGAGGGAAGCCAAAATTTTACTACCCTGACTCTGATAAGAAAGGGCGTCGGGAGGGAGCTAAATGCTGGAGCAGTGAAGGCCAAGGGTACCTAAATCCCTGTAAAAATAGGACTAATTCAGGATGTAAGCCCTACCTGCCTATTTAAAACCAGGAGCTTCCAAAAATTAATTTTGAGGAATGCCAAAGTCGCTCAGGGGTTAATTGGGTCCAAACACTAAGGAGAGAGAGGCAAAAGCTTAGTCAGAGGCCCGGTACCGGCACGATCACTGCCTGCTGCTAATCCCCTGCTCTGCTAGCCCGGGGAGAGGCGTCATCCAGCGTGTAGACGGGAGCCTGCAATCGCGTGCACAGACGCGTGCGGGCTCCCGAGGCACACGTGGGTAGCCCGAGCGGGCTCCGCTACGTGCTCCTCGCTCCCAGACCGGGGGGGGGGGGGCAACCCTGCCGTGAGCGCGCAGACACGGCTACACTGCTCGCAAAAGCGAGACAGATATCGGGAGCATAATTACATTAAAAGGCAAGAAACAAGGGAAAAATCGCTAACGGGAAGAAAGCGCAACACGCACTTGAAGGAAAAGGTGACACGCACCTAAGGTAACGCGAGCGTGATCGCGCTAAATAGAACAAAGCAACAGCGCTTTAGACAGTTAACACCATAGGCAAATATCAATCATTTTAATGCACTATCAATTAGATAACGAACATCAGCTTAGTAAAATAGTGAGGCACTTATCTTGACTGCGGAGCAGTAAAGAAAGAGGCAGTCAAGATGGTGCCTCGCTATTTTGTGTATTCAGGACACATTTGATTGGATAATAATGGAGGCGTGGTTCAAAGCCTCATGGGATATGTAGTTGTTTACAATGTTTAATGTTTTTTCATTGGCTGCTATTTGAGTAGTAAAGAAATTGAGAAGCATAATCTGAGCCTCCGGTCCTGCCATAGAATTGTGGGTGGTAGGGGGTGTATTAAAGCCCTTTCAGCCCTATGGACGATGCGCTCCTGTATTGAACTATAGGCCCAACCGAATCTGCCCCCACCCTTGTAATATATTTTACCTCCATTGACTCCAGTGCGCTTATTCTCTCACCGTTCAGTTACATCTTGTGTTTAAACAAATATTAAACTCCTGTTGACTACAACTTTACACGTCTCTTGCAAATGACCCACACATGCATTAACCCCTGACTCATTTCAGTATAATCTGCATTACCATCCTCAAAATATGTCTTTGTTTTGGTGAGCTTGCTTTGGAGCGTCATAAACCTTGAGCTGTCCACTCCGTCCACACACAAAGCACATGCAGTTCTATTCATATTATGCTTCGAAGAAGTTCAATATTATACAAAAGTGGGAAACTTTATTGCTCCTTTTTTAAAATTGCTTAGCTCCAATGCAAATTACACTGTCAATAAGACAACTTGTTCGCCCCACTTACTTCATAACCAGTGAAATTAAAAAAAATTTCCCCATATGGTGCAGCTACCTTCGTATTTATCGCAAATACCCCAATCACTTAACCCAACATACCTGATTGAAATACTATTCTACACCTTAAATTTGCAGTACGTTAACATGGAAAAGGTGTTTGTGGTCTGTCCTAGTTCTGACTCAAGTAGGCCTTCATGGTTATTCTGCATGTGTTCTATGGCATACATGTCTGCGATAATTTGAATAGAACTGTATGTACCTTATTTGTATATCGAATGGAGTGCAGCCCAAGGTTTACAAAATCGTATTTATCTTTGTCTTTTCAAAAACCAACGGAGAGGGCTGGTTCGCCTTTTTGGGACGCTTGCAGTTATTGACTACAAGCAAGGAATGTTTTTGGAGTGCAGGTCATGTATTGTATTGCAACATTTACATAGCGCTTATTGCCGTATGTGGGACGCTTGGGTATCTTGCAACACCTTTTAGGGTGTATGATTGGAAATGTATTGTCTTTGTGTTAATCCTGTGTGCGAAGTGCTTTCCATGTTGTGCGTAAGGACCACAAAGTGTGGTTATCGTGTTATGGGACGTAGCGCTTAGCAGTGTGATGGGTGAAGAAGTGTGAGAGAGTGGTGCATAGTCTGTTTTTCAGTAAGCTGGCAGCTATGAATAGCTCTGCAGGTCCCTTTATGGTATTTCTTTTAATCATACGCCACATGGTCCGTTTTTGCACTGGGATATCCATTCTGAGAGACTTCGTTTAAGTTTATGGTCCTTTAGCAGGCATAGATTGGAGGAAGGCATGGTAGCGATGGACTTGGGTACTATCATCCCTTATCTGATTGCCATTGCCGGATGTCAAGAAGCAGGCTCTGTGGCAGACAGTAAGTTTACCACGGAGAGGGGTGTGGAGGGGGGCACACATACACCTCACTCACACCCATGCATTCACAAACACATACACACCCATTCACAACTCTCACTAACAAATACTAGTACATACACGCACCAAACATAAAAAACCCATCAAACTTATCTTACCTGCAGCTCTCTGGAAGGGAAGCCCAAAACGTTTTGGACTGCTGCTTTCCCTAAGGTCAACCAACGAGTGAAAGCAGCAGTCCCAAGCCTTGGAGGTCCCAGGAGGGCTGGGACTGCTGCCTTCCCTCATTGGCTGACCGTAGGGAAGGTAGCAGGCGCAACTCGTCAAAGAGTGGGATGGGGTCAGTGAGACTGCGGACCCTACCCCACTCTGATGAGGTGTCACTGATTGACACTCTGCGCTGGGCAGTTCAGAGCTTAAAACTGAAGCACCAAGGTCCAAGGCATTCAGTGAGGAGGCACCTCATCATGTGGGGGGGGGACTTCAAGGCACTTTAGCCAGCCTGAGGAGGTCACTCCCACAGGGCTGTGAAATCCTCTGACTGGCAAAGTTCAGCTGCCTGCGCATTTAGCTCATGTATAGCTCCTGCCTGTCTGACCTGAACAAGACTGTCTGTCAGGCTGACCTTTGTTCATTCTGACAGATACTCTTGTTGCCTTGAAAAAGGTGGGTGTCGGGGTGGCCCCTCAACCCTTACGGACGAGCCGCTGCTGATAGTAGGTATGTTGTTGGGACCTGAAGGGGTGGACTAAATTAAAGTTCTCCTTTGGCCAGCAGCATGTGGCAGATCTCTTCAGTTGGTGATGAGTGGCGTATTGCTGTGGGCTGGTGCAGTACTGGATGACCTGTTAGAGTTTTGTCTTATTTGAGTGTGTGTGTGTGTCAAGCAGTAAAAGGAAATTATTATGCAGTCTGTATGAACTTCAATCGACCACCTGACAACTAAGTGTTGTGGTATTAGTTTGGGCCTGGAGGGTTATATATGGTGTTGTATTTACATTTATATAGTGCTTACTACCAATGATGATGTGTGCCACAAGCTGCAAATTTGTAATTGCTCGCTTTATTGTCAAATGTGTTTTGCCCACCTAATAAATTGGTTGCCCCTAGTGACCGAAACTGAACCATTTTGGAAGCTCTTCAGCCCCATTTTCTTTTGTTTGGAATGATAACTGTGCACAGACTCTTACTTAATTAATCCACATATACATGTATATAAATGAATAAAAGCCCCAACCTTTACAGGCAGCCAAGCACAGAGACGGGCAGCTCTGCTGTTCTAACGTAGGGGAAATGTTTCAAAGTTAAAAAAAAAAAAAAAATGGTTCTCCGGATAAATTTGCCTCTTAACCGTGGTACTGCGAGTACCCGACACACATCCTGTTTGATGTGCCTGGGTTCGTGTGTAGGTACACACGGAGGCAGCACCCACTAACATTGCTTCTAGGGCCGATGCCCTAAAGAAAGATGCACGGGGGCGCGCTCCTACTTGCACTGAACTTTAATACCAGAGCAATAACAGCGGCTGGACAGTGTTACTATATGCTATCACCATTCTATAGTGCCTTTCTTCCTTTTACATGGTGCAGGGGGAATTTAAGACGAATTATAGATGGAGAAAATGGGAGACATCACATACCTGTTCTACTTAAAAAAAAAAAAAAAAAAAAAAAATGGGTGAATTCCATAAACATGGAAACAATTTTATTATTTAATTTCCTTTTTGCTTAATTTGTATGTTTACTTCTAGTTTTAACAGAGCGAGTGTTCACTTTCTGTGCATTTCACGCACTTTTTTTTTTTTTTTATTGCCTCGGCTCATGTTCTGATGTACGTGTGCAGCTGATGTTTGCAACCAGTGTTACTGCATTTCCCTCCTACCCACCGTTTCTCCATGTGCTGTATCCTTCGCACTACCCCTACCTTGTTCTTAAAATTAATCATTCTGAGCACCCCTGCTCCAATCCACCCCAATCCAATAAACTCCACTCAACTACAATCAACCTCACCCCATTTCAATCCACACCATCCAGTCCACCCACTCTACCCCAATCCACCCCACTACCACAATCCAGTCCACCCCATTCCATGCCACTCTACAACACTGCACTCTACTACACTCTCTGCAACTGAACTCTGCTCCACTCTACTCCCCCCCCCCACTCCACTCTACTCCAACAAATAGTCTATGACAATCTACTCCTCTCACTCCATTCTAGCACACACTGCAACTGCCACATAGCAACAATCCACATCATGCCACATAATTCCAACCAGCATAATTTCAACGCCACACAGTTCCACTCAACACAATTCGACTCCACACATTTCCATTTAACACAACATAATTCGGCAACAAACCACATAATTCAACCCAACAAAACATTTACACAACACACCACTTACATCCAATCCACACCACAGAATATCAAGTCATGCAACAAAGTTCAACAGCTCACCACATAATTAAACTCCACAACATAGCACTACACAATGCCATTCCTCATTATTACAGTCCATTAAACACATTTTCAGTACACTCAAAACCATATAATTGGTATCCACATAATTCCACTGCACACCATGCCACATAATTCCACTCCACACAATTCACGTCACACAATTCCACAACTAACAATTCCACTCCATACCACATACATCCATTCCACTCCATAACACATTGGTGAAAGACATTGTCATTTACAACACCAATAGCTCTAACTCTCACAAATGTGAGACCTATTGGCATTGCTAATGCTTGTTTGCCATTCTGGGTGGGATCCTTTCAACCTTCTTTCCAGTTTGGATAGGCCTACTTAGACGCTTGGTCTCCCAACTGGGTCTGGTGGGCTTTTCTGGGTCTCCTGCTCACTCCTGTGCTCTGAGGTCACCTGGCCAAATAGCCTGGGTCATCCCAGGTACATTGCTTCCAGCAATGGTTTCTGTGGTGGCATTCTCTCTGATCTTCTGAAGGTGTTTGGGTCAGGTCATGCCTTTCCGCTGTTTCACTCCTTGGAACAACTATTGCACCTTGCAGTAATAGGCCTCTTGTATCATGTTCTGGTGCTTGTTCCTTTCTCCTTGAGGTTCCTGCATGTTTAGTTTGATTTTTCACAGGTCCTGTGGCGCTTGCTAGTGTGATTTTCCCAGGAGATGGGCAGGATTGTCTTTTGCTCTAGGCTGGGCCCTTCGATAGGCAGCCACTTCTCAACGTGGCACATGAGCAAGTTTTGCCACAGATGGTCAATGGCTTGATGTACAGTCATTGACTCCTGCAAATATCTTCTCTGAAGAGTTTTTAGCATTCCTGGCTTCTTCGTCATACTCTTACTATTGGCTTCGCTTTTGGGCTCTCTGTACCCTGGCATACTTAGGGTCCTGTGGTTCTCCTCTGGCCACTCTACATGGTTTTTGCTTTATCTGCCTTTCTTCAGATTCCTGCCATGTGAGTTGGGCTGGTGCCTGTCTTCCTTTTGGCAGTGTGTTTCCTCTGTTCTTCTCCTTGGTTGCCTTTCTGCCTCTTTGGTGGCATCTGTGGGGCTGATGTTTAGTGTTTGATGCACTTCTGGCCTGCTTACAAGGGTAGTGGATCTTTTCTTGCCCTTAGTTCTTGTCCTTATTACTTGTTGGTTACAGTGTTGTTGTACTGGCATTATGTTGCCCATTTATGTCCTGTTTGGACATGTTGGGCTGCGGCTCCCCTTGTCTGAGTTTTCCTGTTTTTGGGGCTGACAATGCATGGAATGGACCTTCGCTGAAAAGTTCCTATCCTGTTTTGATGCCTTGATTTAGCTTCGCTTTCACTATGAGTTCCTAGAAACCAGTATACCGGTTTTAATATGCCTCTTAGGACTGGGATGCAGACGGGGGACATTAAGGTAGTGCCTTGATTATCCACAGAAATCTTCTTTACTCCTACTCTTTCTAGTCACAGTATTTACTGTGCTGTCCATCCTTTTTCTACCCATCCTTTGGTTCCTGGCCGTTTTTATGGCACCTGCCAGTGGTGATGGGACCTACATTCCCTATGTTTGAACATGAAGTTTCCTATCTGAGGTGCAGGCACTTATTGAACAAGATTTTTGACAGCGAAGCATGGGACTTGAAGTAAGGAACATTATTTGTACGTAATTGGGGCGTTCTTATTTAATGATTATCCAGACTGAAAGGGTATTTCAAGTGTAACCATTGCCTTCGGGTTTGCAAACAAATATCATTTATTTTAACATGGCAGTCCATCGGTATTATTTTGCTTTATTAATTTCCATCTCCCTCCTCAGACTGCATATTATTACTTTGATAGAAGTGGTGTGGCAAACATTTATTTTTCAAGGATAACATATGGTTTATTATTACCATACAGATTTAATTCTTTTAATTACTGTTAAATCTTACAATAATGTGGGATCAGTTCTCACCTGCAATGTCTGTAGCATTGGAGATACAAGACAGATATTTCTTGGAGTCACAAATGGTGATTGTTTCCAAAATACATCTGCTTCTCCAGGCAAAGATATTTCTGAGACTACCACCAGTCAGCAAACTGTAACCAGCTCCACTCCAAAGGCATTGAGTTATGTCCAAGCAACCCCGAGTTCCCTAATCTGCCCTGTGTACACCTAGCCCGGGTCCCTGTAGGAATTGACCGTCATTTGCGTGGTGTATCCCCAAATATTTGCTTGGACTGTTTTTGGTGGCTGTTGAACTCTGTGCACTTACCCTTGCTAACCAGTGGTCAAGTGCCTGTGCTCCCCCTTTAAACATAATGGGGTACCCAGGACCTGTAAGGTAAATGTCACCAGTGGGCTACAGCACCCATTGTGCCATTCACTACAGTGACAGTGCAAACATTACTGCAGGCCTACCATTTGTAGCCTGGCTATCACAGTTTTAAACTACAAATTAGACCTGTCAAAAAAACATTTTGACAGTTCAAAACCTTCCTTTTAAATACCCCTGTGTAGGTCCTATTTCCCATAAGGCAGGGTACATGGTATTTAAGAGTAGGACATGTATACATTTAGTGTTACATGAAAAAGCCAAGTAGCTATTTTCACTGTAGCAAGACTGGCTATTCTAAACGAGAACACTGGATTACATTATTGCATCTAATACTGCTAAATGTAAGAAAAAATAATGAAACAACTGTTTTCAATATTTATTAAAAAATCCAATTCAGCGGTGGAAGCAGATTTTTTCCTGTAAATTAAGGACAAGATACTTATCAAAAGTTAGCTTTTTGGGTCTAAAGCCTATGGAGGTCCATTTACATGTGCTGTCCGACTTCTGCCAGCCAGTAGGTGGCATTTGAATAGGTGTGAAAATGGTATAAAATGCTTCCCAGAAGCAAACAATAGGGTGACTTGAATAGGCGGAGATGACTGGTCTGAAACCCACAGAAATGAAGGGTGGGGGCTGTGATCATCCTTTTGACATTTAGTGTCAAATCCTGCTGGATAGGTCTGCTGGGATTTTACATGTAACACTTTGAGTGCATTTCAAAGGGTGAGAACAGGATGCAAGACCATTCTTGTGTATCTTTTGTTTGGTTTCTAGAAATTCAGCTTTTGTCTCACCAGACTTCTGTCTCTGGGTGTAGGAAGGTGGAATCTGACTGCATGGCTGCCCCCACTTTTTTCCTGGTGTTTTGCTGGTTTTTGACTTAGTTTGGCTGGGATCCTGCTATTCAGGACCCCAGCCTATCTGCTTTCCCCTTAAATTGATTGCATGTACTTTAGGTACACTCCAGATTGGATTCTGGGGTACCCTTGTGAGTCCCTAGTATATGGTATATTATGTACCCAGGGCATAGGTACCCCAGAGGCCTACCAGGGGCTGCAGCATGTATTGTGCCACCCCTGGGAAGCCTTTTAAAATGACACAACAGGTCTGCTACAGCAGCCTGTGTAAGGTGGTGTATCCACCCCTTACTGAGATATAGGTTCCCTATATCTCTCCATATCACTGCACATGTAAACCTATCAGTCACCCCTAAGGCAGGCCTTAACAATCCTGAAGGCAGGGTGCTGGGTTTCATGTGAGAGGGTGCCCATGCATGAGCAGAGCCCCACTGCAGCTTTCGGAATTTTTATTCCGGGGTTGTTTGTGATGCAGCCAGACCATATACTCAAGTGCATTATAACCCAACGGTAAATGCTAACTTTGGAATGGCTGCATGGAAATATGTCGTGTTTGGTGTCAAACACCTTGGAATCATACCCCCACACCAGTAACTGGTGTGGGAGTATGATCCCACCCTTCTAGAGGGAGAGACATGACAGCACCGGTATACCCGGTACTAACTAACAGAGCCCTGGCATCACAAAATGGATGCTGCCAGCCACAGACACGAGTCTGCCCTCCTGCTGCTGGACGAAACTCCGGCATGGGAGGCCTGGACAATAGGTTTCCTGTCACAGGGAAGTGTGACCACCTCCCAGACAGGCTTTAGTGTATTGGGGCTGGGTGGGTGCACTCTCAGAGTGCTTTGAAGTCTGCACTGGGGGCACATTTGGTGTCCCTGTGCATAGTCCAGCTCAAACCGGTTGCATGGGCACACAGCCCCTGCTCTGGCGCGAAACTGGACAAAGGAAATGGGTGTAGCCACCCCTCTTTCCTGACCCTCCCATAGGTGGGTCCCCAGAGTTTGTCCCACCCCTTCCTTGGGTATAAAGTAGGAAACCCTGACTACAGGACTTTAGATTACACCTGGACTAAACTCTGATACCAGAAACCAAGTACTTCGACGATCTACACTACGCTGGATGACTGAAGAATCTCCCTTGGAGTAAAGGAGTTACTCCCCTGCAAGGCAGGCACCTTTAACGCAACTGACCGGTTGGCATCTCCGAGCTCCGACGGACTCAGAAGAATATTGCCACACAGGAGGTGGGTTTTCCGAGGTCTCTGAGGTCGATCTGTGCCCACAGCAAGTCTGAGGCCCGTATCCCTCGTGGAGACCGTGCAACCCGAACCCCTGGACACCGCGACTATTTGCAGAAGCATCAGCTTTCCGGCGACCCCTGAGGCTGAGCTTTGGGTTACTTGTAGCCCTGACCCCGAGCAGTAATTGCACCGAAGATTGCCGACCTACACTCAACGAGTGTTCCGTGGGCTGCCATTTTGTGATTCCTCTCGAGGTCCCTTCGCGATCCCTGGTCCGTTGACCTGTGGGTCCCCAAGAAGGCAACTCTAACTTTTATTGGGCTTCCCTGGTTGCTCCAGACGTGCCCTGACTCCATCGCTTGGGGAGTCCCCAGGACTTTGCTGGTCCGCACAGAAGCATCTGTTCTCTTCCTGCGTGGATTGCTGTTGCCAAGGCTTGTTGTGGTCAATCCGATCACCGACACCCCAGCACTCGACATCCTTCGTGGGACAGCTCGAATCCGGCTCCTGGTCGTCGTCGACGTCTCCGGGACCCCGTGGCTGCAGAGTCAAGCTTCACCTCTTCGCACATGAAGCACCCGACATCGGTGGGCATTCGATTGCTCCGCTCCTGGTCACTGGCTAGTGACCCAGACTCTGTCCCCTCTGCTTTCAGGTTCTTCACATCTTCGATCCAGGCTTGGATCACACCGGACACTTTCCTTCTTCCCGACATGCACCCGGCTTCCCTGGGTGAGGTAACTCGAGTACTCCGGTGCTCATGTGGGTGCTGGCCCTAGAACCCCTTAAGTCTAAAGGGGTTTGCTCAAAGTCCTCTCCTAAGTGTCCTTTATTTTTAAAATTCCAACAGCGACTTTTCGCATTGAATTCTACGGCGCTCGCGGCTGTGTTCTCACCCTGCACACGTCCCCCGTGGGTCTCCTGTGTCACTACCTTGGGTGGTTCCTTGGGGTCCCAGCGATTCTACGTGTCTAGTCAAGTCGTGGTTCTTATACCACTTTCTTAGTATATGGTTTGGTCCCCCCCTGGGGCCCAGTGTATTTTG
Source organism: Calotriton arnoldi (assembly GCA_963921515.1). Lineage (NCBI taxonomy): Eukaryota > Metazoa > Chordata > Amphibia > Caudata > Salamandridae > Calotriton > Calotriton arnoldi. The sequence continues at coordinate 266,551 of CAWUFW010004392.1, read as the reverse complement.
TGTTATTTATTGTCGTTTTAATACTGTGATATTGAGTATCTTGAACTCTAATCTCCTAAAGAGATTAGTAGTTAGTGTTTAGAAATAAATACATATATTTTATATATACCTTGTGTGGTTCTCCTTTCATTTGGTCATTCAAGAGGTTATAATCTGGTAAACCAAGCTGCTTTACACTCCTTCAAGACTTAGCCTGAAGGCTGCTCTCCATAGCTACCACTAGGATAGCTTTCAATAAAGGTTGTCTTTAAACCTATCATCAATAAAGGGCGTTTGGACTGGTGCAAGGTGCCCACTATAACTAGTGGACAGCATATGCCAGGCCAACTTCTCACACTGGGTTTTACATGTAAAACTTGGGGCGCACTTCATTTGTGAAGAACGGGATGCAAGACATCTCTTATGTATCAACTGTCTGGTTCTTGACGTACCTGCTTCAAACTGGATTTTGTTAGATGCGAGAGGACACTAGAATTACCATAGTACTCTTTCTCCCCCCTCCCCCCCCACACACACACACATCCAGCCCTCCGAGATCAGGTTTAGTGTGGCCGAAGACTTTCTTCATCTTGAAAATGCCCTAAGTGGGTAGCGTTGGCCCCAAGAACTTTTACCCGATTGCTTAGGGCATGCCCAGGAGTCATTCCTAACCACTAGCTCGGGCTGGGCATACGTGTAGTCATGACACATAACACTGATAGACCTGAGGCAGGTCAGGAGAGGACTGAACCTGCTGTCTGCAACCTGGAAAAGGCTCTGAAAGACTGGGCCTGCTCTCTCTTGCACCCAAAACAAAGACGTGGGCTTCAATGTTCATAAGGCTGACCTCCTGTTCAAGCTACAGGTATATAACAAGCTACAAGAGGTCCCTACTGTATCTGGACTAGACCTTGCTGCTGGCCTCTTCCTGACACCCTGTGAATCTCTTAAGGCCCCCGTACCTACCCCCCCCCCCCCACCACCACCTCCCCCGAGGTACTGTGTGGCTTCCGAATTGTACTCATGTGGTGGATTGGGACTTGAGTTAGAAGGTGAAATCTTTGCCCAGGACAAACTTATTTAGTGTACCTGACCCGCATCCATCACCGTCCGCTTGAAATTGCACATAGGTCCTGTTCTACTGTGATCATGGACTGTCATTGGCACTTTGTGCTTCTTGGTTCTATTTCCACTTTGTATCTTTGGTTCCTCTTATTGGATTTGGTCATTTTGTTTGTTAAATTTTACTCTATTTTACTAATTTGATTTGAGATTTTTGTTGTTTTGCATTTCGACTTTGTGAGATAGTTTATTATTAGTTGAGGTGAACGATAGTCCACCACTGGCAATAATGGCACTATCCTTGTTAGTTCCAGTAAAAGGTTTTAGTAATTTAAACCTGAGCTCAACTCCTGGTAGCTGCTTTGCTTATCAAAATGTGTAAAGCATTTAAAAGTACCAAAACAGTCAAAGTTGAAAATACAACACAATAAAAATTCCAGTCCAATTAATAATAATAATAATAGACAATTTAATGAACAAAATGACACCAAAACGACAAAAATCCAATAAGAGTAACCTGGGATATGGATTTTTATAGTTGAAGACTTCTACCTTCGCACTTAGTCTCGCTTCTGGAGGTTGGATTTCCTTCTCTGGGCAAGGCTTCAGGTAGTAGCAGGAAGGGTTCAACATTTTCAGATGCCGCTATGCATCGGGCCCGTTGAATCTGATTTGCTGCTGTGGAGAACATCATACAGGGAGCTGCAGCGAAGTTGAACCCATTGGTGATGCACACATGGTGGATCGGCTTGCAAGTAGGTTCCGGTCTTATGTCTGTCCGCCAGACAGAAGTCTTTTGAAAATGTATTTTTGTCCTAGACTTTAAGATTAGGCAGGAGGAGTACACCCTGACACTTATCAAAGGACCTCAGTAACTTTGGACCACCATTTAGAGGTCAGAAGCCTCCAGCAGGGTCCAGGACCGGTCCAGTTGGAACTGGTCAGCTGGGCCCTTCAGGAAAGTGGGCTTCTTGCAGCTTTTGTGTCCCTGTAGCTGAACAGGAGGTCAGCCCTCTCTACCTAAAACCAGCATGACCGAACCTTTTTCCCTTATGCAGAGCACCTTGTGCCCACTCAGAGGTATGGCTATGATAATAGGCAAACCTTCCCTTGTGGTCACTTCAAACCAGTTCTGAGGTTGCTCCCTTTCCTACTGAGTTTGGAGACAGCCTGGCTAGGAAGGCAGGCTTAGGTGTGAGCTATATCGGCCAGTGACAAGGTAGGCTTCCTTTGAATCTCAAGAAGGGGCTGGGCACAGCCCTCCAGCCCATCTTGCTCAGAGAAAAACATATGCCCAAGCCCTTTGTCCAATGTCTGGGAGTAATACACATCTCACCACAGGAGAGCCGTTAACAATTAGGTGACGCTGAACACTGGCAAAAAGGCACATTTAGCACAGGCTGGAAAAGGACAACTTTCTTAAAGTGCCATTTTAAAAATAGTAGTATAAAATCCGATTTGACAATTTAATTGGATTTTAAATTACTGGTAAAATAAGTCCTTGAATCACTTTCTAGCTATTCCCAAAGTTATGCATTACAAGGTGTTATATAATGTAAGACAGTGCTTTTCACTGGAAGAGCCACACACGCTGTACGTTTTAAATACCTAGGGCCTACTGTAGGGGTATAACATATAAAAAAGGAAGGTTTAGACCTGGCAAAAGGTTTTTGCCAGGTTGAATTGGCTGTTTTCAAACTGCCTACCCAGGTGGCAGGGGCTGGCCTGGAGAATTGTTGTTCACTTCCACTTTAGAGGTGAAGCAATATGTGCTGCAGTCCACAAGTGACATTTAACTTACAGGCTCTGGGTACACTTTTGCACCATATACTAGGAACTTATAGGCAAGTTAAATATGCCAATCAGAAGTGCAGCCAAATATGACATGTTTAAAGGTCAGAGCACATGCACGGGCCTGGTTAGCAGTGCCCCAGTACACAGAGAATGGAGAGAAAAAAATACAGCGGCATCAGTCCAAAAAAATGGGAGTGACAATAAAAACGAGCATTGGCATAGCCAATAAGTCTCGCCTTTGGGACCTTATAGGTGTTTAGCCAGAGCTATTGACTTTGCCAGTGTCTTTAAGCTATGTTGTAGATCATTGTGGCTGCTGTGCGGCATGTTGGAAAGTTATAATTTAAAAGTTTTATAAGCATTTTTGTTACCTTATACATAACCAAGAAGACCACAGGAGAGTGGAGGTTGGGAAATAGTACCTGAATTACAACACGAGCAGTGGACGGACACTAGAGGAGAATCAACAGATGCCAGATTCCGAGGGCAGACTGAGATGGTGCTGAGTGATGCTGTGGTGGTGGTGTGCTGGTGTGGGGTTGATGCTTAGATGATGCTGAGGTGGTGCTGAGTGATGCTGATTTGGTGCTTTGCTGAGGTGATGCTGATGCTAAAGTGGTGCTGCATTGGTGCTGAGGTGGTGTTGCGCTGAGGCTGAGCAGGTGCCCGGACCGGTTGCTGCCTTACTCTATGCCAACGGAAAGGGAGAGGTGGGAGGAAGTAAACACTGTCTTTGTGCTCAGAGAGTAGGGAGAGGGCTCCTAACGTGAAGCAGGAGGTGGGTGAAAATATGTTAACGTCTCTTCAAAATTAATAAAAATAAGGTGGGCAAGATGAGCCGTGCAGAACAAAAGAAAGGCGCGACCGCTATACTTAAAGATAAAGTGTAGCATGAGGCACGAGGAAGGAGAGTGAGGAGAAGAGCAGCATGAGACACAAGGAAGTAGAGTAAGGAGGAGTAGAGCAGCGTGAGGACCAAGGAAGGATAGTGAGAAGAGCAGCGTGATGCACAAGGAAGCAGAGTGAGGAAAAGCAGCGTGAGGCACAAGGAAGGGGAGTGAGGAGGAGTAGAGCAGCATGAGGACCAAGGAAGGAAGGAAGGAGAGCGAGAAGAGCAGTGTGAGACGCGCTGAAGGAGAGTGAGGAAGAGCAGCGTGAGACACAAGGAAGGAGATTGAGGAGAAGAGCAGCAGGGAGGCACAAGGAAGGAGAGCGGAGAAGAACAGGAGACACAAGGAAGTAGAGTGAGGAGAAGAACAGCAAGAGGCACAAGGATGGAGAGGGGCAGAGAAGAGCAGTGTGTGGCACAAGAATGGAGAGTGAGGAGAAGAGCAGCGCGAGGCACAAGGAAGGGGAGTGAGGAGAAGAGCAGCTTGAGGCACAAGGAAGGAGAGTGAGGAAGAGAAGAGCAGCGTGAGACACAAGGGAGGAGAAGAACAGCAGGAGACACAAGGAAGGAGAGTGAGGAGAAGAACAGCAGAAGACACAAGGAAGGAGAGAGAGGAGAAGAACAGCAAGAGGCACAAGGATGGAGAGAGGCAGAGAAGAGCAGTGTGTGGCACAAGGATGGAGAGTGAGAAGAGCAGCGCGAGGCACAAGGAAGGAGAGTGAGGAGAAGAGCAGCTTGAGGCACAAGGAAGGAGAGTGAGTAAGAGAAGAGCAGCGTGAGGCACAAGGAAGGAGATTGAGGAGTGTGTGAGCAGGAGTGAGGTGTAAGATGGCACAAGAAAGAAAAAAAATAATAAAACAATAGAAACTGGACACATTCTACAGATACATTTTGAAAATGTTAGAATTGGTGCCCTAGAGTATTCGGCCCCAAAACGGTCACTAGGCTCACAGCAACTTTTCACCACCAGTAATAATCTCTCAAAAGTGTTGTGAATGGGAGCTTTGTCTAGACACTTTTGAAGGGAAATCTTTTCATATCTCACTGTCACTGATCAGCCTCGACCTGGTACAAATCAACCCATGTCTCATGAGACACAATGCAAGATGCCACACTAGCAGCCGTAGGCTCGACCTAAAAAGAGGCATTTTCCTACAAACTTTATTACTGTTTTAGTACTGCATAAATACTTTACACATTGCCTCCAAGTTAAGCCTAGCTGCTCTATGCCATAGCTACCAAGGAGGCGAGTACAGGTTTATTTAGGGACTTTATTGATTTACCCTTACAAGGACTGCAATTATTATTTGATGTGGGTATGTACCCCACTAACTAATAATCCAATTTGTTAATCTCCATGTTGCTAGGTAAACTTCTTTACTGTCTTTTGGGGATAAATCTCACTCTGGATGGATAAAATGTATAATGTGATGTATCTCACGTCTGTATTGTACAGGATGATGCTTTATTCCCAAAAATACTCCATATCATTCATAGCGTTCTCTGCGGCCTTTGTGTTGCCCAGTAGGTTAGTTGTAGGGTAGGAATCTCCAGTGTTGGTCCCTGTAGTCATGGGCAGGCAATATTCTAGGATAACTGACTGTAAATTATTCACATATCAGTTCACTGTATGTGAATGTATCCTGTATGTTGGGTTAGTCGTTAATGTGTTCTCTTTTTGTTTGTTTTTCCCCCAAAAATCTTTTCCAGATCCGAGGATCCCGAAGCAAAACACTTCATGATAAGGCGGTGGTGAACTGTCAATTCAGCATGGCCACTTTCAGTACCGCTGAGCGCAAGCGCCGGCCACATGGAGACCGCAGGTCCAGCGAGATGACTCTGCACTTGAAGCAGACATTTGAGGCTGCCATCTTGACACAGTTGTACCCCCGCTCACAGATTGATATATACGTCCAGGTGGGTTGAAAGTTAGAGGATCATTTATGTCTGAGTAACACAGGCTTAGGAGAAATCTGGGAAGTTGGAATGTCAAGAAATTGAAACGGTGCTAAGTACCTGACATACTTTTATAAATGGTCCTCTCCTTTACTAAGCTTATGAAACATTGCCCCACTTGTGCTGGTGGCACGGCAAGAAATACAGTTGCACAACTAGTGCCACTTTTGTGAAGCTTTTGGCACGCCTGACTGTTCCATGTATGCGTTGTAGGTCCGCCTCTGAGCCAGCACCTCAGCTCTACTTGCTTTTTGTTGGTTTTCCCTTCTTTTGTTTGTTGTCTTATAACACTGATTGCTCAAAAACATACTAATCTGACCCAGATCACTCTTGTCCATAGTTAAACTGCAACCAAACGCCACAATGAAAAGAATAGCATTACGAGGCTTTCTTTCCAACAAGAGTCCATTGTGGAAAAATATTTTTAAATCTTTAAGAAACATAGCTGATCATTTTTAGTAGTGATGTAGCTATGGTTTGCGGGACAGTGACTTCTAGCATACTCAAAGGTAGTTTGCCATAAGCACGTTATGGGATTTAGAACTGCTCAAACTTGTTTTCTGGGCCGAGTTATCTGTGGCAATTGCAATAAAATCTACGCCAGGCATTAGCCAAGCAAAAGCCCGTTCAGCAGTAGTGTTTTCAACTGGAAATACTGATCATATTCATTAAAGACCAAGCTAGCTGAGTGAGGGTTCTAACTCCTTTCCTGTAAATCCACATTAATACCACTTTTTGGATCCTCTTGATTCCGAAATCATTTGTATGACTGGTAGGTATAAAGATTGCTACACTGGTCAAACTGCTTGCAGCAGTGGTGTGTTGAAAGAAATATTTCTATGACGTGAAGATAAACAATAAGATAAAAACTGCATTGCTTGACTACCTAGGAAATATGTCCTTCAAGTCTGCGTTCAGAAATAATACTTTGTTGCAGAACCTGCAGTATCTACTTGTTAGAAATTGGGGGTCTCTAGTTGGCAGGTTGTTACCCTGTCCTATTAGGGACCCTTCTTCCTAGTCGGGATAAGGGAGTTACACTTCTGAAATAACCCCTATTCACCCCCTTGGTAGCTTGGCACGAGCAGTCAGGCTTATCTCAGAGGCAGGGTGTGAAGCATTTGCACATAACAAACAGTAATACAGTGAAAACACTACAAAAGGACACCACACCAGTTTTAGAAAAATAGCCAGTATTTATCTGTGTAAAACAAGACCAAAACAATAAGGATCCAACATACAGTTATTAAAAAATGCTCAAAAAGCAAAAATAGACTTTAAAAACAGTTCTTTGAAGTCGGTAGTTCCGTCCAGGGCTATCACTGCGTCGTGAACAAACCAATACAACAGTTCTGACTAATAGCAGGCCAGCTACCGTGTTGGGCAAACCCAGCAAAAAAGTACCTTTAAAAATGCAGGTCGTCTGGAACCTCGCGGTGAGCTCCGAAGAGCCGGCGTCTGTTCCGAAGGTCGATGCAGGATTCGTTGGGCCCTTGAAGTCACATGCGTTGCAGGTTGAACTCCTTGCAACTGAAGTCTGGGGCGTCAGGGCTGCGGTGCGAAGTGAAGAGGTGCAGTGCAGGCAGCGGCTCGGTGACGGCATCCAACGCGTCGGTGAGACGAGTGCTGCGGTGCAAATTGTATGTGGTGCTTGTTGCGGTGCTAGCAGGTCACGGTGCAGGCAGCAGCGTCATCGTTGCTGAAGCACTGTCATCGGCTGACGAACTGGAGTCGATGGCACCGATGTCAGTGGGCCAAAGATGCGGTGTGGAATGGGGCGATGCGTCGTGTAACTTATGAGCGGTGCCCCCACACCTCTGTGCAGGAAGCGACGTCAGCTTGGAGCAGCGTCGTCGGTGAGACCAGGGCTGCGGTGTGAAGCGGGACTGTGCTCCGTGTTCTCCACGAGCGGTGTTCACCAGTTGCGGTGCAGGCAGCGGTGCTGGTGATGGCGTCGTCTGGGATACCAGGGCGGTGGTGTGAAGCGAAGAGGTGCGGAGTGCGGTGCCTACCGGTCAGGGTGCAAGCAGCGGCTCAGTGGCTGCGACGAACGGTGTCGTTGGTGAGACCAGGGTTGCGGTGCAAAGTGCGGCTATCCCCTCTGCGGTGCCTTCAGGTCATGGAGCCGGCAGCGGTGTTGGGTTTCTTTTTCTTAAGTTGCAGCACAAAACACACAGTTCCCAGTGCTGATAGCAGATGAACTTGAAGTCTTTGTTGTTCCTGAGACTTTTTGAACAGGGGGCAAGCTCTGCCTGAACCCTTGTAGACACTCTGAAAGAAGATGGCAGAAAGTTCAGTCCAGTCCTTTCTCTGCCCAAGACAGAAGCGGCTACTGCAGGCCAGCACAGGAAAGCACACAGCAACGTGGTAGTCTCTCCTCACAGCTTCTCAAGCTCTTCTTCTTGGCAGGTTCCTTGATCCAAAAGAGTTCTAAAGTTCTGGGGTCGGGGACCCAATATTTATACCACATCTCTCCTTTGAGGCATACATAAACCAGTTTTGCCTGTCCCAGGCCAGGTTCACTCCAGGAGGTGGAGACCGCTTTGTGAGGGGCAGCCACAGTACATTCAGGTGCAAGCAACAACTCCTCCTACTACTCTAAATGCAGCCAGGTCTATTCCGCCTGGTTATGAGTCACCCAGGAAAGGCAGGACACATCTCAACCCCCCTCTTGTGTTTGTCTAGTGTTGATGCACAAACCAGAACCTGTCACTCTAAAGCCCAGACAGCTAATACACAAAACAGGCAGAGGTACATGGATGGTTAGACAAGGAAATACCCACTTTCTAAAAGTGGTATTTTCAAGCACACAATATAAAAATCATCTTTACTAAAAGATATATTTTTAAATCCTTAGTTCGTGCATACTAAACTCCACTTTTATATCAACTCCCTTTGTCCAGCTACATATGTGAAAGTGTTTAAAAAGCAGCCCCCACATTAACCTATGGGAGAGAGAGTCTTTCAACAGTGAAAACTAAATACACAGCATTTCACTATCCGGACATGTCCCACCTGTCACATACACTGCACCCTGCCCACAGGGTACCTTTGGCCTACCTGAGGGGTGTCTTGTATGTAATAAAAGGGAAGGTTGGGGCCTGAAGAGTGGGTGCACTTGCCAGGTTGACATGGCAGTAAAAACACCACACAGACTGCAGTGGCAGGTCTGAGAACCCTTTGAAAGGCTCCTTGTGTGGGTGGCATAATCAGTGCTGCAGGCCCACTAGCAGCATTTGATTTACAGGCCCTGGGTGCACACAGTGCACTGTACTAGGGACTTAGTATTAAATCAAATAAGCCAATCATGAAAACACAAATCAGGACACAATTTACTGTAGGAGCACTTGCACTTTAACACTGAACAGCAGTGAGAACGTGTGCAGAAACACTAAACCAGCAAAACAAAGCCCAGCATACCACCAAAACCAGGAGGTCAGAAAGCAAAAAGATGGGAAACACGCCAAAAGATGCCGAGGGGGTGGCACAGAGGGCCACGGGAAAGGATGCAGTTGTTGAAATCTTGGCGTTACTGCCATTCGGTACCATATAGTTATTCTGTCACCTCTGCTTTCTGATGGTTATATGATGAAGAGCCCTGCAGTACTTTACACCTACTGTTCTCTACTAGAGGGATAATTTCCCATTATGATTTACCAAGTTTGAGTTGAATTGCACCTTGCCACCTCTGATGAACTCTTCCACCAGTCCCATCGCCACCAAGTACTTCTTGATCGATCCGTAAATCAATGATCTTCATCATTTTTGGATATATAAAAATTGCATTTTCTGTCCCTGCTGCGTAAGAAACAGGACATAAGCCATCGAAGGACTCAATTATGTTTACATTCCTCACGTCTCTCCTGTACCAAAACCCTTCCTTTTTCACTAATGACTATAGTGCCAAGGTTTGTGACCGTGACTGTGACTGGTATCTCTCTGATTGCCAGAGTCTGTGTTTTTGTCGCTGAGCATTGTTCGTCTGGTTCCATGCACCTATCAACAATATTAATACTACAGACAGTTTTTGGAGGCACCTGTTAAAGTGGAAGACCCCAGACCAGGCCTGGGCAAAATTTTAATTATGCTGGTCTAATTTGGCGAATTTTAGTTCAGCTTGGTATGCGAAAATCACAAGGTTATGCCATTATACTACTTCGCATAAGTATGCGCCATTCACAATAAAAAATTTACAGCGAACACACGGGGGAAAAAAGAACACAAATGGCTATTGTTTGCTATGGGTTTGTTTTGTTTGGACCTTTTTTAGCATGAAATGTGTCCTCGACAAAACTTGATACGTAGCTGTATATTCCACGCGCTAAGAGTCCCAAATGACAGATATGCATTTCACATAATTTTGCCAAAGTTTTGTGTAATTATGGAAAAGCAAATTATGCCAGGTTTACACACCCCTACTTGAGGCCTTTTTCTGTGTTATTTGTGGTTTTAGGTTCTATACCTGTAAATGACCATTGATTTATTCTTCATGGCCCTGCCCCTTGTTACTGTGCCAGTGTCATAAATATGTTACGCTTACATTGTATCTATTTTTCTGACTTGAATGTCGAGGGTGGTTACATTTACGCCCCAGCTGCAAAGTGGTTTCCGAGCAACTAATTCTGCCTTTATTCTAGGCAACAGGACAGAACTTGCAATAATACCTCTTATGTCCCCATTGTTAGTCTTCCAAACACCTCTGAAGGAGTAATTTTAGATGCGCAGTTTGTTCCTAATCCATATGTAGTCCTAGTAAAATCTTTACTACCAGCACGATTCTCAAGGAAACATCTAGAAAGGTTGCTATGGGATTATTGTGATGAAAAGTAATACCATCCTTAAATAGGCTCCAGGCTATGCAGAGCTTTTTTAGGTCTAGCCTAGTCAGCACTTGCGCTGTCTCTTCGAGACATGCTGTATTCAGTAAATGGGCATAAAGCTCTGCCCACTTTCCGCCCATCTTTTTAATTGTCCCTGTCCTTTGTAAATGGTGGCTTTTCATTGGTCAATAGGGTTAGTAGTCCCTCCTTAGTACCGCCTTGTCTCTTATTGTAACCCCCCATGAGGACACCCCCTGTTACATGTTACTCCCTAGGTTTTAATTACAGCCTCAAGGCACTATTTTCTTTAAAGGCTTCAGGCAAGACGCACACTTGGCCCTAAGCTAGGCTGGCAGTGGTAACTTTGCTCACTAGAACATCTCACATTTATATGAGACTGTCTATAAATTTCCCTTCATCGGTTCCACACAGAGTACAAGTCATACGAATCCCTTTGGCACACACTATATATAGGTTATATGTTAAAGTTTTCACAATATTATGTTCATAAATAATGGACTCTTAATTATTTTCAACTCCACACGAAAGTTTGACGTTCCAAATCTTGGACTCCAAAGATCATTTATTGTAGTTATCGATGTTCAAAACAGCATATTCTTCCCAGTAGCCAAAACGTGTTTCGTCGAATGTATCCACTTCATCAGGGCTTTGTATCTCGCTGTGCAATCAACATAGAGCCCAGCCGTGCTATATAGGGTGGGGGGGGGGGGGCAATAATCCACCCTAATCCCTTACTCTGAGCCGTAGGTCAATGTTCCAGGGCAGTAACTTACAAAATCACGATAGTCCAAATTAGAGACCAGAAGTAGATTGGTCTGTCTCCTGCTGATGGTGGGTAGTGTAGTCAATTCTATAGTTAATCGTGCCAGTTCAGTATGTGTCACCTCTTGGCGTTCGATGTTGCACAGAGTGTGCTCTGTGTGTGTCGGCTTTCGTTTATTTGAGACGTCTATAAATTTCCCTTCATCAGCTCCACACAGAGTACAATCTGAAATTAATGTAATAATTATTTTGTCACATTTCAAAGCTACTAATTGTATATATGGACATAGCTATTTGAATGTACTCGTGGTACTGTCTTGCAATAAATGCATTATGGGTAGGTTGGATTTACCATATCTTCTGCAGGGTGCAGTACCATATGACCAAAGAAGGTCCGCAGTGCTGATGCCTTGCTCACTAGGGACCTCTAGGAGCAGCTTGCGGTACTGCACCGAGATATGCAGTGCTGGTGCCTTGCTCACTAGGGACCTCTAGGAGCAGCTTGCGGTACTGCACCGAGACATGCAGTGCTGGTGCCTTGCTCACTAGGGACCTCTAGGAGCAGCTTGCTGTACTGCATCGAGACATACAATGCTGGTTCCTGGCTCACTACGCAAGCATTTGCAGTGCACTAGGTCTCGCATTACTGAAAGTATGAGCTATTGGCGTTGCATTATTATTTGCAACGCCAGTACCTCAAACTATCAATAATGTGAGGCCTATTGCATTGCAAATGCTTGTTTTCTTTGTAGTAGATAGGCCAAGTAGGACCCCATGTCCACAAATGCTTGTATTGCACCAGCTAAAAATAAGCTTGTTTGGTTGAGTTGCTGGAGTCCCCCGATTGCTTGGTAGGGTAAGAACAGTCTGGTGGCACACCAGAGGGCACACATAGCCACTATTTTATGCGCTTGGAGAGCACTTTTAAATTCTACCCAGAGCCAGTGTATAGTTACCACGGCAAATGTATTGAGGGTGAAGGTCTTCAGGCCAATGAAGAGTCTGACAGGATGGTGTTTTAGCACTCTGCACTTTGCCTATGGTCTTTGAGGAAATCTTACTTAGATCTTAGTACATGTTGTCATGATCAAGCTTGTTAAAAAGAAGCTGAGAATCCCTAGCAGGAGGCATGTGATAATGCAATTTTTGTGCTATTCCGGATTTTGTTGATTGGAGTCGTATTCAATGCCGTCATATTATGCAAAGTTGCCAATATACTGCTTGGATATTGGCCGGAGCCATAGGCATAATGCAGAAGTCATAGGTCAAATTATGCAATAGGGAATACTAATCTATGCATAAAGGAAAGGCAAATTATGCAGCACCTCTTTCCATTAAAACTATTTCTGCAGAACAGCATAGTACATTTTATATTCTTTATGTCCATGTCTCGGGAGGTATTCCAGGGTTCCGGACACGGGACCTTGTACAGGAACGTAACATTTTTGTTGTTATTCTAAAGCCTGATGGCCGTTTACAAATGCATGGTGCTTTGAGATCAGTTTCTATGATGTCAACCCTCGTCTCTGTTAATATTTACATTAAACAAATGATGGCCAATAAGAAATCATTATTTCTAATCTGCCTCAATGAAATTTGAGGAATTAAGATTTTTGTTTTCTGTGCTCCTCATACTGCCCATCAAATGAGGATGTTTACACTGTCTGGACAACATAACCTAATTGCAGCCAACAACAGCTGACTAGTGACTGGCTACCTAACCTTTTCAAAGTGGATTATGTGGCTAGTGCAGCAAATTCATATGTGCATTAAAATCGTTCAATTCCTGTTTTTCTTCCAGAGGTTCTGGGTATTGGTTAAGATCCCATGTTTAATGGACGGCCAGAGGCTCAGTAGAATTAACATGTTACTTCAGTATTAGTAGAAAATGAAATGCATAACACTATCTTAATCATTTATTGAGTTACCTGATTATCAAACTTAATTTTTTCATATTTATAGATTCTCCAAGCTGATGGTGGCAACTACTGCGCATGTGTAAATGCTGCAACACTCGCCATCATGGATGCTGGCATCCCAATGCGTGACTACGTGTGTGCCTCTTCAGTGGGTTTCATTGAGGACACGCCACTGGCAGACTTGAGCTATGTTGAGGAGGCTGCAGGTGGTCCACAGGCAGCCCTGGCTCTGCTGCCAAAGACTGACCAGATTGCCTTACTGGAAATGAACTCCCGCCTACATGAGGACCACTTGGAGCGTGTGATTGATGCTGCGAGCAAGGCCTGCAAAGACGTGTATGCTGTGCTGGATAGTGTGGTGCGGGAACACCTGCAAGAAGTTTCCATACTGTCAGCAGATTGATACTTCATTTTTTATTCTGAATGCACTTTTGATTCAATACATGTGAAATAAGAAACTTGTCACATCAGTAAACCAAAGCGGATAGAATATTTCAATTCTTGTCATCATTATCATATCCTTTACGTTAATCTCCAATCAGCCAAAATCTATGCCATTGTACTACATTGTACCCAGAGTCTCTTTTAATTGTGTGAGCTTTTGAAATCGACAGATATTTCATTACTGCTGCCGCCAAGTAAAACGAGGGAAGGAGTATGTGGAGTTAGGTCTACAAGTGAAACTGTGCAAACTTAGTAACATAACGTGTATTTGTAAAGTGCACATTCACCCGTAGGCATCTTGGCTCTGAATAACAGATGTTTATTGTTACCCACCTCAAAGGTTTTCATTTTATCGACCTCGTATGGATGAAAGGCTGAATGGACCTGCCGGAATTGAACCTGGTACCAGGAGATCGAACACAGGCCCCTGCAGTGGACGCATTAGTCCACTGAGTTACCAGACCCAGCATTGCTATTGTCCCTTGAATTCATAGATGCCAAATACTACTGCGAGCTCCCCGATTTGCCACATCTCTGTAGGCTTCCACTTTTAGGAGGTAGAGAGGTTGAACTGCCATGGCTTAATCCTGAAGGTTGATTCTGAGGCAGAACAATAACTTCAGCTGGTACATATATCATTGAATTGAATGAATGAAGAAAACAAAATGTGTGTGGCGACCACATGAGGTATCCGTTCGCTAATCAGAAAATAAGTGAAGTAATAAAGCATGGCGAAACAAACAATTACATAGAAGTCTAATTGACAACCACGTTTTGAGAAGTTTCCTGAACTGCGACAGATACATTTCACATCTAATAGACAACAGTAAATGGTTTGATGCCTAGGCAGTGGATATAGAAAACCATGTTGTAGTGTAACATGCACAGAAAACCGGTTGGCTCAGCTCCACTACACAGCGCTTTCCATGCAGAACGCTGCGTAGTCGAACCTCACCCCAGAACATTCCATGTCTCCCGCATAACTCCTCTACCTAAAGATGACACACACACACACACACACACCCCCACCACCACACCCCTTTATAATCTACATAATAATTCAAAAAACAAAGTAACCATGCAAGCTGTTACAAATTTCCACAACCCCTACTTCATAACATACTCCTTTAACCATCCAGGCAAACCCTTTTCCTCTTGATGTCCCCCGAACTCTCATGGATGGCTGATCCATAGCCTCACCACCATCCTTCCCATCACCCTTCTCAGCATTCTCTAAACTTTCATCCACATTCACCAAACCATCCACCACTCAGCACCATCAGCTATTACCACTTCCTCTACTTTACCGAATAAACACTCAATATCCCAACCGAATTGCACCCCACTCTGTTTAAAAACATCCTCCATACAATCCGCACATCCACTTCCTTGTCCCTCCAATGCATCCTTGGATCAGTTACCAACACTTGCACTCAATGCCATCCGTTTCAAATTCCACACTTTCCGATTCTTCAACCAAACATCATTTTTCAACACCTCCACTTCTTCCTGAGGTGCATAAAATTGACTCTCCCCTTTCTGCACTTTTCTGGGTTTCTTTACCCGCACCAAATCACCAACATTTTGTACACCATGAGCTCTATCATAATAAGATTTACTTTTGTTGTGTGCAGCATCCAATCTGCTTTTAATCTCCTTGGGAGACCAATGCTCCACGCATCCCTCCTTTAACCACGAAGGCGTAAACTTACACCGAGGTGTACACCCCCTCATGATAACAAATGGTGAAAAGCCATTAGAATCATTCATGGTTACTCTGTGCCAATACAGCTTTCTTCACCTCCAACTTCCAGTCCTTCCACATACCCACCGCACTCTGAATTACCCCCTTCGACACACGTTTAATCCTTTCCACAGTACCATTGCCGCTAGGATTATACAATGACGTAGACCTGTGCTCCACCCCCACTCTCAATTATTTTTTGCAGCTTTCGAAATAAACTGCACCCCATTATCGCTTAACAGCACAGCAGACATGCCCTCTGACACAAGTTCGATCAAAAAAATCCAAAACTGTAGCCGTATCAACCTTCTCCACCACTGGCCACTTTGAAAAAAGATCAATCATCATCACCACCATATACTCTTGTGAATCCCCTACCGGACCAACTAAATCCTCAGCAACACACTCCCATGGTTTATCAGGAATTAAACCTTCACTCGTGGGCGGCCTCAGAGTTTGTAAAGATTTGTGCGCAGCTGAACACCAAGTACAAGTCCTTACAAACCTTTCCACGGCCTTGTCAGCACCTGTCCATCAGAACACTCCCTTAACCACAGACCTAGATCTCACCACTCCAAAATGTCCTTCATGGCACAACTCCATAATATCACCCCTATGTCCTTCGGGAAAGAATAATCCTACCCCCCCCCCTTCAAAACTACATTCTTTTCCACCACCAACTCAATTCTGACCTCCTAAAAGGGTCTTAACCTCCATCACCTTGTCCTTCTTTGGCAAACCATTGTAAATAAGTTCCAAAATAGACTAACACAATCCTCTTTTTTTTTTTTTGCCTCCCATTCCTCTTTTAATAGCTGGTTTAACTGAATCTTGCACCAACGCAATTTTAAAATCACCCCACGGGTCATCCACACACTCCTCCATGGGAGCAGGCAATCTTGACAAACAGTCAGCAATTACATTCTCTACCTGGTACATACACAATGTTGTACACCTAATCCTTCATCCTCATAGATAACCTTGCAATCCTAGCAGCGGCAGATACACTTCCTTCCATTGTCAATAGCTTCAGCAAGGGCTTGTGATCACGCCGGATGGTCACCGACCTGCCCCAAACAAAAGCACAAAAATGCTCCAATGCCCAAGCACAAGCACCTCTTTTTCTATTATAGGATACCTCTCCTCTGCTGCTGAAAGAGATCTTGACGCAAATAAAATTGTTTTCCTTTCCCTTTGTATCTTTCTGTGACAATATACCCCCTAGTCCTTTATTGCTGGCATCAGTAGTCAACCAACATTCCAAATCCGGGTCAAATTGCCTAAAGCAGGCACCATTGCTAAAGCTGCCTTGACCTGACAGAACTCTCCCTCACATTCCGAGTTTCACACAAACTTCACATTCTTCCTCAATAACATACGTACATTGTACACCTTGCTCGCAAACTTTGGAATGAACTTCCCACAATACTCTGCCATTCCCAAAAACTATCTCCCCTCATCCTTGTTTTCCGGAGTTGCAGTACCTATAATTGTATCCACTGAGGCTGGTTTGGGACTCACTCCTTCCTCACTGATCACATGGCCTAAATAAGTCACGCTCCTTTCCGCAAACCGACACCTGCTCAACTCCGTCAAACCTACCCCCTCCAACACCCAGACCTCTCCTCAGTCTTTCATCATGCTTCTCCTTGCCATTTCCTAAAAACAAAATATCATCTTGAAAGAATTCTACTCCATACTCCTTCCCAGTCTGTGCATTAATCGTTGAAAAACTGTGGCTGCTGATGTGAGCCCAAACGGGATCCGTTTAAATTGATAGCATCCAAACAGCATGATGAATGCTGTCTACATCCTAGATTCAGGCGTGAGGACCACTTGCTGATACGCCGCAGATAAATCTATAGTCGAAAACTAAGTCGCCCCTTTAAGGGGTGAAACCATCTTATTGATCTCGGGAAGGGGAAACTGTTCAATACCTATATTGTTGTTGACATGGCACAAGTCCACACATAGACCTTGCCATTGCTTTTGCGTGCGTTAACCACCAGAGAAACCCATTCCGAACTCTCAATCTCCTCAATCACATCCTTCCTCTTCAAATCCTCCAACTCCTTTGCTACCTCCTCCCTTATCATTATAGCTGTTCCCCTTGTCTTATGCACCATAGGACTTGGATTAGACTGATTTGCATATGGCCATGTCTGAACTGGGGTGGTGGAGTGAGCTAAAGAATGATGATGGATTAAACCCAGATCAGTTGACTGGGGGTGAGTGTTTGATTGGCTCAAACGTTCCGTCCATCATCCCCTTTTGTATCGCTTTGTTCGCCCTAAGTTGGCGGGGGTATGCCCAGACGTGGGTCCCTTGCTCACTTTGCCACTGGATTCAAGCAAGCCTGGCTGATGACGGCTGGAATGCCAGAAACCGGTCCTAGGATGCTTGTTTCCGGTCCAGGGAAGACATGGCTTGGCAGTTCGTGCTGGACTGTTCCCATGAGGCACAGGGTCAGACTGATTTGCATATGGCCATGTCTGAACTGGGGTGGTGGAGTGAGCTAAAGAATGATGATGGATTAAACCCAGATCAGTTGACTGGGGGTGAGTGTTTGATTGGCTCAAACGTTCCGTCCATCATCCCCTTTTGTATCGCTTTGTTCGCCCTAAGTTGGCGGGGGTATGCCCAGACGTGGGTCCCTTGCTCACTTTGCCACTGGATTCAAGCAAGCCTGGCTGATGACGGCTGGAATGCCAGAAACCGGTCCTAGGATGCTTGTTTCCGGTCCAGGGAAGACATGGCTTGGCAGTTCGTGCTGGACTGTTCCCATGAGGCACAGGGTCAGACTGATTTGCATATGGCCATGTCTGAACTGGGGTGGTGGAGTGAGCTAAAGAATGATGATGGATTAAACCCAGATCAGTTGACTGGGGGTGAGTGTTTGATTGGCTCAAACGTTCCGTCCATCATCCCCTTTTGTATCGCTTTGTTCGCCCTAAGTTGGCGGGGGTATGCCCAGACGTGGGTCCCTTGCTCACTTTGCCACTGGATTCAAGCAAGCCTGGCTGATGACGGCTGGAATGCCAGAAACCGGTCCTAGGATGCTTGTTTCCGGTCCAGGGAAGACATGGCTTGGCAGTTCGTGCTGGACTGTTCCCATGAGGCACAGGGTCAGACTGATTTGCATATGGCCATGTCTGAACTGGGGTGGTGGAGTGAGCTAAAGAATGATGATGGATTAAACCCAGATCAGTTGACTGGGGGTGAGTGTTTGATTGGCTCAAACGTTCCGTCCATCATCCCCTTTTGTATCGCTTTGTTCGCCCTAAGTTGGCGGGGGTATGCCCAGACGTGGGTCCCTTGCTCACTTTGCCACTGGATTCAAGCAAGCCTGGCTGATGACGGCTGGAATGCCAGAAACCGGTCCTAGGATGCTTGTTTCCGGTCCAGGGAAGACATGGCTTGGCAGTTCGTGCTGGACTGTTCCCATGAGGCACAGGGTCAGACTGATTTGCATATGGCCATGTCTGAACTGGGGTGGTGGAGTGAGCTAAAGAATGATGATGGATTAAACCCAGATCAGTTGACTGGGGGTGAGTGTTTGATTGGCTCAAACGTTCCGTCCATCATCCCCTTTTGTATCGCTTTGTTCGCCCTAAGTTGGCGGGGTATGCCCAGACGTGGGTCCCTTGCTCACTTTGCCACTGGATTCAAGCAAGCCTGGCTGATGACGGCTGGAATGCCAGAAACCGGTCCTAGGATGCTTGTTTCCGGTCCAGGGAAGACATGGCTTGGCAGTTCGTGCTGGACTGTTCCCATGAGGCACAGGGTCAGACTGATTTGCATATGGCCATGTCTGAACTGGGGTGGTGGAGTGAGCTAAAGAATGATGATGGATTAAACCCAGATCAGTTGACTGGGGGTGAGTGTTTGATTGGCTCAAACGTTCCGTCCATCATCCCCTTTTGTATCGCTTTGTTCGCCCTAAGTTGGCGGGGGTATGCCCAGACGTGGGTCCCTTGCTCACTTTGCCACTGGATTCAAGCAAGCCTGGCTGATGACGGCTGGAATGCCAGAAACCGGTCCTAGGATGCTTGTTTCCGGTCCAGGGAAGACATGGCTTGGCAGTTCGTGCTGGACTGTTCCCATGAGGCACAGGGTCAGACTGATTTGCATATGGCCATGTCTGAACTGGGGTGGTGGAGTGAGCTAAAGAATGATGATGGATTAAACCCAGATCAGTTGACTGGGGGTGAGTGTTTGATTGGCTCAAACGTTCCGTCCATCATCCCCTTTTGTATCGCTTTGTTCGCCCTAAGTTGGCGGGGGTATGCCCAGACGTGGGTCCCTTGCTCACTTTGCCACTGGATTCAAGCAAGCCTGGCTGATGACGGCTGGAATGCCAGAAACCGGTCCTAGGATGCTTGTTTCCGGTCCAGGGAAGACATGGCTTGGCAGTTCGTGCTGGACTGTTCCCATGAGGCACAGGGTCAGACTGATTTGCATATGGCCATGTCTGAACTGGGGTGGTGGAGTGAGCTAAAGAATGATGATGGATTAAACCCAGATCAGTTGACTGGGGGTGAGTGTTTGATTGGCTCAAACGTTCCGTCCATCATCCCCTTTTGTATCGCTTTGTTCGCCCTAAGTTGGCGGGGGTATGCCCAGACGTGGGTCCCTTGCTCACTTTGCCACTGGATTCAAGCAAGCCTGGCTGATGACGGCTGGAATGCCAGAAACCGGTCCTAGGATGCTTGTTTCCGGTCCAGGGAAGACATGGCTTGGCAGTTCGTGCTGGACTGTTCCCATGAGGCACAGGGTCAGACTGATTTGCATATGGCCATGTCTGAACTGGGGTGGTGGAGTGAGCTAAAGAATGATGATGGATTAAACCCAGATCAGTTGACTGGGGGTGAGTGTTTGATTGGCTCAAACGTTCCGTCCATCATCCCCTTTTGTATCGCTTTGTTCGCCCCTAAGTTGGCGGGGGTATGCCCAGACGTGGGTCCCTTGCTCACTTTGCCACTGGATTCAAGCAAGCCTGGCTGATGACGGCTGGAATGCCAGAAACCGGTCCTAGGATGCTTGTTTCCGGTCCAGGGAAGACATGGCTTGGCAGTTCGTACTGGACTGTTCCCATGAGGCACAGGGTCAGACTGATTTGCATATGGCCATGTCTGAACTGGGGTGGTGGAGTGAGCTAAAGAATGATGATGGATTAAACCCAGATCAGTTGACTGGGGGTGAGTGTTTGATTGGCTCAAACGTTCCGTCCATCATCCCCTTTTGTATCGCTTTGTTCGCCCTAAGTTGGCGGGGGTATGCCCAGACGTGGGTCCCTTGCTCACTTTGCCACTGGATTCAAGCAAGCCTGGCTGATGACGGCTGGAATGCCAGAAACCGGTCCTAGGATGCTTGTTTCCGGTCCAGGGAAGACATGGCTTGGCAGTTCGTGCTGGACTGTTCCCATGAGGCACAGGGTCAGACTGATTTGCATATGGCCATGTCTGAACTGGGGTGGTGGAGTGAGCTAAAGAATGATGATGGATTAAACCCAGATCAGTTGACTGGGGGTGAGTGTTTGATTGGCTCAAACGTTCCGTCCATCATCCCCTTTTGTATCGCTTTGTTCGCCCTAAGTTGGCGGGGGTATGCCCAGACGTGGGTCCCTTGCTCACTTTGCCACTGGATTCAAGCAAGCCTGGCTGATGACGGCTGGAATGCCAGAAACCGGTCCTAGGATGCTTGTTTCCGGTCCAGGGAAGACATGGCTTGGCAGTTCGTGCTGGACTGTTCCCATGAGGCACAGGGTCAGACTGATTTGCATATGGCCATGTCTGAACTGGGGTGGTGGAGTGAGCTAAAGAATGATGATGGATTAAACCCAGATCAGTTGACTGGGGGTGAGTGTTTGATTGGCTCAAACGTTCCGTCCATCATCCCCTTTTGTATCGCTTTGTTCGCCCTAAGTTGGCGGGGGTATGCCCAGACGTGGGTCCCTTGCTCACTTTGCCACTGGATTCAAGCAAGCCTGGCTGATGACGGCTGGAATGCCAGAAACCGGTCCTAGGATGCTTGTTTCCGGTCCAGGGAAGACATGGCTTGGCAGTTCGTGCTGGACTGTTCCCATGAGGCACAGGGTCAGACTGATTTGCATATGGCCGTGTCTGAACTGGGGTGGTGGAGTGAGCTAAAGAATGATGATGGATTAAACCCAGATCAGTTGACTGGGGGTGAGTGTTTGATTGGCTCAAACGTTCCGTCCATCATCCCCTTTTGTATCGCTTTGTTCGCCCTAAGTTGGCGGGGGTATGCCCAGACGTGGGTCCCTTGCTCACTTTGCCACTGGATTCAAGCAAGCCTGGCTGATGACGGCTGGAATGCCAGAAACCGGTCCTAGGATGCTTGTTTCCGGTCCAGGGAAGACATGGCTTGGCAGTTCGTGCTGGACTGTTCCCATGAGGCACAGGGTCAGACTGATTTGCATATGGCCATGTCTGAACTGGGGTGGTGGAGTGAGCTAAAGAATGATGATGGATTAAACCCAGATCAGTTGACTGGGGGTGAGTGTTTGATTGGCTCAAACGTTCCGTCCATCATCCCCTTTTGTATCGCTTTGTTCGCCCTAAGTTGGCGGGGGTATGCCCAGACGTGGGTCCCTTGCTCACTTTGCCACTGGATTCAAGCAAGCCTGGCTGATGACGGCTGGAATGCCAGAAACCGGTCCTAGGATGCTTGTTTCCGGTCCAGGGAAGACATGGCTTGGCAGTTCGTGCTGGACTGTTCCCATGAGGCACAGGGTCAGACTGATTTGCATATGGCCATGTCTGAACTGGGGTGGTGGAGTGAGCTAAAGAATGATGATGGATTAAACCCAGATCAGTTGACTGGGGGTGAGTGTTTGATTGGCTCAAACGTTCCGTCCATCATCCCCTTTTGTATCGCTTGGATTACTCTTGAGCACAATATTATACTTAAACCCCTTCAACGTTCCTAATTGATCCTTGAACAAATTTGGAAACTCTTCAGCCATCACCTTGCCCATAGTACTACCATCATCCACCACTGAAATCTTTTCCTAGCTGTTAGGGTCCAGGACAATATGTAGGTTATTTTGGTCCATCTACCCCAAAACTGATAGACCCTGCTTCGCTACATAGAGCTTACCTCTGGAATACCTGTCCTTGAATGTAAAGGCTTACCACCTGAACCCCAACATTTCAATTTTCTCATCTGTAAAACTCTCAGCACTAATATCTGTGGGTATCGGATAGGAACCCACTTTCCTGACTAACCTGTCCTTCCACACATCTTCATTCATAATCGTAAATGGTGACCCTGAATCTGCATACATTTTTGTAAGAACCACACCTATTAACATCTCGCATACAGGTTTACTCTTAGTACTGCTCTCAGAAATGTTAAGTAAAAAATTCCCATATAAACTTTTGACACTTTCCATCTTTGAATATTCTTCCTCCACATCACTACCTTGCGGGCTGTCTGATTCCAACACACACTTAGCACTTGTTTTCCTTCTCCTGCAAACGTTTGAGAAATGGCTTGTTTCTCCACAGTTGCTACATTTCTGCTTTGCAGCTAGACAGTTGTTGCTAAATGCAAGGTGATTCCTACTATTGCAGCGGTAGCATCTTCTTTTGTCCATTCCCTATTCCACTCTTCTGCTCTCTCCCTTGTACTTTATCTTCGTGTTTTGTACTTTATACACTGTTTCCTGATCTTTGTCCGAATACTTAAGTTTTGTTGCGCATCTTCCCAAAAGTTCTGCCTTACGAACAATTGCTAGCACTTCCTCCAGTGGTGCATCACTGTTGACCCACAACCGTTCCTGAATCGTGGTATTAGTGCATGCATGACTAATTGATCCCTTATCCGGTCATCATGCAGATTCCCAAATTTACAGTCCCAAGGCCAGTTTTTCAACTCTGCTATGTAATCATCGACCGACTCTCCCTTGTTCTGCTTGCGCTGAAAACATTTGTACCGTATTATTCCCATGCAAAATAAATATCCAAATCTTTCAATGCAGCCTCAAAAATATTAATTTCTCCACTTATTGCTGCTTTTGGCATGCGAGGTATGTCTTCAACCCCACCGGCCTTACTGTGTAGAAGGATTCTCTTCACTTGCTCTGCTTTCAGTTTCCCTGCTTCATCCACAGCACTGATGTAATTAACGAAGTAGTCCTTCCACTCACTTCATAGCCGGTTCTGCTCCTGATGCCCAAAATGCATGAGGTGAGCTACTAGTAAATTTTTTTTTTTTTTTTTTTAAACGACCAAAATAACAATGTCCCCGACAACAAGTCTGTAGCCCAATGAGCCAATAGGGTATAATTGGTACATCCAAAGCCCTCACCTGTTTCCTGCCGTCAAGAGAACGTAAACCTTCCCTTGCACACTTCTTAATACTTCACTTGTACGATTTTGGAAATCGATTCCTTAACTCATCTCCTCCTTCGTCGTACAAAGCAGTTACCTAGCAACCAACCAAACGCTGTGCACAGTGCGACCTCAAAGATGGCCACCACGCAAGGTCTTGTTGCGTGCCCCGAACAACGTAGGCTCCACGTAGTACAGAGATGTCTTTTCGGCTTTGGTGGTGGTGATATTGGTGGTGGTATTGGGTTGGTGGTGGTGGTGGTATTGGATTGGTGGTGGTGGTGGTATTGGATTGGTGGTGGTGGTGGTATTGGATTGGTGGTGGTGGTATTGGATTGGTGGTGGTGGTATTGGATTGGTGGTGGTGGTATTGGATTGGTGGTGGTGGTATTGGATTGGTGGTGGTGGTATTGGATTGGTGGTGGTGGTATTGGATTGGTGGTGGTGGTATTGGTATTGGTGGTGGTGGTGGGATTGGTATTGGTGGTGGTGGTATTGGCGGTGGTGGTATTGGCGGTGGTGGTATTGGCGGTGGTGGTATTGGCGGTGGTGGTATTGGCGGTGGTGGTGTTGGTATTGGTGGTGTTGGTATTGGTGGTGTTGGGATTGGTATTGGTGGTGGTGGTATTGGTGGTGGTGGTATTGGCGGTGGTGGTGGTATTGGCGATGGTGGTGGTATTGGCGATGGTGGTGGTATTGGCGATGGTGGTGGTATTGGCGATGGTGGTGGTATTGGCGATGGTGGTGGTATTGACTGTGGTGGTGGTATTGACTGTGGTGGTGGTATTGACGGTGGTGGTGGTATTGACGGTGGTGGTGGTATTGACGGTGGTGGTGATTGTGATGGTGGTATTGGTGGTGGCGCTAGTGGTGGTATTGGCGGTGGCGCTAGTGGTGGTATTGGCGATGGCATTAGCGATGATATTGGTATTGGTGGTGGTTGTGGTATTGGTGGTGGTGGTGGTTGTGGTATTGGTGGTGGTGGTGGTTGTGGTATTGGTGGTGGTGGTGGTGGTGGTTGTGGTATTGGTGGTTGTGGTATTGGTGGTTGTGGTATTGGTGGTTGTGGTATTGGTGGTTGTGGTATTGGTGGTTGTGGTATTGGTGGTTGTGGTATTGGTGGTGGTGGTGGTATTGGTGGTGGTGGTGGTATTGGTGGTGGTGGTGGTATTGGTGGTGGTGGTGGTATTGGTGGTGGTTGTGGTATTGGTGGTTGTGGTATTGGTGGTTGTGGTATTGGTGGTTGTGGTATTGGTGGTTGTGGTGGTATTGGTGGTGTAAATGTAAGTAAGTCGGTTTTTATATAGCGCAGCTACTCACCCTTACGGGTCTCAAGGCGCCGGGGGCCGGAGTGGAAATTAAGTGAGCTATTGCCCAGAGTCACATGGTGCTGAGCTGGTATTGGTGGTGGTGCTAGTGGTATTGGTGGTGGTAGTATTGGTGGTGGCATTAGCATTAGCGATGGCATTAGTATTAACGATGGTGGTTGTGATATTTGTGGTGATTGTGGTATTGGTGGTGGTGCTAGTGGCATTGGTGGTGGTAGTATTGGTGGTGGCATTAGCGATGGCATTAGCATTAGCGATGGTGGTATTG
This sequence comes from Calotriton arnoldi, assembly GCA_963921515.1. Taxonomy (NCBI): domain Eukaryota; kingdom Metazoa; phylum Chordata; class Amphibia; order Caudata; family Salamandridae; genus Calotriton; species Calotriton arnoldi. Next base: position 241,208 of record CAWUFW010004392.1, on the reverse strand, counting down.
GTGGTGGTATTTGTGGTGGTTGTGGTGGTATCTGTGGTGGTGGTATTTGTGGTATTATTGGTGGTGGCGGTATTATTGGTGGTGGTGGTGGTATTATTGGTGGTGGTGGTGTTATTATTGGTGGTGGTGGTGTTATTATTGGTGGTGGTGGTGGTGGTGTTATTATTGGTGGTGGTGGTGTTATTATTGGTGGTGGTGGTGGTGTTATTATTATTGGTGGTGGTGGTGGTGTTATTATTATTGGTGGTGGTGGTGGTGGTGTTATTATTGGTGGTGGTGGTGGTGGTGGTGTTATTGGTGGTGGTGGTGACAGACACGAGATAATGCTGGGTTAAAGTGATTGAAAGCAGGCGCACGTATTACGGGGGCGGCCGTGCTGCTTAAAAAAAACCCAAGCAGTTTCAGCTGAAGCAGCGCATGTCCGGCCTGCAGTAAGAGGAACTCAATAAAGTAAATAGTGCTTACAGACTAAATAACAGGTCCCGTGTAACAACCTGTAACAAGCGCAGTAAAGGGGCCAGTCGCCATGGGAGGGTACAAATGAAGACAAGGCCGTACTGAGGAGGGACTAACAAGCCTATTAACGAATCCGAAGGCAGCATTTACGAAAGACCATGACAAGCCAATAAAAAATATGGGAGGGGCACGGCTTCTCTTCCATACTCTACCACAGCAGTCTCGCAGAGCGAGCACCGCATGCGCGCTGCCGCTAGGCTCGACCTAAAAACTGCCTCCGGGAGTTGGACAAGTTGGCCTGCTCAGAAATCCTTTTGGAATAAGGCGGCAACGCCACAGGGCACATGTGCAGGAGCAGGGCATTGGTTGTAGGTGGCAGCTGCTATTGTGGAGGGCAGACCTTCTGACCTCCATATGATTAGCAATGGTTTCCTGGGGTTTAGGATCGTCAATTTGAAATTTATAAAACGTCTCCGCAGTATTGCTGGGATGTAGTCTGATTTTTCAGCATTTTTCATTTCTTGTAATATAAAGAGGGTCTATTTTATTTGGAGCCTCAAGGGTGCCTATTGCTCTTGATTGCTGTGTGGTATTGCCTCTGATATTTCCAGTAGCCTATTCAGCTTCTGACATAGATGCGAGCCATTTGCTTTCTAAATTACTATATTTACTTTTTAATTTAGCCAGCTCACTGCCCTACCATTTGATGGAAGAGCTGATCCTAGAATTATTTATTCTTTAACGATAGGGAGGTTTGGCCCCATTCGTGGAGGAGGCATGGGGACTGGTGTCCCAGGGCTCGTCTTACTATGGCTCTGCAAACTGGACCAAGCACAACCCCCCCCTTCCACACTTGACTCTTAGGGTAGTGAAGATGAGCAGTCACAGGCTTCTCAGGGAGGTAGTGTTGTTGGCTCGAGCTCAGCAATAAATAGTTAACCAGCAGACACATTAAAGTTGATGTCCAGCCTAGTGCTTCTCTTTACCAAAAATAAATCTCATAGTTGCACTAAATCATTTACGCTTTGAGGAATATATATATATATATATATATATATGTTCAAAAACAGCTCCATTTTGCTGGGGGCCCCCAACTCTGCAGGGCGGGCTCAGCGGCAGGAACGGAGAATCCTGTTACTTCAACATCACCAAAAAAAATGCAAAGCCCAACTCCGACTTGCTTGACAAGCTGACTTTATTCGTCACATGCACGGCAGCTTCACAACACTCAGTAACTCCTAACCGGTTTCGGCATCTTTGCCTTGTTCACAGGTGAGTGTCTTTAAGTAACTCCCTAGTGGTCACATGACCCATAGCAGCCACTACGGGCCCCAGAATGCACCAGAATGTTCATCACATGTCCCAAAATAGGTATCTCTACTTGGTGCAAAACTGTAAAATACGTGAGAAGCATAGTGCACTTCGCTGCCTTGCATGAAAAATATGTGCTTGAAAATGCGGTGTCCCAGAGAGAGAAACAACTCCCTCTTTTCCCTTTCTCCATTACGTTACCAAATAGCCTCGGTCAGTCCTGTAGCTGGTACGCAATGAGAGCGAGTCATGCCCCCTCAATTCAATGTTCAAAAACAGCTCCATTTTGCTGGGGGCCCCCAACTCTGCAGGGCGGGCTCAGCGGCAGGAACGGAGAATCCTGTTACTTCAACATCACCAAAAAAATGCAAAGCCCAACTCCGACTTGCTTGACAAGCTGACTTTATTCGTCACATGCAACGTCATGTGACCACTAGGGAGTTACTTAAAGACACTCACCTGTGAACAAGGCAAAGATGCCGAAACCGGTTAGGAGTTACTGAGTGTTGTGAAGCTGCCGTGCATGTGACGAATAAAGTCAGCTTGTCAAGCAAGTCGGAGTTGGGCTTTGCATTTTTTTGGTGAGATATATATATATATATATACACACACACACACACACACACACATACATGCCGGTGATCCATGCACTATCTTGTGTAGGCACTACACCTGCCCACTCCCTCTCGGTCTACTTCACTGGTGTTTTCCCTAATGCTAGGTTTCTCCTATCGAATAATCAGGGGTGTTGTGAACAATGCAGATATTTGGTACCCATGGTTAAAATGAACTCAGCATTTTTATGATCTCTTACCCCTCCTTGGGTAGGGAGTAGGTGAAGTCCTTATGACACTTCAGTGTATCAGGTTAGGCCTCCTGCACACTCGGTAAGAGCTGCGGGAAAGCAGCAAGTCTTGGTTAGAGCCAGGTATTAGCCGTGTTAGGCAGCGAAATCGCCCAGCTCCAGTTATGGGTCCGACTGCAAAGTAGATGGATGTGTGGGCCCAGCCGTGTAAGTCTTCGACACCAAAGGGGATGATGGACGGAGCGTTAGAGCAAATCAAACACTCACCCCCAGTCAACTGATCTGGGTTTAATCCATCATCATTCTTTAGCTCACTCCACCACCCCAGTTCAGACATGGCCATATGCAAATCAGTCTGACCCTGTGCCTCATGGGAACAGTCCAGCCCGAACTGCCAAGCCATGTCTTCCCTGGACCGGAAACAAGCATCCTGGGACAGCGCTGCTCTGCAGGCACTGATACCCTTATGAGTCAGATACTCGCAGTGGCCCTGGGTGGATCACAGGTAAGGTAAACCCTGGTTGGTCTGACCGTGATTATGGAGTTGCAGCCCTAGGCCGGGCGTACGGTAATCGGGCAGTTGCTGCACCCATCTGGTCCTTCAGCATTCACAGAGTTGCATCCTTTGTCTGGGCCTCATGTAGCTATGGTCTTATCTGTACTAATGAGGAGCACAGTATCACTTTTCCTGACCATAACCAAGGAGAGAGCCAGGGGAGGGCACAGGCACCATGAACCTCACTATATTGCTTTTGATCAGTCCTCTACGTCCTGGGTGTCCCATAACCACAGGGGACATGCTGCACCTCCTGCTCCTTGGCAGTCTCTCCTACTACAGACACAGGCAGACTCCTTACCTCTCAGCAGGGTAGGTTCACAGCTTCTCCAATAGAAAAGTCAGACTTTTCATGATGTCCCCTCCCCTCTGAGAGACTGGCTTTCAGTACTCTGCGGAACACTACCTTCCTTGGTTACAAAGGATTTGGACCAGGAACAAACTAGTGGTTTGGTTCCGAGTTTTAGACACAACCTTAAGAATGGATGTGGAACCACTGTCTAAACCCCTAGAGCTAGTTTAGGGTGTTTCTCCTTTCATGTGTCCTCTCCAGAGTGTAGTGTAGAGTGATGCTTCTCTCAGCAGGGAGCACTTGTGCTGTCTCTATTCTGGAGCACCGACAGCCGAAGTACAAAGAGGTGCACCTGGCTGCCATCAGCCCAACTGGGAATAACAAAAGCGCAGGCTTTACATAGAGGTTTCCTCACCATACACAAGAGAGTCTCCAGTCCCTACCATCCATCAAACAAAAAGCTCATAGAAAATCTAAAGGCAATCCTTTCTCCACTTCCTCACTTCAAAGCATGGGTCTTCTCCCTCCAGCCACAGGAAAGCAAGCTTCCAAATTCTGAAAGCACAGTCCTATCCCTTCATCTTGTGCTAGGCCGGGGGCATTCAAAATGGATTCCACAGGCCTCCATTACTCTAGCTCACTCATAACACCATGCATTTTGTACTCTTTCCCCCCCAACCTCCCACACACACGGGATATCAGTGCAACGGTCTGGGTCCGCACATCGGAGCGGAACATTACACAGCTGGACCACTAGCCTCAACCACAGTGACCCAGATAACAAGGTCTGGTTTCAATATAGATTTCTCTTCACAGTGGTGAAGTCCGCTCTTTGCTATACTTGTGACAGGGACTGCAGTCCTCTGACCGTAATGAGGGCATGCTTGGTGTGTCCCTTCAGGTCACAGTACAGCACCAGACTTATAGTCCGGGACTGGCATAGGCCTATGGGCACACACTTGAATTAGTGTGACGCGAGGGCCAAAATAACGTACTTACAGTTGGGCACTCCAGGGAGGGGGACACCTCTGTATAACTTGCAGGTGAATATCCGATTCTAACAAGGAGCTAGTAAATCCAGAGCATTAGTTGTTTGTTTATAGTTGGTATCTAACAGGCCCTTCGGGTATAACCTGACTGAATACTTTGTCCGCTGCTTAATATAATTTGTTGAATTCCTCTTTACATACATTGTTAAAATGCCTATTTGAGACGGGCTTCAAAACTGGTTTGGAGCTTGATAAGTCTGGTACGTAAAGCTGAACAGGAGGAAAGTGTTTAGTGAGTGATCAAACCATCCTTTGGGCTGCAGAGTTAGTATTCTGAGGGACCAAAACATCAATTGGCCAAGTGATCAGCATAGTTTGAGTGCTCCAAGCTGTGGGCCAAGAATGGCAGCCTAGTTAGGGGCCTAAGCCCACCAACCACAATTTCTTATTGAGTGCTGGTGACAATCCCCTGGCCTACAGGACCCCCCCTTGCCCAAAGATCACCTTCACTAGTGACCTTGCTTTGTCTCACCACCTCTTCTGATCCAGCGCGGAGACAAACCCTAGCCTGGATGAACATCACCAATGCACACTTCTTTAGCAGCTTGTACTTGATGTCCACATTGCTCCCAGTCATCTACAGTATTGCTGTAAGTTCAGTGAACCAGGTTGGACTCAAGGTTTACAGACTCTGGCTGCAATCAGTTTTCATGAGAATCTCATGTATTAGTGTGTGCGATCCAGATTTTCAAATGTATTCATGGTGAAGTGGTCAATGAAGACCTTGACACACCAAACCAGAACGGCAAACATGCGAAGCTATACCGGGCCTAACCGCTTAAATTTTTGTTTTAAATGCAGTCACTTTTTGTGATAGTAATGTCATTGCAATTCAGTCTGTTCATTTAAACATGGGCACCCCATTAAAAACAATACCCAAATCAATCACAAAAAAAATCCAATTAATATTGGCACATTAAGATCTTGTCATCGCTTCACAAATTTGTACCATCCCGAAACATGAATCGAATACATTCAAAACATATTTTTCAGCATTCAGAAACCAACCTTATTTCCCAAAAATCGCTTCTCGATTAAATCTGGGCATAAACGTAGCAGTTTTATATTGCGGTCCTCTTATGTGTACAATTGCTGACATGGGAAGAATTGCTCCAAATTGTATGACTTGTCCTATAAATAGTCTGGGCTCCAAAACGTAATGAATCTGTTGTGTCCGCCTGGTTGATGGAGTAGTCAGATAAATCTGAAGGCAAAGTACTGGAACAATTACAAACTTGTATCTCAATTCATTTAAGGATGTCCAAAAGTAAAATACACAAGGAATTCTACTTGATACTCCTTTCTCAAACTTCACACCAGATCAATAACTTAAGAAAGCATGATGCTTCAGATTAAATATTTTAGATACTGAGCCCTATTGTAATGGGAATGTCCCCCCGCATGGAGTAAAGTTGTGTTCATCTGCCCTGAGTGCCTGACTGTGTCCATCTGTTTTCCTGGTTTTTGATTTTGAACCTGGCGTTACGTTAATCTACTGTATTCGCAGAGGCCTAGGACTGTTCCTGACATGAATGAGGTCCTGGACCTAGCCGGTGACCTAATGGGGCTGTTGTATTCCTCTTAGGGTATCCATAAACGGGCTTTCCAGTATCATGTCCTTATATAGGCACAATTCGCCCTGCCCTTATATAGGCATAAAATCCCAGCCCTTATTTAGGTATTAAACCGTGCACTCCAAATACAGGCATGGTCTCTGACATCCGTCCACCCTAACGTCACAACGAGTTCATGAAGAACAGACCCTTAGGCTGCGGGAGTTTCCCTAGTCCAGGACTATTGATTTCTTCAAGGACTCCTATATTATGCATGAACCATTATTCCTTAGGGGGTTCGTTCATGACGTCTTTCGCTGTCCAACTCACGTCAATACTAATATTCTTAGGTGCTCTCAGGTATAAATATACCTTCCCTAGCCCCTGTAAATCAGGAGACCTCGACTTCAGAGGAGCCCATTTTCCGGCCTGACGCACTGAGAAGACGCTGTCATCCCTGCACGCAGAGAGTCCAGCTTCCAGTGATCTGACTTCCCTTGCGGGGTGTTGGAGTTCGAGCCTGGCAAAGAGATTCCAACCGCTCTCATTCTTCAGGTATGGAGCTGACTAGAACCTAGAGGGACTCTTGGCATACTAGGCATACTAGACTTAACATACTCTTAGTATACCGTAGTAAGGAATACTTCACCTACTTCTTCCCTCTTCCTACACCTAGGTCAGGTACATTGGGGTAGAACTAGCTTAGCAATGCATCGTATGAGTACTCGCATTTTTAGTCTGTTATTTATGTAAATACATATGTACTAAAAGATAATGCTATCGCAGTATTATTTATTTCTACTGCTCACACTGTACATTATTTATCTCGCATACTGTCTTGTGATCGTAACAGCACATTTTACTTACACCAGAAACAAGACTGTTCAATAAATCCTTTATTGAAACGCCCGTCTATTTCTTTCTGTGTAACTTGGAGAAAACTAAGCATGCACGACTGAGCTGAGTGAAATAGTTATCTATTGTTTCCACGACTCTGGGACACGTTCTGATTCTAAAGGGAAACACAGTGGTCATGTTTTGCGGCTGCCAGAAACTACTCCCTTCTTGTTGTCAAGGAGTTTCTAGTGGCCTCTGAGCTAGCTGGCACAAGTAATTAAGTTTAATATACTCGATAGGGACAAACTGACCTTAGTCCTATGTCAAACCTATAGGATATATTATTCCAATGCGCAGAGCCTATTAGGGAAATAGGAGCTACACTACATGGCGCTCAACGTTTGGTAAGGCAGTAATTCAACGTTAGATACTGAGTAACTCAGCCGTGCTTTTTCTCTCAAGACCCCTACCCATATACTCCAAAAGACGTCTGGAGTGGGCAGGGTTAAGTATCCACCACGGCTACATAGGGCAGTACCCTATATATTAGCTGTTTGGTTTGCTCAACGTTGAAGGATACAGTGTTCCACAATATTGTGCACCTTATCTTTTTTTCCTTGAAACTTGTTCTACATTTTGCAAAAAACAAAATGATTGAAGAAACCGAAGACGGTGTAGCTGTGGCTGATCCAGCCCTACCAGCAGTTTTTAACATTACCGGTTTAAATGAAACCGAGGAGGGTGTTAGAGACATCCATCAAAACTTAAGAAGAGCCATCACTCTAAAACTTATAAAACATGGCCTACCACCAAGAGGCGGTAGAGCAGTTTTCGTGATAGAGGCACATGAATGCTTTCAGACAGAGGTATTCTATTCATGGGTAATATTGCCTGAATCCAATTCAGTAACACACATGTTTCACTTCTACAAAGAAGATGAACCACCAGAGGAATACATTCCTTTCGAGGATATAGAAATTCCAATAACATACCAGGAGCATCAGCTCTGGTTTAAAGGCGCCCTAAAACATCACAAAAACATTACTAGGCTCGGTCCACTAGGTAGACCAGGAGCAACATGGCCGATTCTAGCCGGCTACACACCTCATCCTGACATTGAAGAGATGTCAGACGAGGATTTACTTACTCAACTCACAGAGTTAATAAAAATCTACAGACAATTGGTCCAATATGTCATGCGGACTTTTACAGTCCGACCACCATTAACATTTTCAAATGCAACTCCCCAACAGGGGAATACACTAAAAATTACACCACAGACTCTATACGCAGTCATGGGTAAAATGCCCACAAAACGTGAGCAAATTCCATTCTGGATAGCTCAAATAATTACTCAAATCGAAGCAGTATTTCCAAATACTAGCCCGCATGAGAAACGCAGAATCCTAACAATCAGTTTACCGATGGGGATCACACCACAACTGGAAGACTGCACCACTTGGGGCTCAGTCTTTGCTGCAATCTACACTAAAACACATGGCATTCCGTCAATTGCGGTAATACCTGATGTCCTAAAACAAATTCAAAATGAATATGGGGCAGAGCCTGCTCTAAATTTAGGTATGAAATTACTGAAAAATTTCGACCAGGTCTCAACAATAATATTAAAGGGAAGGCAGCAGCAGTGGCGATCCGCCAAAAATTGAGGGAATTCGATGTTACAGAACATCAAACAGAGCTACCCAGAATTATAGAACAATCTTATGCAGAATTAGGCAGAGATAGTTTGGGTGGAAGACCAGTGAAGCCGAAACTATCTGAAAGTCCTGAAAAGGACTCAATTAAACAAACTCCTACATCTTCTAAAAAGAAGTGGGAGTCTACTAAACAAAAATCAAACGAGAAACGTTCTCAATCCCGAGGTAGGTCTCCTCGAAAGGAGGTATAACCTCAGGAACAGGGATAATTTGAGAAAACCTGACAGGTATCAAGATACTGATACACGTTCCTCTCGTCCCTTTCAGATCTCATCACAGACTTCGGAAAGAAGAGGACGATCAGAACATAAAGAAGAACGCGTGAAATCGAAAGACGACAAACACGCTCCAAAAAATAAAACAAAACCTCAATTCACCAAAAAGAAGGTAGCAGGTCTGAAGATCAGACATGCCGAGAATACTGAGATCACAACTCAAGAACGGAGAATGGGCTCAGACAATGCTGGACAGTGCAGCAGAAGTCACAATAGTTCGCCAGACCGTGAAGGAACTTCTGGAGATAGTGGACTTGAATGAGTACATCACAGTTGAAACTGTAGACACCAGGGTTAGTACTCCACAAAAGTTATATGAAATAACACTCCGGATGGAGGGAGACAAACCTAGACAGGTTAAAGAACTTTTTTGGGAAAAACTATCAAGGGGCTATGACATACTTCTAGCAGAAAAGGACTGGCCACCACAATTTGTCAGGGAGTGCCCACATGGCGAGGACATTATTATGCCTGCCTTCTCCAACCATATTCCAATACACCTAAAATATACATATGCCAGGAAATGGGCAGTGGCCCAGGCCCCAGCATTATATAAAAATCATGTAGGATGGGATGAGGACTCACCTCACCATAAAATACATCTGAAACATGAACCTACTGCACAAAGGCAGTACCCAATTAAGCAAGAAGCTAAAAAACAGGTGAGGGAGATCTTACATCAACTTGAATATCAAGGGGTGATTGAAACATGCACCTCCTCAATGAACAATCCTTTGTTTCCTGTCTCCAAACCAGACAATACATATCGTCTAGTTTTGGATTACAGACACTTAAACACTTGTTCTAAAACTTTTGCAGTGCAAAATGCACATAGCACAGCATTAATGAATAACATTGTGCGTAAAAAATATAAAACCACATTAGACATCTCAAATGGTTTCTTTTGTCAAAACATAGCACCTGAAAGCAGGTATTTAACAGCATTCTCCATAATGGTGACCCAGTGTCACTTTTGTCGACTCCCACAAGGGTTCAAGAACAGCCCAGGTTTATTCTCAGCGAGGGTAACGGAGTTACTACAAATTTATGACAATGAGGCATTGTCCTATGTCGATGACATATATCTGACAGACGATGACCTGGACAAACACTTGAACAGGGTGAGCACCATTATACTGGGTTTCGCCTCTGAGGGCTACTAGTTCAACTTTAAAAAGTCCAGAATTGCCCATCTCAATGTCCTATTTTTAGGATATGAGCTTTCAAGTGAAGGCAAGAGCTTGGCAGCTAACTTTTTAGAAAAGTGTGCGCTGCTCCAACCTCCAAAAACGCAAAAAAATTTACAATCCATCCTGGGTTTCCTACATTTTGGAAGAACATACATACTAAATTATGCAGAAAGGGTTAAACCTCTCTACGCATTAATTAAACCTGATTTTGCGATCAGAAACTGGACACAAGATCACACAGAAATCTTGCGTTCACTACAGGCTAACATGTTAGCAACAAATCACTTACAAACACGCGTAAGTCAACGCAATTTGGTGAGCCGAATAATTTCGGGTCAATGTGGATTCACCTACTTAACCTTCAATGAGGGTGACAAAATCCCAATTGCATACAAATCCCATTTGTACACACAAGCGGAAATGCGCTTCAGTTCTACTGAAAAAATTCTAACAGCAGTTCAAACCGCTGTAGCAAAAGAAAGAGCCTTAGCCCAAGGGAAACGCATTATTGTCGTAACCCCAGTATCAACTTTAGAAGCGGTCACAAAAGCAAGCATTCCAAATGCTAAAGCATTACATCCGAGATGGATACAATGGGTTAATTCTCTTGCTGCAACAGATGTTGAATATGTTTTTGATCCAGATTTAAAAACACAAGCATTCCTGCAATATGAACAAGAATGTCCTCTGCCTACTGAAATTCTGCCTCTTGATCAGTACGAATTCATAATTTACACTGACGGATCCGCACAACCCGCAATAGGGAGTAAGCAAGCTTACAGTGCAGCGTGTGCAATCGTTAAAGGTCGCATGCGAGATGGCATCTTCAGACCTATGGTCACAAAAACACAATCTCTAGGGATTGTACAGCTCAGCGAGCTGAACTACAAGCATTCAAACTGGCACTTGAAAGTACAGATCGAGAATTCCCCACACTAATAGTGTGCGATTCCTTTTACTGTGTTCAGTCGTATAATGACTATATACAAAATTGGCTTGAAAATGGTTTCAAAGATGCGAAAGGTGGCACAATAAAGCACAAATTGCTTTGGGAACAAGTAGTTCAGTTGAAAAACGAACTACCAAAGGCTCACGTGATCCACACACTGAGTCATCAACGTGATGGCGTTCACGTTGCAGGGAATTCATTGGCTGACGAAGCCGCAAAGGGGGATGTGCAAACGGCTTCCGTAGCTGCGATCACTCGTTCAAAAACAAAAATAGACGGTGAGATAATGTTGGCTGTCAATGCTTCAAGCAAAGGCAGCAGTGCAGCGTTACCAAAAAGTTTCCACTCAAGTACTCTTATGTAATTGATGCGAACAACGTTCCTTTTGCTCGAATCCCTGGAGTGGGGGAGAGGGTAATTCCAAACATGGAACGTAGAGCAGCCTTGATTTATGAAACACATTTGGGGGAGGGTCTGTCACATCAAGGGATCTCTAAAACAATTTTGACGTTAAAAGAGATGTACTGGTGGCCTGGAATGAATACAGAAATTCACATATTCATCAACAACTGCTTAGACTGTAAATTACAGCGAGAGAGCCACCAAACACCATGCTGCGAATGCGGCAACCCAGTACAGACACCACTGTTAGACAGCATTCGACTATCTACGCGCCTGCGTCCTACTGGACAAAGGCTTTCCCGCAAATACTGAATCTAGGTTCCTATGGTTATGGCCTCAGCGCTCGGCTGACACTCGAACTGTTATAAAAGATTTGCGAGTCTTTATCGGCACATACGCAATAGGCACGCTACATTCTGACCAGGGTCCTGCGTTTAGCTCTAGGGCTTACAAAGAAGCCATGGCCAGTCTGGGCGTTGCATTGCGGTACTCCTCTCCATTCCATCCTGAGGGAAATTCGGTTGTGGAAAGGAAAAACCGGGACATAAAGCAGTCTATAACAGCTAGGGTATTAGGTTCGGGTGATGGGTGGGTCAAACACCTTAGTGGGGTACAGCGCTCATTGAACAACCTGCCAAGAAGTTCTCTAGGGGGGGTCACTCCATATGAGATCCTATTTGGGACAAGAATGTGGGTACCAGACCTTGAACACGTAGGCACAGTGGTGGAAAATAAACCCTTTGATATCAAAGATCGTTTGGCTGTTTTACAGGAACTAAATGAACTAAGATCAAAACAAAGCAACGTATTCCTACAGTCAACCACCACTGGGGATCAACCGGCTGTCCCAGCAAGGCCTGTCTGGATTCCAAAAGTTGGGGATCTAGTCAGAGAAAAAATTGCGGACAAGAAGGAATTTGGACCTTCTTACAGACAACCAGTACCTGTCCTAGCAGTTCAAGGAACAAGAACAGTACTTCTGCCGCCCCTTGCTGGAAGAAAGGAGAAAAGATTTGTGTCCATCGACCTGATCAAACCACAGTATGTGGCCAATACTAAATAGTAGGCCTCGTGGACTCCGACCTAGTAGCAGACACACTCCTCTCGCTACTATCCAAGAGGTTCAGACTGAAAGACTGATAACTATCGAGAATTCAGCTGTAATAGATGGAGGACTAAGCAACAACGCTATGGAACTCATCCCTCTTGAACACCAAGTAACAGTTCGTCCAAATACACCTGTCTACACCAACGTAACAAGTGATGAACTGGTTCCAGTGATTTCTACAAATCCTGATGCAATTCCAACAATAGACAGAACTGCTTCTGGCTATTTTATTAACTTTGATACGTTCTCAGAAGATCCGAGTGAACCTGAAACGACGCCAGTGTCATTAAAATTCAAGCAGCAAGTACAAGACTGTCTTCACTTTCTGAAAAAGACTTATTTGGTTTCTCCATGGATTGAACTCTGGATTACATCTGGACTTTTTGTTTTCCTGCTCTGGCTAGCTTTGGTAACAACTGTAAGCATGCTTATAAGCGGCAGATATATCCATGTGAACACTGAAGGAAAAGACGTGAACGTACTTTTGAAACCTCATAAATCTTCCCATCGTGAAGCAAGAGACTTATCAGTGAACATCACAGCTGTTCCTATACAGGATGGTATAGTGTGGGACAAAACAGATTATGATATCTTCGGCCCGAATGAACAATTGAACATTCCACATTTGTTTAAAATTTCACTAAGTGATCTAATTAAGTCTAGTACCTATTCAGATGATTGGGACTTTGAGACTGTAAACGACATAATGTTTGACTTAGAAAAATCTGCTGCATTTTCTAAAAATGAATATTTAGAGGGTTCATCAGACTATGAACAACTGTATTGTTATAATCAGTATGGTCATCATTATTTGCATAAATCTGCATATCCAAGAAATGTGTTTATGTTTAACCAATGGGAGCATTGTCCTACACCACCTAAAGGTAGTTCAAAAACATTTGCTAACAAGTTTCCATATTTTTCAGGTTACAACACATCTGATCCAGAAATGTTTTACTATAAAAATGTAAACAAAACAGGACTGAAAATTATGTTAACAAATACAAAACAGATTTACTCTGCATTTTTTAATGCCCAACTGTCTAGACAGGGTTTCGACTTTTGGAAAGACACAATTGACACAAAAACTGTGTGGGGTACTAAAGATTGGCACGTGCAGGGGATAGAAGCTTTATTTAGAGCCTGCATCATCCCGGAACAAATAATGTTTTTGAATTAAACTATCCAACAAACATCTTGTCTTGGATTAGCCAAGATAAAAGAGATGAACACACCTTCTGTACCAACACCTGCCAGTGAAAATAATACAAAGGCAGTGGTGACAGTTGACAATATACTACAACTCAACAGATCTAATCCTACTTGGAAAAAATGGTTGATCTGGCCCACAGACACGAATAACTGTCAGGAAAGATTCCTGAATAAAACTCAGGGCTTTACTATTCATAGGCCAGACCCAAGATACGTCCAAAGACAACATCCGGGGGTAGTAAAAACATACAGTGTAGGGAAATTATGCCTCGATTGGCTGCATAAATCTACACTACAGGATGTGAAACAACACTTAACCTTACTTAAAAAGGACGCAGACCTTAGGGAATTCTTGCTTGGACCAAGAAAACCGCGTCAAAAACGTTTCATATATGCCGGCATTTATGCTGCTTATAATGAAGCTTGGAAAGTATCACAAATAGAGGCTGAAGAACGAATACGTGAACTTGATCGTATTAATTTAGAGAAAACACTCTCTGTGGTCGACAATGGGTTAACAACTTTGTCCTCCAGAATATATTCATTGGATGGCATTGTATCCTCTGCTATCGACATACTAGAACAAGATTTGGCGATGTTACAACAAGGCCAGTCTCAATTACGTTCTATTATGTTATTAAGCTGGACGCTGCAATCTTTGCGAGCGGGCTATGTGCCTTGGCGTTTCATCAACACAACGGCTCTGTTTGCAGAATACAATCTCACTGATAAACAGATCGAACTGGCACAAAGAGGAGCAAAGTATACAGTGCTGAGCATTGAAAAATTGGAAAAGTTACCATTCACAGTGGCAGAAAAACCAGCTACAGAATGGCTTATTCATGGCAAAATAACATTACCTGTGAGTACTTTTCAGTTTCAGTATTGCCTCAGACAAATGCAAGCAGGCAAATATGAAAGGTTGGGTAAGGAATACATTAAGACATCGTGGGATTTACCGTATACATATAGATGTTGGAGTGGGGATCGTGAAGTGTTTTTGAGCGGTTCGAACTGTAAACTTGCACTGAGTGGTTCACTTATATGTCAAGATATTTCCTTGCACGGGGCTTGTAATGGTTCAGTGGAAAATTTGTCTTGCCATCAGCAGGGTACTCCAGCTGCTGTGATTAATCCAACGTTTGGACAACTTTCTAATGGGAGTTACCTCATGTTGAATGATCAGAGCTGCTGCGGCATGCTGCCAGGCATCCCATATCTAGTAACGGTCAACTCCAGGGTCACTTGCTGTATGCAAGTATTGTTTGCCCCAATAGACACAGTCAGGAGTCGCCTCTATGGCCTTCGCTGAACGTCTCTTTTATAAGATTTGATACTCTAAGCAGAATGAAAGCCATGCTTTTACAGCAAACAGTGCCTTTGACCTCGGCCAAAGAAACCTATGATCTACAAGTAGCAAGGACTTCGGCTGAGATACAGACTTTAATACGTACAAACTGCCCTATACATTTCGTAGAAATGATATCACGTATCTTCAACATGTCTGATACAACAGGAATTGTAGATGTATTTAAGAGCATCTGCTCAGGTCTGTTAGCACCTTTCCAGGCAATACTCGGAATCATCCCGAACTTTGCACATTCGGTGTTTGGTGGCATACCATTAATTCTAGCACTTGTTGCTGGAATTCTATTTCTCTTCCTGCTATTGCGCTATGGCCAGCCTATTCGCAGACATCACTCCGAGCGAAATGGAGAAAGCTCTCCTTGAACGAAAGTGCCGTGAGCAAATAGTAAAGCTTTTGGGCATGACTCGTCTACGGGACCTTAATACAACCTGGTTCCTGTCATTCAGACCAATCTGGCAAGATTGCATCTTACCTGTTCTACGATGCCTGCTATGCGGTGAAGAATGCGTGTTGGACACCTGTCTAACATTTCCATCAGCAACGCCAATGGATGTCGATACTCTGCTGGTCCCGATAACGGCCCATGCTCTGTGTTGTCCCCAGAGGCTTCCTATCCTGATGTCAGCATTCATTGAGATCTCACAGATGCTTCCGGCTGCTGCTGAGGTACGAGAAAGAACTACAGGCACACAGGTAACAACGGACGCGAACATTGCTGAGGCAACCTATGCTGGAAGCGATGCTTCCCATCTCTGTGCAATTAATCTACTTCACGAGGTGTTCCAACTGACACCAACAACAGTGGATGATGTTTTGTCTATAGAAATAGATGATCTCATGTTTACACCAGACCCCTGAACTAACTCTGATTCGGCATACAGTGTTCCAGCGATGCAGTGACAATTTGGCCTTCATTTTTAAAACAACTTGGAACTCTACCAAAATTGAACTTTTTCCCATTTTTCGAACGAAAATGGCACATCAATCTGCTTACAGTAGAACTAGCCTTATAATACAGACTTTGCGGTACTTCCATGGACACTTAGTCATCTTGTGTGTCTAAAACAGTTCATTAATTTTCATGACATGAAAAGATTTTGATTTTTGAGTAACTTATCGATCATTTTCAGTCACATGTAAATATTACTGCTTATTTCATTCCAATTGCATTTATTATTCGAACTTTATGCCTGTAATGAAAAGCAATGCTTCAAATGTACAGTACCTTTTGCATTCTAATAAGTTTTAAATTGCCTTTTTTAAATGGTTTTATGAAAAATTTCAGCAATATGCGGTACTCCATTTTAATGTTTAGCATTTTAAATGTTTAGCATTTTAGTATTATCGTACACACGAAAGAGGAGTGGGTGTTGTATTCCTCTTAGGGTATCCATAAACGGGCTTTCCAGTGTCATGTCCTTATATAGGCACAATTCGCCCTGCCCTTATATAGGCATAAAATCCCAGCCCTTATTTAGGCATTAAACCGTGCACTCCAAATACAGGCATGGTCTCTGACATCCGTCCACCCTAACGTCACAACGAGTTCATGAAGAACAGACCCTTACGCTGCGGGAGTTTCCCTAGTCCTGGACTATTGATTTCTTCAAGGACTCATATATTATGCACGAACCATTATTCCTTAGGGGGTTCATTCATGACGTCTTGCGCTGTCCAACTCACGTCAATACTAACATTCTTAGGTGCTCTCAGGTATAAATATACCTTCCCTAGCCCCTGTAAATCAGAGGAGACCTCGACTTCAGAGGAGCCCGTTTCCCGGCCTGACGCACTGAGAAGACGCTGTCATCCCTGCACGCAGAGAGTCCAGCTTCCAGTGATCTGACTTCCCTTGCGGGGTGTTGGAGTTCGAGCCTGGCAAAGAGATTCCAACCTCTCTCATTCTTCAGGTATGGAGCTGACTAGAACCTAGAGGGACTCTTGGCATACTAGGCATACTAGACTTAACATACTCTTAGTATACCTTAGTAAGGAATACTTCACCTACTTCTTCCCTCTTCCTACACCTAGTCAGGTTAGGTATATTGGGGTAGAACTAGCTTAGCAACGCATCGTATGAGTACTCGCATTTTTAGTCTGTTATTTATGTAAATACATATGTACTAAAAGATAATGCTATCGCAGTATTATTTATTTCTACTGCTCACACTGTACATTATTTATCTCGCATACTGTCTTGTGATCGTAACAGCACATTTTACTTACACCAGAAACAAGACTGTTCAATAAATCCTTTATTGAAACGCCCGTCTATTTCTTTCTGTGTAACTTGGAGAAAACTAAGCATGCACGACTGAGCTGAGTGAAATAGTTATCTATTGTTTCCACGACTCTGGGACACGTTCTGATTCTAAAGGGAAACACAGTGGTCATGTTTTGCGGCTGCCAGAAACTACTCCCTTCTTGTTGTCAAGGAGTTTCTAGTGGCCTCTAAGCTAGCTGGCACAAGTAATTAAGTTTAATATACTCGATAGGGACATACTGACCTTAGTCCTATGTCAAACCTATAGGATATATTATTCCAATGCGCAGAGCCTATTAGGGAAATAGGAGCTACACTACATGGCAC
The DNA here is from genome assembly GCA_963921515.1 of Calotriton arnoldi. Classification (NCBI taxonomy): domain Eukaryota; kingdom Metazoa; phylum Chordata; class Amphibia; order Caudata; family Salamandridae; genus Calotriton; species Calotriton arnoldi. The sequence continues at coordinate 223,536 of CAWUFW010004392.1, read as the reverse complement.
ACCAAGACTACTGTCTCTGTCATGGGTTTATCATGTAAAACATGACGGCAGCATACTATGTTTTGTGAATTCACAGTTATGACCAGACCTTTTTTTTTTGGATCTGTGCCACTAGAGTGGAGGCCTACTGACCTGCTCATGTAAATGTTTGCTTCTATGCTCTTATCTGACCTCTAGTGCTAACATCCTAAGTGTATGTTATGCATTTTGTATCCTGGGTGGTACATGCATGGTGAGTGTGATGGAGGCCATTGGATCAAATTGGATACCCCTTGCATGGCCTTTTGCACAAGATGGTGGTGAAGTTGTTTTCCCAGACAGTGGAAGTGTATTGCTGACATTCCAGAAGCTGGAGCTAAGAGACATTGAAGTAAGAGAAGACAAAGCTCCTTTAGAAACTCAGGCCTTTTGCTTGGCAAGGAGCTGTGGATTGGCCTTCCTGAACACTACCATTTGTGGACGATAGGTGGTAAAAGGAGGGACTGCAGGCTCTGTTGTGCAAAGTGAAGGGGAGGCCCAGCCTTTTGTCTTTCTCTGATCACACATTTAGTTTGACTGCTGACAGTCAGATTCAAAAACCTCACACCCCTGTGTGCCTCTGTTGTGGGTGTTCTAGGCTGGGGATTACCCAGCTGTGGGAGGCATCACTACACAAAGGCTGTGTCTGAAAGGCAGCCTGCAAAGGGAACTTGAAAGAACCACCCCATACTGGTTCTGAAGATGCAGACAACTGCTATTGCTGTATAAAAGTGGAACCCCACTTGTGGTTTCAGTCACAAGTCCTCTATGGCCCAGGAAGGGAGCACAGAGTATTCAGAGGACTGCTGTGCAACCAGAGCTCTACCTGACTGCCAGCTTCTCAGGGGTGAGGGAAGGCATCAGCTGAGAGTGCCCTCTTGCTGGAAGAGCTCTATATCTGAACTGAAGCACCTAAAAGCCTGCCTGCTGAGAGAGAAGGAACCTCCAAACCCTGCAGAAGGATTGTCTGTTCAGATGGAGCAATGTGCAGCAAGTTCCAGGTGTCTCTGGGACACCTAGGGGAAAGATGACTATGGGAAGCATACTGTGGAATCTGGTGTCAGTGGGCCATCAGTCTCTACAGTGGGTCTGAGCTGAAACTGTGAAGAGACTGTGATCCTTAGTTAAAACCTGTCTATGACTGTACCAAGCTAAGAGAATCAGCCCAGGTGTGGCTGCACTGAGACTGGAAACTAAGCACATACGGGGATCAACTCTTCACGCTGTGATCAAAGCTTCACTTGGGACTGTCACTACAGTCTGCTTGACAACCACAGATCATCACCACGTTCTGCGCTGAAGAAGGACATCGGCTTTGTGGCTGCCAGGTTGGCGCCCAGGCTGACAGAGCAGAGATCCCAGATGGAGTTGTTGGTAACGTGCCACCTCCCAGAAGCAGAAGGGTGAGCATACGGAGAAGGAAGCTGGACGGGTGCTCAGGTGACTGATCCACCGTGGGTTGAATGAAACTGTAAAAATTGGACTGTGAGAGACTGAGAGCAAACACATTAAAGGGAAGATCTGCATATGGGCCATATTCCTGCTAATGCCCCAACCCAAAGGGGGCAGGAACTGCCCTGATGAAAAGAGGGGTGGCTGTGGGAGAGATAACGGATAAAGGCAGAGCCCTGCCTAACCGCGCCCAGAACACTAAATTGTGTTGTGATTTTATTTTGTGTGGTATTCCGCTCTAATGTATACTACAGTACGTTCCTGCAAAGTCAAGCACTGGGTTGGACATTGAGTTACTGCATTGCTGTCATTATTGAGCCGTGAGCTTGAGCATCCACTGAGAAGTCTGTGACTGCTCGCCATTGCTACCAATGAGAGTCAAGTGCTGAAGGAGATGCAGAGCCATAGTAGGATGAACGCTGGGACAGCAGAGGCAAACAACCCCAACTACAACAGTTGAGGCACAGTAGCCCAAACTTGCCATGTTATCTCCCGAACACGGGCTGACAAGCCCATATTTTGAAAGAAAGACCACATAAGACCAATTCAAGCGTCAGTAAGCTAGATGGGACTACATTTGGTAAGCCAAACAATTTATGTAGTAAAATCAACTGAGTCAAGTTTAACAAATTACTTAATTGATAACAACACGAAAATATATAACACAGGCAAGAGAAGAATGAAAGGTTTGCCTTGAATGCATTCAACAGTGTCTCAGTGGTTGGACTCCCTCAATTAGCATAAAAACACCGTAAAGCAATTATAAGAGACCCACAATTTGATGTAAGGTAAATAAAGTGAGAAATTAGACATATTTATAATTCTGAATTTCTAAATAGTTGTAGGCCGACATCGCCTCTAATTCCTTCCCACAAATCAACCACCTGAAGCTGATATTTGTCTGAGCAAACAATATCACTTTTATTGTTAATAAATGATCATGAAGACTGTTCGGGTGAGGGAGTCTAAGGCCCTCTCGAGCTGTATTGGGATGTTCCTGAATATCAGGGCATCGTCCACATTCTGTATGTGACGATTACAAAATTGGGGGGCAGTGCGGGGAGACTGGATCAGCCTCCATATCTACTAATTTGAGTTTAAAAATCAGAGGTGCCAGCTCATTTCACTTTTATGCCCATATTGGTGAATATTTCTACACGAATGAGCCATTCCTCACCTTAACTTGCACCTATGTTTCCCAGTAAACCGTGAGCAGAATAGCTGAAATGCAATGTTTTTCTGCTTCTAATGCATAAGCTAATTAATTATATCACAAAATGTAGAGGTAAAGTCTAAAGCACACATGAAGACTAGATTTGTGAGCATCTAACACCTTATTAAGCAGGTGAGTTTAATCTGAAGATATTATCAACGGTGTTAAACCCCTTCCTTAGAACAGACTGAACGAAGGAAGCGGATCTCGCCCAATAAGGATTCTTATTGCCCAAGGGTCACAGTCGATTTTGTCTCAAACAATGGATGGAAGACTAGATGCCGTCAATGAAGTGGGCAGAACAAGAGATTCAAGAAGTGACTGAATAAGAAATGTCAATCACTCGGTCCAGGGGTTGAATCATACTTCAGTGGACTCGTTGCCCCACGTGGCCTAGCATTCCCAACACCACTGCAGTTCGCTCCAAGAAATGCTTGTGCAGAGTGTTTTATTGGATTAACAGTTACCTTTCTGAAGAAAACTTGTTGACTAGTAAGCATGAGTTTTCTTTCCAAGAAGCTACCTCTTATAGGCAACTCGGGCGAACCACGAATTTCCTTAAATATTTGACCTTCCAACATCCTCAGCACTGTGTGACCCTGAGTGGTTGAGACAAAAGTGATCATATGGAAAAATGGTCACTCCCTACTAGGGCTAAAAAATGTCAATCTGATTAAATGAACTACATAAGTCTGTTGTATAATCAAGCATAGCTTCCCTTGAAGGGTGGCTGATAGGTAACTTGAGATGCAGTATCAAGGTTAAATCTGCCACCCAAGTTAAGCACATGGAGCTCAGCCAAACAGGGTTCGCCAGCCTAGTCTTTCCTAGCCAGAGGAATCCCTGAATTGGATCAATCGGAGCCCGAATCTCTAAACCCAATTTAGTAGAACATAAACTTATGTTCAAATTGTCGACTCAAGATGTGAAGTATGCATTTCTTGTATAACCGCTATTAAGTGTGCTACCATATTACGAGTACAGAGATATAGGAGGAATAAAAGTTTTTATTTCGCTTAAATTTCCTATTTTGCTATTATTGTTGTTTTTTTTTTTAAACAGTATCACTTGAAAGGTAGGGATAGAATGTACGACCTCAAAGTTCAAATGTGCCAAAAAGTAGGTAGATAAACCTCCACAAAGTCAGCCTCGTCTAGCAGAATGAACAGCAAGGCTGCCAAACTACTGTTAGCTTTATCGTCCTGCTCCTCTTAGTTCCACTGTCTGACACACGAATTAGGGATATGAGTAAACTGTTACAGACCCCAAAAATGGGGGACGTGCCCCAAGTAAAATAAAATAAAAGGGTTGCGTGGTGTAGGTGGGAGAACAATCCTTCATACATATGAGAATAGAACCGTTCCAGTAGGATTTAAAATAGTCTGCGATACATTTTAAGACCTTGGGTACAGCATCAGTCCCAAAACTCTTAGGGGGATATTCTCAAGAACGTGCGATAAACATCACCAAAATAGGTTAACGCAAATTTTCATATCGCCGTCTATCGCAGGAAAAGAACTCAGTTTTAACGTCGTATTTTCAACACAGCGGTATCATGCGATAGTCTCCCGATAATGCGTCAAATGTCCGCGATAACATTACCGGGACGGCGATGAAAATCCAAACCCGAACGCGAAAAAAGTTGCGATGGGCCCAACCGCGATAAGACAATCAGCGAAAAGCAGCGCCAGGCCTGCAAATCACACACGTCAGGCGGGAAAAATCACTACAAAAGCAGAAAAAAAAACCACAAACAAAAACCAAACTACAGCAAAGCACAATGGAGGCAGCCGGAGCAGGTACAGAGGACGGCCGGGACCCCACAAGCCCCCCGGAGTAGCAGCCTGGGACCTCGGGGACAGGGAAGGGCAAGGACAAGAAGGAGAGGAAGACGCGGTTCAGTCCGCAGGAAAACAGGATCCTGATCACGGAGGTGATAGAACACCATCAACAACTGTTCGTCACCTCCACTGTGTCATTGGCAACAAAAAATGCAACATGGCAGTCCATCCTGGACAAGGTGAATGCAGTCGGAGTGCTGAGGAGGACAATGGAAGAGCTCAAGAGGCGCTGGAATGATGTGAAGCACAAAACCAAGCAGAAACTCGCCAACAACCAGAAGGCAGCAATGCAGACTGGAGGTGGGAGTCCAGCACCACAGGAGGAGCTGGATGAGATGGAGGAAATGGTGTCCACAGTCATCAGTGGGGAGACGGTGGCAGGAGTTGGGGGACCGGACACTGCTCAACATGACCTGACACAACAGCAACAGGGTGAGTAACCACCAGGGACTGGGGGACAGAGGGAGATGGGCACAATGGCACACATGCACAATCAAGCTAAGCACAGTGCACACCCACAATGACTCTGGATCATGTCCCTGATCCCCTTGGCACACTTCAGCACACATAGAAACAGCACGTAGGCCCCCGTCGAGTATGTGCCCAGAGGAGGGCCGCCCACACATCACTTATCTCACAACCAACCTATGCACATGTGCTGAACCCAGCAAAGCTGCAGGTCCGTGAGCCACACTGACAGTGCAAGTGACACTGCATGACGATTAGCATGGCTGCAGTCCGATCATCATGACACGGTGCACGCCACCACACTGAGGTGGCTGAGTGTGGACCACATCCGTAAAGGAGCAGGCCACACTCTGACACATTCACCTGCACAAACAACCCCTGACGTCAACAACACATCTGTGGACAAACCATGCCCCAGAGTCCCAACTCCCACCAAGACCCAAATTCACCCAAGTCTGCAACATCTCGGTACTGTATGGGCACAGAAGTCAAAGGCACACCGCCTGAAAAGGAGAAGGGGCAGCAAAATCAGAGCTGCAGGGGCGACTCTCCCAAAATGCAGCACACACACATGACATTCAGAGCACATCAGCATTGACAACAATGTGGTACAAACTGCAACACGTTTTCAACAGGACAGAGGAAACAACAGGTGCCGCTTGTGTATAGAAACTGGCCAATCACATTTGGCATAGCAGGGAAATGTGAGATGTCAATGTACAAGTACAAACACATATCCGTGATGTTGACGAAATGTCCACTGTCCCGCATCAAATAGGCAGCTCCTCCTAAACAGTCACAATGTACATTGTCATGCAGTCTGCATGTGAACTTGTACAATGCGACAACATACATGTGAACACAATGTAATACTGCATCTCCCCATCACATTGCAGAGGGAGCACCAACACCTCCTGCAGAGCAGCCCCAACAACTCTTCACTGATGACGATGAGGACATCCCCAACATCGACACCGAAGCCCTCCAAACCCTCATTGACAGCTTCGGCACCCCACCTCCAGGAGCAGGGCAGCCCAGCTGCATCGAGGAGATTCCACCCCCTGCACAGACCACACAGCAGGAAGCACCTACCACCCCGTCTGTCTCCGAGGGCCCCCACGAACAACACAAGGCCTTCCAACGCCGTGTGTTAGAGGTCCAGGAGAAGATGGCTGATCAGGTGCGGGTGGGGTTTGACCTCATGGCAGTCAAACTTGATGCCATACATGGGTGCATGATTCACATCAGGGACCACTTACAGTCCTTAACGGACACCCACAGTCCGCTCCATGCTCGCCAACGATCCATGTATGACATCGCTGGAGTCATGATACTGAGACAAGAACAACTGTCCAGTCAGAGTGGCTCCAGCGATGTCAGCCGAGAGTTGGGACAGATGCGGGGGCTCATGGAGAACATGGAGCGGATGACGGCGGAAAGAATGGCTGCCACGGCTGCACACCAGCGAGATGTGGCTGGGACCTTCCATGCCCTGCAGATCCTCGTCATGGCATTGCTGCCTCAAGGCCTTGCGCAGATGAATGCTGGTGCTACTACTACATCCACATCTCCGCCCCCTGATGTGTCAGTGCCTCACAGTGCGGCAGGCAATCCACCTCTGGCCCCCGATGTGTCAGTGGCACACAGTGCTGCCGACATTCCACCACCACCCACGTGTGAGGCACATGTGACATCAGAGGACGAAGATGCGGGTGAATCAACCTTACTGGTAAGGAGGAGGCAGTAGCATTCATCTCCGCCAAATGGCCGGTTTCTGCTTGGTTCTGCCCTTTGCATCATCACCTTCCACTGACCCCCGATACACCCTACGACACTCACCTTGGACCTCGACATGGACTGCCATTTTCTGTTTGGTTACCAATGACACCGCGATCAGACTGCGGACTGAACTCTTCCTCTTCCGATGTACTTGTCATTCCTGGAGGACTCTGGCTGGCCCTCCACGGGCCAATAATGTGAAGTGGGGTTTGCATGGCCCTGTACTGCTCCAGCTGCAACACTCCACTGGATGTGAATTAAACATTCAGAATCGCACAGATGTCTCATGCCTTTCATCATTCAAGTATGAGAGTATGGATGAATGTAGGGTCAGTGATTCCCCCTTACGTCCATGTTGCTCATGTCGTGGGACTTGAGTCACAGGGTGCAACATTGCCGATTGCGGTCCGGGTGGCGTAGACACTACAACAGAGACACAAGCATCAATTACTTCCTTGTCCAGCCCAGAACTGAAGCACGCCCAGAGCCCCGGGCTCATTGTTCCCACCCCAACGCTGGCCTGCCATACGCCAGGCCAGTCCACTCCGCTTACACTCAGAGGGGGGGGGGGACGACAAAGCTACATGTCCCAGGTCTTCCCTGTAGTGATCTGCTGATCACTGGTCTAGTTGTCAGCATGCCACAGCCACTCCCTGAGGGCTGCTTAACACCCACACCACACCCATCCAGCACAGGCGTCACAGGACATGTGACCCTGCCAATAAAAGGGGCCTAGCACATCACATTCCCCACTGCCGGAGATGACATGATGGCGTCCGCACCACGGGACTCAATCATAAAGGATCCATGACTTGTGGCGCACTGGGTTAGTGGCACCCGATGCACTGCGGCTGGCAGGGGCCTAGCGCCACGTGACGATGACTTGCGTTGCACAGGGTTAGTGGCACCTGAAGAGCTGAGCGGGTGTGCAGCCTGCGATGATGCGTAGGCCTCGATGAGCCGTCCTGCTAATCGTGGTTCGATTTGAATTGAGAGTCCTACTGGACCGTAGTGCATGCCGAAGGCAGCAGTCAGCACACACATGACTCCGCGGTGCGGTGTCGCAGGGTGCGCTGGGGGCCTGTGGCACGGAATCCAGCGATCGGCTGAGGAGGATGCACTGGCACGTGGTGGGCCCTCTTGGCGACATGCCGGTGGCGGCAGGTGAGCATTGAGGCATGGGTGCGCAGGGGCAGCCAGTCATCGCTGGGCGGAGGACCGGTCTGGGGACCAGGGCTGGGGTGCAGCAGGCGCACAGGATCGTGCAGGCACCTCCGGTCACGGCAGCGGACTCATGGCTGGGTGGGGGGTGCCGCCCTTGCTGACACGACGCAGCATGCGATGACGTGATGTGCGCGGGTTGGTTTGGGAAGTAGCCACCTCGTCTCCAGTGTGAATGTGCCCGTTGAAGGTGGTCGGCCACGTGTGTGTAGGCCTATGGACAGGTTGTGGTGGAGACTGAGACACACGCAGTAGTCACTTTGGTGGTGGGTTTGTGACGTGTGCATTCCCACAGTTGTGAGTTTGGGGATTGTGGAGTTGAGGTGTGTGGTGTGTTCAGTTGGTACTTGCCGATGGGCAGTGCATTTCCATGAGGGCCATCCTCAAAGCGCTGGTTGGTGGCGGACATGCGGACATGTGGGAATCATGCACACTGCCTGGGGAGTTTGCGACGACATTGGTGAACAGGCCACGGTGGTCCACTTTTGTATGCACAGTGATGGCATGCGTGTGGTTGCTGTTGCGGTTATTGTGTGCAGTGTCGGCAGGGGGCACAAGTCGTACATGTGTGCTGTGAATTGCCCCCAACACGTGCGTGACGCCAGCTATGGCGTAGTTCCCTTGCGTGGTCTCAAGATGTTCCTGCGCAGCGTGGGGGGAGTGAGGGGCAGGGGTATCAAGCTGACACACCGTGATGCTTTCAGGTATGATGAGTCCTGCATGATGTGACTGTAACAGCAGTTCGTGTGGTCGTTACCTTCCTCTTCATTCCTACGACGGTTACGGCCACACGAACTTCTGTTACGGTCTTCTCATGCATGGTTTATCATGCCTGTGAGCATTCCGGTTTGTCCAAGTGCAGTGCACTGTACCAGATTAGGCATGTGACTATACGGAAGTTTGACCATTGTCACCATTTCTCCCACAGGTTTCTGAAGACACGTTGCCCTGTTGAAGTTCCCCGTTGGGAATGGAACGCGTTGGCAGAGCTTTTCGTTTAGTTTTTTTGTGTATTTGTAATAAAGTTCTGTTTTTACACTACTGTTGACTACTGGACTTCATGACCTGGCGCACCCACATTTCGGTTACTACGATCTTGGGTCTGGGGCACGGAGGTGTTTAGCACGGCTGGCGTTGGGGTTGGTTGCGCAGGTAGACTACGAATTGGAACTATCGTGTGGTGCGGATACAGGGGTCCGCCGTTGCTTTTGTGGACATGCATCCATGACATGTGTGAGGGAGTTTGATGGGGCTGGCTGTGAGACTCCTCCGACTCCGGCAGTTGTTGGTTGGAAGGTACCAGGGGCCAACAGGTGCAGCACAGCCAGAAGCTTTGTCTGCGGGGGGATGTAGGTTGTCCGCTGTGTTGGTACCGTCAGCCTGTGGGCAATGTGGGTCAGGATGCGGAGGATGGTTGTCCTTTTGAGCCTGTGTTGGCCAATGGCTTTCCCTGGCGTTGAGTCTCTGGGGCTGGTGCGTTTTAGGGTCGTCCGCTGTCCTGCACTGTCTAGGTGGTAATCTGGGGGGGTTGGTCCGGGGGGGGGGGCCTGGAAGTGGTGGCGGTGGGTGTTGTGGCCCTCTTGGGTCTCCGAGCTGCATGATCAGTAGCTCCATGACATGTGTTGGTCTTCAGATGTGGCTCTGGGCTGGGCTCCCTTTCATACTGCAGGTAGTCGTCCTGCTTAACACCAGCAAAAGGCAGGTGTTAAATCCCTGCTGCTAACGCGCCTTATCGCCTGTTCTTGGTTTGCATCGCAGATCTGACTGGTTGTTGAGAATTTCGCGAAGTGGTGTTTTCGTGGGTTTTTGCACGGGAATGCCTACTCTGCATATCATTAGCGTTAGTTGTCGCACTCATCCGTGGCGATGTTTTTTGCGGTTGCTATCGCAGGAAATCTGGTGATGTCGGTAGTTTGCACCAGCTTGTGAATGAAGCGATGAATCTAGCGCCACTTTTGCGGCGCTAAAGTGCCGATAAATCGGCGATGACTCCTTGAGAATATGCCCCTTAGTGGCTTCCATCCTACCTCCCAACTATGTTTCCACCAGGACTCCCCTAGAACCCACCAACATTTCATTACATCATCATATTCTTCATCCTTCTCGAGCTTTCTGAATACCAGATACCAGCACACTGCAAATAGTAATTTTGAAATGCACTTTGAAAGGTGAGTAAAGCCCTTAAAAAACTGGCTCAGCCTTAAACCGTTTACCATTCCAGGCTAGCAAATGACTGCTGTAAGCCGCCAATTTCACAAGGATGTGCTTGCAAATCTGCATGCCCCAGCAGGTAATCCAGATCCAGAGGATAGAAGACCAGGCTTCCGAGGCACTGCAACTCTGCACTGGGGACTAGCTCATTAAGTAAGAGCATGTCAGAAAACAGCACTGCGGCTTCTGCAGATATAGGCGCATTCAGAGCGGCTGCACCCAAATCCAGGGGAAAAGGAAACACAGCACAGCGGCTTCTGCAAATTTAGACGCATTCAGTGCGGCTGCACCCAAATCCAGGGGAAAAGGAAACACAGCACGGCGGCTTCTGCAGGTTTAGACGCATTCAGAGCAGCTGCACCCAAATCCAGGGGAAAAGGAAACACAGAACAGCGGCTTCTGCAAATTCAGAGCAGCTATGCCCAAAAGAAAGGGAAAAGAGGCCCTGCACCACAGCGAGTGGGCAAGATAGAAGTAGACGTCTGGAGAAGAGCTAGCTGCCTTAGGTCAAAGAGCGGTTGATCCAAACCTGCATTTATTTAATGTTACTTATATTTTGAGTATATGCATTTAAAGAATAAGAGATATTTCTCTTTGTGGAATAAAAGGTGGTGCATAAGGCTCTGCTCTCCTCCGTTACTGGTGGTGATAGTGCCGTTGGATTTGTAGTCCCCTAGAAGTGGTGGTGATGGAGGGTGCACCTGGCTTTTTGCTCTTCCAGGAAGGAAGGAAGGCTCTGTCTTCCTCTTGTATTGCGGTACCATCAGTGAGGACTTTGTGAAACATTATGGCATGGGTGAGGTGTGGGTTGGTGTAGTGCTTTGCCCCCACTATTTATTTTCACCCCCGCTAACGCCACAAATTCCTCTAATAAGTAAATAACATTCCTTATCCCCTTTTACAACTGTTCTTATCTCACTGTATCTTTACAGTTGCACTTAACTTTCTATACCCTTCTTATATTTGCAGACTGTGTCACAGCCTCAGTTTGAAGCCATATCTCGTATACAGTCTCGGCAATCTCCCTCTTTTCCAGCTTCAGGTTTCCCTGCCTTTTCCAGGTTCACAGCATCCTCCCCTCCTCATTTTCAGCCACGGTTCCCTCCTCTTTTCCACCCTCAGCCTCACCGCTTGCTACAGTGTTCTCCGAATCTCCCAAGCAATCAACCCCTTTCTGGTCCACTTAAGTCCTTTAATGTGAGATACCATGCTTTATCCACCACTCAAGCATGGAGTCAAAGTGTAGAAAAAAGTGTAAAAATTCTGAACAAAGGGTCAAATTTAAGGGCACAAATACTGGACAGAAGGTTTAGCAAAGATACACTTGAAACTGAAGTTGACAGCAGACAAAAGCGTAAATAAAGGAAAATGTGATCACAGGATTCTGCTTAATATGGATGATACTTGGAGCAGCGCTCTATATACAAGCATATAATCACAGCCCAGCTGTATAGTCACCTCAGTCTTCACAACTAGGTTACAGACCTCGATTGTAGCATGGACCTCCCCAAACATGCCCAAAGCATGCTTTTTGGCTCCTTTCAGTTGTTCTTAAACTGCAGAATAATTTGGGTGCCTCATCTGCATTACATAATTGTCAAAATCAAAAAATGAGAGAAACTTTGGCAAGAAGGATACATAGACATTACAGAGAGAAGACAAAATTGAAAACTGCAAGGAAATTTACAGTCACTGTAATTGCCTGAGATGTGACAGAAGGCAACTGCATTGCCAATGTCTCCTGTGCCAAAAAACACACAGTGGTGAGAGGGTGATAACCGGATATGATGGCATTGTAGGAAGGTAGGATCCTTCTAGCATGGTTACCCCCACTTTTTGCCTGGTGTCCGTGTGTTGTTGACTTAGTTTGCTGGTTTCCTGATAATCATGACCCCAGCATCTGTGCTGTCTCCCCTAAATTTGCTTTGGTAAGTACTTTGGTACCTTCACAATTGGCTACTGGTGTACCCTTATAAGTCCCTAATATCAGTACTAAGGTACCCAGGACATAGGTACACAAGGGGTCTCCTATGGGCTGCAGCATGTATTGTGCCACCCATGAGAGTCCACTTAAACTATGACTACAGGCTTGCCATTGCAGCCTGTGTGAGTTGATGCTTGCACCTCTCACGACAGATATGAGTTTCCTTACATTTGAGGTAACTGCACTCAAAACCTAATACTCACCCCTATGGCAGGCTCTTCATTCCTGAGGGCAGGTTGCTTGGTAACAAGTTGGAGGGTGCCCCTGCATGAGCAGGACACCCCTACTAACATCAGAGTCAATTCTACAGGCTTTGTAAGTGCGGTCAGTCATTTTTAGACATATCGTGGACATCCGTCATTACAAGATGTCTAACTATTAGTGACTGCACTGAAACTGGTCATTTTTGGTATCAAACATGTTGGATTCATACCCCAACACCGATTCCAGTGCTGAAAGTATGATCCCTTGTACGGGGGGGGCAGTAGGGGACGCCCTGTACTCCCGGTAAAGAGCCTTTCAGAGCCTGCCAGCAAGCTAGTGATGCTGCCGACCACAGACACGATTCTGCCCTCCTGCTGCAGAGCTGGGCTGAGCTTGAGCAAGGGAAGGTAGAACAATAGGGGGTACATGTACAATAGAAGTGGCGGAGTGAGGGGTTAGCCGTCATGGCTTAAGGCCTCACTCCGCCATTACTGAAACGCAAGGCTGCACCATATTTACAATGATATGGTGCAGCCTTGCGTTTCCCCCTGCGATGGCACTACACTTAGCAGTGTAGCGCAAACGCAGGCACGCTTGCACCAAAGTGCAAGGGTGTCTGCGTGCAGGGGAGGATTGTTTATGTGTAGGAAGGTGTCCCTTCCTGCACATAAACAATCCTGAAATGCCATTTTGTCACTTTCATGCGTGCTGCTTAATGCAGCACACATGAAAGTCACAAAAGGGCTTTTTTTTAAAAGATTGTTTATGTACAGGAAGGGGGACCTTCCTGTACATAAACAATGCATGGCATTTTGCTTTTTCCATGTGTGCTGCACACGGCAGCACACATGGAAAAAGCAAAAACGAGGAGAAATAATGCATTTCTCCTCGTTTCACCAACTTAAGACCAGGTTTTACCTGGTCTTAATTTTGGGCTGCCTCCTATGTACGCTGCCCTTGTACATAGGGGGCAGCGTCAAAATCAATGGGTGTTGCGGTGGAACGCCCACCGCAACACCCACTGCCCACCCCTTTCACGCTAACCATAGCGTGAAAGGGGGGCTTATTTACACGGCAGCGGTAAGCCACGTTAAGTGGCTTAACGATGCCTTGTAAATAAGGCTAAGCCCCTATCACCACCACAACGTCGAAAAAAGTGACGTTGTGGTGGCGATAAGGGCTTGTACATATGCCCCTAGGTTTCCTATCACAGGGAGGTGTGACCACCTCCCAGACAGAACTTAGTGTGTTGGGCTCGGGTGGGGGCGCTTGCCAACCCCACCAGACTGCTTTGAATGGCACCTTTGCTGCCCTCTTTGCATACTCCAGTTTGAACCAGTTCAGGAACCCTTGATTCCCGCTCTGGCACAAAACTGGACAAAGGACATGGGAGTATCCCCCCCTCTCTCCAGCCCCTCCTCTGGGAGGGACCCCCGAGTCATCCCAACCCTCTCCTTGGGGTACTTAAGGGCTCCCCTGTAGGTGGGTCCTCAGATTCGTTGTGGGAAAAGACTGAAGCCTGAAACTACGTCGCTCTTCAATCGTCTGGACACTTGAACTTCGACTAGAACCAAGACTGCACCAAGAAAGACTCCTGCTTCTCCTGGTCTCGCTTTTCTTCACGTCTTCTTCGTCGTCTGTATCTGTGCTTCATCCAGGTTCTTCAATGGACCTGTGGGCATCAAGGAAACCTGAACAAATCTCCCTTGGAGTGAAGGAGTCACTCCCCTGCATCAATAGGCACCACTACGAAGCTGACCGGCCTGCTGCTCCTGCCGTTCTACAGCTCCCTAGAGACCTGACCTGTCTTCTCAGGGATTTTGAGGACAGGATCCCTCGTTGGGCTGCTGGGACCAAACCCCAATGCACTGCTTTGACTTGCCAAGGCTTATTGGCTCTGCACTTCAGAGATCTTCGGGCTACAAGACGCTCCAAGCTCCAGCATCTCATCTTCTGAAGATCAGGGTCCTCACTGCATCCTCTGCACCATTGGCCTCCATTTTTGGTGAGCTGCCGGAGGTCCTCTTGTGACTCCTGTGCCTTTGGCCTGTGGGTCCTCCTAAGGGTCTTCTCTTGCTTCAGTGGGCTCCCCTGATTGCTCTGAGCCTGCTCTGACTCTCCAGCTCTTTGTGAGTCCCTTGGACCTTGCTGGTCCCAACGTTTGCTCCTTTTCTTTATCCACACCAGTTGTGGCTACCAATGCTTGTTGGTGCTCCTGCCACACACCGACCACCTAGGCACCGACATCCGACGTGGGACAGCTCATGCACGGCTCTTGGTCTTCCTCGGCATCGCCTGGTCCCCACAGCTGCAGCGACAAGGTCACCGTCATCTCGCATGAACCTCTCAACCTCGGTGGGCATTGTGTTTTCGTGCCTCCTGGTTACCTCCGAGTGGCATAGACTCCGTCCCCTCTGCTTGCAGGTTCTTCACTTCCAGAATCCAACCTTTGATTCCACCGAACTCCTTCGTCATCTTCTCAAGAGGCATCTTCTTCGAAGTCTCCCATCGGTGTCTATGGCAGGTTCCAACATCCCTTCACCCCTATGCACCCGGCTTTCCTGGTGCAGGTAACCTGGTTCCTGGGGTATCCACAGATGGGGGGTAGCTCTCCAACCTTCTGTCTTCCAAAGGGTTTCTTCAAGGTCCTCCGGGAAGGGTACTTCTTCTTCAAAACTGAAACTGCAACTTCCCCATTGACTTCCATTGGGCATCTGGCTGTGTTACCAACCTGCACACAGCCTCTGTGGGATTTCAGGGTACTTAGCTTGGGTGGTTCCTTGTGTCCCCAGCTCCTCTGGGTCTTCTGGTCCAAGTTCTGTTATCCTTTGCAGTTCGCATTCCACTTTCTTAATATATGGTTTGGTCTCCCCCTGGAGACCACTGTACTCTGTGCTACTTACCTGATTGTTTTCAAATTATACTTGTGTATTGTGTTGATATCTCCAGGTAGGAGATATACCAATGTGTTAGTGATAGTGTGTGTAAAAAATAAGACCTATTTTTTTATAAACGCTGTGTGGTTTCTTTTCATCTAACCTACACTACTGATTAAAGTTGGTAAAACAAGCTGCTTTACACTCCAAGATAAGCCCGAAGGGTGCTCTCCACAGCTAATACTTTTTCAGAAGTTGTCAAAGACCACTAAAATCACCATAATGGTTGTCTGGATTAGTGCAAGATGCATTACTTGAATAAGTGTACACCATATACTAAGCCAGCCTCCTACAGACATTAAATCATGATCATTAGAGAAGGCTGCTCCTTTGTGGGAGTTATACCATAGTGCAGTCACTTCAAATGTCTGTGGGTGTAACTGGATCGTCATTGATTTAAATCCTGGTCCGTGCACTGGGGAAAAATAATGTGTATAGCACTAAAAGGTCCAAGCCTGTGATAAAAAGTCCTGCGATCATGTAAGTTATTCCTTTAAAAATGCATAACACAGTATAAATTGTCTGCCACATGAAAATTGTTTAAATGTTTATAGTGCTTTCAAAAGTTTTTAATAATACGTTGACTGTAGCTAGTGTAAACCTTTTTTATAGATTGCCATTAAAAGGACAAATTCCAGATTCTATTATTTAAAGCATATACTGGCTCCCAAGGAGTCTTTGGATTTGCTGATTAAACATTTAGATTTTTTTTCAGGAGCATGGGACCCTAGAGAGAAGTCTTGCTTACTTAGCTGCGTCTCCCTTCATGGTAGAAGAAACCGTTGTTCTCCCCTTTCAACCCGCGGAACTCAATTTTTCAAGAATGGTTGTTTTCTAAATCAGAAGGAAGGGAACAGTTTTGCTCAAATTAATAAACGCCTAATGCATCTGGGTGTGCGACAATGCCCAAGATACAGTGGAGCAGGTTTTTGGTTTCGCAGGGATCAAGAGGGTAAAATTACCTTAAGGTCTCCCACCACTAAAGGCAATGTTTAATAATGGGAGCCTTAGATAAGATTAAAAACAAATGGATGCGATAAGAGATAATCTTGATCTCCCACATCCTAGGTCAAATGAAATTAACAACACATACAAGTTTCTCTTCAAACCGAAAACATCTTTTGCGATAGATTTCCGTGGAGGGGAACATTCATTAGTTTCATTCAAAACCAGTCAAAAGTTTCAATTCCTTACAGTGGCAGAAGTGGGGCTTTACTGGTGTAACCATCTGAAAGTAAAAATAAAAACTTCGTAGAAGCAGGACAATGCATTTGATGTTTGGAGATCCAAATATGTTTTTTCCAAAAGTTTATTTAAGAAAATTGAGAATATGTTAAATCCTTTGACAATGGGGAAAGTCATTCAATCAGAATCATTATTTTTAATGCAGTGTGTGTATGGTCATGAGATAAATGCCATGTGGCAGTGAGGTGTGTGACTAATACAGTTTATCAGTCCTAGCTTCATAGTCAACAGCACTTTATATTATGGGGTCTGTATTTACATTTTTCCCACTGGCGGAGCTGTTAATCATATCAGGCCGGTGCGAGTTGGGACCGCTCTAATAAATGCCTCAAGTCAATCACATAGTGTTGTATTGCAGCACCATGTTAATGTGATTGTTGTAATCTCCTTTGTAAATATCTCTTAGTTTTTTTTCCTCTTTCCTGTTATTAGGTGTTAATTATTTCAATTAGTATGCTCCCAGCTGACCCCTACCATATTATAATTGTTTGTTGATCCATGGAACTCCTGGAACACTTGGGAGTGCGAGTTAGAATGTTCAGTAAGTCAGTCAGCTGGGACATGTGTATGACCTAGGAAGCTCTGCTGTTCGGAAACATCTTTAGCATAATAAATAGATACTACCTTCATTCGATTCCTGGATTCCTTCTTCTATTATACCTCTCTTCATTGGCGACAATTTCCAAAGCGGTGCAGGGGAGAGCTGGTGTTCCCACCCCTGTGGTCCTCGCTCCTCCAGCACCCTAAGGACCTTCTAGTGTCTGTGATTCCAGCTTCCACGGTCAGTACTTTTTCACCTCGCCATTGCTTTCCTTAGAGCTTTGGGTAATAATTCTTACTTCAGTTGTATTCCTGTTTCCAGCGTGGTTTACCATGATTTGGGTCAGTGCTCGCGCTTTTGCGACAGTGCCAACCTTTTGCAGCTTTGTGAACAAAACTATCCGCTCCTTAGCGTGTGAATTCCTTTTGGGTTACAGCCTACATTGCACCCTTTAGGAGTTTTCTCACATTTCGAGACGGAATCTTCATTTGAAGTTCCTTATTTTAAACCTTTGACTGGCACTGCACCCGTTTTCATCTGCTGCTGTTGAGTCTTCTATTCACGTTACCGAGTGTTTGGCGGCTGCGATCTTCGCCTAGTTTCTACTTGCTGTGGGGCTTAATTTACGCCCATTCGTCTGGCAGGGTGACCCAGCACGCTAATTTGCACTCGAGTTTTGCCTGTCAGCTTCCTATCATTGCTGACAGGCACAGCTTCAACCGCAGAGCGTACACGCTAATTTTCACTCGAGTTTTGCCTGCCAGTCTCCTATCATCGCTGACAGGCACAGCTTTAGCAGAACGTCCTTTTACCCGCTGTGAGAAACCTTTACGTTACTCGTCTCTAATTAGCACAGCGGGGTTGCCTTTCTTCCCTGACGGTCACAGCATGACTCTGCTCTATAACTGCGGTGTTCATTAAAATGAGCTGAAAACACCCGGAAACCATTTTTAACTCTTCCGGAGCTTCGTGTGTGTTTATTCTTAAAGTCACATGCACACAGTAATTAAAGTCTCACATGTACTTATTTTCACAACCAAGTTTATCTACTCTTAAGGAAATGACTGACAATAATAGAAAAACTGAAGCATTTTAATCCTTTCTTCTTTTTGGATTTGGTTATTGTACTTTATTTTGTATTACTCTCTCATTTATTGTGATTTTTACTGTTATTTTCCTTATTCCAGTGCTCTCTTTCCATTATGGCTGTAATGAATATGAGCCAACCTCCTCCATTTTTAGGTCTTGCCTGAGCCAGCGCTTAGCGCTGCGCTCGGCGAGAGTTTTAGTAAGCGGGTTTTGGAAGTGCAAACAGCAGTGGCTTTCGCTGGCGACCAGCTTGCGTTCACGCGAGCGTGCACGCGCGATCAGGCGCCATATGGCTTCCCTCGCCATCTGGCTTCCCACCCTGATAACTGGCAGCGGCTTTTATTGCTTGCGATTACTTTCACTTTCGCGGCCGTGTCAGTTTCACGGCTGCGCGGCCAATGCTTGTTATCCCAGGAGGAGCCCCTTACACTTGAAGTGCTGACTCAAAAATGCATGTGGTGCGTGACTGCAACAAAATTGTGATAGAGGGAAGGGAAATGCATTACGTAAATGAAACAATGCACTTTACATTCAATGTGTTTACATCTCACATTGTTCTAAAACATTGCACATGTTTACAATGATGCACCGGGAAAGGTCGTCGTCGGTGCTGGGATCATAACGCAAGTCCCCAGGTTAAATGCAACAAGTTAGCCTCAATATTATTATACCGCCGCTCAGATGGCAAACATTTCCTGACAAATTTCCATTTCTTCCACGATTACTAACACAAGAAAAAGGAAGCAGCTTTAATTGAAATGTTTAAAAATCAGAACATTCGTGGCTACGGGCAGAGCATGTAAAACTGCACATATTTCTTTCTGTACAGAGACCCTGGTACTCTCACAGGACAAAACGTACTTACTGATTGGATGTTCTGTGGCTAAAACATCTGTTAACTCTTTTTTCCTGGCTCCTCTTGTCAAACTTTAGAAGTCAAGCCCCCTAACTTCCTGTTTTCACTCTTCCCTGAAACAGCTGCATTCTTAATCCAGTCCCACACTTATAAGGTCCCAAAGGCGAGACCTATTGGCTATGCCAATGCTTGTTGAATGAGGAAGGAGAACCAGAGATTCCCTAGGATAGATGGGTAAAGATTTTTCATTCCTATTTAATTGCCATAGGGGGAGAAACTTTTTCATCAACTAGAAAACAACATATATTGTTACATAATTTAGGGGTTCAGGGAAGAAAAGTTTATGAAGATTCAGCCGATAATGCTGAAGGGGAGGAAGATGGAGATGAAGATGTATTTACTACAACCATAAGGAAATTAGGGTACTCATTTTAAGGAAAGAATGAATGTTGTACTTGAGAGGCATACATTTTTCAATAGAGTCCAGGGAAATAATGAAAAAGTTACCTCTTACATAGCAACACTCAGAGGTATGCCTGTCACATGTGAGTTTGGACCTTTAACGGATTCTTTAATTAGAGACCAGTTAGTCCGTTGCAATAATGACCACAAAGTTCAAGACTCCTTACTCATAATCCAGATTTAGAGGATGCTATTCAGATAGCCAAAAGGATTGAACATACTGCTTTTTGTGTGAAAGAAATGAAGATTAATAAGCATAATGGTAGGGATGAAAAGGAGATTAATGTTATAGGTAATTCTGAGCAAGTGTTAGAGGTGCAGGAAGGTAAACATATTGCAAAGACAAGGTCAAGAAACGATAATGTGAAATGATAAAGGTGTGGTATTCTGAATCATCTTGCTACTAACCTTAAATGCCCAGCCAGAAGTGTAACCTGTAGGAAATGTAATAGACCAGGCCACTTTGCAAAAAAGTGTAAATCAAGAACTACAGGAAAAGAGGTACAAGTTTTTCATTCTGAAGGGGACTCAGAGTACAAAGATGGTAATAAGTTTATTTTTCAAGTTCACAGTCAAGAAGAGGATGACAAAAGTAAGTATCTCTCATGTGAAATCCAGTTAGATGGGAAATCTGTCAATGCCTTTGCTGACTTGTTCATCATACACCTTGATTGACAATGGCACTTTTAAGGAAAATTTTAGAGAAGATGAGTATGTACTAGACAAACCAGATATACATCCGGGGGGGTATAACAAAGATCCGATTCCCCTGAAAAGTATGGTAAAAATTAGAGTTTCTTTTAAAGACAGACCAACAATTGGCAAAGTTTATATTACTAAGAAAGGGAGTCATTTATAGGGTTGGAAGCATCAAAGGGACCTTGGAATTAAATTGGATCCAAATAATGAGGAACAAGTTCTTCTTTTGGATAGATCTTATGTGAAGATTTCCCTGATGTTTTTGTAGAAAAAATCGGTATGCTAAAAACTATTTACATAAGATCAAACTCAAATCTGATGCTGTTCCTATTATACACAAAACGCGTACCATACCTTTACTTATGCAGAAACCTTTAAGAGAAGAACTTAAAAAATTGCAGGAACAGGGTGTTATTGAACCTGTAGATAGGTCTGAATAGTTGGCAACTATTGTCATTACGTTCAAGAAAGAAGGTAAAAATATTCACGTTTGTTGATTTTGAAGAGTCTTAATGCCAGCATATGGATTGACAGACATCCTCTTCCTAAAATAAATGAGATGCTGAGTGTGATACATAACGCCAAATACTTTTCAGTGATAGATCTTTCCTCAGCATATCATCAAGTTGCTCTTCACCCCGATTCTCAAATTCTTACAGCTTTTACCACTCCATTTGGAAACTACAAATTTTTAAGAATGCCGTCTGGCCTCGCATCTGCGGCATTCCAGAGAATAATGCAACATGTTCTTGAGGGAGTGGATAAAACAGTATGTTTCCAGGATGTCATCCTTATATACGGTTCTAGTGAGGAAAAACACAATTGTAATTTGAGAAAAGTTTTTGAAAAACTAAGGAGTGCTGGCCTTACCCTAAAGAAAAATAAATGTAAAATTGGAGTAGCGTCAGTTGAATTTTTGGGTCGTACCCTTTCTAGTGAGGGGATCAAACCAAAAATGGATTTGATTGAATCAGTTAGAAAAGTCCCAATTCCCACCAATAAAGATGAGATTAAGTCTTTCCTTGGGTTAGCTGAATATATGTCAAAGTTTATCAAGAATTTTTCGACCTTGGTTCAACCAATGAGAGACTTAATGAAGAAAAACACACCTTTTGAATGGTTATCTAACTATACTGTCAATTTTAATGCATCCAAGAAGGCCATTGTTTCAGCGCCTTCCATTGGCAATTTTGATAGCAAAAGAGATACTATACTTACTACTGATGCCAGCAATAGAGGGCTTGGTGCTACCCTTTCCCTAGTGGTGGGAGGAAAAGAGAGAATTATTGCATTGGCTTCCAGGACTCTTAAAGAAGCGGAAATCAATTATTCCATGATTGAAAAAGAAGAGATGTCATGTTTCTGGGCTACTAATCATTTTAAATACTTTCGTTTGGGGGTTTACCTTTTGAACTTAGAACTGACCACAAGCCCCTCATTTCTGTTTTTGCAAAGAAGGGTATTGAAAAAAACCACTCCAAGGATTAGCAAATGGTTGATTTATTTGCAAAGTTTTAATTTTAGAATGATGTATGTACCAGGAGAAAAGAATACAGTTGCTGATTGTTTGTCTCGTCTTCCCATTGATAAACAAGTTGAGGATTATGGACAGGAGCTGGCAGTCTTACAAGTTACTATTCCTGCCATTTAGAAGTCTGACTGGGGAAAACACGTCTGAGGATGTAAATTTAAGGTTGGTCAAGGATAACATTATAAATGGATGGCCAAGTAAGTGTGGTGAATTGTCCAAAGAATTACCTTTTTGGAATGCGAGGGAAGAGCTGTCCATAGATGGTGATAATGTTCTTAAATCAGACAATATTATTCCACCTGGAAGTTGAGAAATCATATATGTGAACTAGCACATGAAGGTCACCTAGGTAGGAACCTTACCTAGAGCAAACTTAGATCAGGATACTGGTTTCCGTACATGGATACCATGATAGAAATGTTAGTTAAAAATTGTCACGCATGTAGTCAAAGCGATACAACTAAATGCTCTAGAAGAGTTACTTTAGAACCTGTGGAAGTTCCCATCAAATCTTGGGATAAATTGGGACTGGACATAATTAGCCCTTTACAAGTGTCAGGATTACAAGAAAGATTCATACTTGTCCTGATTGACTATTTCTCTAAATGGATTACGGTTAAGTCTGTAAGACATATTGATATCAAAACCCTTATATGTTTCCTGTCAGAAGTATTCACCAGTGAAGGTGTTCCTCATACCCTGATTACAGACAATGGAGTACAACTTGTCTCAGAAGAAATGAATTTTGAATTAGTTTAGCCATCAAACATGTGACTACCCCTTTGTATTGTCCTTGTGCTAATGGGTTGGTGGAGCGTTGCAGCAGGATGATTAAAGAAACCTTACAGTTAGCCATGATTACTGCTAAACCAATTGTTCAGTTTGTTAAAAATATGCTATGGTCCTATCATCTCACCCCTAACAGTGTCACAGGTTGTCCTCCATTTTGTCTGTTGAGAGGTCGCAAACCTGGTTCTAATCTTACCCTGAATTGGCTCTTTGAGAATAAATCTTTCCAGATAGACAAGCATGAGATTAATAAGAAAATTATCAGACATCAAAAGAGATACAAAAAAATTGATGATAATAAAAGGGGTGTTAAAGAACAAATATGGAGAGTAGGACAATGGACCCGGGTAAGGAAACCAAGTACTAGTTATAACAAATACTATGATCCTGAGAAGATAAAAGAAGTTAAGAAAAATGTGGTATTATTGGAAAATGGACAGATATGGAGTATGGACGGACTTGTTCCACACTATATTCCAAGAAAACATGTTGTGAGTGCCAACGAGAACGAAAACCAAGCTGAGTCGGAAAATTCCAGGCAAAGTAAAAGGACGGTGAATGTGCCCAAATGGCATCAGGACTATGTAATGAAATGATTTCTTTTGAACAATCCTTTAGTATGCAAGTCAATGGTACAACTCTGGTATTCTAACATTACTGTTATTCCCTCTCTTCCCTTTCCCCTCTTTTCCTTTCCTTTTGTTTCTTCATAGGATAGGGAGATGTGTTGTAATCTCCTTTGAAAATATTTCTTTGGTTTTGTTCCTGTTATTAGGTGCTAATTATTTAAATAGGTATGTTCGCAGCTGACCCCTACCATATTATAATTGTTTGTTGATCCATGGCACTCCTGAAACACTTGGGAGTGCGAGTTAAAATGTTCAGTGAGTCAGTCAGCTGGGACATTTGTATGACCTAGGAAGCTCTGCTGTTCGGGAACATCTTTTGCAGAATAAATATAGCCAAAATCAAAAGGGAATGGATCACTTGTACCTGCAACCAGGGTCCACTGTATTCTATCCGTCAGTACTTGATAAAGTACTTAAAAAAAACCTCATTCACGTAGGCAGGTCGTGTGGCGGTTTATCTTGATTCTCCGCCTGTATTAGATACGTGACAGCATCATCATTGGGTCTCTTTTTGTATGCTTCCTCCACCTGGAGGGAACCACTGTTTTTTACAGAAGTGATCAGTAATCGGTGGTGAGTGAAAGGTGCTCAAGTGAAGTGTGTTGTTTAAAAAGTGATCATCATACTCCCTAAAAATAACATTTTTATTCCGTTTGGTGTATGAGAAGACTGTATAAAAAGTGAAGTTCATGCAGGGAAGGACTGTTTATGAGTCCACCGCACTAACGTAGTCCAATTCGATGGTCGACATGTTTCAGCCCTTGCAGGTGCCCCTAAGGGGTCGTTGGGCTTTCTTCAGGACCTAAGAACAGTATGAGAATTGGGTATTGTCCAATTCAGAATGGTATTTTTCAGAGTGTGAATACTCTGAATTTGAGGTCGATAGTACCTAGAATGAAAGAGACAGGCAGTGGTGATGATGAGTGCAATGGTGATGATGAGTGCAAATAAGTTACTTTAAATAAATTGTTTTAAAAATAATTTAAAAAATATTTATAGGTCTGATGGTGATGTTCGCTCTTGTTCAACTTGAACATGTAGTACGAAAGATAAGCAAACAGGAGAAAATGGCAATTCTTTATATCTTTAAGCAAACAAGAGAAAATGGCAATTCTTTATATGCTGTTTTACCTGTTGAAAGTTGTAGCGACTTATATAGAAATGCAAATGAAACAGATTGATTCGCACAGGAGACTGATCGCGTGTAGGACTAATAGTTCAGTGTCATGCATTCAGTTGTGTGTCATTTTACTGGCCCAAGTTTAATGTTAAAGTTTTGTGAAACTTGGTGCATGTTAGGCCAGTCCCTTAGGCGCTCGGCTGAGGATGTGCCATTCTTTATTTGTCAGTGTAAAGTTTTATGACTACTTGATATAATCACACTCCTTTAAGCAGAATGCGTATATTAAAGATACGCATGGTTACTGCATTAAGGAGATGCGATTAAGGGAAGGTATCAGTGTCAGAGTCGCGCGTGTGTTATAGGTGTCAAAAAAGCGATTTTTCTAATTTTTCGTGCGGGTGACAGCAGTCAAAGGCATGCGTATCAGACGGGAGTCTGTTAACTAATATTACAAGCAGGCGCTCTGAGCGCGGGTAAAAGCAGTACAAAGCGCCATGAGACAACCATTCCAAAATGCGTACCTTTGGAAGTCCTGATTAGGGCTTCAACGGGCGGCTGACAGCGCAATACCTGCTGTTGGATTTAAATAAAGTTTAAATGAGCATTTTGCTCTTGTGTACATTACGTGTCTTCAATTGCGGAGTCCAGCAGTGATCCTATCTCGTCTGCAGACTGCACGACTTGTGCTGGCGCTTGTTTCAGAGACCCGGGTGGCCCGCGATCTCACGCGCAGTCATTAAATTACATCATCCGTCGTGAAAAGTAACGAAAGACTTACGTGGGTCTATGTTCTTAGTGAAAAAGACTCTGATGTTTCAGAGTTGTTTCTAGAAATGTTGGTATTTGTTAAAAAATAATTGAGTTCAATGAAAAGGGGATGGTTTTCAATAAATTAAGACACCCAGAAAGAGGTTGGTTTCTTAAAAAACATTACCCACACGCAGTCATTATATTGCATCATTCGTCGTGAAAAGTAACACAAGACTTACGTGGGTCTATATTCTTAGTGATAAAGACTTTGAAGTTAAGAGTTGTTTCGGTAAACTTAACAGTAATGGAGTTCAATGCAGAGGGGATGGTTTTCAATGGATTAAAAAACGGATTAAAAAACAACACCCAAGGGAAGGTTGGTTTTTCGAATGTAGCAATTAGAAAAGGGATCATTTTATGCTGAGCCAGGGAATGTTATCATTTAAACCTGATGTGTCTGTCTTAAGACGGTGTACCCATCTCTGCTCTTTTTCAAAGAGAATTTTCTCTGCATTTTGGGTTGTCCCAGTTAGTGTCTCAATAATAACCCAGTTTAGGTCATTGATGGAGTGTTCCTGTTCAATGTAGTGCGCGCTCATTTTGGTCGTTTCGTATTTACATTTGACATTACTCATATGCTCACAGATCCTTTGCTTTATTTTGCGACAGGTCATTCCGATGTACCTGAGGTTGCAAGGACAGGTGATCATGTAGGGGCACCTGCAAGGGCTGAAACATGTCGACCATCGAATTGGACTACGTTAGTGCGGTGGACTCATAAACAGTCCTTCCCTGCACGAACTTCACTTTTTATACAGTCTTCTCATACACCAAACGGAATAAAAATGTTATTTTTAGGGAGTATGATGATCACTTTTTAAACAACACACTTCACTTGAGCACCT
Source organism: Calotriton arnoldi (assembly GCA_963921515.1). Lineage (NCBI taxonomy): Eukaryota > Metazoa > Chordata > Amphibia > Caudata > Salamandridae > Calotriton > Calotriton arnoldi. The sequence goes on along the minus strand of CAWUFW010004392.1, from coordinate 197,590 downwards.
TTCACTCACCACCGATTACTGATCACTACTGTAAAAACCAGTGGTTCCCTCCAGGTGGAGGAAGCATACAAAAAGAGACCCAATGATGATGCTGTCACGTATCTAATACAGGCGGAGAATCAAGATAAACCGCCACACGACCTGCCTACGTGAATGAGGGTTTTTAAATACTTTATCAAGTACTGACGGATAGAATACAGTGGACCCTGGTTGCAGGTACAAGTGATCTATTCCCTTTTGATTTTGACTGACTAATAGGAAGCTGAATGGATCATAGCTCCTTCTAACTCCCCCCCTTCCCTGATTTAAATAAATAGAATAAATATAGCCTACATTCGTTGGATTCCTGGATTTCTTCTATTATACCTCGCTTCAGTAATAATGTTCTTTATTATCGACAATGAAGGTAAATGGGTTATATGACATTACCACGCCTTCCTTCACCATGCATGTCTTTACATCGCACATTTCACAACGCATACCACTACCACGCATTTACATTCATTCACATTAAAAACACTTTCACCACGCATTCCCCTACCACGCATACTTTTACCATGCTTACTGTCTCTGAAAGTTCTATCACAATGTAACACTGCCACCTACTGTTCAAAATGTATACACTAACTCTTAATACATTTTTTTATTCCATTTGTTGTTTACACATTTGGTAGTATTTGAACATATATTTTTGGGGGGAGACTCCCTAAGCCCCAGGGCACGAGTCGGGGTACCACGCGGGTGGACGGCGTCCCCCCACTTATTTTCCAGGGTGGACACCGTCCCCCCTGCTTATCAAAACGCCGTCCACCCTGCGCTGCTCCTTCAAAATGCGATAAAGCGCGCACCGACCAAACCACGCATTTCCGGGTGATTGCCTCGGACTGCCGATCACCACGCCCCTGCACCTAGGTGTTAGGTTAACTTGCCCGCCTATATTTAGCACTACGGCCTATCGCAGCTCTTGCTCTTTGAACCTGCCCCCACCCCTTCTTAACCTTGCCGGGGACTCGGACCTACCAGTAGAACAGAGACGATCTGCGACCAATCAGTGGTCATAGCAGACGTCACTGGATGGGTGTATCTGCAACTCAGCAGTCCCGCCCTCGTGCTCCATGCCCTTTATTTTTCGGGCTTTTCTTGCTCTGGCTCCTTCCCTTTTTGGATGTGATCCGGATATCGACGCGGCTCGCCCTCCCTTCCTGGCCTCGCCTGCTGCCTGACCTGCTGGAGACTTCCCTTCCTGCCTGGCTTCGCCTGCTGCCTGACCTGCCTTGCTTTTCCGTGGCATCTACGACCTACACCGTCACCTAGGAAACCATTTTCGGCTTGGCGACAGTTTCACTTTTAAGGTAAGTGTTCAACAACACGCCATTGAGTATTGCAGATCGTAGCGCTTTTTATAAGCACCATGCAGACTGACGAATTCATTTTTAGGCACGGGCCACGGGGAGAGATTAAGTGATTTTACACCAGACTCCAACCTGGTTCCTCAGCTTTAAAGTCGGCCGCTCTAGCCTACAAAAGTAAGCCTAACTTACTTTTGTAGGCTACAGCGGCCGACTTTAAAGCTGAGGAACCAGGTTGGAGTATGGTGTCGGCTCAAACATCGTGAGGTTCTGGGCAAATCACTTAATCTCTCCCCGCGAGTCTCCTTAAACTGCACCCCCCGCATTCTCTGGATTATTCCCTATTGAAATTTTAACATGTAAAAACGGCGAAATTTAGGGGTGGAAAGTCCCGTTAAATATCGTTAAATGCTGTTTTTGGCGCAAAATTCGCATGCTGTGCCCCATTTTGTTTACGGGCAAACTCGTGGTTGGTGATGTTTATCGCACTTGGCGAATTCAGAACTTCTGGGTATCGGATTTCACTGGTTGCAGAAAAGGGCATTTTATTTGCATCATCTGAAACACATGGGTGTCTTGTCTAGATACTTACCAGAAGGGGCCCAATTACAAACTGGGGGAATCACAACGGGCACACTGTTGCCACACTCAAAATTATTGGGTGTTGGAACACCGGACTCACACATGCAAGCCATAAAATCTTTTACAGGGCCTATTGGCATTAGCATAACTCTTGGCACACCTGATGCCTGCAATTCTAAGGGGAGAGCATTGAGCCACTTTAAACATCCCCTGGACTGGCCACAGCCTCTACTGGTCTTTACAGCCCTAAGCAAAATCCGCTTCTCAAAAGACAGTGATTCGGATCCTGTTTACCTCCTGCTTAAAGCAAGAGGAAAGGAGGAAGAAAACAAGCAGTTTTCTTTTACCTGAATGAAGTTTCCACTCGCCCAAGTTCGGACCGGGTAAAAATGGGTTGACATGTTAGCTGGTAATTGATGGATTTGGGTGTAAGGATATCACCCACAAACAGTGATTCGGGCCACCCAGTATTCCCACACCAAAACCTGACTGATCTTTATTCGGGCACCATATGCACTTTGATACAGCGGGGGCTGTTGCGATTTGGATTTGCTGTGTACTTAAAGGTAGGTGTAATTGAAGTAGGGTGTACTTTGAGGGGCTGTATGTGTTAATTCAAACAAATCTCATAGCTATTATTTTTCTTTAAAGAATAGTGGAGATTTTTATGCAGCATGGCTGTTTGTTGTCAATTGAGCTATTCTGCCAGCAAAAATGAGCAAATACCAAGCCCTATCCATCATGTTGTACTGCTGCCCTCTATTGGCACATGACAAAAAGATAGTAAACTCGGTTTAGATTTACAATAAAAGGTTTTTCGATGATGCCCGCAAAGACCAACTGAAATGTATTAAAAATAAATTAACAATGAAACCGCTTTCCTGAAGAACTTTTTTCCATCTTGTCCTAGTTGGATCTGTTAATTTATTTGTTTAGAAAACGAATATTATAAGAAAACTTGATAGTGAACATTAGCAACATGTTGAGATGTAGTGATTATGTTTGTGATGTAATCGACAGGCTACTGAATGTTTCACGTTTGTTTCTTTACTAAAAACATATATTTGTTAAAAGGATTGTGGAGCTTCTCATTGCTGAATAAGGTGCAATTACGGATATCTATTACTTTGCACTTTGTAGAGTGGAAAGTGTCACTCTAAGTGTCACACATACACACTGAAACCATGGAAATGTCACACATAAGTAGGGCTCCCAGTTTTATGGTATTTATTTTTTTAACATTTCCGTCTGTATTTACCCATATTTATCTTTTGGACATTTTATCTGTATTTATCCATAATTATTTTGTGCTTTTTATATAAATGAGGTTGGCAAACTGTACATTTCCATATTTATTTCACTGATTGACGCGCACTCATACTTTGCTGTCTGTCGAGTTTTAGCTATTTAAGCTGGCAATTATTACATAACAATCAAACCACTGTAAATACCAGCATTATACCATAAATGTATGTTGACATATGCCATTGTTTAACCCCTTCCCTGCGGGGGTAATTCCCCCACGGGTGCGGGGGGTTTGGCGGGGTGAGCGCGGCGCCGCGGTGCTCGTGACGAGACCAGCTCCTCATGAGTCACAGTGGAGCTGTGCTCATGACGAGCTGGTCTCGTCACAAACCCGCCCACTCATTAATTCTCCCGCACAGGCGGGGAATTAATCCCGCGTGGGCGGTGCGCACCTGTTATGACGAGACCAGCTCGTCATGAGCACAGCTCCACTGTGACTCATGACGAGCTGGTCTCGTCATAAGCACCGAAGGGGTTAAAGCAGTGGTTCCCAAACTTTTTTGACTCGCGGCTCCTTTGACCAATTGGCCGTAGGCCGCGGCTCCCCATTACATTACTATATTTTGGTGGGAGAGAATGTAAGGCCGACCTCGGTAGGACTTCCATTTTAATCCCTGAAAATAATAGGAATGAAGGTATGGAGAGCTTCTCATATCATTTTCCTATAATCGTTCCCTTTTGAGGTCCTGCTCAACTGACTAAATCAAACTTGGTTTACTTCTTAGATTGTTTCTATAAAGAATTTTACGGTCGAATGTGCTAGCACGCAGAGCCCGTGTGGCACAATACATTCCTCTTTAATTATGCGCCTGACTGTTTCACAGCTGATCATTTTAGGCACACCACGCACCTGCTTGCTTGCAGATAATTCAGTTAATTATAGGCGAACATTGCCGTTGTTGCCATGCTGCACTGCTGTGTTTTGCTGCTGTTTTTTTTTTTTAAATGTGACGATTTGGAGCAAGTAGAGGGAAAAGGCAGCCGGCGCTGCCGTGACCCTCACTGGCTGGGCCCGGTACCACAAGGCAGAGAAGCGAGGAAGCCCCACTGTACTCCGAAAGCGGAAACTCCGCACCTGCAGCCTGGCTCCAAAAAGGAAGGGAGGGCAGTTTAGGCCAAGCAGGGGATCGTGACAGCGCGCCAGCCCAACTGGGACACATTCGCCTGCATTGCTCAGTTTCCAGAGGGCAGGCTGTTGGCCTCTCAGGGCAACTTTGGGGCAGCCTGGACTGTAAACAAACCCAGGAGGAAGAAGTCCACCTTCTTGTTGACTGGGTGCCAGCTTCTGCCTAATGGGCCACTCTTCTCTCCTCACCCCGCCTGAGAGGAGTCTGGGGCAAAGGTCTGCAGGCCTCATTCAAGTGCCGACAGCTGGAAAAGCGTTGTATTCTAAGCAAAACTTGGATTTTCAAAGCGCCCCGGACACATTTCTTTGTCAGAGAGGAACGTAAAACTACAGCTTTTTACAGTAGCTGTCAACTTACATGACCCAAGCATGTTTGCACAACTGTATTTTTTCACGAGGATTAGCTGTTTGTAACTGCTTTTTACTAGGTTAGTGCCCTTCCATTTTTGTTGCTTTACAACAGTTTTAAGATATTAGAGTTTCTAGTTCCTCAAAAGAATGTAATTTCTTATATTTAAATGTTTCCCTCATCTTCATTGCTTGATTTTGTTTGCGAGAAAATGTCACACATAATTGTTGAAATGTCACTCATAATTACACTGAAATTATGAAAACGTCACACATGGCAATCTGAAACCTTGGCAGCTATGAGAGAGAACGAAAAAAAACAAATCATGGGGCTAAAAGGCACAAGTTCACCGCCTAGTGGGCGCCAGGAGCAGTGCAGCCGGCCTACATGTAAACGGCCAATGTAATTCCTAAAAGATTCTTCTCTGCAATTGCGACCGTGGCGACCCTGGCTGGTTTTAGTGGCGCACCGGGGTGTCGCGGCGCACAGTTTGGGAACCACTGGGTTAAAGAAATGTCATCCTGTTTTTTAATTTCCATGCTGTCCAGCTGCTGGCCTATAATTCATGAAAGACAGCACGGAGAGTCACTTAAAAGTAGGGCAATTTTCTGTATTTATCCACTTTTAAAAATAAATGCAGGCAGAAAACACATTGTTTTCTGTCTGTATTTATCAGTGAAAAATCCTTAAACTGAACACGGGGAGCCTTACACATAAGCTTCCTGAAAACTTGGCAGCTATTTGTATTAATTCGAGTTATGCACTATTATCCCATCACTTTGCGACATGGAAGGCCAGCCTAACTGAAGTACACCATACCTACCTTGCATGGGAATCATTTCAACCCATTTTGTGCAGCTGCACTTTACAAGCCTGTAACATAGCTTGAGGGACTGCATCTTTTGCTTTGCTCTTGACCAATTCTCCTCCACACATCATGCATGACCTTTCCAATTGACTTTCCTCTTAGTTCCCTAGTGGAATTGTTGTTAGGGCAAGGAAGCATGGAGGTTTCTAAGTTTAGGGTTAAAAATGATCTCTTTTAAAAGGTCGCAATGCAGTCAAAGGCAACCTGCTGTGCCGCCAACATCCAAAAGCGCTTTAACCTCTTCAAATATTAAAATTTGGGTGCTCAAGATTGATTGAAATCAATGGAATGCCTCAGAACCGTTTCTAAGGAATGAATGACCATGGCAGCAGGATGCCACCATTCCTTCAACTATGAAAATGCTTAGAGTTGCCTAATGTGGAATATTTTATTTGCACTACAGCTTACAGTATCTTGGGAGCCATCCTATTCAACAGATCTCCCTGCCTTGCATTTGTCCTGCTCACACCTGCAATGGTCCATCCTGCAACACAGCAGGGCCGCGTTGGGTCCCATGCTCACCCAGGACACAACACAGATCACCAGGAAGTCGCACAGCCAGCTGCTGCCAGACCGGAAACTTTACCTTCTACCCCTAGCACGGAGGCTGCAACAGTGGTAGCCAAGAGAGGTAAAAAGCGCTGGTACTCCTTGCCAGAAAATGTTTGGTTCATTTATGACCACAAATCTTTTTAATTTAATGTTCATACAGATTCCAGAACTTTCCACCACCGAAATGTGAGGAAAATGTGTTTTTTGACAATTTTTATGGGAAACGAAATGAGCAATAGCACACCGGTAAAATTGAAGATCATCAATTGCTAATTGAGGGAATTTTTCTTTTTAAAAGGGCATTGTGTGACTCTCTCTTTTTTTTTTTAAATTGTAATACCACCACAAACCGGGATGGGTGGCTCATTGGGCCACAAACATTTTCCTAAGTGCCAAAAGTAATACGAAAAATATTTTTGCCAAGCAATTTTTTCTCCTCACCAACCATCAGTGAATATGAGAGTGACCAATGCAAAAAATATAGCTGACCCAATGCTTTCTACAGAAATAAGCAAACGCAAATCCAGCATCATGGATTTCTTTGCAAATGCGAACAAGAGATCTCGGTTCGATTCGGAAAGTAGCTTAGTACAGCCCAGTGCGTGCTTGAAAGATGTACCTGCACAACATACGGAGAGTATGATGCCAAGCCAAGGATCGATTCAACCTTCTCCACTGGAAGACTCTTCAACAAAGATCCTGGATGCGGGCGCCAGTTTTGAAAGGGATACCAGCTTGCCGGAGTGTTGGGACCACAATCAGTGGGCTCAATTTAAAGAAAAGTATCCATGGCTAACCAGTGAAAATAGCCGCCTTGGCTGCAACATATGCAGTGAGGTTAAGCTACTTGGAGCATCACAGGGTGTGGGTATGTCTAGAGAATGGGTCACTGGGAGCATTGCTGCATCTGGCCCAACAAAAGCGAGCCAGTTAGGCTCACTGCGGAAAAAAATACATAAGCATAAAATTTCAGAAGCACATTGTAACGCATGTGATATCCGAGCTGCATCCAAGAAGGAGGTACTGCGGTCAACGATCCTGGAGCAGCAGAGGCATTGTCATGCTTCAACGGTTAAGGTGTTTCGCACGCTTTACTTTTGTGCAAAAAATAATCGCCCCTTTTCAGACTTTCCAGGTCTAGTAGCCTTGCAGGTTGCTAATGAGTCAGATATGGGCTCGATTCTACACAGCGATTTCACTGCAGCACAGATAACTGATTGCATTGCTAAGGAAATGCGGAGTAAGCTTTGCATCGGCATCGTTGAACAGGCTCCAAAAATCTCTGTTTATATTGATGAGTCAACAACCCATTCTTCCATGACTGTTTTAATTATTTATGTGCGTGCTGCAATCAATGGAAAAGAGCCCCTCACCTTTTTCCTTGACTTGCTTGAGTTGCCTAGGGGCGATGCAGAGTGCATTGAGTCCTCACTGTTGAAATGTCTTGAAAAACATGGGTTTTGCAACAAGTTCCTTGCAGACAATTGGATAGGGGTGTGCAGTGATGGTGCCAGTGTAATGCTTGGGAGAAACTCTGGTGTTTTGGAGAGGCTATGTTGTAAATACCCTCGCCTTGTAAAATGGCACTGTCTATGCCACCGGCTTGAGCTCAGTGTAGCGGACACGGTTGATCAGTGCCTAGCCTTAAGCACCTTGCATAATTTTTCGAAAAACTGTATGCCGTGTACCACCAGTCTCCCAAAAATCAGCGAGAACTCTCTGCATGTGCGAAAGAGTTAGAAATTGCAATTCTGAAAATTGGGCGAGTATTTTCAATCTGGTGGATTGCTTCTAGCAAAAGGGCAATACGAGCAGTGTGGGAGTCATACCCAGCCCTTCACCAGCATTTTGTTCAGTCCAGCTTGAGTACTTCTCGTGATGCCAAACACCGGGCTACTTTCAGCGGGCTGAATAAAATCCTGACATCTTCCGATTTTTTGCTGAATCTCGCCGGTGTTGCAGATGCGGTTCATGAAATTGGAACACTGTCAGAAGCACTTCAAAGGGATGAAGTAACTCTGCCACGAGCTTACCAGCTCATCAATCATTCAGTAAGGGCAATTGAAAAGCTTAAGGAGTTTCCAGGGACACACAGGAAGGAGGCTGAACAAGCTATTGAGAGTCGCTTATTTAGAGGAGTGCCAATCAGCTGGGAGGACTCAAGTGGGCAGGTAAAAATAAACTTTCCCTAGTTTTATCAAAATCTGGCAGATAACTTGCGCTCCAGGTTGTATGCACAGTCTGCAAGCAATAGGTCGGCCACATCATCTCAGACAGATGAATTTTTAGCTCTTACATCAGAGATAGATGTTATCAACCCACAGAAGTGGCCAAACGACACTGAGAGCCCATGGTATGAAGGTGAGGAGAAACTACAAAACCTGTGTAGGAGATTCGCTCTTAATTATAAAGGCATATCTGAAGGCTTAAGAGACTATGTTGATAATGGTGGTAATGAGATTCCAGAGCAACTGCAACCTGTTTTGAGGGCTGTAAATACACTTCCTGTGACTTCAAGTGACTGCGAAAGGGGTTTCAGCACAATGAACTTGATAATGTCACCCATACGAAACTACCTTGTATCGGACGTCTTTCCTCATTAATGTTTATAAACCTCATGGGCCCTCCTCTGCCTCTTTGGAATCCAATGCCGTATGTCAACAGGTGGTTGATTGCTCATCGCCATGCAGATGATACTCAGTCTAGAAAGGTAGATCCTACTGCCCAGCACAATAAAAGATAAGTAGACGCATGGGCGTTTTTTAATTGATGGTTTTCAATGCTATAAGCGGTCTCACAAATTTTCCATGGTCAAACATCCTGTGGCAATATAACATGTCCCATAATGTCTGCAATAACAGATGTACAGAGTGCACCTTGCATTTTTTTTCTCACGGTCACAGTGTATTAAACTTGTCAGTATATTTAAATGTGGTGTTCTAGGTAGCGTAATAAATTTTATAGTTTTGATAATCACTATTGTAGTTTCTAGCATGTGGTTTTCTTCGGGTTTTTTTTCAACGCACTAACTCTGCTTTTGTTCATGGTGCCATGTTTTAGTATGCCTCACTTACAGCACTTAATGGCTTGACTAATGTAGTTGTATGCCAAACTTCATCCATATTTGGGCTGTTAATTCCCCCATACAGGGACCTTAAGTCACTACTGAGCAGCTTCAATTGTTAAATCTTGCAATATGTGCAAATGATAGATCTGCTGCACATGTGATGTCACTTCCTGCCGTGATGTCACTTCCTGTGACACCACCTAAATTGGAGAGTCCCCCCACTTCTTTTTTTAGGACTTGTGCCCTGCTAAGCCCCCTTTTTTAATTATCCTCAAATGCGTGGTTTTGTCTTGCGTTCTAAAGACTTGCGTGCCAACAGTCTTTACGATGTAAAGAATGCGTGGAAAATGATGAGGCTGAAGTTAGCTTCTTATTCGGCCAGCTTCTTATTCGCAGGCTGAAGTTAGCATCTTATTCAGCCAGCATCTTATTCAGCCAGCATTTTATTTGCAGGAAACATTTTATATAAAATGCAATCATAAATAATTCAATTAACTCCATTTTATGGGACTCTGCATTGCCATACAGTGAATATGTTGTTTTTAAAATACAACACATACCACTATTAGGTCTATTAGGATTTAGTCTGACACTAGCAACCTTTCCACCAAAATATGGGACAACTTTGCCACCATCACAATTTAAGCAATGGAGTACCTGTTTGTAAGTTGTCTGAGCTGATCATAATTTGTGCCACCATATGGGTTGCCTTGACCTCAAAGCATCCCCGGGCAGTTATAGTCTAATAAGTAATCATACTTTCCCTATAAGAAATTCACATTGGATCACAATCATTTTTAAAAAAATCCATCCTCCTACAAGATCTATAAGGACTTACACTGAGCCAAGCAATGTTACCACCTGTGCCCACTGTGCCACCCTCAAGCCAATGTATTCATATGGGGTTATTGATGAATATTTAACCTACATTTCACCCATCAAGATCAACTTGGCTCATCAATTTTCATATTGATCCTAATAAAGGAAGTTCCCCTCTACACTTCTGATATGAAAATTGCCTGAGCAGAGCAAAATTTCTCAAAATAGGTGGCACCAAACTGGTTGCCCTCACCTCAATGCATTGCTGTATAGTTACATGCAAATAAGTAATTGTGGTTCTCTTATAGGAAAAACACATTGGCTCACAAATATGTATTTTGTTTTTCAAACATACCACATCCCCCTACAAGCTCCATAAGGATTTAGCCTGAACCAAGCAACGGTTCCACTTTTGTCCACTGTGCCCCTTTCAAGCCAATGCGTTCCTATGGAGTTATAAACGAATAAGTAACCATCCTTTCTCCCATGAAGATCAACTTGGCTCACCCATTTTCATACTGATCCTAATAAAGGAAGTTCCCCTCTACACTTCTGATATGTAAACTGCCTGACCTGAGCAAAATTTGCCACAGCAGGGGGCACCAAACTGTTGGCCCTCACCTCAATGCATTCCTATATAGTTACATGCAAATAAGTAATTGTGGTTCTCTTATAGGAAAAACACATTGGCTCACAGACATGTATTTTATTTTTCACCCATACCACATCCCCCTACAAGCTCCATAAGTATTTAGCCTGAGCCAAGCAACGGTTCCACTTGTGCCCACTGTGCCACTTTCAAGCCATTGCGTTCCAATGGAGTTATAAACGAATAAGTAACCATCCTTTCTCCGATGAAGATCAACTTGGCTCACCCATTTTCATACTGATCCTAATAAAGGAAGTTCACCTCTACACTTCTGATATGTAAACTGCCTGAGCCGAGCAAAATTTGTCACAACAGGGGGCACCAAACTGGCTGCCCACACCTCAATGGATTCCTATATAGTTACATGCAAATAAGTAATTGTGGTTCTCCTATAGGAAAAACACATTGGCTTACAGACATGTATTTTGTTTTTCACCCATACCACATCCCCTACAAGCTCCATAAGGATTTAGCCTGAGCCAAGCAACGGTTCCACTTGTGCCCACTGTGCCACTTTCAAGCCAATGCGTTCCTATGGAGTTAAAAACGAATAAGTAACCATCCTTTCTCCCATGAAGATCAACTTGGCTCACCCATTTTCATACTGATCCTAATAAAGGAAGTTCACTTCTACACTTCTGATATGTAAACTGCCTCAGCCAAGCAAAATTTGTCACAACAGGGGGCACCAAACTGGTTGCCCTTACCTCAATGCATTCATATATAGTTACATTCAAATAAGTAATTGTGGTTCTCTTATAGGAAAAATACATTGTCTCACAAACATGTATTTTGTTTTTCACCCATACCACATTCCCCTACAAGCTCCATAAGGATTTAGCCTGAGCCAAGCTACGGTTCCACTTGTGCCCACTGTGCCACTTTCAAGCCCATGCGTTCCTATGGAGTTATAAATGAATAAGTAACCATCCTTTCTCCCATCAAGATCAACTTGGCTCACCCATTTTCATACTGATCGTAATAAAGGTAGTTCCCCTCTACACTTCTGATATGTAAACTGCCTGAGCCGAGCAAAATTTGCCACAACAGGTGGCACCAAACTGGTTGCCCACACCTCAATGCATTCCTATATAGTTACATGCAAATAAGTAATTGTGGTTCTCTTATAGGAAAAACACATTGGCTCACAAACAAGTATTTTGTTTTTCACCCATACCACATCCCTCTACAAGCTCCATAAGGATTTAGCCTGAGCCAAGCAACGGTTCCATTTGTGCCCACTGTGCCACTTTCAAGCCAATGCGTTCCTATGGAGTTATAATCGAATAAGTAACCATCCTTTCTCCGATGAAGATCAACTTGGCTCACCCATTTTCATACTGATCCTAATAAAGGAAGTTCACCTCTACACTTCTGATATGTAAACTGCCTGAGCCGAGCAAAATTTGCCACAACAGGTGGCACCAAACAGGTGGCCCTCACCTCAATGCATTCCTATATAGTTACATGCAAATAAGTAATTGTGGTTCTCTTATAGGAAAAATACATTGCCTCACAAACATGTATTTTGTTTTTCACCCATACCACATTCCACTACAAGCTCCATAAGGATTTAGCCTGAGCCAAGCAACGGTTCCACTTGTGCCCACTGTGCCACTTTCAAGCCAATGCGTTCCTATGGAGTTATAATCGAATAAGTAACCATCCTTTCTCCCATGAAGATCAACTTGGCTCACCCATTTTCATACTGATCCTAATAAAGGAAGTTCCCCTCTACACTTCTGATATGTAAACTGCCTGAGCCAAGCAAAATTTGCCACAACAGGTGGCACCAAACTGGTTGCCCACACCTCAATGCATTCCTATATAGTTACATGCAAAAGAGGTATTGTGGTTCTCTTATAGGAAAAACACATTGGCTCACAGACATGTATTTTGTTTTTCAACCATACCACATCCCCCTACAAGCTCCATAAGGATTTAGCCTGAGCCAAGCAACGGTTCAACTTGTGCCCACTGTGCCACTTTCAAGCCAATACGTTCCTATGGAGTTATAATCGAATAAGTAACCATCCTTTCTCCCATGAAGATCAACTTGGCTCACCCATTTTCATACTGATCCTAATAAAGGAAGTTCACCTCTACACTTCTGATATGTAAACTGCCTGACCCGAGCAAAATTTGCCACAGCAGGTGGCACCAAACTGTTGGCCCTCACCTCAATGCATTCCTATATAGTTACATGCAAATAAGTAATTGTGGTTCTCTTATAGGAAAAATACATTGGCTCACAAACATGTATTTTGTTTTTCACCCATACCACATCCCCCTACAAGCTCCATAAGGATTTAGCCTGAGCCAAGCAACGTTTCCACTTGTGCCCACTGTGCCACTTTCAAGCCAATGCGTTCCTATGGAGTTATAATCGAATAAGTAACCATCCTTTCTCCCATGAACATCAACTTGGCTCACCCATTTTCATACTGATCCTAATAAAGGAAGTTCACCTCTACACTTCTGATATGTAAACTGCCTGAGCCGAGCAAAATTTGTCACAACAAGGGGCACCAAACTGGTTGCCCTCACCTCAATGCATTCCTATATAGTTACATGCAAATAAGTAATTGTGGTTCTCTTATAGGAAAAACACATTGGCTCACAAACATGTATTTTGTTTTTCACCCATACCACATCCCTCTACAAGCTCCATAAGTATTTAGCCTGAGCCAAGCAACGGTTCCACTTGTGCCCACTGTGCCACTTTCAAGCCAATGCGTTCCTATGGAGTTATAAACGAATAAGTAACCATCCTTTCTCCCATGATGATCAACTTGGCTCACCCATTTTCATACTGATCCTAATAAAGAGAGCACCCCTGTACACTACCTATATGTCAATTCCTTGAGCCGAGCAAAATTTGTCACAACAGGTGGCATCAAACGGGGTCCCCTCACCTCAATGCATTATGTCTGAATAGATAATTGCATTTCCCTTATAGGAAAAGCACATTGCTTACAAATACATATTTTGTTTTTCAAGCACACCACACCCCCTATACGATCCATAAGGATTAAGCCTGAGCCAAGCAACCTTTTCACCTCTACCTACTGTGCTACCCTCAAGCCAATGCTTTCCTATGGAGTTATAGGCTAATATGTAACTATCCTTTCTTCCATGAAGATGAACTTCACTTACAAATATTTTTATTGATCATAATAAATGGAGCATTGCACATGATTCATGCACACTTTAACGCAGATATCTTCAAAATACTAAGGATGAATTGAGCTGTGGCATTTAAGATGTCCTGTCGTCTGTCAATAATGTACCTGCAAGCCTGAAATAATTGGAAGCCTTTATCCAGAAGTAGCAGGAATTAGGCTCAAAACATAAAAAAATTGTTGAAAGATAGCTTGTGTGTTTGAAACCTGAAAAGAAACTTGACAGTCAGTGCTAATGCTCAAGCTCCATGCTGAAGATGTTTGTATACCGGGAGGCTCAAGTTCTTATCATAAAGCCTTGGATTCATACAAGGCAATAACATGTTGATTGGAAAATGTTTCTCTCTGGTTTGCTATATCCATGAAATGAATAGCTGCCATCAGAGGTAGTCTAGAGTACATATGCAAAGTATACTTCTGCTGCAGACTCTAACGCAATTAAGATGCAGCAACTGCTTCTGGACTAACACCTTCACTGTCCTAGAGACAAACAACCAACAAAATACAGTCCAATATGTATTCAGACAGATACTGCCTGGTATTTGTATACAAATAGTCTAAGCCCTTCTATCACACTCACCATCTACATCGCATCAAAGTAAAAGATGGACCACAGCAACTTCATTCAAATGTATTTCAGAACCAAGGATTCACTTTCCCAGGTTGTATAGATATTGATTATGAGTATGTTCTTATTGATGTTAGTTATGCTTATTGATGCTGCATTCGTAGGAATTTCGAGAAATTTGTAGATACTGTCCAAATGTCCATTTGAGGAAACAATACTTGTAATTTGCCATTTCATGTGTCTGCTGTCTGTTGAACTGATATGGATAGTTAATATACATGTAAACCGAATAATTTTACAATTTACAAACAGAAATGCCATTAAACAAATCACTTTTGTATTCAAGTGCTTTATGTGGGGTTTTAGGGTGCCGAATGAAGATATGAAAAATAGGTACTTTACAATCAGTTTGCTACTCCAGAAGTGTTGTTTCTATATACAAACGTGATGATATTTTAAACATTTTTCTCATACGTTGCATGTACACGCCGTTGCTGTTTGTCTCTTGTCTCTGATAAAAATAAATCCATATCCGAAATATTATAAAAAGTAAAAACAAATAGCTCTAAATGATTGCTGCTACCAACATAAATGTCATCAGAGTTTATATTGTCTTCATACTTTGCAAGTGTTTTCTCCACTTCTATTTTTTCCATGCAGAGTATCTTTGGTGTACATATACCTACATTCATTTTGTGCATGTTCACTTCAAGCCACTCGTTTGCCGCCTTAGTATCATGAAACATTCTCATCCCCTGTAAAATGAAGAATTATATGTAAAAGTTTAAATATCAAGTGACCACATTTAATGTTTTACTTCAGTGTCTTTTCATTGCGGATGCCTTTTTAGTAACTATTTAATGCCAGTCTCCGCATAGTAAATTTAATCAGCAAATTTAAGACCAAATGTGAAGAGACCTTATCTCCACTATTAATGAGGGAAATCACAAGATTTGTTGGATGAATTCCGATATTTGGGACCTCTACTATGGAAAAATAGTTTTGTCATTTTTTTAAATTGAGTTTGCTAACAGCTTCAGAACCTGTCTGAACTCCCCCTGTCAAACTTATTTACAGATATTTGCAGTCATAGAGACAACCTTACAATTTCAAATTTGACATTGCTGGTGATCCGCACTAACTATGATACAGGGTACTTGGTTTGTGATGTAAGGTCGAGACTGCCAGGCATCCTTGACTCTCCAGATAGCTTGGTTGAGCAGTCAATGCATAGCTTAAAGGAGGTGGTATGAAGGTTGACATGAGGTAGAGGACAACACAGTGATTGTATCTGCAATAATGACGGAATATCAAGACAAAGGGGACTATTAGGATAGCGGGCGGAGGCACCACCGCGACACTGGCGGTGCTGAAAAATGCATTTTTCCGCCCGTGAGCAGCGGACCTCATGCCCGCCATATTAGAATGGCCAAAGATAGCCAATGGAGACACACCGCCATGCGTAATGACGTCTGCTCCGGTCCACAAATTAGGATGCTCCAAACAACCAGTCGCACCGCAGCGGAGAAACCGCCCAACCCTAGACGGCGGAAGCTTGACAGCGGAGCGCGAAACCAGAGTCACGACCGCTATGGACCCAGCCCTACATGTTTTTCCGGTGCTGTACCTGATACATCACCAGCAAATCATGGACCGCCGCGGATGCCGCCGCTTGTACACAATAACTCAACCCCGCACACAACCACAAAACACAACCCATGGACTGGCACAGGGTCCCTAACCACATCAGATACCCTGGTGGGGACAGGAACACATCCCCAAGTGCACACACACATGACCCACCTGCCACCAATACACCCCTCCGCATCCAGGTCACACATTGACCGCGATTGTGCAGCAATGTCACGGCCACGTCACCGCAGCGGTGAAGACAAGGGAATACATGCGCACAATGCAGAAGGCTGGGCCAGCACCAGGCATGGGCAGGGCACAAAGAACACAGGGCCACAACTCCACCCTCCACACACTAGCCCCTCACTGAAGGGACATGCCATGTGCCCCCCCTGTGCACCCCCATGTACAACAACAAGCCAGGTGACACCACACACAAAACAAATAGAGACACAGCCACAGCAGGAGTGGCTGCACAGGAACACACAGCACAGAAGCACAGGGCCAGGGCTACACACACACCACAACAACACCACACCCATGGCAAGTAAACTCAGGACAAGCTCCAAATGAACACACACACATACAAGGAACAAACATCTCACTGGACACACAGCCTGACAAGTCATACACACATACCCCACACTGACACACAAACACAGACCACATGCCACCAGCAATGGAGCACACAAAACAGGAAAGCCAAAGTGAGGTGCACACAAATGGAAGGCCAAGGAGACAACCACCAAGCATGTGTACAGCACATGCAAGACAAGGAATATAGAACAACACCCTCAGCCCATCAAATCACACATGGCTGGCATAGTTATTGAAGTCAAACCACAGACAGCACAGTGCAACAACCCAGGGAGACAGCAATGCAACACATGTATAGGCACAAGGATGAAAGGAAGGCCCTGAAGTCAAACTGTGAACAGCCACACATATGTATACAAATACTTCACAGGAGTACTCCAGCAGCACAACACACAGGGCCCATTGACACACTCCATGACTGTCAAACACTAGTAGGAATCCACACACATACCCCCTCACATCTGCAGCACACAACACCAGTGTCAAACAAACAGAAGGGTGGCAATAATGTCCAGGCAATACACAGACAAACAATCACACTCCCTGGGGAAGCCACAAACATCACATACACACAGGGATGCCAGAACCAATGTCTGCACAAAAACAACAGACAAACACATAACCCAACAGAACCACACACAGAACCACAACAAGAACAGACATGCCCTGTGCAGCAAAAATGTGGAAAGGCAATGGGAGCACAGACACAACAGGAGTGCACAACCCCATCAGTCAGGAACAATGCACAGACAACATACCACAACACAGACAAGAAGTGTACCATCACAGATAAACACAGCCACAGCAAACAAACAACAGATGCACAGCCAAAAAAATACATACCAAACACAGCAGGACATCAGTGGATGCACACCAGCCAATGACAAGGCAACATACCCCCACAGCACTGCATGCACAACAAGCAGTGTCTGCACAACAAGCATACCAGCCCCACACAGAAATGAGTGACACAACATGAACCCACACAACACCAATCAGCACAGCACAAAGACAACATCACACACAGGAAGTGAAGCAGTACCACAGCAAACACACATACATGCAACACAACACCAACAGATGCACAAGGCTGGCACAGAAAGGTGGAAACAACTTGACATGGGGACTGGGCAGCACACACAGTTGAAGTGCATATGAGCAAACATGACTGACAAACAGCCCAAGAACATCACACAGAACCCATTGGGGAAATGTCCTGAGTGGCACATTGCCACTGTCCAAAGAACTGCACCACAAAGCACAGTGTCACATATCAAGTGATGGGGAGGCACACACACATGTAAAACAAGGTGACAGCTGACATCCAAGTGAAGTGCCATGCACATCAGTAGTGAACATGGCAGAAGTGTACCATACACAAATAGAGGGAGTGCAGACTCACAATGGGTAGGCATCCCAACCACAGATAGGGGATGGCAAGACACCACACACAACATCACATACTGGAGGCAAACAGGCACCATGTGACAGCAATGCATGAGAAAACACAACCACAATGGCAGTGTGGATCAGCAGGTCTGCAGTGTCTCCACAAACAGTAACAAGACAGATGGATGATCAACAAAACACAACACTGACTTGACAGACACACACACTGCATACTCACAAGTGACAGAAATAACAAGTAGGAGTCAGCCACAACTGCATGGACACACCAACACACTGCACACTGCACAACATACAACTCACACATGTGCATACAACCACATCCACAGGGATAAACAATCCAAACAACAAGCACACACATCCTGGACGAAACGTGTGTAGTTGACAATGCAGGGGCACACACACATCAACACTCCAGACAAAGTCAAGACCTTCACACTGCACACTTCTTGACCACCCAAGAGCACACATTGAAAGAAACCCATGGGACTAGGATGACTGCCCATCACAAGATGACCACACACATACACTACTGGGCACACATAAAATAAGAACACACATACATGATGAGCCTGGCCAGCATGCCTGCAATCCTCCGGACAGAATCCCATTCTGAGCTGGCAGTGCACCACAACTTGACATGTGTACAACACAGCCAACATGAACAAACAATGACAATGACAACTGCATTACACCTTAAATCTACAACATTGCCCACACAAGTATCAGGGTCATGAAGAACTGAAGTCCGTCACCCCTGCAAAAAATAGAGTAATTGAGTTAAGACATTGGCAAGGTTGAAGTGGCACACACAGCATGTGGCACAGTAAACCATATACACACAGCAAAATAACTTTATTCAGTAAGGACACTGACAAAACAGACAACAGGAGCAACTGTCTTTAATCACAAATTGCACAGATAGGCAACAAGATTAGATAATAGCAAGGCACAAAATGCAGGGCATGTCCATGAGAAGCTGCACAGGCAGGGGCAAAACAGCAAGGCCAGTGGCCAGTCCAAGGTGCAGAGCATGTCCATGAGAAGCTGCACAGGCAGGTGCAAAACAGCAAGGCCAGTGGCCAGTCCAAGGTGCAGAGCATGTCCATGAGAAGCTGCACAGGCAGGGGCAAAACAGCATGGCCAGTGGCCAGTCCAAGGTGCAGAGCATGTCCATGAGAAGCTGCACAGGCAGGGGGCACACAGCAGTGAACGACAAGGCCAGTGGGCAGGACAAAGTGCAGAGTGAGTCGATGAGAAGATGCACAGGCAGGGGGCACACAGCAGTGAACGACAAGGCCAGTGGGCAGGACAAAGTGCAGAGTGAGTCCATGAGAAGATGCACAGGGAATGTGTGCAATTGTACCATAACCATGGTCAGCAACACAGTCTGGGGTGTCACAATGTGCAGCACAGGCCATGCTGTGTGAGAGACAGGCGTGTGAGGTCGACCAACACTCAGACTTGGCTGTCAGTCGTACTGGGAGCTGGCTGTGTGTCGGTGTAAGAAAGTAGCTCTGTATATACTGTTCCCAAATAGGTACAGTGTGCACAGAGTCCACAGTCCCCAGTGGCTTGGCAGAGGCTAAAGTTAGATATAACCTTACTCTCTAAAGTGGTAGCTTGGTCGAGCAGTAAGTCAGTATCAGAGGACAGTGTAAAGCATTTGTTGTACCCACTCGATCAGCAAATGAAGTCACACACTCAAGAACTGAACTCTAGGCCAATTTGTTTTGTATATATAAAAAAATATATACAGTTTTTATTTTAGAACCAAGGAAGCTTGATGCAGGTATGCAGATAAAATACTTTTCAATTATAGGTACTGAATGAATACTTTTTCAAAGGCAAGTGCACTTTGTACTTTAGAGTTTGCAGTAGTTGTCAAGTTATTGTACAATTTCAGAAAACTCAATACATTACTTTCAATGGACTTTTTAAGATAAATGCATGTAAATCACATTTGGATTA
Source organism: Calotriton arnoldi (assembly GCA_963921515.1). Taxonomy (NCBI): domain Eukaryota; kingdom Metazoa; phylum Chordata; class Amphibia; order Caudata; family Salamandridae; genus Calotriton; species Calotriton arnoldi. The sequence continues at coordinate 177,567 of CAWUFW010004392.1, read as the reverse complement.
CTTTTTGTAACTCAGTACTGGATCATGGATTCAGCACCGGGGTAGTACCTGAAAACAGTTGTGTAAAATCGTTTTAGTCAAACATGTGATTTTTAAGCAATATTTAGCTGTTTCAAAAGTGGACACTTAGAAGAATTTTTGCACAGAATCCCCAATGTTATCCTATGGAAGGAATTTCAAGTTAAAGGTACGGTACGTCACGATTACTTTTGTAACCCCAATGCTGGACCAGGGATTCAACATGAGGACAGTACCTGCAAACAGTTGGAAAAAGTCGGGTTAGTGATTCGTGCAATTTTTAAGGAATTTCTTTAGTTTTGAAAAGTGGGCACTTAGAAACTTTTCCGGTAAAAATGTCTCAATGTTATCCAATGGCAAAAAACCAAGTATCTGTTTTTAAGGAGTTAATCGGTCTTGTTCGGATCAGTGCTGGAGCCTTTTCTCCAGCACTGGGGTCTCTCCTGGAATCAGGTGAGAATTTTCGAATTCGGGCTTTGGTCGATTTTTAAAGAATATTTGCAACTTTCAAAATTGGGCACTTAGAAGAATTTCCGAGTGAAAATGTCTCAATGTTATTCAATGGCGAAAAACAAAGGAACGGTTTTGAACAGGTTAATCGGTCTTGTTCGGGTCAGTGCTGGGGACTTGTCTCCAGCACTGGGGTCTCTCCTGGGTTCAGGTGAGATTTTGCGGATTCGGACTTCGGGCAATTTTTAAGAAATATTTGCGACTTTCGAAATTGGACAATTAGAAGAAATTCCAAGTGCAGCCAGCCAATGTTACCCTATGGAGGAATTTCAAGTGGACGGTTTTAGGGCAAACACCCGACTGGCGAATTTAATCTTCTGGGGGTAGTCTCAGGGGTCTCCCAGGGTCAGGATGATGTGATCTCTACACCCTCAGCGGCACTGGGGCGGCCGGATGCAGAGTGCTGTTGGGCCTTCGGGCACCCAATGGTTTCCTATGGAGAAGCTGCCTGACGAACAAACACTGCAAGCTCGGGGACGGAGATTCTTCAGGTGTGACCACCACTTCGAGAGGTAAGTTGGGAAGGTAGAGGACGGGTAGACACCCAGGAGTTGGGCACAGGGGGCCGTGGGGCGCCGGGTGCAGGGGTGTCTTTTGGTGTCGGAAATCTTACCCTCTGATGATCGCGGTAGGAGGGGTCCCTTGTTCTGAGGCTGCAGGCGTCGTCAGGGTCGTCGAGGAGGGTCCGTGGGTGCTGGACACTGGGTCCCAGTCGCCGGGGGGACGTCCTCGTGGTGTTGGTTCACCTCAGCTCGGGCCAGGGTCGGCGGGTGCAGAGAGGTGTGGATTCGCGGTACCGGGCCAGGGCCTGGTCTTGTAGCTTTTCTTTAATCAATCAATCAATCACAGAATTTGTAAAGCGCACTACTTACCCGTGAGGGTCTCAAGGCGCTAGGGAAAAAAGAAAAAAAAGGGGGGGGGGGTGCTGCTACTGGTCGAACAACCAGGTCTTGAGTAGCCTCCTGAAGGTCAGCAGGTCTTGGGTCTGTCGTAGGCTTAGTGGAAGGGTGTTCCAGGTGTTGGCGGCGAGGTGGGAGAAGGATCTGCCGCCGGTGGTAGTTCTTCGAATGCGAGGGACGGTGGCGAGGGAGAGGTCGGCGGAGCGGAGTTGGCGGTTGGGGACGTAGAAGAGGAGTCGTCTGTTGAGGTAGGCTGGGCCAGTCTTGTGGAGTGCCTTGTGTGCGTGGATGAGGAGTTTGAAGGAGATTCTCCTGTCGACGGGGAGCCAGTGCAGGTTCCTCAGGTGGGGGGTGATGTGGCTGTGGCGTGGTACATCGAGGATCAGGCGTGCGGAGGCGTTTTGTATGCGTTGCAGTCGCTTGATGAGCTTGGCCGGGGCTCCCGCGTAGAGGGCGTTCCCATAGTCAAGTCTGCTACTGACGAGGGCCTGGGTGACTGTTCTTCTTGTGTCTGTCGGGATCCACCTGTAGATCTTGCGAAGCATGCGGAGGGTGTTGAAGCAGGAGGATGAGACTGCGTTGACTTGCTTGGCCATGGAGAGCGTTGAGTCGAGGATGACTCCCAGGTTGCGTGCGTGGTCGGTGGGTGTCGGGGCTGCTCCCAGCGTCGTTGGCCACCAGGAGTCGTCCCAGGCTGAGGGGTTGGAGCCGAGGATGAGGACCTCTGTCTTCTCCGTGTTCAGTTTTAGTCGGCTGATCTTCATCCAATCGGCGACGGCCTTCATTCCTTCATGGAGGTTGGATTTGGCGGCGAGGGGGTCCTTGGTGAGGGAGAGGATCAGTTGAGTGTCGTCGGCGTAGGAGATTATGTTGAGGTCGTGCTGTCTGGCGATGCGTGCGAGCGGGGCCATGTAGATGTTGAACAGTGTTGGGCTGAGGGACGATCCCTGGGGTACGCCGCAGATGATCTCGGAGGCTTCGGATCGGAATGGTGGGAGGTGGACTCTCTGGGTTCTGCCGGCGAGGAAGGAGGTGGCCCATTCCAGGGCCTTGTCTCGGATCCCTGCGTCGTGGAGGCGTGCGCGTAGAGTGCGGTGGCAGACAGTGTCGAAGGAGGCGGAGAGGTCCAGCAGGATGAGGGCTGCGGTCTCACCGTTGTCCAGCAGGATCCTGATGTCGTCGGTGGCGGCGATGAGGGCAGTCTCAGTGCTGTGGTTGCTGCGGAACCCCGATTGGGATGGGTCCAGGATGCTGTTTTCTTCGAGGTATCGGGTTAGCTGTTTGTTGACGATCTTCTCGATGACCTTGGCTGGGAACGGAAGCAGGGAGATGGGCCGGAAGTTCTTGAGGTCTCTCGGGTCCGCCTTGGGTTTTTTGAGTAGGGCGTTGATCTCTGCGTGTTTCCAGCTCTCTGGGAAGGTCGCGGTCTCGAAGGAGAGATTGATGATGTTGCACAGGTGGGGTGCGATGGAGCTGCTGGCTTTGTTGAAGATGTGGTGCGGGAAAGGGTCTGACGGGGAGCCGGACTGTATTGTGCTCATGGTCTTGATGGTGTCCTCGATGTTCACGCTGGCCCAGGCTGGCAGGGGGTCGTGGTCGATGGTGTGCGGCGGGTCTGGTGCATCGATCTTAGTTGGGGCTGTCTGGGTGTTGAAGCTGTCGTGGATGTCGGCGATCTTGCGGTGGAAGAAGGTGGCGAGCGAATCGCACAGGGGTTGCGACGGCGGGATGTTGTTGGTGTTGGAGCTGGGGTTGGAGAGTTCCTTCACGATGTTGAAAAGCTCCTTGCTGTTGTGTGCGTTGTTGTCGAGGCGGTCTTTGAAGGAGATTCTCTTGGCGGACTTGATGAGGTGGTGGTGGTTACGGATGGCGTCTTTGTGGGCTGCGTGGTTGTCCGGTGTCTTATCACTGTGCCATTTCTTCTCTAGTTTCCGGCAGGTACGCTTGGAAGCTAGGAGTTCCGAGGTGAACCAGCTGGCTCTTTTGGTGGTGTCACTGTAGGTGAGTTTTTTCAGCGGGGCGAGGGTGTTGGCACAGTCGTTCATCCATCGTCTGAGGTTGCAGGCAGCGTCGTCGGTGTTGGATGGGTCGGAGGGAGAGCTGAGAGCGAGGGTTGCCCGTAGTTGGTCTTCGGTGACTTTGCTCCAGCAGCGGCGTGGGATCTGTTGGGTGCGGTGGTGTGTGGTGGGTTTCTGGAAGGTGAAATGGATGCAGCGGTGGTCGGTCCAGAGGAGTTCCGTGGTGTGGCTGAAGGAGACGTGGGAGCTTGAGGAGAAGATGGGGTCAAGCGTGTGGCCGGCGGAATGGGTCGGTGTTGTGACGAGCTGGCTCAGACCGAGGTTGTCGATCAGGGTGGTGGAGTTGCTGTCGTTGTTGTTCTCCAGGTGAAAGTTCAGGTCTCCGAGGAGGATGTAGTCGGTAGAGGTCAGGGCGTGCGTGCTGAGGAAGTCGGCGATGGAGTCGCTGAACTGGGGTCGGGGCCCAGGTGGTCTGTAGACAAGGGTGCCTCTAAGGGTGGTGTTGGGGTCCGTGTGGATCTGGAAGTGCATGTGTTCGGCGGTGCTGAGAGTGTCGTCGGTGCTGGTCGAGACCCTGATGGTGTTCTTGTGGACGATGGCGATTCCTCCTCCTACTGCGTTGACGCGGTCTCTGCGGGTGATCTTATAGCCGTCTGGGATGGCTATGGCGATGTCGGGGCGGAGGAGTCGTTCATCCAGGTCTCTGTCAGGAAGGCGACGTCTGGTGATGATGTGTCGAGCAGGTCCCAGAGCTCGACGGCGTGTTTGCGTGCGGAGCGGGTGTTCAGTAGGATGCATCGGAGGTGGTTGAGGTCCTTCTTGGCGGGCGCCTCGGTGGCTCTGAGGCTGGTGTAGCTGCAGTTCCGGCAGGTGAAGGGACCATGGGTGCGTTTCGGGGCGGCCTTGAAGCAGTTGTGCGTCCGTCCGGGGTTGAGAGCGTGGAGTGTGGTGGCATCGTATCGGCGTCGGTCCTCGAGGCTGGTGCGGGGGCGCACGGCCCAGGGGTTCTGGCGCTGGGCGCGGTCCAGGCACGGACGGGCGCAGACGGGCTTGCCTTAGGCGCGCCTTCGGCGCGCCAGCGGCGCGGCCGCACAGCGGCCGCCATATATGGGGAGGTGGGAGGGAGAAGCAGCTGGGAGGCAGGGGCAGCGAATGGGCAGTCTTGGACCAGGTGGTGTAGTGGCACGTGGAGGTGGATTCATGCAGACGTGAGACACAGTGTGGATGGGAGATTGTGGAGGGGTGCCTTTCCACTTCTTGGGGAGTCGCAATGGCTTCCCTGTCTTGGTAACAATGGGAAGTGGCGTGGACACATCAGGCTCACTCAACACCAAGGCTGCAGCAGGTGCAGACTATGGCCCTCCCTCTGGTGACGTGCTTGAACCTGCGCAACGCTTTGCGTGGCCCTGGCTTTGCCCCTCCATCCCCTGCCTACCAGGTGGTCCCCCCACAGTGCCCTCCATTCCCTGCTTCACTGGGCTTGCAATGGGAGTCGAGGTAGTGGGTGAATCGGACTTGCAGCCCTTCTTATGCCTACCCTTGGCACTCACCACCTTCTCAGTGGGCATGGAAATTGTATGTTTGGTTTTGGGAGACGCTTTCGGGACAGGAGAGTCCTTGTCTGGGGATGGCCCTGAGGCACGTGACCCTGACGCCTGCTTCTTGGCTCTTTGTCCCCTGGTGTTGCCTGACGGACTCTTGTCTGTGTGCACTGGGGTGGCTTTGGTCATCTGTGGGGATGGTGTCTGCGGCCTGGACCGCTTGGGCTTCTGTTGCTGCTGTGTGCTACGTGTGCTGTATCGTGACTTAGAGGTCTGTGGAGCGGGGTCACTGTCGTCCGACGTGGCCACTGGCATGGGTGTGGACAAAGGGACTTTCGCTGGACTCCCAGATTATGCCAGTTGAAGGGCTGATGTCACTGCAGTGGACAATGACTGGACAGTCCGGTGCAGCCCACCCACGTCTGAATGTATGCCCTCAATGAATGCAACCACCTGAGCCAATTTATTGTCGTGGTCCATGAATGCATTGAGGAGAGCTGTCGGCCTACACACAGCTGGCGCAAAAGGTCCACAGACTCAGCACTGATGGCAGCAGTGGGGACCGGGGCAGGGGCTTCGGTGCCGGGGGTGAAGGACACCCTTCCCCTCTTAGCGGTGCGAACACGGGCAGCACCAGAGGAAGTGGCTGAGAGGGTGGGCACTGTACGCTGTGTGGTGGAAGATGATGCAGAGTCCCCGTTCCCTGTGCCCGCCAACATGTCTGCATCACCGCTGGCATCAGATGACGTAGTACTTTGCGTCTCGGGCTGTGATTCCTCCAGCAGACTCCTGTCCCCCTCCGAGGCGCTGGTCACATCTGTCTCACAGGGCTCCTCTGTAGCTGTTGTGCTAGTTTCCCCACCACTGGTGTCTGTCCCCTGTCCCTCCGTGACCACGGGAGATGCTGCATGAGAGAGAGAGATGTAGGGTCAGTGCAGTGGCAGCAACAGAACAAACATATGCAATACAAACAACCATTAAGATGTCTAGATCTACATGTTGCACACCACCCTGTGCAATTACATCGTTCAAACCCACCTCTGTCATCACAACAGTGCGTGTGCACAATCAAACCAGGACAAAGTGAGCAATGTGATGACCACACAGCACAACATCCTGCATGTGGCTCCGTTACAACAGCAACACAGATAGCTCATACCTGTCTCACACCACCCACAATGCCATTGAAATGCCCCATACCCGTTTCCGATTGTTAAGTACAGGTCGGACACATGCATGACAGCTGCACCCAGCACAGGTACAAGCTTACACTCACAGGCCACTGCATCACACTACCAACACCACATCGCCCAGCGCTGGCACATGCTGTGCACACATGCAGCCACACACAGTCATAGTCACCCTTCCCAGTACACTCACCCCTAATTGCCTGCTGATGCTCCTTCAATCGTGCATCCAGTTCAGGGTGAGTCACGGCCAAGATGCGGCACATTAGTGGTGTCATGCTGCGCCGTGCCATCCGGCCAGTGCGAGGGATCAGCCCCAGTGTTATCTCCGCAACGTTCTTTGCCAGCCGTGAGATGTCGTCCCACCTCTTGTGGCAGTGGGTGCGCCGTCCGTTTGATACTCGCAGAGCACGCACCTTGTTCGCAATGGCCCTCCACACGGCTTTACGCTGGTGTACCTTGAGCTGCAGGCATGGGAGACAAGAGGGGGCAAATATCAGTGACAGTGTCATGTGACAAAATCACTCAGGACAGTAGCATGATACAGATTCATCACAAATCCACATATCTCACATGCAGAGACAGGAATGCTTTTCACATGGTACATCTGCATGTGACAATCACACGTAAATGCATGCATGTGTGAGGGGGGACACAATACCTGCACATCTCATGTGCAAGCAGGATGCCAGCACAGAAGACCATGTGTACTCTGCCCACATCTACTATCCATTTTTAGGTAGAGCAAGACATACGTCACAAAACAACATGTGTATGTGGCGAGACCCACTGTGTCCGACAATGCGCAGGCATCAACGAACATGCACTGTGAGTAGCCCACTGTGTCATGTATGTCACATTGAGGGACATGATCTCACAAACCCACGCCCTTCTCACAGTGCCAGTCGTGTGCAATCTACAGGGTTGACATGGCACATTGATGGGGAGTCAAATTTGAAATCGAACATGTTACACTCTGTACAGTCAGTGATGTGTTCTTGTTGGATTGGGCGGTGACTGTGCAGGCCAGGTGGGCTCACACTGAGATGGACACCAGGGAACCGCAAAGACATGCACACTAGCAATCACTGTCCTGAATCCTCCATTACCAACTTGCTGCTTCACTGTATGGCTGACAAGACAAGACATGTCCCTCCAATCTTGATGTGCAGGCAGGGAGACTTGTGGAGTAGGGTACACACCCCTTCATCCAATGGAATGCAAGTTAGGCAATGCATGACATAAACCCAAACCCACACTCACATGCACATACTGCAACAGACCGACTACATGTGTGCCCCCCCTGCACTCTCACACCCACTGTGGAAGACTTACCACGACATTTGGGCCACCATATAGCCTTGGGTACTGTGTGAGCACCTCGTCCACTAGGACCTCAAGCTCCTCGCCTGTGAAGGGACTGGCACGGATCTTCTCTGTCCTTGACATCACTGTTGGTTAGAGACAGCAGTGGCAGCAGCAGGTGAGGGTCTCAGGCAGCAGTCCCTGGAGGCAGCAGCAGGTGAGGGTCTCAGGCAGCAGTCCCTGGAGGCAGCAGCAGGTGAGGGTCTCAGGCAGCAGTCCCTGGAGGCAGCAGCAGGTGAGGGTCTCAGGCAGCAGTCCCTGGAGGCAGCAGCAGGTGAGGGTCTCAGGCAGCAGACTCTGTGAGCAGTGGAAATGTGGGGCACTCTCCCACACATATATAGCCCCCTGGTGTTGTTCCAGTATTCCTGGGCTGCTGCAATTGGTGTACCAGGTTAGCCTTTTACAAATGCATCCAATGACTGGCACCGCGGTGGTGTAGCATGCCTACCGCTATTTTCAAAATTGCATCAAGCTTCCGCGATCGCGGAGCCCATTGGCTGTAATGGCATGGACCATGGCGGTGACACACCGCAGGGGCAACGCGGGCGCTACCGCGGTGGTGCATCTTTTGATTGCATCCTATGACCGGCACCGCAGTGGTGTAGCACGCCTACCGCTATTTTCAAAATTGCATCAAGCTTCCGCGATCGCGGAGCCCATTGGCTGTAATGGCATGGCCCATGGCGTGACACACCGCTGGGGCCAGGCGGTAGTTATCGCGATTTGGGTGCCATTGACACACATGAGGCACCGCGATTTGGGTGGCGGAGCATGCCAACCGCCATTTGGGCATGTCTCTGGGGCTATCAGTACCGCACCTGTGCATTGGGGAGTGTTGCACACACACCGCTGGGGCCAGGCGGTAGTTTCCGCGATTTGGGTGCCATAGACACACATGAGGTACCGCGATTTGGGTGGCGGAGAAGGCCAACCGCCATTTGGGCATGTCTCTGGGGCTATCAGTACCGCACCTGTGCATTGGGGAGTGTTGCACACACTCCGCTGGGGCCAGGCGGTAGCTTCCGCGATTTGGGTACCATAGACACACATGAGGCAACGCGATTTGGGTGGCAGAGCATGCCAACCGCCATTTGGGCATGTCTCTGGGGCTATCAGTACCGCACCTGTGCATTGGGGAGTGTTGCACACACACCGCTGGGGCCAGGCGGTAGCTTCCGCGATTTGGGTACCATAGACACACATGAGGCACCGCGATTTGGGTGGAAGAGCATGCCAACCTCCATTTGGGCATGTCTCTGGGGCTATCATACCGCACCTGTGCATTGGGGAGTGTTGCACACACACCGCTGGGGCCAGGCGGTAGTTTCCGCGATTTGGGCGCCATAGACACACATGAGGCACCGCGATTTGGGTGGCGGAGCATGCCAACCGCCATTTGGGCATCACTTGTCTCTCACTACCGCACCTACAGTACACTACACTGCACTACACTACACTACAGGACAGTGTTGGTATGGACAATACAATGTGTACACATATTAATGTGTTGATGTGCATTGTCAATCACAGCAATGTTTGTCTCAATTGATGATGTTTGTTTTAGCATGTCCTCTCATGTTAGATCATGCACACACTCGTCATTGATGCTCAGACTGTGGTCATTGTGTTGTTGAGGAGTGCCAGGTTCAATCGACGCCTGAATGTGTGTCATGTACAGCAGCTAGGTAGGATACCGTGGGGTTGCCTTGTCACACATGTGCAGGATGACAGACTCCCAGGCGTGCCCATGGGGAATGTGGCCATATCCCAATGTCCATTCACTTTGACCGAGGTGTTGTTTGGGGTACTTGCTGTGTGTAATTAGACAAGTGTGTGATTTGTGTAGTTGAAGGGGTCCTAAAAGGACAGCTGGTCTGTGACTCAATTCATATGACATTCTTTGTTGGCGTTGTGTCAGCCATGATGTGAGATGCTGTGCACATCCCATGATGTATTGCATTACAATGTGTCCACTCTCATCTCAACTAGGAGGAGACCAAATCTGCATCATCACTTGACAATGCTGGCAGACATGGAGGATGAGGCGATCATCCGGAAATGCCGTCTGGATAGAGCCACCCTAAAGACCCTTTGTGATTTGTTGGAGCCCCACCTGCAGCCTCGCAGAACATATCCAACAGCTTTCACCCCAACGTATAAGGTGATGGCGGCACTGCATTTTTGTTGCCACTGGATCATTCCAGAACACGGTGGCCGACGCAGGTGGGATGTCACAACCTATGTTCAGCATGGTGCTGCGTGATGTTCTGTCCGCCATGATGATCTACAAGGACAGATATATCCATTTCCCCAGGGGGACAGAATTGGCAGCTGTAAAGGGAGATTTCTATCCCCTCGGACACATCCCCCATGTTGTTGGTGCCATTGATTGCACCCATGTTGGGCTAGTGCCACCACAGGCACGTGAGCACATCTACAGGAATCGTAAACATTACCACTCCATAAATGTGCAAGTGGTATGCCTGGCAGATATGATCATCTCACACGTGTGTGTAAAATTTCCAGGCTTGGCCCATGACTCATACATCCTGCGTAGCAGATTGTACCCCAGCTGATGGCCAATCCGCTTCCTGAGCGTGCATGGATTGTGGGTGAGTATGCCTAGTCATTTGGCATGCTGTGTGTGTGACCTGCTGTCCTCTGCATCAGCGACATTGCAATGTTTATTTGTGTTTGTCACACATAGGTGACTCTGCATATCCCAACCGTCCTTAGTTGCTGAGCCCACTGCGGAATCCCAGGACACCAGCTGATGCCCCCTATAATGATGCCCGTGGGAGGACACGTCGTGTGGTGGAGCGTACTTTTGGACTGCTGAAGTCACGTTTCCGCTGCCTGGACAAGACCGGAGGGGCACTGATGTACTCGCCCAGAAAGGTGTGTCAGATTGTAGTGGCATGCTGCATGCTCCACAACCTAGCCATTCGCAAGGAGATTCCCCTGCTCCTGGATGATGATGAGCAGCCAAGGCCCCCGCCTGCAAACCACCCCGTGTCCAGTGATGAGGACAGTGGAGAGGAGGAAGGTGTTGACCTGCGTCAACAGCTCATCACCCGCTACTTCACTTGAAGGTGGGTGACAATGTACAACGTACCCATTGTCTGATGATGTTGCTGTTGTTGTGAAGGTGTAAGTGAGATTTGTGACAGCAGCCAGTCAATGTTCATGGGACAGTTCATTTATGAACATCTACAGGATGTTTATGTTGGCACTTGTTGCCCATTGTTATGTGTGCATGTGGGTTGTTCTTGTTGTGAAGTGTTGTGTGATGTCTGTGATGCCACACCCAGACTAGTGAATGTTGTTCTGTTGTGTTTTCCTAGGTCCCTTCGACCTCTCCTTGCCTACATACACTCCGTCCCCTGGTACATTGTATTCATGGTGAAAATTGTACATCCTGGAATAAAGACGGAGCAGGTACAACAACATGTGTGTAAGGATTTGTTTATTTACAAAGGTGACATGTGAGGGGGGGTACATTTACAGTGAGGTGATTAGTGGAGCAGTGAGTTGACAGTTATGGTAAATGAGATAATCGAGTGGTCACCACATAGGTGTGGTGACCCAGTCCAACAGACAGATGCCATTCACAAGGCAGTGTGGGGAAGGACAGTCCAAAAAGTCAATGCAGTGGTGAAAAGGGTTGCCATCATGGCTGGCTGCGTGACTGGCGTTTGGCAGGTGCTTTGCCAACAGATACTCCCAGGGTTTTCTTCGGACGGCCCCTTTCCGCTTGGCAGGGGGGCCTCTGCTGTAGGGCCAGTGGGGTCTGAGGACTCACCCCTCTCTGTGGCCGCAGGGGAGGATGGTGAACTGTCATCCTGCGGACCACCAGTGGGAGGGGGAGGTGTTGTTTGTGGCGCAGGCCTGTCCCTCAGTACCGCCACTAGCTGGCCCAAGAGGTCCACAATTTGTCCCATGCGGGTGTCCATGGACCTCATCAGCAGGAGGAGCTCACGTGAATCTTGTTCGGACCGGGCCGTTTGTCCCTGGCCCCGTTCATATGCCCCAAGGACTCTGTGGATGTGGTCCAGGGATTCGGTCCCAGGCTGTGATCGTGTGTGGGTGACCCTGCCCCTCCCACCTGCACTGCTGCTACGGACCTGTTGCCTCTCCACTGTCGGACCACACATCCTCTCCCTGCCCTCCTCAGTTGGTGGGGTGGGGTGGTCATCCTGTGGGACAGGGAGGGTGTTGCAGGCACCACTGGTGGTTGTGGTTGTGGTGGTGGTAGAGGACGCACCGGACATAACAGCAGGGGCCTGCAGATTGCTTGTTGTAGCTGCAGGTGTGGTGGGGGGGACGATGGGGTCCTGGGACCTGTTGCGCTCTGGAACACCAGATGGGTCGGCCTCAGTCTCCTCGTCCAAAGATTCCTGGGAGTCAACATCCGAGAGTCGATGTTCTGGGGGGGTGGGGGGACGGACACTGGCCCTGCAGGTTGCTGGTGTCGTCCTCTGCAGTCAATTCTTGGTCACCTGTGGGTCAGATGGGAAATGGTCATTGTGGTGCACCCCGCAAGCTTTGTGTTAGCTGTGTGTCATTCACTGTTAGTACACTACACAGTTGACTGATCATCACATTGTTTCCTATGTGCACTACTGTGCCTCCTGACATGCTGCGGTGGTACATGCATTTCTTGTCCATGGTGTGAAGTGTCAATATATACCATGCGCCAAGTGCATAATTTGTGATTACAGGGACATGTTGACATCTAGGGCCTTGCGCAAAATATGATTTTTGTGCGGACTGTTTGTAGATTTTTATGACCTGTCAGCCGTCACATCTGGGCATGTCCTGGCCATTGTCATCTCCTGCATACCTTTGTCTTGTCATGTGCATATCTGGATTGGTACCAAATACCATGCTTTCTTACTTTTCATATGGTCCTTGTTACTCTGGCCCCATGGCACTGAACCTGTCATTCATTGCTGTGCATGATTGTTCCCAGTCTTTCCTCTACTGATTCGGGTTCATCGATGCAGTTCTATGCTGTATTAGGGAGGGGGTCTGTGAGCAGTAAAAGGCGAAGGAATCTCGGACAGGTGAGCTCCCGCAGCTCCGTGCTCAGTAAGGAAAGGAATGGGCGCCATAGGTCTCCGAAAGTGGATCCATTACCCTGTAGAAGGATATGCGTTACATCCCCAACACGTGCCACAATTTATATAGCTACCCCTGATATGTAGGGATCCGGTCTCTGTCCCAGTGGGCTAGTATGTTTTTCAAGGCCGCGCCTAAGGCTAAGCTTATTTGTCTAACCCTGCGTGATTTAATTGGGAACGTAAGTGCATTGGGAAGGCCCAGGATGACATATGCTGGAAAGCGAGGTAATTGCGTGTTGAAGTGTGTATCTGTCATCGAGGACTTGTGTTTAGTAAGGTGCGATGGTGGGGCAGTCCCACAATATGTGTGTTAATGTTCCTAGGGACCAGCATTTCCGCCAACAGTCAGGGCTGGGGTTTGGATTGCTTTTGTGGAATCTGGGAGGTGTGAGGTATCAATAAATTGCGATCTTGGTCATTGTTGGAAATGTTACAGGCTGTGTGCCACGCACGGTGAAATATATCACCCCACTCCCTACAAGTAAGTGTGCGCCCTAGTTCTGTCTCCCAGTGCCTTTGTCCTGGGTATTTAGTCATCGATTCCGATGGGCGTATGAGGTTGTATAGCTCGGTAATGAGGAGTGTGTTACAGGTTTTGGTGAGCAAGCATTTCTCATAGGGGGTAAAGGGTCTTTGAACTTTAGGTCATATTGTAGGATTCATGACCCAGTGTCGCACCTGTTGATAATGATAGCATTCAGATTCAGGCATAGCCATGTCAGTGCAGAAGCTCTCAAAAGACATATGGCCATCCTCATCAAAGAAGTGGCCAATTGATCTACAACCCTCTCGGTTCCAATGGTGGAAGGTTAATGTGTCGAGACCTGGAGTGAAATCCGGGTTGTTGACAATCGGTGTCAGGGGCGATGGGAAGGAAGTAAGCCTGCAACTAGTATCAGTCGAGTCCCAGGCCTTCAATGTAGCGCTTGTGACAGGGGAGCGGTATAGCCATTTTGGTCGCTGGATCTTGTGGAGGAAAGGAATCTTCCACAGTGACTGGCCAGCTATGGCTCTATCCATGAAAAGCCAGTGCTTTTTTTGGGGGGTTTTGAAAAGAACTTTATTAAAGAATAAAGGTCATCTCCACAGCATTCCGCCTACATCCCCAGTAGGGCCGGCAGTGCAAATTATCAAGACAATAACTCTTAAGACTGAGTAAGGGAAATACACAGCAAGCCGCCTACAACCACTTCGGGCCGGCAGCGTTAAGGAGAGCTATGGATAGTAAGGCAATAAATGTGTGCAAGTACAGTGTAATAATCCTCGTCTATTGGATAGAAGCAGTCCTGCCATCTCACGCTAGCTGTACTCCACCTCTACAGGCGTAGTGTATAACTCACCAATCTACAGTTGCAACGGTACATGGGCCTTTGGATTTGCGGCCTATTTACGGCATGCGTGCTAAGTCAACCCATTAACAAAATAATAGAGGGCTGTCTCGGTTGCTATGCTGGAGAAGATGTTTGCACTTTGCACGTAGACTTTTCAGTCCCACCGCTGCAGGTAACTATTCGCATCATGTGCGAGAAGATGGTATGTGGGAGGCTGGACATGCTGGTTTGCTGGCGTTGCAAAGTAGCTTTGACCAAGAAGGAAGCAAATAGATTTATGAAGATGATAAAGAAAAGAAAGAAAGAGATAAGAGTAACCTGGGAGGCAGGTTAGGGGAAACATCTCTCTGGTCGGGTGGCGCGCAAAAGGGAGGAGCCCGGGGCATGCTGAGGCAGTCCGTAACAGGCTGGAGATTGGCTTTCTGGTGCAAAGTATCGGGAGAGCATGTGGAGTTTTCGTTTGCTTAGGCTGTGTCAGCTTCGTGGGCGACTCCTCTGAGAAGTATTGGATCATCAAAGAGTTGAAGGGCGCGAATCCGAGGGGGCACTGTAAAGAAGTCCAAGGGGCACACTGGAAGTTTTAGGGAGCTTTATTGGGTACAGCATATATATAAGACCACCAGCCCAGGCAGCAGCCAAGCTTCAACTGTCAAACCACAGAAGGCTCAACACAGAGACCATTCTGTTGTCACGCAGTGACACATGGAATGCGGGGACGCAGCCCAGCAACAGGGAGGAAGGGAGAAGACAGGTCACAAGGAAAAGGAAGAGGAGGGTAGGTCACAAGGATGAAAAGCAGACCACAACACATCTCCCTTCCATATAATGAACATGAAGTAGTGAGTTATAGATTTCAGAACAACATTACAACAATATGGGTTTAAAACATTTCGTAGTCTTTATGCCAGGACGGTCTGAATCTCAACCTCCTGTAACTTCCTCGATTAAGCTCGTTGGAAACTCCATCGGCTCTTGCGGTCCCAAAATTGTCACGCAGGCCGGCAGAACCTACAGGTTCTATTGGAGAAGTGAAACCTCTGTCACGCCCGCGAGCATTGGGACCAGGGTGCCATTTAACTAACCTGGACATGCTCCACACACCACCAGAATTGAGAACAACAACATTCTTCCTCACTTCTTTGATGATGAAGGGTCCCATGAATCGCGAACAACCTTTCTTCAACAACCCAGGATTTCTGACTAATACCTCATCCCCAACACTCCAATGCTTGAAAAGCGCAGAATTCTTGAGGTCAAACCTATTCTTGTATCTTTCTTGGTGGAGTTTCCTTTTTTCAGCAGCTTGCTCATCCACTCCTGTGTCCCTCACATCCAACCTCAACCACGCAGGACTCAATTTGTCATGGGGTTTTCTGCCCCTCAGAATGGAGAAAGGAGAAACAGACGTCACACAATTTGGAGTGTTGCGATGAGCCCACCAAGTTTCTCTGAGCATTTTCTTGAGTGAAGACTTAGCTTGTAAAGCCCTCTGGGCACAACACTTAACCAACTTATTCATGCTTTCCGCCAGACCATTGGCTTGTGGCGAGTATAGAGCCGTTTTGAAATGAGTGATGGATAATTCTTTTAGGAACTTATTCATCTCCTGTGAGACAAATTGAACTCCGTTATCGGTGATGAGATGTTTGGGAATACCTTCCTGGAAAACTCCTCAGAGAGAAACTCAATAACAGTCTTGGAGTTCACCACAGGCACACATTTGGTAACTACCCATTTGGAGGTGTAATCCACCAACAACAACACATAGCGCTCATCATAAGCAAACAATTCAAAAGGTCCAGCAATGTCCAACCCCAACTTGGACCATGGTTCCAAAGGAACTTCCACGGGTGAGAGCGGTGCAGTACAAGTCTTTTTACTTTTATCACTGTTGGCACATTCCCAACAGTCCTTGACAACCTCCTCTATCTGTCTATCCATTGTAGGCCACCAGTACCACTCCCGAACCCTGGCTTTCGTCAAATTCCTTCCCAAATGTCCCTCATGCGCTAAATTTATGAGCTTGCACCTCAGATCATGAGGAGGTATCACACGATCACCCCTCAGCAACTTTTCATCAAAAACACAGAGTTCGTCCTTAATATTAATGAAACCTTTCAAGGATTCAGGCACTTCTTTGTCTGCTGGCCAACCCTTAATTGAAAATTCCTTTACCATTTCTAAATCGCTGTCACTATGAGAAGCAGAGGACCATTCACTAGAATTAACTGCAGATTCGTGCACCCACCCGACAAGAGAGTTCTCCACTTCCACCCCCGATTGATTCAAAGGCAGCCTAGAAAGACAATCTGCTACCACGTTCTTAGGTCCAGGGACATACTCAACCACAAAGTTAAATTCAGATAACCCTTCCATCCACCGCTTGATTCTGGGAGAAATATTGTCAACCTCCCTGCAAGTGAAAATTTGACACAGAGGACGGTGATCAGTCCGAACAACCACAGGTAAACCCCAAAAAATAAAGGATGAGTAATGGCTAGTAATGCATAACTATTAAACAACAACTGGCCCCAGTAATTATAACACAGTAAGTGAAACTGTAAATACGATTGTCCAAAAGAGATTTCCAAAGTACGTAAGAGTTTTGTGAAGGTAGTGTGCGCATCACTGATGCGCTCTAAAAATAAATGTCACATCTATGGTACATTAACATGGATAACAAGTAAAAGGGCCACGGAGTATCAACTGCATCACTGACACGCCAGGAGAAATAAGGAGAGAAAAAAAAAATGCGATGAAATTTACATCATATTAGTACATACCAATAAGTGTCACTGACACGCTTCCAAACCTTTTTTTAAAAAAAAAAAAAAATTTCCAATTTAGGCGAGTTGCCATCAATGGTGAGCCGAAACATAAGTGTGCGCGTCACTGACGCGCTCCTCAAAGTCTAAATTTGCACCAGTTAGTTTTCTTCCAGCAGGAAAAAAAAACGGAAGAAACGCGATTGGCAAAAAGAATCGCGATGTCTAAGTGCCAACCGCAAAATGGCGGCACGTCGCTTGCGTCACGCCGGGTGGCTCCCAGCACGTAGATATAACGTAGTGCGAGCAGTGCGACACACAAGCAGGAGAATGGAGCTCCCACGAAACTCCAACCTTGGCCAAGTGAGGTAAGCGACTTCAATGTGCGCGAGAGGGCTGTTTTTTTTTCCGTGGAACAATGTGGCAGTTAACAGACTCTTCCAGTGCTCCTCAACGACGGCGCACCACACCACAGCAACAGTGGCAGTTGTTGATCTGTTCTTGTACTCCACACGTTTTCCTCACTCGCTGCACACAGTACAACAGACGTCTCCTCGTTGAGACAGGGAACCCGCTAGTTCCCCCAGGTCTTTAGCACCCCCAAGCAAATGGGCGCAGGCAACAGTAGCGATCAGCCTCCGAGGCCGAAAACAAAACACTAGTCTCCTCCAATCATGAGCGCAAGCAACAGCAGCGGTCCACCACAAACTCCAAAGCACACTTGCTCTTCAAACACAGAGTCGGTACTAGAGCATGGGCGCAATATGACAGCAGTAACTGCAGCACTCCAAACCACACGCCTCTCGTGCTATCCCGATGCTTGAAATCACTACTGGAATTACTTCCACAACACGGAGTCAGTCCCAGGCTTGAAAACTCCAAGAATGAACAGTACCTGAGTCAAATAAAATGTAGACTCTTCTTAGTTTGGTCCACGTAGGTCCATGTAGGCTCCTGGTATGGTAAATGGGTTCGATGGGGGAGACTGGTGGTCATCAGGTCCTGTCCCCTTGCAGGAACAACTCGTCGCCAGTGTAAAGAAGTCCAAGGGGCACACTGGAAGTTTTAGGGAGCTTTATTGGGTACAGCATATATATAAGACCACCAGCCCAGGCAGCAGCCAAGCTTCAACTGTCAAACCACAGAAGGCTCAACACAGAGACCATTCTGTTGTCACGCAGTGACACATGGAATGCGGGGACGCAGCCCAGCAACAGGGAGGAAGGGAGAAGACAGGTCACAAGGAAAAGGAAGAGGAGGGTAGGTCACAAGGATGAAAAGCAGACCACAACAGGCACCAATCTAGCGTGCTCCAACCGGGTCAAGTACTGGACCAAGGGCTGCCAAGTGCGCTGAAATTTGGCATCTGTATGTGTCAGTCTATGGGAAAGGAGTTCCATCGCCATGACCTGCCAGAGTCTCGTAAACCACATGGTGGTGGGAGGAGTATAGGCCTTTTTCCAGTGAGACGCGATAACTTGCTTCGCGGCCGTAAGCATTTGAAATATCAAACGCCAGGCCACATGCGTCATTGCTTTAAGTGTGGTAGGGCGGAGGCCCAGAATGAGAACTCCCGGATCATTGGGGAGGGGGAACCCCACTATTACCCTAATGTGTTTCTGTATCTCCGACCAGTACGAAGTAATAAGTGGGCACTCCCACCAGATGTGAATGAATGAGCCCTGAGCCGTCGAGCAACGCCAGCAATTGGGGGTAACTCCAGGAAACATTCTCTGCAGTCTAAGAGGGGTGTAATACCAACGCGTCATAAGTTTATATGCCGATTCTTGCTGTAGCGTACTTTTAAGTATGCGTCGAATGTCCCGCCATAGCTGTGCCCACCGGCCAGGAAGGATCTCATTCCCAACGTCCCTTTGCCACTGGCGTTGATAAGTGTGGGGTGAGACCGCTTGAGATTGTTGGAGGACCTTGTAAGTCCGAGAGATTAGTCCTCTAGACCCGTCAAATGCTCTAACCAAAAGTTCGAATGGTGTAAGCTGGCGCGTGGCGCCCTCCATATAGGATGGGGCCCGAAGCCAGTGGCGGATCTGAAAGTATTCTAACCGAGTGTTTACTGGGAGGTTGAAGCCAGTGCTTTTTTATTGCTGGACCATTGGAGGAGTGCCCGAATTTGGGTAGCTTGTTAGTAGCAGTGTATATTTGATATTCCCATGACCCCTTCCCTCAGGTGTCTATAAGTCAGTTCTCTGTGAATCCTCGGCCTCCAGCAGCGTAAGTCCTGTCAGGTTTGAAGGAGTATGCGTTTGTAATTGAGGGAGGCGGTGTCCTGGGTGGAAGTTGTCAGCTTGAGCCCTAAATAAGGAATTGAGTCTGCCGCTCACTGTATTGGGCATGACTGTTGCAGGGCCTCTACAGTAGAAGAGCGGAGGGAAACTCCAAGAGCTTGTGATTTTTGTATATTGACCTTAAAGCCCACTGCTTGGGAGAAGGCCTCAAGCTCTAGAAGAAATGCTGGTATTGAGACCTGGGGGTCTTCCAGAGTTGTGATGACATCATCTGCATATAAGCGAATTGTGTGCCTTTCTCCTCCAAACTACACCTTTCTAATCAGGGATTCTCCCATACCCTTTGTGCCATGGGCTCCATGTAAAGAGCGAATAGGAGGGGTGATAGTGGACACCTCTGCCTCATCCCTCTGGTGATCGGAAAGGGGCTGACGTGTGTCCATTTACCTGCACTACTGCTGATGGGCGGGTATAGCTGCTGAATATCCATTTTCTAAATCGGTCCCCCATTCCAAAGTGTTTGAGGGTGGCTTCTAATTATCGCCAGTGTACCCTTTCGAACGCCTTCACGGCATCGATAGATAGCAGTGTGCATTCCAAATCCTGATTTTGGGCCTTATCTATGAGATGAATCAGTCTTCGCATGTTATCGCTACTTTGTCGGGTTGCAACAAAGCCCGCCTGGTCTGGGTCCACCAGCCCCGGCAGCATCGGGTCTAAACTGGCCGCCAAGATCTTGGTGAAGAGCTTCAGATCCACGTTTAGGAGGGATATTGGTCGGTAGGAGGCACATTGCTTTCTATCCCTGCCAGGTTTTGGGATTACAACTATGGAAGCCAGGAGCATCATGGGTGGGACGTCAGCGGAGTTGCCAATTGCGTTATACAGTTTAGTTAATATTGGCGCTATGATATTACAAAAGGTTTTGTGAAATGTGGCGGAGAACTCGTCTGGGCCTGGAGCTTTAAGAGGTTTGAGACCGGCAATGGTAGAAATCACCTCATCTATACGGATCGGGCTGTCCAATCTGTGCGCCTGGTCTGAGGTCAATTTGGCTAGGGTCGCCACTTGGAGGTATGCCAATCATCCCTCCCCAGAAAGTTGTTGGGCTGTGTAGAGATCAGCATAGGAATCACGGAACGTCTGTGTTATATACAAGTCATCAGTGTGTTCAGAGCCAGTCTCGTCCCCCACTGTTTGAACAGTGGCCTCCTGGCTTTGCGCCTGTAGTTTGTTAGCTAGAAGCAGTCCGCATCTGTTCCCCCCCACGTAAAAGGAATGTCTCTGTGGCTAGGCAGCGTACTATGCTCTGTCCATGTCCAGGCCAGCTAGCTGTGATCGCACCGCTTCCAGCTGACGCCAGACCCGTGGAGCCCCCGTCCTCTTGTGAATGCAAACCAGCTTGCGCACTTGTTTAGTAAGATTGTCTCTTTTGTCCCTGCATATTTTGTTATCTGCAGAGGAAATTGCAATAAGGGCCCCTCGTACCACTACCTTGAGTGTTTCCCACAGGGCGGTGAAGGACGTATTGGGGTGTAATTGAGGGTCAGGAACTCTTCTAGTGTTTTTGTGAGCTGCTGTACCACGGCGGGCAGTTGAAGTAATGTGTCGCATAGCCGCCATGAGTGTGAGGGTCTGCCCGCGAACGGGGTATCTAACGTAAGGGTCACTGCCGCATGGTTCGAGAGTGGGCGAGGTTCTATATCTGAGGATTGGACAAGGGGAAGCAATTCTCTGGATCCTATAAAATGATCAAGTCTAGAGTACGTCTTATGTTCATGTGAATAGAATGTATAAACTGAGTTATGAGGGTGTAGGGTCCGCCTGAAGTCCACCAGCCACATCTCTCGTAACCATCTTGACCCGTCTCTCGAGAGGGCCCCTGATTGTCCCTGCCGCTGGGCCGAGCGGTCCAAGTTGTTGTCAAAGAACATGTTAATGTCCCCACCCATCAGCACCTGCCTGTCTGGTGAGCTTGTCAATTCTGTCACCACCCGATCGAGGAAAGCCTCCTGTCCCTCATTTGGGGCATAGATTGAGCCTAGTGTGAGAGTTTGTGTATCTATGGTTATAGAGTGGTCTAAGAGTCTTCCTTTGATTTCAGTCTGTTTGGGACCCACCTTTCCTCTAAAGGAATGAGAGACAAGAATCGCCACCCCTGCTGGAGGAAAAATACTGAAATGGGAAGGCCTTCGATCGGAGCCTATTCACATCCAGAAGGTGGGTTTCCTGTAGAAGGCAAATGTGGTCACCCAAATTCTCTAAATAGGAAAAGATAGCCCTTTGCTTAATCTGGTTGTTCAGCCCTTTAACATTTAAAGTAAGGATTTTGATGTCCACCACCATGTTGACCCAGTTGTGGTTGAGAAGCTAGGAGTAAGTACGCTGTTGACCTGGGGGGCCCGGTGTCTGCGCATCCTCTTGCCACCTTATGTGCGGACTTAGGGAGGTTGGATGAGACATATAGGAAGGCGAGCATGTATAGTTCCGGGGGGGTGAACAAAACTAAACAAACCCCAACTGTGGCAACTGCAAACAATCGAATAAGCATCTCACCAATAGTCAAAGTCCAAAGCGTCGTGCTCCAAGCAAAAATGGACAGAGGGTATCAATGGGCGTGTCTCCCTGCCCTCGCGCCCTCAGCAGTGGATGAGAGAAGAAGAGGCCAGGCATGTCTTTGATCTGTACCCCATCCGATTCATGGCGTCTGGGAGCCAGGGAGGTCCTCCGCTATTGATGCTAGTACCGCTTGTCTTTCTTTAGCCATATTGTCGTGGTCAGGGCATAGTCTTGAGATCGAGGGTCTGATTGTTGTCCAACCGTGACCGCTTCAGCAGTTCCGATTTGGCTTGACTGGTTGTGCATCGTCAGTAGTGGTGGGGTCGACCACCAGCAATTTCCCTGCTTCGGTTACTGAGCGTATTTGTCGAAGCTCCCTTGGAACTGGAAAAACAATCTGATTGGGTGGCCCCAGGAGTAGGAGACCCCAGAGGCCCGCAAGTGAACAGCGATGGGCCAGAAAGCTTTGTGTTTCTGCAAATTAGACAGAGCCAAATCCTGTTAAAGTGTGGGTTTTTGGCCCTTGAACTGAAATGTGGGGTTTTGCCTAGCTTTGCGAAGAATGCGTTCCTTAAGGGGGAAGTCGTGAATGCACATCAAAATATCGGCGGGTGGGGCTGGGACTGCTCTTCTGGGTCCCACCCGGTGTGTGAGGTCCAATTTAATTTCAAAGTCTGGTGTCTCTCCCAGAATTGCACGAAAGAGATCAGAGACGAAGTCCTCTATGTTTGTGTCCTCCGCTCCGGTCACAATGCCCCAAATGCGGATGTTGTTGCGCCGGGAGCGGTTTTCTAAATCTTCTGTGTGAGCTTGGAGATCCAGATTTTGCTCGCGTAGTACCTCTTGTTGAAGGCATTCGATTTCCTCATTTCTACTGGTCTCATGTTTTTCCAGGGTGTTGATCTAGTCACCCAGAGAATCTATATCCCGGCGGACCTCTCTCAATTCACTGGACAGCTCTTTCTTTATCGATTGCAGGTCTTCCCGTAGGGACGAGAACAATGACTCAATGAAGGTGCAGTTGATCGTGGCCTCTGGTCCGCTTGTTTCCCCGGGGTCATCCGCATTCCGTTGTTGGATGAGGCCCTTGGAGGAGGGGCTGGGAGTTTTGAGAAGCATGTCTTTCACTGACCTGTCTATTCTCCCTTTGCTGGTGGTCATCGTGTTCAGGCCTCCGTGAGGTGTCAGGGCCCCATTCCGAGGTTGATCAGCAGTTGTGGGCCCGTCAGGGGGTGGGGCCACGATTCTAGGTGAGGCCGTGGCCCACAACTCCGAAGTGGTGCCTCCAGAACCTGGGATCTCCAATGCCCTTAGTAGCGGCTCTGAGGCACTTTCCAGGAACAGAGGGGGAGGGTGCACCCTCATTTGTGAGTGGGGCAAGGCTCGCGAGGCACTGAAAAGAGGTTGGACTGCTCCATCCAGACACTGCTACCATGTAGGTAGATCCTTGAGAATGCATGGATCTTGGGGCAAACTCCAGTGCGATAGTTCAATGGGGCCTCAGCCAGCTAATCTCCTTCCCTGGGCTCTATGCGGGGGAGGTGGGGGGACAAAGCCCCGGTGCCGAGGAGGTCTGCTCTCACCGCCCAGTGTGATCTTAGGCCGCCCAGTTGTCTAGGCAGTATTCTAAAGTCTCAATATGGCCCTTTATTGATTTCGCCCAAGGCCTGCCAACCGGCACTCCGTGCCTCACCTGGGAGGGAGTGTGAGCCCCCAAGCCTCCCCTTTGCCAGCAGTCACCACCTCGGGCACAGGCGTGCCACCCCCCCACCGCTTTCAGTGGTCTGAATGTTGGTCCAGGCTTGGTCGGGTTGAAGCAAGGCACCAATATGGCTGTCTGGTGTGGTGAATGGAGAAACGAGCTCCGCCTCTACTGAGGCCTGAGACCTCCGACCAGCCGGGCTCGGTGATTGTTCCTGTGGGGCTGCCGCAGTTGTCAAAGGCGAAGGGGGGTTGGAGTCCCAGCTACAGGCTTTTCCGGACTGCAAACACCAATGTTCTTTGCCGGTCCGGGAGCCCCCTTCCCCTCCGGCCGCCGCTCTCCTCACCTCCATCTCACGTCGCGGTGATACCACCCGGGCTGCTCTGCTCCATCGTCTCATTTCATGGTGGCTCTCTCACAGGTTCATTCGCTGTCTGGAGTGCCCAGGGATGGTATCGATCTATCCTGCCAGACCTTCGCCTCCGAACCGCTAACTTTTCCTGCCTGCCCGCTTTTGGCATTCCTCTCTTCCTCGCCCCTGGTGGCCTCCCGACGAGTTGGACTTGACTCCTGGAGACTGAGGTCCGCTGCCTTCTGGGCCATCATTGTCGATCTGGGGTCTGGATGTCGGTCTGTTGCCTACCTTGCTTCTCTTCTGACCTAGACGGTCATCTGTGACCGCTCCCTTTGGGACCGTCCCAGCGCTACTGTGACCGCCCCGGTGCCTACTGCTTACTGGAACGTCCCGGGCCGACTGGGACAGGGCAGCCATAAATCCGGCACTGCCTGCCTGCGTTGACTACTCCGTGCTTAGCCTGCTGACGAGTGGAGATGAGCTAGCACCTACTGTCTCCCCCTCTAGTCTTCGCAGCCCCGGAGTCAGCTGCACCCGTCTTCTGCTTCGACCCCTGCCCGCTGTCCTGGGGCTTGGTATGCTTTGGTTCTCCCGCCAGCCAGCTGACCCCCCCTGCACACCACCTCGACTCTGCAGCTGACGATCTCCAGATGGCTGGGGATGACTGCCTCCGGCCCATCCTGCCTCACATCGGCTGCCAATTTTGATCTTTGCCGACGGTCTTGCTTTGACTTTGGCTCTTAGCCCCTGTCACTCCCACCACGAGCCGACTACTTTAAAGAACAGCTCCGTCATGAACAGGACTCTGACGTTCCCTATACCGAGGATGTAAATCGTCGCCCGGACCTTGCTTGCAGACCTCTGAGCCCCCCAACCTCCTTCTTTGCTTTGCTTGTTGTCCTCTGAGCCCCCCAACCTCCTACCGTGAACCGGCCACCACCACTGTGAGGGTCCTCGTAGCTCTCGGTCTCCGGCCCGGTAACTACTCTGCCCGCGGCTGCTCCCGCCTCAGACTGCTTAGGGAGCATATGAGAGCGCACTCCTCCAACGCAACGAGCTGCCTGGTCTCGCTCTCTTCAGGCGTGCTGATTTGAGGTTCACATATATCGCATTGCCATGCCACAAGGATGGGGTAAGTGCCAGCGCATTGCCTTCACAATAATATCTCAACCCTGATTTTCCTAAAATGGCAGCCCCCTGCCCAGCACTGAAATAACCGGATTAACGGTGCATTCCCATTTCCTCACCGGTGACCTCCCTCCCCCTCAGAGCTCCTGCCGAGCTCCAACACTATTATATCATGATTGCGGGAACCCACGTTATCTCATTTTCCTGCATGGTCTAAAAATGGCCGCTCCCTGTTCATCGATGCCTCAGCAGGCTGTACGACTACATGGAAGTCCTTCCTCTCCCGCTGAGCTCCCCCGGAGCTCCAACATCACGTTAACATGTTTGTAGCATGACCCCTGTCATCGCTTATGCCTTATTACTCCATAAGGGCCGATCCATGATTGTAGCATGACCCCTGTTACTGCTTAAACCTTATTCCTCCAAAAGGGCCGAACCCTGATCAAAGGTACTTCCGCATGCACATAGAGCCTCTTGGAAACTCCTCTTGGCTCCCCCAGGCATCCATGGTAATGGCATTACCCAAACCCTCTCTCCCTCACTCAAAGCAGTTTTATCTAGGCTCCCGCTAGCCATAAAGGTCAATAGCTCACCCCTACTCCCCGGTTTGACCCGTTTGACCACAGATCTGTAGTTGAAGGTGTTGTGGAAGCTGATCATCATTGGCCCTCTTGGAATCCCACACCTCCTTTAACTATCTGCACCCTTCAGAGGCCCTATTACTGCGATTACTGTTTTCACTGCTACCATTATCTTGAACGCTACGGCCCTCTTCTGATCCCGCCTTTCCTTACTTGACACACCATCGGTGAGGATTACACTCATGAACCCTGTACACCATGACCTCTCATCTTAACCACATGACCTACTCTCTCTCCATCATGCCCTTCCTCGCTCAGTCCAGAATGGACCCCAGACTAGAGAAGTCAGGGACTAACAGCTACATAATTAAGTATCCGAATAACCTCTCCAAAAACGAGACTAAATCTTTGAAACATAGACTACTCAAAGCTAACCCAGAAACCCTTATCTCTGACCCTTATTTCTGCAAAAAAAAAGGTGCTATTACTAGCGACCTGATCTTCTATACTAAAGGAAGAGCTCAATTGAGATTGGCGCTTCATTCTTTACTCAGAATCGCCTCGACTAAGAAGTTTCCTCACAGTCTTAGACTCTCAGCCGTGGCGTCACCCACATTTAGAGCAAATGCTACCATATCCATCTATAACAATGGGACTATACTATTTCAGGCCACAGATCACAACCTGGGCACCTTTGATGACAGATTCGCCTTCATTAAAAATCGATGGTCCAAAACGACACCCCTAATCGCTATAGAAACGTCCTTCCCCTAACTCCGATTCAGGCCCACCCTGATCCCCCCCCTAGAGAATCACAACCACCCGATGATTGCCCCACCCACCTCGATCATCACTCACACGACCGCCTTGGCTCCGCCAAACCTAGTCGCCCCAGACTCACCCACCGTCCCCTGTCCTGACCGACCACTTGTCTGTTATGCCGGAGCTAACTCCGATCACCTCACTAACTCCTCCCCCACTCCCTCGCTCACTAGCTCTAGCCTACATAACTCCCTCTCCACACAACTGACTCGACCACGCTCCACCAGGAATTCAGTTCCCCCTAACATCCCTCCCAGCGCCCACTCACCTTGCTCCCCCATACATCAGCGTTGGAGTTCTTCCTATTCCTCAGATGATGTCCCCTCTCCCCTCAGTCCACATGCCTCGCACTCGCCTACGCCCTCCCTAGGGAACAACCCTCCCCATCCCCTCCACAAGACCCACAACCCACATTCGGATCCCGCCTCTAAGCTCAAGGAAATAAATCAGGAACTTCTAAATCTCAAAACTATCATTCAAAATCTCATTAACTCCACTGAGGAGCTGGCCCTTGATCTCTCTTCCAACAAGTCCTCGCAGGTAATCCAGCATAGGATCCAACACCATCATAATCTTCCACCTCCCTCCAGTACGGTACTGAATGAACCCGGGCCAAAACCACCATCCCAGACTTGGATTACCACTCCCTACCCTAATGCCCCTTCTAGACCCACCAGAGCCAAAAATCAATTATCAGAACCAGATACTCTCTCCCTCCTCCAAGCCTACAACGCCCCTCTTACGCCCATCCCAGTCCCTCCTAGAACGTCAGGACTAGGAGGGACTGGGATGGGCGTAACTTGGCATCTGCCCCTGACTTGGCATTTCCCGCGAATGGTAACTCGGAGGGTATCCAAAGCATCACATCCAACCCTCATAGAGCGCCCAGACTCAACGCCAATGCCTTAAACATTAATAACCTCTTGCAGATTCCCACTACGCAACCCTCGATTGCTGACAACAAATCACACCTGAAATGCATGTTACTCACCTGTAGATCAGCGGTGAAACACGCCACGGACCTAGCTGATCTCATCCCTGCTCATGATCTTGATCTCCTTATCCTCACCGAAAGTTGGCTCTCCGACTCCTCAGGCCCCATCCTTGACATTCTAGTCCCTCCCAGCCACAACATTATCAGACTCGATCGATCTTAGAAAACGGTTGGGGGCATAGCCTGTATCTACCACAATTCTCTCTCAGCAAAACAGTCCCCCTCAGCTAATCTCTTATCCTGTGAATATTTATCCATAGACATCACTATCACACACAGACCCCTATGCACCCTGCACATCTTTTATCATCCACCAGGAGACAACCTCCCTCTCATTGAACAAACTATGGAGACCATCTCCTCCAACCTTGGCCGACACTGCCACCAGATCTTCCTTGGTGACTTCAATCTCCATTGGAATGATCCACACGATCAGGCGGTTAACACTCTCAAAAACTTCCTAACTGACCTCTCCTGGACTCAATTCTGCGACAGCCCCATGCACAACTTAGGCTCGACCCTCAACCTAATCATCTCCAATCCCAATTCCATTCATCTCGAATCTATTCTCCCCTGTGACTGGTTGGACCATCACTTTATCAACTTCCGTATCCTTGAAAGCTGGAACTCCAAAAGATCACAACCACTAAAACAAAAACAGTGAAAAAGATCGCTCCATTATACTAACGTTAATAAGCTCATTTCTCGCAGCAATATCTCCCTACCGCCCCCGCAAACATGGATGACGTCCACGACCTCACTGAGCATTACAATAACGCCATGTTGTCTGCCCTGAATGCAACTGCCCCCCTCCAACTAAAAAGAATACCCATCAAAGACTCCAAACCGTGGTTCAATGACAAGCTAAATGCTGACAGACGCAGCTTGAGATTAGCAGAACGCACCTGGAGATCCTCTCCATCCACTGCTCTTCTAAAATTGCTAAGACTAAAAAGAAGTAGATACAACAAACTCATCAGAACCGCAAAAGAAAACTTCTTCAAATCCCACCAACTGGACAAAGCCAAAAATCGCCCAAAACGGCTTTTTGAGCTAATTAAGCCACAATCCAAAAACACCTCTATTCTATCTTCGCACATCACCTGCCCTCAGCCAAACTGCGATACTGTTGCTGACTTCTTCCTAGGAAAGGCGAGCAAGATCGAATGTGATCTTAAGTCTGCTCTAATCGCACTCTCACCATCGCCTGACTCCTCCTTACCCACGGCCCCTTCCACACTGCCCTGTCTATCTCCCAAAAACAATGCCTCTTGGAGTCAATTCACACCTCTCAATGACACTGCCATCCTCAACATACTCTCGACCCTGAAACCTTCTAATCACTTCAATGACCCCCTGCCCCCAAACTTCTTCAAAGAATTGAGAGGATCTCTAGTCCCGCTCTGGTCAAAGATCATCAGCGCCTCTCTTCTTCAATGTGAGATCCCTGACTGCCTGAAGGCTGGCCTTGTGCTCCCTATTCTCAAAAAACCCACGGCGGACCCTGATGACCTGAACAACTACCGACCTATCACAAACATCCCTACCCTTGCAAAACTCCTGGAGAAATATGTTCATGAACAACTGCGCAAACACATTGAGCAATTCCAACTTCTCGACCAATTCCAATCGTGGTTCCGCACGGGCCACAGCACTGAAACGGCCATCACCCACATAGTGGACGATGCTCTCACGCTGCTTGACCAGAATGAAGCCTGCCTACTGATACTACTTGATCTCTCATCTGCATTTGACACTGTCAAACATGAACATCTACTTAACCTCTTGGAATGCAGGATGGGCCGCTCAGGCACAGTCCTTAAATGGTTTGCCTCTTTTCTCAACAACAGAACGCAAAGAGTCAAATCCAATCTAACTCTATCCAACTCCAGCCCCTGCACTCTGGGTGTCCCCCAAGGATCCTCACTCTCCCCCACTCTCTTTAACCTCTTCATTGAACCACTGACTGTAATCCTCAAAGCATCCAACATACAATATCAGATGTATGCGGACGACACCCAACTTTACATGAAAATATCCTCCCCCGAAGACATCAGTTCACTCAACGGAACCCTAATCAAAACCCTAAATTGGCTAACCACCAACCACCTCAAACTAAACGCCCTCAAAACGGAATTCCTCCTCATCTCACCCAATAAGAAAACCCCCACTGTTGTGAAATACCCAAGTAAGCTCACCGCTCTCAACTGCACACCACACATCATTGACTCCACGAAATCACTGAGAATTGTGCTAGATAAGAACCTTAACATGCAAGATCAGATCAGAGCATCTACCAAAGGAGCAAACTTCCAACTGAGCATCCTAAGAAAACTCAAACCCTACCTTCCCCATGAGGACTTCAAATCGGCGGTGCAAGCACTAGTCATCTCTAGACTAGAATACGGTAGTGCTACCCTTTGCGGACTACCAAAACTCAGCTTAGCCCCCCTCAGAGCTTCATTGAATGCTGCGACCAGACTCATCACGGGTTCCAAGAAAACCAACCACATCTCTCCAGACCTGTAATCGCTCAACTGGCTTCCTTTTGAGGCAAGGATCCACTTAAAAATTGCTTGTATGACCCATAGAGACCTACACTTCAATACCCCTCTCTACCTGAAAAATAAGCTCGAACTCTGCGGCGGCAACCGGTCCTCAAGGAGCACCAGCACACTGCTGCTTAAACCGAAGAAATTTAAAAAACGGAAAACCTACAATCGCACATTTTCTCTCATTGCCCCGAGAATCTGGAACTCCCTACCCGTGGAAAGTAGACTGATTCCCTCAACATTTGCCTTCAAAAGGGAAGTTAAGGCTCTACTAATGAACAATGGGCTGAACTAGCAGTTTTTCACCTCTTGCCTACGATCTTGCTTTGCTGTTTTTGCTACTACCTGACATTTGCTAAAGCCCGTGTCGCCCGCCATTATGTCTTTTTGTTTGTGTTGTATATTGCTTTGCTTTTATTTCCCCCAACAGCTATCAACCTATGTATGCCACAACCCCTATGTAAAGCGCTCTGATACCCTCTTGGGTCATGTTCGCGCTATATAAAACTTTTTAAATAAAATATACTACAACAACACCAATAAATTCATACCATGGGAGATTAATGGCAATTTTCAAACATTTTCATAAATGACTAAGTGAAACATTTTCAATAAAGCTAACAACTGGATCTAAACCTTAGTAAGACACTTAAAAGCATGGACCATGATGGCAATATGTTGGAAAAGTTCACACATTGTTTTTCAAAAGAGATTGCATTGAATAGTGAAAGTTGCAAATCATTTTCATCTCTGTGGTTTGGGCAAGATCTTGTCCTAATACCACAAATGTACAAAAGAAGAGTGGCTAACAACTCTTTATTTAGTATTACAACCAAATTGACATAACCAGTAGACAACAAATCTGTCATTCTGGTCTATTGGAACACCTTGGTACCACAATGATTGACATCCCATTTCTCCATGTTTCAATTTCTAAGCTTCTTTCTTTAGAATCCAAACATGCCATCTGTCTCAGTTTTCACTGTGTACTGCCTTCCCAACAAAATTCATAATTAAGTCCATAATTGTGTGGCTCTCTCTCTGAACCACACTGTTCTGCCAAACCAAAGGACTTCTCAGCATTTACAATCAGCCAAAATCTTTAATCAACAATATAGTATGCCTCATGAGGCGTGGCCAACCGCCGAGCAAAATGGCCGCACCTTGAGACGGCTCCGTACGAGCACACCCGTTCATGCTGACATCCGTCTAATTATCCAAGAATGCTGCTCATCTAAATGCTAATTCATGCACCGGAACCCAGTGAGAACAATTTGAGCCGTGAACCAGGCGGATTAAATGGGAAACAGCTGAGATCACCAACGAGGCACGGCCGGCTCGGAGACGCAACTTCGACTGTGGGGGAGGGGCGCCCTGGCCTCGGCCCTCCTTGTATAGATCGGCATCCTGAATAGGCTGCATCCTACCCCCACACAAAGGGCTGCATACCACCCTGTGGTGAGTCTAGAGCCAGGGTATGAAGAAAAGACCTCGGTGCACTCCAAAGACCTTTGAAGTCACCCCCCACTTCAAATGCACAAGTTGTTATAACTACTGGGTCCCTACCACTTGAGTACACATTCTGGACCAGTGAAGAACTCTGCCTGGGGGAAGGACTGCTGTGCTGCTAAAAGGACTGCCACTCTGCTGGACTGCTGCTCTGGAAGAACCGCCTTTATGCTGTGCTGCCCTGCTGCCTACCACCCTCTGCCCTGCTGAGGAAGGACTGGGCCAATTTCACTTGAAGTGACTCAGAGGGCATGCTGGCTTGTACCCTGTTCTAAGTCTCAGGGACATCAAATACTTCTCATCTAACTGCAACAGCACCTGAACTTTGCTTGCTGCATGTCTTGACCTGCCAAGTGGTACCAATCCAGTCCTGGGCACCCTTGGAAGTGCGTATAAAGTACTGCAACTGCTAGAATCCACACAACAATGCTGTTGCACCGATCTGAACCGGTGCATCTCACACCATGCCGATGCATCATTGCTGCCACCAGGAAAGAAGCCATCGCATTGCCGACTGTGCGGCGCATCGCCGCCAATTCCCAATGCATCGCCTACATCTTACGGTTTGAGCACAGTGAATCATTGATTTGAACATCTCAATGACAACGTATTACCGACAATCCTGTGCTTTGGCGCAGAAGCATCGGCTGTTGCTTTCCACATCTCGTCTCTGTCGAAACCACAACTAAGGTATTTTTCAGTGGGCCAAAGTTGGTCCTTGTATGCGACCCATGCTCCATAGCAGAGCTCTCTTTATTAGGCTCAGTATGAAAATGGGTGAGCCAAGTTGGTTTTCATGGGCGAAAAGATGGTTACTTATTCGTCTATAACTCCAATGGAACGCATAGGCTTAAAGTGGCACAGTGGGCACAGCCATAAACGTTGCTTGGCACAGGCTGATTCCTTATGGAGCTTGTAGAGGGATGTGGTGTATTTCAAGAACAAAACACATATTTATGAGATATGTGTTTTCCCTAAAAGAGAAACACAATGACTTATTGGCATCTAACTATATAGAAATGCATTGAGGTGAGGGTACTCTTTTTGGTGCCACCTGTTGTGACACATTTTGCTTGGCTCAGGCAACATACATATCAGAAGTGAAGAGGGGAACTTCCTTTATTAGGATCAGTATGAAAATGGGTGAGCCAAGTTGATCTTCATGGGAGAAAGGATGGTTACTTATTCGTTTATAACTCCATAGGAACGCATTGGCTTGAAAGTGGCACAGTGGGCACAAGTGGAACCGTTGCTTGGCTCAGGCTAAATCCTTATGGAGCTTGTAGGGGGATGTGGTATGGGTGAAAAACAAAATACATGTTTGTGAGCCAATGTGTTTTTCCTATAAGAGAACCACAATTACTTATTTGCATGTAACTATATAGGAATGCATTGAGGTGAGGGCCACCAGTTTGGTGCCACCTGTTGTGGCAAATTTTGCTCGGCTCAGGCAGTTTACATATCAGAAGTGTAGAGGGGAACTTCCTTTATTAGGATCAGTATGAAAATGGGTGAGCCAAGTTGATCTTCATGGGAGAAAGGATGGTTACTTATTCGATTATAACTCCATAGGAACGCATTGGCTTGAAAGTGGCACAGTGGGCACAAGTTGAACCGTTGCTTGGCTCAGGCTAAATCCTTATGGAGCTTGTAGGGGGATGTGGTATGGTTGAAAAACAAAATACATGTCTGTAAGCCAATGTGTTTTTCCTATAAGAGAACCACAATTACTTATTTGCATGTAACTATATAGGAATGCATTGAGGTAAGGGCAACCAGTTTGGTGCCCCCTGTTGTGGCAAAATTTGCTCGGCTCAGGAAGTTTACATATCAGAAGTGTATAGGGGAACTTCCTTTATTAGGATCAGTATGAAAATGGGTGAGCCAAGTTGATCTTCATGGGAGAAAGGATGGTTACTTATTCGATTATAACTCCATAGGAACGCATTGGCTTGAAAGTGGCACAGTGGGCACAAGTTGAACAGTTGCTTGGCTCAGGCTAAATCCTTATGGAGCTTGTAGGGGGATGTGGTATGGTTGAAAAACAAAATACATGTCTGTAAGCCAATGTGTTTTTCCTATAAGAGAACCACAATTCCTCTTTTGCATGTAACTATATAGGAATGCATTGAAGTGTGGGCAACCAGTTTGGTGCCACCTGTTGTGGCAAATTTTGCTCGGCTCAGGCAGTTTACATATCAGAAGTGTAGAAGTGAACTTCCTTTATTAGGATCAGTATGAAAATGGGTGAGCCAAGTTGATCTTCATCGGAGAAAGGATGGTTACTTATTCGATTATATCTCCATAGGAACGCATTGGATTGAAAGTGGCACGGTGGGCACAAGTGGAACCGTTGCTTGGCTCAGGCTAAATCCTTATGGAGCTTGTAAGGGGATGTGGTATGGGTGAAAAACAAAATACATGTTTGTGAGCCAATGTGTTTTTCCTATAAGAGAACGACAATTACTTATTTGCATGTAACTATATAGGAATGCATTGCGGTAAGGGCAACCAGTTTGGTGCCCCCTGTTGTGACAAATTTTGCTCGGCTCAGGCAGTTTACATATCAGAAGTGTAGAAGTGAACTTCCTTTATTAGGATCAGTATGAAAATGGGTGAGCCAAGTTGATCTTCATGGGAGAAAGGATGGTTACTTATTCGTTTTTAACTCCATAGGAACGCATTGGCTTGAAAGTAGCACAGTGGGCACAAGTGGAACCGTTGCTTGGCTCAGGCTAAATCCTTATGGAGCTTGTAGGGTAATGTGGTATGGGTGAAAAACAAAATACATGTTTGTGAGCCAATGTATTTTTCCTATAAGAGAACCATGTGAGAAGTTGGCCTGGCATATGCTGTCCACTAATTATAGTGGGCACCTTGCACCAGTCCAAATCGACTCTTATGGTAGATAGGTTAAAGACAACCTTATTGAAAGCTATCCTAGTGGTAGCTATGGAGAGCAGCCTTCAGGCTAAGTCTTGAAGGAATGTAAAGCAGCTTGTTTTACCAGTCTATAATCTCTTGAGTGACCAAATGAAAGAGCACCACACCAGGTATATATTCAAAATATATGTATTTATTACTAAACACACCCCTCTAGTCTCTTTATGAGGCTAGAGTTCGAAGTACATAGGTTATAAGATCTTAAATCACAGTAATAGCACAAATACACGTTTGGGCCCTAGGGGCGTACCAAACCATATACCAATAAAGTGGTATGCGAACCACGACTGAACTAGACACTAGGCCTAGAGCCTCTAGAAGTGCTTGGCCCACAAGGAACCACCCAAGGTAGTGACACAGGGGACCCACGGGAGACGCGTGCAGTGTAAATACACAACCGCGATACGCCGTTAACTTCTATGGAGAAAGTCGGGATCGGGAAAATAGAGGAAAGGGACACTTTAAAGAGGACTAGGACGAAACCCTTTGAGATCTAGGACTTTGAAGAGTCTCTACCCACGGGAGCACCGGAGTACTCGTGTTACCTCACCCAGGGAAGCCGGGTGCATAGGTGCCTTTCGGGGTCGGGTTTCGTCGTCGTTTCTTATGGCGATCTGCTGCAAAGTGCTGCTGGCGACCAGGAGAAAAGTGTCCGGGTGGATCCAAGAGTGGATCGGAGTTCTGAAGAACCTGAAAGCAGAGGGGACAGAGTCTGGGTCACTAGCCAGTGACCAGGAGGGCGATGGACAGATGCCCACCGATGTCGAGTGCTTCAAGTTCGTTGACGGTCGTCTTGACTCTTCAGCCACGAGGTCCGGGAGGCGTTGTCGGCGACCAGGAGCAGGATTCGGGCTGTTGCTCGATGTCTGTCGAGTGCAGAGGTGTCGGCGACCAGATTGGACCCAACAGGCCTTGGCAACGGCAAGTCTTGAGTAAGATGTAGATCGTCGATGATGCAGACCAGCAAGGTCTGGGGAACTCACCCAGCAAGGGTAAGTGAGGGCAGGCCTGGAGCAACCAGACTGCCAAGTAAAGAAAAGATTGGCCTTCGGTAAGGGCTACTAGCCAACGGGCTAGCGACCGCAAAGGAGCCTCGTGACGCCGCACGTGGAGCTGGCTTACAGGACACTCGTGGAGTGGGGGCCAGTGATCTTCGGTGCAGGTGGTGCTGGAGGCTAGGGCTACTCGGAGCCCAAAGCACGACTTCTTGGGAGACCCAGAAGATGGTGCACTTGCAAGTGTGCTCGGTGTCCAGGGGTCACGGTCTCAAGTCACCCACGATAGCCACGGGCCTCAGCTTTGCTGGGGACTCAGGGTAGCCTCGGGAAGTCTGAGAATCCACCTCTGGTGAGGCGATGACTTCGGCGTCCGACGGGAG
Organism: Calotriton arnoldi; assembly: GCA_963921515.1. NCBI lineage: Eukaryota > Metazoa > Chordata > Amphibia > Caudata > Salamandridae > Calotriton > Calotriton arnoldi. The sequence goes on along the minus strand of CAWUFW010004392.1, from coordinate 142,041 downwards.
CTTCAGTAATGCGAACCGGACAGATGCTTCTTTGGTGCCTGCCAAGCAGGGGAGTCACTCCTTGACCCCAAGGGAGATTCTTCAGTCCTCTAATCGTGAGTAGAGCGTCGAAGGTCCAGGATTCTGTTTCAGAGTTTCGTCCAGGTATAATCTAAAGTCCTAAGGACTGGGTTCCTACCTTTATTCCAAAAATAGGGGATGGACTACTCTGTGGCCCCACCTATGGGTGGGTCAGGGCAGAGGGGTGGCTACACCCCTTTCCCTTTGTCCAGTTCGCGCCAAAGCAGGGGCTGCAAGCCCCTGATCCGGTTTGAACTGGGTATGCACAGGGACACCAAATGTGCCCCCAGTGCAGGACTTCAAAGCACCCGAAAGTGCTCCCGCCCAGCCCCAATACACATTGTCCTGTCTGGGGAGGTGGTCACACCTCCCTGGGACAGGAAACCTATTGTCCAGGCCTCCCCTGCCGGAGTTTCGTCCAGCAGCAGGAGGCCAGACTCGTGTCTGTGGCAGCAGCATCCATTTTGTGATGCCAGGGCTCTGGAAAGAAGTTACCGGACTCGTCAGAGTTAACATGCCTTTCCCTCTAGAAGGGTGGAATGCTACCCCCGCCGCCAGGATTGGCGGGGGGTAGTATTCCAAGATGTTTGACACCAAACACGACATGTTTAGGTGCAGCCATTCCATAGTTAGCATTTTACTGCGAGGATATAATGCGTTTAAGAGTATATGGTCAGGCTGCACTACAAACAGCATCAGAGATGGTCTCCGAACGCTGCAGAGGGGCCCTGCTCATGCAGGGGCACCCTCTCACATAGGAACCATGCACTCTGCCTTTAGGATTGATAAGGCCTGCCTTAGGAGTGACTTATAGGTTTATATGTGTGTATGCTTTTAGTGATATAGGTAACCTATACCACAGCAAGGGGTGCATGCACCACCTTACCCAGGCTGCAGTAGCAGACCTGTGGTGTCAGTTTGGATGGCCTACCAGGGGTGGCATAATACATGCTGCAGCCCCTGGCAGGCCTCTGAGGTACCTATGCCCTTGGTACATAGTATACCATATACTAGGGACTTACAAGGGCACTCCAGATCCCAATCGGTGATGTGCCTAAGGCACATGGAGACCCTTTTAAAGAGGAAACAGCTTATAAATGTCGAAAACCAGTGAAGTATCAGCAAAAAGTGGGGGTACCCCTGTGAAGCAGATCCTACTCTCCTACAAACCACAATTACTTATTTGCATGTAACTATATAGAAATGCATTGAGGTAAGGGCAACCAGTTTGGTACCCCCTGTTGTGACAAATTTTGCTTGGCTCATGCAGTTTACATATCAGAAGTGTAGAGGGGAACTTCCTTTATTAGGATCAGTAGGGAAATGGGTGAGCCAAGTTGATCTTCATGAGAGAAAGGATGGTTACTTATTCGTTTATAACTCCATAGGAACGCATTGGCTTGAAAGTGGCACAGTGGGCACAAGTGGAACCGTTGCTTGGCTCAGGCTAAATACCTATGGAGCTTGGAGGGGGATGTGGTATGGGTGAAAAACAAAATACATGTCTGTGAGCCAATGTGTTTTTCCTATAAGAGAACCACAATTACTTATTTGCATGTAACTATATAGGAATGCATTGAGGTGAGGGCCAACAGTTTGGTGCCCCCTGGTGTGGCAAATTTTGCTCCGCTCAGGCAGTTTACATATCAGAAGTGTAGAGGGGAACTTCCTTTATTAGGATCAGTATGAAAATGGGTGAGCCAAGTTGATCTTCATGGGAGAAAGGATGGTTACTTATTCGTTTATAACTCCATAGGAATGCATTGGCTTGAAAGTGGCACAGTGGGCACAAGTGGAACCGTTGCTTGGTTCAGGCTAAATCCTTATGGAGCTTGTAGGGGGATGTGGTATGTTTGAAAAACAAAATACATATTTGTGAGCCAATGTGTTTTTCCTATAAGAGAACCACAATTACTTATTTGCATGTAACTATATAGCAATGCATTGTGGTGAGGGCAACCAGTTTGGTGCCACCTATTGTGAGAAATTTTGCTCTGCTCAGGCAATTTTCATATCAGAGGTGTAGAGGGGAACTTCCTTTATTAGGATCAATATGAAAATTCATGAGCTAAGTTGATCTTGATGGGAGAAATGTAGGTTAATTATTCATCAACAACTCCATATGAATACATTGGCTTGAGGGTGGCACAGTGGGCACAGGTGGTAACATTGCTTGGCTCAGTGTAAGTCCTTATGGATCTTGTAGGAGGATGGATTTTTTTTTTAAATGATTGTGATCCAATGTGAATTTCTTATAGGGAAAGTATGATTACTTATTAGAATATAACTGCCCGGGGATGCTTTGAGGTCAAGGCAACCCATATGGTGCCACAAATTATGATCAGCTCATACAACTTACAAACAGGTACTCCATTGCTTAAATTGTGATGGTGGCAAAGTTGTCCCATATTTTGGTGGAAAGGTTGCTAGTGTCAGACTAAATCCTAATAGACCTAATAGTGGTATGTGTTGTATTTCAAAAACAACATATTCACTGTATGGCAATGCAGAGTCCCATAAAATGGAGTTAATTGAATTATTTATGATTGCATTTTATATAAAATGTTTCCTGCAAATAAAATGCTGGCTGAATAAGATGCTAATTTCAACCAGCGAATAAGATGCTGGCCGAATAAGAAGCTAACTTCAGCCTGCGAATAAGAAGCTAACTTCAGCCTCGTTGAAAAATGTACTACGAAGTAAAAACTTCGAGGTAGAGGCTGTTTCCCGTGTAAAATGGCACAAGGCATAACTGCTTGTTTCTATAGCGTCACTCAAAGGCAATGAAATGTCACACATAAGCACACTGAACCACAGAAACATAACACAAAAGCAATCTGAGACGTTGGCAGCTATGGCTAGTGTGGCTATGTCAACGGAAGAGTGTAGTGACGCTATATACATTCCGATCCCTTGCCGCGCTGGAATTCAAGGGTGGTCGTTTGCAGAGGAGCTGAGGGCATGCAAGGAGCTGCTTATGTGGTTTCCTGCGATCGAGTAAAATAAATCAACTACAAGTTCACCGCTTATTTATTAAAGAACTTGCACAACAGTGTGAAAAGAGCAGCGGGACTTGCCATGTCAGTCATACCACGGAAGGTTGAAATGCTGTCTAGCATACCAGAGAGCAAATCGAACCAGTTGACACGGAATACCCAGAATCAATAAATGCTAGACATTCAACATGTGCCTGGACCCGGCCTGAGCCACAGATGCATAGCCGCGGGCCGGTTGTCACTCGTTAACAGACGGGCCGCTAGATGGGCCTGGTACCAGGGTTTAGATATGGCTCACTCCGGGCAGCGGAGGTCAGCCCTGCTCCACGCCCGATCCCTCCTCCACTCTTCACGGCAACAACCGAGCCTGGCCTGCACGGACAGAGACCGCCTACCCCTCAGGCACGCTTCCAGCCAAGCCCAGGCCCCTCCAGCCGCTCCACCGTGGCCGCGCCCATCAACTGACAGAAGCGGGGCGGACAAGGAACAAGTGAACTCCACAGCCAATCAGCACTTCAGAGTTCAATGAGACACGCTAGGATTGGCCGAGGTGCCGCAAATGCTCCAATCTTAGGTCGCCTTCCACCTTGTGGTTCCGCCTACCCCAGGCCACGACCAGAATGTGCGCAGCTGTGGGACCGGTTCTTTTGCGACCCGGAAGTGCTGCTGAAATTACAGCAAATGACATCCACTGAAGCAACAGCGGAAAGCAAGCCTTAGACTCCACGAAAGGACTGTGTAAGTAACGGCCAGGAGGTCACCCTAACTGAGGGGGTATACCCCAGGCTTTGTGTAAACGTCTTACATGGCCAGACTTCCACCCACTTACACTTCCCACCAAAACCTACCTTTTAGCCGCCATATAGGGTTGGGGTCAGGAACTCTGTTCCCCTAGTTACACCGCCGTGGTCATCGTGGGTGCTGAAGAGGACTCAAAGGCAATTATTTCGCATGTGTCTCTAATGTAGACCAATACTTCCTAGAAGGTATTCCTTTTAGCTGGCGAGGCACCTGCTGCCTGCCTTACCCCCCACAGTCTCTCCTCAATAAGGTCCCTCACCATGTGCCCTTTCATTACTTATTGAGGGCCTTTGGTTCCTAGGCGTTGTGCCCTGCATCGCCTTTGTTGAATATTCTGGCTTACTGTCTTTACTCCTAATATTTGATAGCTACCACTTGAAAAGGAGCCCCATCTCTAGCACGTAATTGTGATGCATGGGTATCGGAGTAAAATTCTATACATGTGAGGCAGTATTATATGAGAGTATTTGATCTAAATGACAGCCTGGTATTTGTAAGCCAAACTCATGGACTTAAAATGAAAAGCTGGCATTTTTGCAGGGAAATTATTTTCAAGAATACTATGCTTCTATTTTTGGCACTCTGAGTTTATTTACCCAAAATGATAACACAGCATTTGGGAAGATTGCGAAATCATCTTTTACTTCCAGCTGACATGGCTTCCAACAGGAAAGCAGGGATCGTTCTGTAGTTGTTTGCATTGTGTGGCTGGACTTGACTGGTGTGGATGCCGTGGGGTAAGAAGGAGAATCTGGAGCCCCTCCCAAAGCCCTGGGTTCTCACTGACTGTGGACCGCTTCTGATGTGATGCACAGTTACTGCACCTCTTATCCCGAAAAACTATTCTATAATGTGACACAGGAACATAGGCATTCTCTCTCTTGCACGCTACCATTCAAATGTTCTGTAATGCATATTGCTAGAGTAACCTATCGCGGTATCCTGCCGCTCAGCAGGTATGAGTCTAGCCAAACGTAAGGCCTAGTGGGACTACTCGAAAAGCCAGTTCTTCAGCTTCTTGCGGAACTTAAGAAGTAAGGAGGAGGCTCTGATGTGTAGACTGTTCCACGATTCAGGAGCAATGTAGGAGAAGGTTCAGCTGCCGGATTTTGTTTTCCGTATACAAGGAATGTGTGCTAGTAGGAGTCTAGATGAGCTGATGTGTGTGGAAGGTTTGTGAAAGCAGATGCTATTGTTGAGATATACTGGGCCAGTGTTATGTAGTGTCTTGAACACGTGGGTGAGGAGTTAGAATTGTGCTCATTTGTGAATGGGGAGCTAGTTGAGCTCCTTCAGGTTATGTGTGATGTGAGTGCATTGTGGGAGGTTGGGAGTGATTTTGGCCACCAAGTTCTGAATGGTCTGCAGCCTTCTGGTAAGTTTTTTTTTGTTGATCCTGGCATAGAGGGTGTTACCGTAGTCCAGCTTGCACATGACAAGGACGGGTGTGACAGTTTTCTTGGTGCTGATTGGGAGTCATTTGAAAATTTACCCCTAACCTTCACAGTATAGAAGCATGAGCGTTGATGGTGTTCACTTGGGCAGGCATGTCAAGTTTGCTGTTGATGACGATCCTGAGGTTCTTAGTGTGGGTGGTAGGGGTGGGTGTCGGTCCTAGCTCTGTTGACCATCAGGGGCTGTATTACAGAAAGTTCCCTTGGGACACATTGGACGTGTGCGCCCCTAGGGCATTTTGGACAGAGAGGCTCACTGAACCCTGATTACAGCTGAATTTGACTTCCAAGCAAGCAGTTGGGGGCTAATTCCCATTGCCTGCAACGGGGGGTCATGGCACCCCATCTATGCCACCAGACTGGAGAGGAAGTCTGAGGGGAGCTGCGACACCTGCAGGACGGTGATGCAGCCAGTCGTGGTATCTGGTGACACAGCAGCAGAGGCTGGCAGCCTCTTTTCCCCGCAGTGGAGCAGCACTGCAGTGCACCTTATACACCCCCGTCGCCTCTCCTGCAGCTCAGCCGCACTCTCAAAACCAACACTTTTCTAAAGACGCGTCCTGCCCTCAGCCACTTTTGTGTCCTCCCCCCTCCAGCTCAGGCGTGCCAGTGACATGGGGTGGGTGCACCGTGGGAGATGGGCACATCAGGGGGCTGAAAGATGACAAGATCCCAAAAGGGTCGCAGATTGTTTTCTGAACTCAGGAGTGGTCACTGGGAATACAGGTAAATAAATGGCTGATGTGGCCAGTGGGTGCACTTGTGCCCGTGATCATCACACACACCATTTTGAAAATTGGTGCAGTGTATGTTTACACACTGTGGGCGGTCTCAGATCCACGGTGTGTTTCCAATAAAGTGACACATGGATTAAACCCCCCTTTCATACAAAGTGAAGGGGTCCTCCGTGGAACCCTGTCTGTAAAACACAAAGACCCCCACTCTTAATCCCAGAATGCAATCACCAGATCCCCCCAACTGTCCTCCTCTCCTCCTGCAGTGACCGATCCACTCTCGCACAGTGCCCGCCACTTACTTTGTGCGGGGCTTTCAGCAGCCGGTGCACCCCTGCCACCTGGTTGACGAGCGCGATGTCATCCCAGAAGGTGTAGAGCGGCGGCCGGGTAGGCTCGGGAAAGTTTGTGCTGTTGAAAGGATCAGTGTCATCTAAGAACTGGACCCGGCACACAAGCGTAGCCATGATTCATCCATGCATGAAGGAGAAGGGGGGAAAACGAGCAGCACAAAAACCCCAGTCTCAAAAACAAAAGGCGAACAAAAGCGACGAGAAACGAACTTGGATGGGGGCAGCAGTGACGAGGACCGGCAACAATTAGCAAAAAAAATCTACAAAACGCAACTAGCGGCAGGGATTCCGTGCTGCTGCAGATGAAGCGGAGCCCGGGCAGTGAGCGCGGTGTCTGTTGCTAACTTTCACTTGAGGATCATAAATAAATTGCCCCCGGGATCTGGCCCACCCGGGGCTTTTTGAATACAAAGCACGGGAGCCTGGCTTCATTTTTTAAAATTTTGGTCCGGATTCGCGCACCCAGCGTGATTTCGGCCGAATGTTTTTTTAAAAAAATGCTTTTTTTTGGCCTGGGGGTCCCTGTGGGACCCCCTGAGCAGGCCTGGGGGGTCAGGGTGTTTTTACCCTGCCCCCTTTTCTTGTTTTCCATCCTTATTTCTCTGTTTTCTTGTGACTCGGTTACCGAGTCACAAGATGGCTGCCAACACTTCCTGGTTTGGAGTATTGGCAGCCAATCAGAATTGAGCTTCGTGACTCGGGAGGGGTCCCGAACCCTCCTCGGCCATAGATATCAAAACTTTTATTTTTTGATTTTCTCAGCAACTACTGAACGGATTTACACCATTTAAAAATGGTCGCTTTCTGAACCAAGCACCACCTTTTGCCAAATTTGGGGTAATTCTGTTCAGCAGTTCGGGCTGTAGCCTTGCCTAAAGTTTCCTATGGGGAAATTGATTTTTTGACTTATTTTTTGAATTTCTCAGCAACTACTAAACAGATTTACACCATTTAAAACAAGCATTGGCATAGCCAATAGGTCTCGCCTTGGGACCTTATAAGTGTTTAGCCATGCAACACTTGATGTTGTTGCACCAAGGATATTGTGCTGCATAACTAAATACTTATAAGGTCCCAAAGCGAGACCTATTGGCTATGCCAATGCTTGTTTATTCAGTTTTTATTATCACTGTTTTATGAAATCATTGTGGATCTTTGAACAATCCACAAAGAAGACTCATTGCCAAATTCAGAAATTTTGTTTATTTTTTAGAAGTGTGCAGTTACCTGGCTTCTCGCCCATATTCCTCAGCAGCTGCATGCATGTTCAAAGAAATATTGGTTGTATAAAGCTACAAAGAAGGTCATTTTAATACAGAAAACATTACTATTGAAAAAGTGCACACGCTTTCCCTTTTTCACCTTTCTATCAAACCAATTCAGTTTTATCATGTCTTTCATCTTGTCACAAATCCTGGGTATCGTTACATTCACCAAGATGTGAGAACAGGGATGCAAATTTGGCCTGGATTCATTGGTTGACTAAAGTTATGAAGGATTATGAACAAAGTGTCCCGAAATGGCAAAAAGGATTGGCAAAGACAATCAGTCTGCCGTTGTCTGAAAGCTTTTTGGTTTTGTCAGTGATTTTGTTTTTTCATAGTTTTTCTAAACTTTATTGGTATAGATGCTGTTGCCAGTAAAGAACAAGCATTTGCAATGCAAATTGGTCTCACATTTGTGAGAGTTGGAGGTACTGGCGTTGTAAATGAGAATGTCTTTTACCCATGTGTTTTGGATTGGAGCGAATGTATGTGGTGTGGAGTGGATTTATGTGCCTTGGAATTGTTAGTTGTGGAATGGTGTGTGGTGGAATTGTGTGAAATGGATATGTGGATAGTAGCTATGTGGTATTGAGTGTTCTGTAATTATGTGGAGTGGGATTGTGTGTCAGAGTGTAATTATGCGGAATGTCATTTTGTGTGGTGGAGTGGTATTTTGTGGAGTGTAACTATGGGGTGTGCTATTGAATTATATGGCATGATGCGAAATTCTGTGGTGTGGATTGGATTTATGTGGTGTGTTGTGTAATTGTGTTGTTGATTTGAAAAATAGTGGTGTGGAATGGAAATGTGTAGAATTGAATTGTGTGGCGTGGAAGTGTGTGGGCGTGGAAGTGTGTGGCGCTGAGTGAAATAATGCTGATTGCAATTCAATAGGTCTGGCATTTGCGAGATTTTGGGCTATTGGCATTGTAAATGACATTGCCTTTTATTTATGCGTTTAAAAAACATGCAATAATAAAAGGCATTGTTATTTACAATACCAATAGGTTAAAGTTTAGAATATGCGAGACCTATTGCACTGCAAATACTTTTTTTTTTTTAGTTGAAGGTCTGATACAATGTCATATATGGAGTATGTTGTTACCGACGAAAACACTTTATTAGCATAACAACAAAATGTCCGATAATTTCCTAGATGTTAGATGCTTGAACAAAATTTGAAAATACATCCTGCCCAAGAAAACAGTATTTGCAATTCTCATTTCTTTAGGGGTCAGTGCAGCTACTTAGCCATACAAACTTGGACACACTTGTAAAGATCCTCACTCAGTTTCTCATTCGCATCTCATTTCCAAGCACAAATGCAGCATGTTTCCTGATGCACAAGTGTACAATGCTTCCTACCTCCCAGGAATGGACTCTTGATAAAGACACTAGTAGGACATAGCCCGGGCCACTGGAACTATGCGGCATGGGAGGGCCAAAATATGCATGAAGGTTGAGTAAATTATGCGGTAAGAAAACGCAATTTATGCTGTGTAATGCGGCATATTTTTTAAAAGTATTACTTAATTATTTTTCCATTTTAGCAGATTATGCGGCAAATGATGGACTATGTGGTAAATACGGCAAATCTTTTATTAGGCAACAATCACTGTGGCTGCACAATCGCATAATTCCCGTGGCCATGGACATAGCCTCTAGGCTTGACCTAACAAACAGTTGAGTAAGGGGCCTGTTGACACCAAGGCGTCGCTTCTAGGGTGTGCTTGTGATGCGAATTCAGACACCTCGCCAAAGACAAACCTTTACTCTTCACATATATCACCAAAACTGTTGATGGGGCCACCCACATCTCAAACCCTTCCGCCGCCGCAAGGAAGTAGCCACCTCACAGCAAATGGAAAACAGAACCAACCATCTCGGAGCCAGCCTGGACAGCTACCTAGATGCGCCCGACCACTGCCCGGGCATGCATTGTACCACGTGCAGCGATCACAAAAACATAATTGCCACATGATATCCTGTTCCCAGTGCAGACGTCTCAGATACCATTCATCCTGTGTAGTGATGCACTGAGCTAAAATAGGGTGTGCTATACAAAGCAATATATGAGTGCTCTTTATTCCCTGCAGGTACACGCCGACGTTGCAGGAATTACATTTTAGTAATGTTTATTGTCTATAGTTATGCACCGAGACAGGGTGATGCTGTGCAGTGATACCGTACCCTAGGAGAGACGGCACCTAGGATGTTCCACAGAAGTACAATGTAATAGTGCAATGCGTCCGGAGAGTTGTTACATGCTGTTAGAACAGGATTATTTTATGTATTTCACACAATGACACTTGTCTTGGATGTTCTTTACTGCAGGCTTAAGGGCAGAATGAAACGGGTGCTGTTATTCATTCCACACAATCACGAAGAATAAAATATATAGCCGGAGACTGTTCTGTTTTCCAGGCGGCGAGTTACAAGAAATTATTTTTATGCCATGCTGCGATACAAAATGGCAGATGTGAAGGCAGTGTTCTTTATTCCATGCGATGACACATGAATATATTGCCTGGGCACATTGTATTCTGTGCAGTGATACATTGCAAGAAGAGAACAGAAATGTACGGGAGCATACGTGATTGCTCGGCTCCTGTTCAGGGAGCATGCATGCTGTGAAGGTCTAACCACATAATGACAGGCAGTTTACATGTAACTCGGTGTACGATCTGGCATTTATTGAACATCGCATGGGTAGAATATATTGGAGGGTCGCAGCAGACACTGCCCTTTGGTTTTGACAATCCGAATCGGATATTGTAAATGTTATATGAACTTTAAAATTACTTTTTTCAATTGTGATTGTATTTATTACCAGTTTTTTTATATTACATTTCTTAAATTGTCCTATTTTATTCAAGTGCCCAGTCGTTTCAAATTCGCAGAATGCTTTTACAAAACGTTTGCGTAAGAAGGCGTTTAAAATAAGTAGTTACCACAAATGGGTTCATTTATATCAAGTAGTTCCACTGGTCATGTGTGTTTGTTCCAAAAATTTGGGGCCCTGGAAGCGAAGAGTCGGTCCTAACCTCTTCGGACTGCTGCTGCTATGAGGATGCAGGCACTAGAATGGAGGCAGCGCATGCGCACAAACTTCCCGTGAATCATTCTGTGACGCCAGTCACAAAATGGCTACCACCCCTGCCTGCGAAATCCCTGTAGACACTACTGCGCATGCTCGTGGCACGAATGGTCTACAAAATGGTCACCCCACTGTAGTCTTCTATTATTCTTTGACTAAGCAAACCGGACCGATTTCAATGCTGATATCTAAGATCATTCCCGATCTTTGTACACAATGTCGTAAAGTTTTTACACTACAGAATAAACGGATTCCCGTTACAGTAGGTCGAGGCACCTGCGCCTGGATCCTCGACTTACCCTTAAACGGAAAGCATCACAGAGAGGAACAATATAATGGAGTTGCTTCAAGCTCTAATACCGCTGCTAGTGGCGTACACCTTTACGGTGCACCTACAGGATTGTACTAGAGTTCCAACTTCATATCGTAATAATAGAACAAGGGTGAGTGCTTTCTCTTCCTTAAATACATGGAGCGCACCAAAGCGCGGCCATGCTGCTTAAAAAAACCACAAGGGGTTCCAGCTAAGCAGCGCACGTCCTGCCTACAATAAGAGAAACTAAAAAAAAACAAGCACAGACTGCGGGAGGTGGGGGGAGGCACAGGAAGAAAATAGTGCTCACAATCTAAATAAAACATACTGTGCAACACTTGAAGTAAAGGGGCCAGTAGCCATGGAAGGATACAAATGACGACATGGCCGTCATAAGGAGGGACTAACTAGCCTAAAACCAATCGGAAGGCAGCATTTAGGAACGACAAAGACACAAGCCAATGAAAAAGATGGGTGGAGAGTGGGCGGAGCTTTCACTCCATACTGAATACTGCATGCCTCGCAAAGCGAGCAGCGCATGCGTGCTGCCGCTATAGGCTCGACCTAAAAAGATGACACTGACAAAAAACGAAAATATTTTTTGCCTCAAAAACATCCCTTGCTTGAGTAATCCCTGCCATTGGAAAGAACTACTTTGTTTGTGGATGTACTCCTTGTGAAAGAGCAGAATACCGCCACTCACAGTGAAGTTAGCCAATGGCTGAAGCAGGCTGACCCACTGCCCCATTCTGTATGCTTTAGTGAGCAGAAGAAACATTGAATAACTCCTCACCAAACCAATGGATGAAGAGGGCTAGCTGAAAGCACCTATGAGTATGTGTATTATACATATACATTGGGTAAAATCAAAAGGTCTTGGCTAATGTCAGACTAAAAAGACATACCCTTTCTAGAGAGCAGTGAGTTCCTCTCAGGTGCCCCGTCCCAAGCGCAGAGATACCCCTTCGGGGGTCGATTCTGGCGCTTTATAAATTAATAAATAAATAGAGAGGAGAAGACTTAACAGCTAAATGTTTATTTTGAATTTGGGCTTTTCCAGTAAGCGTGACAGAACGCACATTGCTTCTATTGTTCATCCTAGAGGACTAGGCTGATTCTAGTTACAATATGGGAAGATGGTTACGGTGATTGACAGGTGTGTTGCTTGGAGGAAAATGAAGCAGCTTCCTAAAAGACGGTTTCTGTTTTGTGGACTCTTGTGTAGCTGTTGGTGGACAGCTAAGGGTGAAGTTTTAGACTTGGACTTCATTCAGGAATTCCACAGATGGCTTCCTGACTTTTAGAATGACAATTGCACTCCTTCTCTTTAAGGAAAAGCTATTTCTTTTTACCAAAATTGTTTGACATACTGATGATGATATGCACTCTGCAGATTCACATTCTCCCCATCTGAGGATATTACCTTGCTTCAAAACTTTCCATTCTCATCGCTCTTCTCAGTTTATCATATTTCCCTCCACTAAACCCATCCTTGTTCTTTCGTTTGCATCTGCTTTATTCCTCTAACCTCCTGTAATTTTCAGTACCGGCAGTTCACCTCCAAATAACCAGAGAGTTGTGTATCTCTATGATTTCTCCAAGCTATTCCCTCCCCAGCTACAAAGGAGGCCACAGTGGGTTACTTGATGTTAGTTAATCATTATATACTGCTGTGAAACCCAGATTAACATCCAGAATATCTATCAGAATTCTTGTCCCAGGCAGTACCAAGACTCCAAGCCCCTAGTTTAATCCTGCATCTCAAGAGAGCATGCATTCTTTCTTCAGTCTTCAAAAAAGGTTACCCTTAACATGTCCTATACTTGCATCATATGTGGTTTGCTTATAAATCTCTTCACAGAGATGGGCGAACCAGAATGGTTAACAAAATTCAGGAGGTGAGGCATTTGTATGCTAGATGGTCTGAAGCTGACACACACAAATTCATACCTACTCATAACAACCAGCCTTATACCCCCAGGATTTCTTAATGACCCAACATGGAGACATTTGTTGCGTCCTAACCAAGGGACTCAACAGACGGTGTGAATGAGTTTTTTTATGAATAGGAGGTTTCAGAGTTGAGTGGGGCTTGGAGTGACTTAATAATGTTTTTTAATGTATAAGGAATGATTAATCAATTATGATCTTTGTTGTTTGTAGTTAATTGTGGTAATGATGTTTTTTACATTGAGCATTTTGAAAATGTGATGAAAGTAATAAGGAATACAATATATGTATTAATATTTCCAAGTCGAGCCTACCAGACAGAGGCATCCTGTGTTTGTACCTCCTCTGGAGCATAGCCTCTTTACCAAGTCTATAATTTGCTGGATTTTATCCGTTCACTACTCACTTTTACAAAACTTATTTTTTTTCTTTTTGCTCAAGCACTCCATGAGACTGCATGTGTTTTCCAGCTCTGTCCTTCGTGTGCTTCTTCTCCCGCGCCAAATATCCGTTCTCGTACTCCATTGATTTCTTGCTTCTGTTTCTCTCCCGGCTCTCGTGTCACTCTCCCTCATGTACTGCTTTTCCCCTCCCACCCCAATCCCTGTTGCTTCCCCCACCTGCTCCTCCATTCTCTCTCTTTTTTTATTTTTATTTAAATATTTTATTCTTTCTCATTCTTTTTATTTACCGCCCCATCTCAGTTCGGCTAAAATAAATTAAATAAAAAAGCTTGCATACGTCCTCCTACGTGTGCACCTACAAATTGACGTAGCCACCATGTCACCATGCCTTTTTTTTCTCATTTGCTTTTGTTTCTTTTGCCCATGCTGCACAGCATCTTGCTGGTGCTGCACAGCATGCCAAAAGGCATTGGCAAAGCTAATGGGTCCCAAAGGTGAGACCTGTTGGCTCTGACAATGCTTATTGATAAATTATTTTGTTGTTTTAGCTCGACAGCAGCCCTTCCCTAATTCTTTCTGTCAATATGACAGTGTTCAACAGCTTCACCGTTGGTACTGCACATGTATATGCTTTACTGTTTGTAAAATGTGATATTTTATATCCATTTGTTGTTGCTGATGCTTTTTTACATCTTCCCCTAGAGACTCCTCTTTAACTCGTGCCCAGTGATAAAGCCATGGGGCTGCTGTCGGATCCGAACCGCAGGCGAGCCCTGTCGCGTCTCATCACCAGGCTTAACACTCCTCTCTGGTAAGTGACAGGAAGTACTCCGTTTTCCCGCCACTGTCACTCTACAGAAACACTTTACAAATATGGCTTCCTGCTTTATGGCCTAAATTTGGTTCTATTTGTTTTAACATGTCCAACTGTATTTATTCCTTTTTATTTTTTGCTCACCTTATCCATATTTAATGTGTTGTGTGAAAAACTTTGTTGCAACTAGTGTATTATTGACAAATGCACACTCACACAAACGCATCCATAGGGGTTCAGTTCTTCAAGCAGTGACTTGTATTACAATACACCGATCTGAAAACATTAGCGCTGCAGTACAAATTCTGGGAATCCCACCCTTTTTTTGAACTCCCCTTGCTGTCAGTCTGCATTGATGTTGGTGCAGTAGTTATGAGCAACTGATTGTAAAGTCACTGAAAAAAGACGACCACACCTCCTGTATTTTTCTTGTTCTTAAATTATAAATATGATAGCGAAAACATTGTTTTCCATCTGTATCAAGGTATAAAATCAGAAAACGCATAACTGGTAGTCTATGATTATTGATGCATTACTCATAACAGCAGTGCTAGGCTCACCACCACAACCCCCAAGCTTCTCTCACAGATGAGTGGATCAGGCATCCCTTAGACATTACAGTCAGTGTAAGCTTCCCTCACAAAGTATAGCACAGGGTTCACACTGCATTCCTCTCTTCTACCATTTGTACTACAGGACATGAAGATGAGGCTGGCTATCGCATCACTTGTGTCACACGGGTATTCATAGTGCAAGCGTAACTTTTACAGCACAAATACAAGACCGATATCCGCACTAGAAGATTGATCATCCGACTTATAGGAAGCACAATAATCAGCAGTGCAATTCTAACTCTCACACCAAAAGTACAGAAGGGTGTACGTGTGGGCATAACTTGCACACCACAAGTATAGCACGTGTATCAGCAGCATAGGCACAGCACTCCTACTCCAGATACAGCACAGGTATCGGAAATGAACGCTTTACTCCCATCCTTGTGCATCAGCCGTGCAAGCTTTACAGTCACATGAAATGTGTAGCGCAGGACTTTGCACTGAAAGCTTAACTCTTACACCACATGTACAGTGCAGCTATTGGTGGTGAAAGTTTACCTCCTGGTTTCCACAGTGCAAGTTGTCCTTTCATGCCACAAATGTATCTGTTCTGTTTGTTTTTACATCTGAATGAAGGCTGGTGATTAAATCCTAATAATGGATCGTGAGGTCTAGTTAAATTCAGGCCAAAAGTAGCACCCATTTCTCAGACAACCAGTGCAATTCATAAATCTTCATAGATTCAAAGGCGTAAGTGTGAACAGTACACAAACACACATGTGACATCTGGTTTGAAATAACCTCGCCATCAGAGCCTGCCGGCACTGGTCAGTTGAAGAAGGGGGAAATGTAGACCTAGGGAAAATCTAGTATCAATTTTGTTAATGTCAAGGCCATAGAAAATCTAAAATACTATAAAACAAACTTGCACTTTTAGTCATAGCATGGGATGAGCTCCGTTTTATACTATCTATTCTGGCAAAATTGTGTCTGGAAATAGTAGAGCGATGTGAACAATGTCTGAACTTGTAATTACAGCCTATCATTGTCTAATGATGACTTGTATATGTGTACTTCATAGAGTATCTGCGTAGAGATGCATTTCCTCCTCCTCCTCTCACTTTCAGTTAGTGTCATAAGGTTGTGAATATGTGGCCCTTACTCCTGTGGTCCTAATGCTGACACAGTCTTGCATGTAACAGTAAACATACATTGATAACACTGAGGCTATAAGCATTGTGAAAACATTGTTTGCTCATGGGGTAGGGAGGTACCATCAGAAGCAGAGGGGTGATTTAAAAGGAGTTGGGGCAAAGGGACAGGGTGCATATCGCAGCAGGGTGCATATTGCATGACTGCTAAGTAGGAAAATAAATATTTTTCTTTTCCATTGAACCCGACACTTGTGTGGGGGTATTGTCACATTAGTACACAAAATTGCTATATTACCATGACTCTTTTGTTCTGGCCTGTCAGATGCTGCTACTCTTTTGTTTTTAGTGTACACAGGTAATGTTTGCAGTGTTGAGAGCAGTTTCCAGTTTTGCAGGCAGGTGCATGTGGTAACTGACTTGGGTGTTCCAGGGTAGGCAGGGGTTACTCGAGTGTGGACCATTGTGACTTTTTACCTCTCATGTCCTACAGACTTGCCTATTATTGGACCCGAAAGCTGAACACCAAGTACACTCCTTTAGCACTGGACGTGAAGCAGAACAATCCAAGGAAACGTAGACTAAAGTTAGGTACATGATTTAATCCGGGTGATCAGAAACCTGTGGGTTACTGTTTTAGAGTAATCCTGAGAGGTGATTGAACCCATGCCTCTGTGTAAAAGGCCCAACTCCCACAGCCTATTTCTGCTTCTATTGGTGCTCCCCTGAGTACTGTGGGACTTGTAGTCCGGACATTAACTC
Organism: Calotriton arnoldi; assembly: GCA_963921515.1. Lineage (NCBI taxonomy): Eukaryota > Metazoa > Chordata > Amphibia > Caudata > Salamandridae > Calotriton > Calotriton arnoldi. Next base: position 125,333 of record CAWUFW010004392.1, on the reverse strand, counting down.
AGTCAGCTGTCAGGACCACTTTCTTTGTTATTCCACCCAGCGAGATTTAACACCCCTCGTGTCCTCTCTTCTTAGTATTGGTCAAGGTATTTGCAGTTTTAAATTTGATCTCACCCTTTGCATTGATGTTAATGCTCCAGATGGCACAACTGCTCTGCTCAGCCGCTTGCAAATGAGCATAAGTCGTGCTCACCAGTTTACAGTGGCCATTGCTGGGTAGCCGTGGACATTGGCAGCTCTGGTGCACAATTCACAATCCTGCAGCTCTTTGAGCGGCAGCTGTTGCAGATATTTTCCTACAGCCTCCGGGGTGGGCACTTGGACCCAACCATGCACACCCATTCAAAATGGGACCGAAGAGCCCGACCCAAGACCCGTATTAATGTTTGGATACTGGGGGGATAGCTACAGGAGTCTAGTTGATGCTTGTTGCCCGCACACCAAGAATTTCCCATGCCCATTGAGGTTCGGTGAAGGAGATTGAGTAAACCACAAATCAGCCTAGTAGTTCTTAGCTGCAATTCTGCAGTTCAAAAAAGGCCCTGCAGCCACAAACACTGGGTGAGTGTGGGCCATGGGCTCAAGGGCTCGTCTGCCTGGCCTCATCTGAAGAGGGTTTCTCCTCCGCATTAGCAAACTCTAAAGGTAGACCTCTGGCTTACTGAAAGACAAACCAGGGCAGTGGACTAACATTCGCACAAGGGACTTCAACTGCTTACCATACATCAATGGTTCCTTCTCGACATTGCAGTCAATGCTTCACGTTCGTTTTTTACTGCCCTTTGAGCACAGCTCCTTATTTCTCTAGGCACTAAAGTATACAAAAAAAGTATACAAAAAAGGGATATATGAAATGCTTGAAATAATCTCCGCCACTAGTAATTATTCGGGGCCACGTCCCAGTTTATCGTTATTTGCACACCATGCTACCTCAGTTTGGACCCAGCCATTTGCAAATTGGTCTTGACCCTGCTCCAGTGGGAGCAGTCCAGCCCAAACTGCCAGGCCATGTCCTCCTTGAACTGGAACAAAAGCAGCCCAGGGTGGGTTTTGTCCTAGTTTAGGACTTATCAGCCATGTATAGCTGGGTTCCAGTGACACATTGTGCATAGGATCCATATCTGGGCATACCCCTCCCACTGAGGGCGACATACTAAAGTATAAAAAAAAAATGATGAATGGAATGCTTGAATTAATCTCTAAAATTTTCTAGGCAGCTCTTCACTGTATGTATACTTCCAATTTCTCTTTCACCTCATTGATACCTCTTTCTTTTAAATCTCCTCCCAGTTGAAAGTTCTAGCAGGGTTTCAGCAGGAGTTAAATTCTGTTCCTAACCTAACATGAGGACTGGTTACCAAAGACACCAATCTTTGAACTCAAAAGTCTTCCCCAGCACAGCATGGTCATCAATCATTGAGAAAATCCTGGTACACTGATTGGGGAATCAACCCCGTATTCATCCCTGGCCAACAGAGTTAACATTTGGATTTCCCTGTGCCTGATCTGTTTTGATACAGGTCTGGTTTTAGGGAAGTGGATTTGTTTTCTCACTAGCTACTCGGCAATATCTGTTTGCTCTACATATTTGCGAGGAAGGTGGGTGGAGCAGAGCGCTCCCTGCCAGGGGTTTGTGAGACAATAACATAAGAGGAGCGCCTTCCCTACATGACTACTGCACAACACTGTATACACAGAGCTCTGGGGATGAATTAAGCAGGGTGGGGGGCAGGGTCTGTCCCTACACCTCAAAAGAGGTATCTGTCTCCCTACTTTCCATCATAAGAGCCTCGATCTTTTCAAAGGTTCTCAGAAGTATTCTAGACTTTCCTACAATTTACACCCTTGTTTGGCAGGCTCTCGCCATCTTCCAAACCATACACTCACAAGATGTTCAAAATGCATTTCTCTCTCTTCATTCAACTAAAGGACAGTTTTCAACAATAACTGTGCCACATTCCTACACAGCTTACATGCTTCATATGTGCTCCATCCATGTCACACAAGGATGGAGTGAAAGAGCCTATTGAAAGGCGCTGGCAGACCTTTTAGACTGGAAATGCCAGCATGCATCTCTTACTGAAGTTAACTGGTAAAAAGACCTGCTCCTTCAAATATAATCGTATTCTGCCACCACTACCAGTTCTTCTCAGCCCAATGTGATGAAAAATGTATTCTCGAGCAAAGAAAGGGTCCACCAGTCCTTGCAGGGATATTCCCATCTATGCAGTCACTGCACAGTATTTTACAATAGCAAAATTGTACAATTATGGAACAAAGTGCTTTTAAAAGGTAAATCCAGTATGTCTGTAATGGGGCCCCTTTTAAATGTACTTTGTGTTCTTGTCCGCCTGCATTTGTATTCTCTTATCAGTATTTTTTTCTAGCTGTTGAACTGTGTCCTGAATCTTAAGTGGACTAACTTGACTCGGTCTATTTTTCCCCTACAGCATAATAAGCTACATCGCCGGCATCATGTGGTTCCTCGGCCTGGCGTTTTATCCCTTCACCCTGCGCTCCTACATTTCCGAGAATGCCATGGGTTCCACCATGGTGGAGGAACAGTTTGTCCATGGCGAGAAAGCTCTTTCATATGCCAGAGAGTTCGCAGGTGCTAGGAAGAAAGCTGGGTGAGTGCTCAGGTGCAATGAATGTCAAGATGTATTTAAAGAATAACGGTTAGATTGTTGTACATCCTCTGGATTTTGGTTTATTCCTTCTTTCGTATTATTGCTGATTAAGGCTTTATGTGGGCATAAGATGGTTTGAGTAAGCAAATTCTTTTATTGCACGTGAACTTGGTTTATATATGTTGATAGAATTATTAAGGATTAAATTTACACAGTTGTTGCCCATGTAAGTATAACTTTCTTGCTTAAAAAGTAATCTGAAAATCAAAACCCTATCTTTTCCTCCTGAGCAACTCTTTACAAAAATATTTCTTTCTCCACTTGATAGCCTCTTTTAATTACGTGGCCACCTTCTGCAATCTTTCCCTTTTCTTCCTTAATTTTTCCTCCTCTCTCTACTTTCAGTACACCTCAGGACCTTTCAGTTACACACAAACACATCACCAACCACTCCTCACCCTCTGAACACAGCCTCCCATCAGATTCGCCTTCTCGTAACTCATTTCCTTCTCACACAGCCATCTACTTATATCCTTTTCAGACAACAACAAAGCTGGAAGACCTTTATGTCCAACACATAAGGAATTTCCTCCAACGTCTTCATTTTGAAGATAGAACCTACCCATATGTCAAATTAAACTAAATCGCTAATCAACATTACCACCCTCTCCTTTCTGACAAAGTCTGCTAAGCTGACATGCATTGGTATCGTTCTAATCTATTTGACCATCTCATTACAGGACAATTGCTACATAACAAAAACCACCAACTACTCCCTCAAACCAATCAATTGCCTACATCCTCACCTGTTCTAACACCACCAGGGTAAACAAAAATAAATGCAAGACTAACATTGATCACAGTTTTCAGATCTCTCCAGCTGTACCTAAACTCTCCTCCACCACCGTTACCACAACACGGCTTCCACATTCCAGAGACAAAAATGAAAACAAAGCAACTTACCTTCCTCAATTGAATTCTTCTTTTTTTATGTGTCAGTCCAACAAATCACAACCATGCACACCCATTACGCAAAATGCTAACTAATCCAGAGCATCTAATGCCCATCAACAAAATGCACTACATTCTCCTTACTAAACTAACCTTGTTAAATCTCTTAAGTCTCCTTGTGCAAGAAAATGAATGCTCTGACAATAGTGAATACACCCCAATAACCTCTGCACCCTCAACCCTCATAAATGTCACCAGTCCCAAAACACTCACATCAACCCCATCAACTACTTGTTCTCAACATCTAAATGGGAGCGTAACAAAACAGAATCTGAACCCTAGATTATTATCCTGCTGGGTGGGATAATCCTCGCCTCTGTGCCTTTAATAAAATTGAAACCTTTCCTTCATGGTCGCTAGGAAATTTTGTATTCTATGTCCAGACTGGAGACAATAATAATAATAATCTTTATTCGGCAGTAAATACAGCCATAAAAGAAACCGTTTTAAAAAGAAAGAAACTCAGCACATCAGATCCATGTAATACCTGCGTACAACCACATATACAGGTTTGCAAAGTATCCAACAGACAGCTAAAAAACATTAAACGAATGCTCGGGCCATCAGCACAAATTGATAAGCAAAAACACGAAAATACTCCACAATAACCAGCAGGGATTCGTTACGTTTTATAGCAGCAAAGCATGGTCAAGGGAGAGGCAGTCCTGAATTACAAGTCTGTTAAATCCTGCCTCCTCATTTGACCGAATCTTCACCCAGCATTACAGGGGTTTAACCGCAACCAGGTCCGTGATATGCTTACTCCCTAGTTCCTCGTGAATGGAATACGAGTGGGTGCTCGGTGGAACTCTCAAAATACTTCTTAAATATTTATTGTTAGGAGTTTGCTTGCCACCATGAACCCCCAAACCTCCCTTCATATAGAGCTTTGGAAATACAATAAGAGTTGTATAGTTTTAAAATTATCTCCGGTGACCAAGTTCCCAATCTATGCGCATAGTGTGCAATTGCTCCTGTAGACCTTGCCATTTCTGTAAGCTTCCCCTCCTGTAGGTTTTTAAAATTAAGTTTCTCGTCAAATGATATGCCCAGGTAAGAGAAGTCAGGAACTTTAGCTAAGCTATGTGAACAAAGTGTATAATAATTGTCTGATACCCTTTCTACCTACTTCCATTACATAAGATTTAGACGGGTTCGGTGACAAATCCATCTCACTCATGAAAGACATGAACCCGTCCAGAAGGATCTGTAAACCCCTTGTTGTGCGTGAGAGAAGAGCCGCATCCTCCGCGTATAATAGAACAGGGACCGGCCTCACCCCTATAATGGGAGTATCAGCCTTAAGGGTCGTCAGGGAAGCATCTAGGCCATTATTATATAATGTAAACAAAAAAGGGGCTAATATACAACCTTGCCTGACTCCGTTTGAACATTTAAAGTGATCAGTGGTATTCCCTTCCTGGGTGTACCTGATTACGGCAGAGGTATTGGAGTGTAAGGACATTAACACATTAATTATCGCCACATCAACCCCCAAATCCCCAAGTAATTTCCATAGCTTACTACGGTTCACCCTATCAAAAGCCGCGGTGAGGTCCATAAAACCCAGGAACATCGCACCTGGTTTGGCTAGTGTATATTTTGCCATTAGAAGGTAAAGGTTGAGGCACTGGTCTGTGGTGGATTTTCCGACCCGAAACCCATACTGCACCTCCGAAATTATTCGATTGGCATCTGCCTAATCTGACAGCCTATTAAGGAGGACCCGCCCCAGAACTTTCACTCTGGCGCCTATGAGAGATATAGGACGGTAACAATGTGGGCTGTTCCTGTCTCCCTTCTTAAAGATCGGAACTATAATGGCGGAAGACCAAGAGGTGGGGATAGATGATGAGGCTGCTGCATTTAGAACCCTAGTTAAGAGTGGAGCCCATATATCCGGATTATGGCAAAAATGCTCGGGGAGAATCCCGTCGGGCCCCGGGGCCTTATTCTGGGGCAATTCTTCAATGCCTGTTCTGACTTCTGCCAAAGTGAAACTAATGTGTTCCACCCTATAGAGGGAAATTGGGTTCAGTGAGTCTGAGTTACTAGAGCCATGATTGTAAACTGCTTCAAAGTGTGCCTTCCATGTGTCTGTGGAGATATTATGACAAAGCACTGGTTTATCTGGGTCTGAAAAACAAGGGTTATTAATGACCCTCCAAAAACCAGTGCTATCCCTTTGTTTACATGCCTCTGCTAGTTCTTCCCAAGCTAGTTTTTTCTACTGACGTTTGCGCCCCTTAACCACCTGCTTGTAAGTACTGCGGCAGGCCGCCACCCGGGCTTTCGTGCTGAATCTGCTTCCTGATCATCTTCAGATCTCTAAGCGCGCGGGAGCACTCACTGTCAAACCATCTTGGGGCTATCGCACGGGAAGAAGCTACCGGGACTGTTAGCAGAGCGTTGTTTGAATTAGCAAGAACAGCGAATGCCTGAATGGTTTCTTCCCCCGAGGCTTGCGGTTCTAAACAGGTCAAGATCTCCTGCTGGCTATTGCTGAACATAGATCTGTTAAAATCAGTAACGTCCACTTGTGACCACCTTAAACGCCTTCCTTGGTCTGTGGCAAAATTGTGCCCCCAGTAATTCTGCCCAATGCAGGCTGTCGCCCTGAAACTACGAGCACCAGGGTCAGAAGGTTGTGGTCACTAAATGGGCTGTGCTGGATATTAAAAGGATATAACCCTCCTCAGGGAGGATGACACAAAAATAAAATCAATGATTGTTGAGCAGCCCCTACCTTTATATGTCGGGGGAGGAAGGAAGAACCCGGGGAAATAGCATGCAAGTCCATTGTGTATAATAAGCCATTGTTATTGAGGAGGGCATCCAAATCCCACCCATCAGTGGTATGTTCCATGTGCAGTTCCTCGCTAATGGAGCAGGTCGACCAATCTTGAGGGTTCACAGCTAGGTTGGGACACAGATGACAATTAAAATCTCCCACTAGGAGTAGTTGATCCTGCATCAAACCTTCCCCCTGTAGCTGCTCGAGATACCCTCTTAGCTCTGCAATGCTTGCCCACCCACGATGTTGCCGTTTTGCATTATAAAAATTGATTCGAGCAAATCTGTACGATTTACTCGTTAAAGTAAGCCCTTGGACGACTAAAGAATCCCAAGCCAAGGGCTTCATACTGCCTTGAGCTTCAGGTCTACAAATATAATTAGGCCCCCCCTTGCTCGCCCAGAGCTAGAACCCTCTGCCGGGCGGAAAAACGTTTTATATCCTTCCAGAAAGAAGGTTTTTTCAGGCTCCCATGTTTCCTGTAAACGGATTATGTGAAACTGCCTGATAAAACAAAGCCACTGTTCATCTGAGAATTTTGCAGTAAGTCCTGCCACATTACGAAAGATAATATTTAAATTGGTGCCACTGACCCTTGTCTGAATATACGGTGCGGCAGAAGACCCCACTCCCCCCCTCAGGCTGTCGGTCCCGCTGCTACCTAGATACCAAGGACTAGAGTGGGGGGTCTATGCTTCCAGCCGATTTTTTTTCCCTCGCCATTATCGAGGGGCATTTCACAGTCATCACCCCTACCCTCGCCCTCTCGCTTCAATCTATCTAATTAAGATCTCTCAGGGGAGCAGAACGGTTAAGTGACAACGATGCACCCCCTTGGGGAGGAACACCCGCTTCGGATGTGTATAGTTACGCGCAGGTTTAGAGCTAATAGGGGGCCTGTAAAAAAAAACAAAAAAAAACAGTGGCAATGGTTTTATGTCTGAGTCGAGAGAGGATGGATGTGAGGTATGGTATAGAATCTTACAGGCTAGTTCCGGTAATCTGAGCGTGATTACCACGCAGTCACCATCAAATATTTTCCTAGAGTGCCCAATCCATGAGACCCGCCTATCCATCAGAATATGCCCATAATCTGCCATATTAAACTTGGCGTGTTTGCTCAACCAATGAGTCGCCTTATTAATTAATTGGGTGGTAGACTCATCTCTCAAGGTGCTGGGACCTGGTACCCCTGCCAGGACCACTGTGTAGGGGGCAGCAAGTTGGTAGGAGATCTAATACTGGTAAACCATTGGTGTTTTGGGCCGATGCGTCTGTAGAATCTATACATTGCTGTAGGGAAGGGCATTGGTGATTCCGCACCAGGTTACTTTGAGGGTTAGATAATGGGCGAAATCAAGGTACAAAGCCCTGTGCCAAGGGCCCTGAAGCACTGGCCCGCACTATAGGGGTCTGAGCGGCAAGAGGGGCCTCTGAGAGGAGAATTGTGGGTGGTACCACTTGTGGTTTCAAGGCTGATGTCTGAAAGGCCTGGTTGAAGGAAACCTTTGCTTTTTCAATGCTACCAAGTGCAACATTGGATTCTGTCAAGGCTTTGGTAATTTCACTACAAATTGTAGACAACAGCCCAGACAATACTTCCGCTGTGTTTTGCTTTAAGAGACCCCAAAATTCTTCATTGCCCACACCCTCCCCTGACTTCACAATTTCTACTTTCTTGGTTGTTCTCCGCAACTTCTTGGGTGCCGGGGGGCCATTCAAGTCTGCTTTTTGAGGATCGACGTTAAGGCCACTAATGTGCATATTGCGCCCTGGTGTAGCTTTACTCTGGCCAGTAATCACACTGCCTTCCTGAGGTTGACCCATAGCTCCAATCAGTAGTTTGTCCATAGGAATATGTGTACTGAGCATGAAGGCTCCTCCGGTGTGGGAAGCAAAACTCCACCTATGTCCAAGGAGAGACGCCTCTCCGCCCTGTCTACTTCTTGTGTGATTGCGCCCACTGCTTTGGCAAGGAAAGAGTCAATAGTATCGTGTTTGGGGCCCGAGGGGGGGCTCACAGGACCTGCTTTCCTCTTCCCCATATTGCCTTAATTATCTTAATTAACTTGGAGCACCTCTCCCATCCGAAGGCAGATGATAAAAGGAAACAACAACGTCAATATCACAGGTAGCGACCAGGTACTCACATGATACTTTGTGCTGGGTTCGGATGATGTTGAGACGACGGGGGTCAGCACCAAGGGCCGTCGAGTCAAAGGACCAAGGGACCAGGCCCAGCCCAGCCTCTACCGGCTGCGGACGGACGCAGACCCGGGTTTTGCCCGGGCGCGCGGCCCAGGCGTGTCCCGCGCTGCGGGAGCTCTGACGCTGGTGACATTGGCGGCCGCTGGGCAGGCTGTGGTCCTGCACCCCCGCCAAGCAGGAAACAAATGAAATGGGCTCCCGTGCTGCGCGAGCCCCGACCAGCTTTCCTGTGCCTCCTGGTGACGTTGGCTGGTGACGTTGGTTGCCACTGGGCAGGCTGGAGGCTGTGGTCCTGCACCCCCCCGCCAAGCAGGAAACAACAGAAACGGACTGGAGACAAGGATTATGGCAGTTTAAAGCTCACTCACTACGAGCAATGCTATATCCACCACTGGTTGAAATGAAAAATGCTTAAATATGGTCTCTGAGGAACCCGTCGGCTGCATTTCAGAAGGTCGTTCAACTGAGCACCTAAAGAAAAAGCCTTTGATGCCATGGCCCCTGGTGCCAAGTGTGCCCCAAACTTTGAAACTTTAAGGCCTGCCTCCTGCGTGACCAAATGAGCCCATCTAGCAATAATAGGAGGAGAAACTTCCATGTATGGTTTCCTGGTCGAAATCAGAAGTTGGTTGATTCCTCAGTCATGGCTTCGTAAGCCTTAATGCACTGTAGCACTCATAGCTTCAATCTTTAAATTCCAGGGGCTGCATTACACATGTGGCGCATTTTCCTTCATTGCGCCGGGTGCACCTTTAAAAAGGTGCGCCCGGCGCAATGAAGGAAAATGGCTGCTTTAAAGCCGTTGTATGTTTCGCCGTGCAGTCGGAAACCCGCCTACACTTTTAAAGGGGAATAGAGATCCCCTTGCAGGCGGGTGCAGTCAGCGACTGCACCCGCCTGCAGCGGGTGCAGTCCGTGACGGCACCCGCCTGCAAGGGGATGACTGGGGGGTCCATAGGACCCCTTTTGCTCCCTGCAGAGGGCTGCTTCCAGGAGGCGCACTGACAGTGCACCTCGTGAGGGCTTCTTTGCCTCTGTGCCCACGTCGGTAATACAAAGCAAACACAAGGAGATGATGGACCCCGAAACCAGTCCTAGGATGCTTGTTTCCGGTTCAGGGAAGACCTGGCTTGGCAGTTCGGGCTGGACTGTTCCCATTGGGCGCAGGGTCAAGACTGATTTGCTTATGGCTGGGTCAAAACTGGAATGGCATGGTGAGCAAAAAAACGATGGATTTAGGCCCAGATATCAGTACTGGGGTGAATGTATGACATTGTTCTGCATTCTGTCCCTCAATTGTTCTTTTTGCACACGTCGGTAATACGGCGCAGAGGCAAAGGGATTTATTCCCTTATTTGCATGGGGCACGCCCCCATGCAAATGAGGAAATGCCCCATTGAAGCTGGCGCTTAATGTGCGCCATCGCTATTGGTATTGCAGAAGGTGCCGCACAAGCGTCTGCAGCCCCTTCTGTAACGCCAAAGTGCCCGTTGCGCCCCCAGGAGAACTTATGTAATCCGGCCCCAGATGGAAAATCACCCTAGTATTTGTTTTTGTCCGTCTAGATATGGCAGATGTCACACTATATGGCGTAAACACCATGCCTGATATGTATAATTCCCTGACGTCCAAAACCCTTTTACATGATATCAAACAAAGAAGCATGATTAACTTACCCGATGATACCTTCCTTGAAAGGAATACATTTGATTGCCATGAAATGAACAAATTAAAAACCCTGTGACATCCCATGCTAACGAGTACCTGGGTTGCGGGGTAACCAAGAGTCTGAATCCCTCTCAAGTACTTCCATACCAACAGATGTTCCTCACCATCCACCAGCTGACCCGCTGATCTAGCAGAACTAAAGGTATTTACTGACCTGTAAGCCTCTACCATCTCAGAGAGGAAATTCAGGACATGAGCAGGATCGGACCTCACAAGATCCAGATTCCATCATATACAAATATACCATCGCCAGCAAACTCCTCTGTACCTTGAAGGTCCCTTGAGACCAAGCTTGCTTGATGAAGTCTGAAGCCTGTTGAGGAAGTCCCGGGATTTCCCTGAATCCCCGGGAATCCTCCATGCCATAAAATGGAGGGTCCCTTCCTCCACCCGGGGGTGGAGAATCCCCTGCAGATCCAGCTGAGTGTTCCATTGGAGGGAGAGACAGATTGTTAAATCCAAAAAAAGTTGCATCAGAAATGGGAACCACACTTGAAACCTCCAAACTGGTGTTACAGATGTTGCATCCTCCCCCTGCATCCTTACCCGACCTGCCAGCTTCGCTCTCATAATGAAGGATGTAAAGGCATTACCTGTCTCTATTCTCCAGCCCCGCAGGAATGCGTTGGTGCCTTTCTCATCCTGATCCAGTCTCTAACTGAAGTAAAGGGGCAGTTGATCGTCCAGACGGGACGCAAACGGGTCCACCCCGAACGGTCCTCACTGATGTATCAGTGCTTGAAAGATATTCTATCTCATTTTTCCACACATGGGAATCATGAAAATGTATTGATTGCCAACACATTCTGATGGTCCGGGAGATCTTCTGCTATTACTGCCCCTTGGTTGTGCAGGCAAAAGTGCCAGAACCCTTTCACGAGTTCCATGAGAGCTTGCAACCTTGTTCCTCCCAGTGAAATGTGCTCCATCTCCAGGAGAACAGAGCATCTCGTCTTGCCTCTTATCCCACATATCACTGCGAAGGAATCCCCCTAAAGTTCCAAGCAGTTGTTGTGCATGGTCTGCTCCTCCTCTGAGCCCAGGCTACAGGCATCTGCCATTCAACCACCAACCAATGTCTTCTTTGGTGTCGTCCAACAAAAAGACTTGTTTGGAATAGACTAGGTCCTTCCGGGAGAATGCTCACTTACTAGTTCCCATTGTTTTGCTTTAGCTGAGGTTACTAAATTTACTTTTGAGACAGTCTACAAGTTCAAAGCCCTTCCTTTCAGATTTTTGTCAGCACCAAGCTGCTTTGCAAAGGTGCTCCTGATCATGGAACATCTTCGCGCTGGAGGTGTAAGGCTGTTAGTCTACCTAGATCACACCAACGTGAGGTTTGTATATGGACCCACCTGCATCTACAAATTTAGAGAAATCGTCATCCCACTGGATAAAATCTTCCCTTTCTCTCTCATAGGGTTCTGCTCTCCACACTGCATGAATGCAAAAAGGGAATGCAACCCCAGGGATGTCTGGAATGCCCAATACGACTTAATATTAAGAGAACAACCTTTGATATACCACAGAATAGCGCTACTCTGGGCAAAAAGCAATTCAGCCTCAAAATGATTAAGAGCAGGGAGGGGCCGCCACACCAGGCTGACAAAAGGGGGTGCTGTTCATGTTCACCACAATTCAGAGGCCAGTCCGCCCAATCTCAAGGTTAAAGACCTGCGCTGTCCCCGATGGGACTAATTCGGCAATCAATGCTACCCTGCTTGGTGATATGCTGTGGGCCTCACCACCGCTCCAAGGTGCTTCGGCTGGCTTGACTCTGTGCGGAAAGGGAAACCTCTGCTCTGAAGCACGCAGTCTGCCACAGTGCAGAGCCTAAGACTGAAACTGGAGTTCTCAAGCTCCCTTTGGCTGTCAGTGGACTGCACCACGGCACACAAGCAAAGCAGCCAATGCGTTGGCGACCCCAAAGGGGAGGAAAAAAGATGAAATGCACACAGGAGTCGAGCTGCGCTCACAATTAAAATACCCCCAACAACTCTTAACACAATTCCAATCTACAATATTAATAAACAATATATAAAGCAATGAGTACAAGTGAAGGCCCTTAACCACTGCTGGAGCAGTGAATAAAGAGGAGGAATACTAATGATCATTCGACTGCCATGGACTACAGGTGCTCTGATTGGATAGTTTTAGACTAGTTTTTTTCCCTTGGTTGTTGAAAAATGTTTTTGTTGTTATTTCATAGCTGGAAGGCAGAATCCTCCCCTCCAGTCCTGACATGGAATCTACTGTAGCATGGGGTGGGAATCTGGAGACGTGAATAATGGCCTCTTTCCAGCATATGTACTTGATGGAGACCATTGCACATCTCAGAGGATTTAGAACCATCAGGATGCTAAGGTTGCCACCTGGTATCTTCCTGTGGCTTTGGGAGGTGAGAAATATGGTATACATTTCTTTATTGGGTAGTGTTGAGATCAGGAGCTGTATGTGAGGTTCTAGGCTAGTTGAGGCTGAGTTCAAACCTAGTCTGATCAGCCTGTTCAAGTCTCTAAAAGGGGTAGGGGTATGCCCATGTGTGTATGAAAACCATTTTGAGACCTCAAAGTTCCCATGCTCAAGCAGATGTAGCGATTGCCTGCGCAGCATGCACCTGTGAGTAACACCTTGCAGTGATTCGTATGTGATATGTTTTTAAATTTGATACCGGAGGGGATGTATGAGAATGAATAGTTCATACCTTTAGTAATGAGCACCTTTGTGTTTTACCTTGCACTTCAGACCCGTTCAGAATGGATAGGAGGGAAAGGTTTGCAGCTGAATTGGGGACAATAATCACAGGTGGGGACGAGTGTAAGGGGTACAGATCAGTGAAGTAGATGGACAGGCTTAAACACAATCTTTGTGCACAGAACCACAAATGGTAGCAGTTGGTTGCTATTGAGTTGTCACTGGATAAAGCTAAGTGTGCTACAACCAGACCTTTCCACAAGTTATTTCTTAAAAAGGAGGATTTTCATATCCTTCTGGAAGAAAACTTGGAATAAGTCACATTGTATTTTAGGTGGGAGACTGGCAAATATTCTTGAGGCAGTGGCTTATAAGCATTGTCTTACGGTTTGAAATCAGTTTTGCAACAGCAAAGCTCCCTTTTGCTGGAAAAGACAAATTCCCCAATAGAGCGAGCACATCAGCCTGGTAAGTGGCTGTGTTAAGATGGCCCACATTGTAGTCCAAAGTAGCCATTTTCAAAACTGGCAGAATTCCATTTGGAGCTTGTGCTCAGACAGCTTTTGTAGCAGATCAGCTCGTCTGCTGTGTGTTGCGACTACCTGTTTGCTTTAATCCACACTATACAATAACTTCGACATTTTAACCGATCCAAAATATTTATCAACAAATACAATATTTCTTCTGAAGTATTTTAGTGAATAGTTGTCTGAGTACTGTAATATTTAGCCAGCTTCTCAAAACTGATTTAAAGCTTGCTACTCCCATTTTGAGCATTGCAATGTTGATTTTAAATTAGTTAATTGATCTGGCTCTCCTGTCCCCAATTCAGGGTTTAGATCCACCTCATCTGTCATAAAAGTAATACATGACCTTGTATTAATGTGCATTTAAATATGAATATTGGAATGAAAGTGTAATTACCAGGATCATAGGTATGATCTTAACTGGAATGTCTGTCTGTTACTAATGATTTGTTATTTGAATTGAGTTTTGGGTTTCTCCTATCATCTTCACGGAAGATGAGTGACACCATTTAGTTGTACTCTTTAAGTTAAGGATTCTAGTAGCTGGTGTTCAAATGATCTTTGGCATAGAACTACAGATGGAGCCATTCCAGCGAAGAATTGAGGTGTTAAAAACAACGATTCTTTCATGAGTCAGACTTTCACGCCTTTATTTTTTCTCCAAATTGCTGTATAGTTACCCCTCTCTTTTTGTCAAGACCTCTGAATTGTTGTTAAGTTAAAAGCAGGGACTGGTCTTGACCCAGCAGTGTGCTGTTATTCTGAAGTCAACTCACATTCTCACCACAGGTGGTGCAGAGGTTCTTGAACTGTTGCTTTAATGTGATACCTAATATTATGTCTTCTTTTTCACCGCTTTTTGTCTGTCTTCCCTGTAAGTGGGCCCCGTTTTGTAATTGGTTATTCTTTGTGATTTAATGCTATATTAAAATGCCTTAAAAAGCAGGTTTCTGGCTTGATCTGGACTTCAGATTTCAGCTAGTTCCTGTTGACAGAAAAACATAAATTTCAGAGAGTTTAGAAAGAAAAATGGTATTAGATACGGCCAGGGCCAGCTTCTTTTGTGGCTGTCTTTTATCTCAAAGAAAATATTACAGTGCTGTGTCTCTTAAGTTGGAATTCATAGTCTACTTTTCAGTTCTTTTGGAGGTCTCAATATGGCTAGTAAGCAGACCAGGACAAGCAAGAGCCGGGAACATTATTTCTTTGGAAACAATTGTGCCAGTGTCTCTGTTTTCTTGAGTACTGTTTGTTGAGCCCTTCCATGCTGGCTCCTCTTTTTATGCTGACGCTCCCCTATTTTCCTCATTGCATTTTCAGGGGGGTGCCAGTGGCGTGGCTTGAAGAGACAATGGGGAACCTGGGCCTGGAGGTGTACACACAGACATTCTCCTGCAAGCTGCCGTTTCCAGATGAAGCCACAGAGCGATTTGTAGGTATTGGGCCAGATTATGTGCAGGATTAATTATTTCCCTGAAACATTGTTTCTATATATCCAAAGTGATTAATGAAAATCTTCAGCTAAAGGCAAAAACTAGTTTAGATAGAGGGTTGTAAGGAGCAAAGTCCATGGAAGGAACTAGACCTAGTCTCCAAAGTGATGTTTGCAATTCTTCTGAGATGTGAGATGAGGGCTTTAGGGGACTGACCTGAAAAGCAACGTTAAGGGACTGTGAGCCAGAATCGAGAAAATCAAAATTCTTTTGAAATCTGTCTAAAGGATTAAATTAAGGTTTGTTGTTTGAGAAAATAAACTTTTTCCAACACACCAAAGCCAGAAGAAAGGAAGCCACGGGCATGCCTGTTTGTCTCAGAGTTCATACTATCCTTGATTACCATGACTCTGAACTTTGACAAGCTTGTTACCTGCCCAGTGTTTTAATAAATGGCTCCTCAGTATTGCTCCTTGCCGCATTCACAAATGGGGATACTAGTTCTTTGAGGTCCAGACAAATATTAGTGGTATTAGATGAATCTAAGCACATAAAACTGAATCTTGCTCCAAGAATATTAAGTAACGTTGGTCATACCGTATTTTCAGATGCCTACAGATGTTTTGACTCTGCAAGCCTGATATGCCATGTTGCTTTTTTTGGCTTAAGCAGCAGTATTCTATTGAGGTTTTCACAGATCTTGCCACCTTACTTCTTAGAAGACAGAGAGATCCTCCAGTTTAAATGGATATGACAGCCCCACAGGCTGTATTGCTATACTGTCATTGGGTTACACAGGTATTTGATTCATTATAATGCAAGCGTTGCAATATGACAAGATATTCTGCTTACTCTGTAACGTGTGTTTCTTCTCACCTTGATGCAGCTTGTAAAGGGAACTAATGTGTACGGGATCCTGCGTGCTCCAAGAGCGGCAAGCACAGAATCACTGGTGCTAAGTGTGCCAATCAGTGAGGGAGGTCGCAACAACCAGGCGCTGGGTCTGATGCTTGCATTAGCATCCTACTTCAGAGGTAACTGAACTCTGTTATCCCACTAGTTGCGCAATAAATAAATTCTCAGACCTTATGCAGCAGAACTATCCTTAAGGAACACTGACCATATCAGATCATACCTTGGACTGCTGTGCTGTCCTCCGGTAACACAAACCATACAGGCTCACACCTTTCACTGCAGATCTAACCTCCATGTAACATGTCTTAGAGGCTCACATTTTAGACAGCAGAGATATCCACTATGAAAAGTGGGCTGCACAGGTGCAATCTTAGACTGCAGAGCTATACCCTGACAACACCGACTATACAGCCTCACATCTTATAATGCTGAATTCTCTCCTGGTTGGACCACTCTTTCAGACGCATAACTGGAGTGATACCCATTGGGTAAGAGAGTTCTTAAAGGATTACACCTCAGATAGCAGAAATATGTCGTACAGGTTGACATGGTAGACTGCAGTGGTATCTTGCTTGTTGTGTTGATCTTACATTGTTTGAAGGTAGAGCTACTTCTCTGTCTTCAAACATCTTTCAGGTTAACCTCTTAGACAACAAAGCCTTTCATTGGTTCACACAGATCTTACAAGCTCACATGGGCATCCAGGTAAACAAGGATGGGGACTTGTGGCAACAGTACTCTACGTAACCCTGAGTACAGGTCCTTTCTTATGCTATTGATGGAAATATTTGATATTTTTTAAAGCCCATTTGTAAGCAGTAAATCTAGCTAACAACCTATTGCCTGAAGCAATGGCCTTTAACTGTTTACTAACTTAGCAATTCAAAATTGCTGAATTTTGTAAGTTCTTTTAAAATCTGCCCAGATGTGTGTTAAAGAGATTGTTTCCTCAAATTTTAAGAAGTATTGTATTTCATGGACTCGCCTCTACCAATTTGCCTGTGAACTGGCTATTTAAGCTATGACCAGTCATATTCTCGCTGAGAAAAACCTGGCTTTCATTAAGCATTGATATGACTGAGCATTCAGTTGACTGTCAAAACCTCTTGATTCTGCAAAGCAAGCATCTTTTTTATACACTTCTGATGGCAGAATAGAGTACCCACTGCATGCCCACAGTATATGTCAGGAAAATACCTCTTGCAATTGATATATTCCAATTACAGTACACTGTGTGGGGATGAGGTGTGACAGTGCTTCCACCTCTGTGTTGAATGCTTCAAGGTTGAACAGATAGACACATAAATGGTAACAGTGAGTAAATCCATGTGAGGTTTATCAGCTGCAGGTTTCTCCTTGTTCTGACTTCTCCCATTGATCCTTTTACAGCCAATAATGTGCTTTACATTTCTGTATTCTAGGTCAGATTTACTGGGCCAAAGACATCATCTTCTTAGTGAACGAGCATGATCTGATTGGCATGGAGTCCTGGCTGGAGGCATACCATGATGTTAATATAACAGGTAACAACATATCTATAAACCTGCTAAGGGAGCATTTGAGTATGTGTTTATTCTTCTCAGTGGCCTTGCCCAGCCCACTCTAGTAATATTTCCCTCTGCACTTGTGTATCTTAGCACTTGTGCATCTTAGCACTTGTAATACTCAACACTCGTTTACTACCCCTGCAACACACTGCACCACTCTGTGATTCAGGTCATTTGCTTTTTAGCGTACCTCCTCTGGAGGTACTTTTGTAAGCCTCCTCCATAATCAATTTTCCAAAAGCCTTACAAATTCACCCTTTCCCACAGACAGCATTTATTATTTATTTATAAAGATTTGTCTAGAGCACACCCTGCTCCTGGTGGTATCAAAGTGATGTACGGAGGAACATGGTCAAAATAGTCAAGACAGTCTTTAAATATAGTCAAAACGTCCACTTTAGGATTCAAAATGTCCAGTATCATGTCCATGCAGTGACTTAGAAGGTGTATTATAGAAGATGTTTACAGAGTACACAAGAGACAGACTGATTTACATTAATACCACCCGAGAAGGCCAAAATACACGAAACAAGCAAGATATGATACACAGGAGGAAAGGCCATGTTGTAAGAATGTTTTAGTCATGCACAATTACAGGTGAAATCACAGCATCAAGCAAGGTTCATATTCAGTGGCCAGAAGTGGCAAAGACATAGTAACTGAGCATTAGATGCTGGCTAGGTTGTAAGATCAGGATAAATGTGAGGTAATGTAGGGTCACACCTCAAGGGCATGGTGACTGAGCATTACATGCTGCCTATGTTGTAAGATCAGGATGGATGTGAGGTAATGTAGGGTCACACTTTGGCACGGGCATGGTAACTGAGCATTAGATGCTGGCTAGGTTGTTAGATCAGGATGGATATAAGGTAATGTAGGGTTACACTTTATTCAGGTGAGAAATATTCGAATATTGCAGTAGTAAGGAGTGTGGGCCAAATGCCACAGTTGGTACTTCCCAAGGAGGAGTTTTTGAAGCCATGCTAGAAGAAGCACAAGAAAGGGATCACTTTGAATTCTTTTGCCTGGTCGTTCTAAGTTCTGGGTACATTGCCTCAGAAGAAGCTGGACAGGGTATTATTCTTTCTAAAGCAAGAAACTGCCAGTCTGAAGTTTTCTTTGCTCATTACAGTGTTGAACAACCAAGATGGCAAGTCTTATAACAAAATATATGAATGTTTTCTGGTGACTGCCATGCAAATGAAGCTGGCAGTTTTTTGATGGGGTGGGTGCCCATTTGGAGCCATTCAAGATAAGGCAAGCTGGTCTGTGGAAGGTTGAGTGGGCAACTCAGACTTTGGGAATGCCAGTCCAGAGGAAATTGCTGTAATCCATATGAGAAACTGTGACAGTACAGTTGATGTTTGACCAATATGAAACTAATCCTTATGGATTTAGGGCATGATGCAACGAAATGTGAGCTGGGAATGGGTACTCTTGGTCATGCTCTGTGGATAACCTATTTTCCATCAAATATTAGTGGAACTTTGCATTGGTAGTCATTTGTAGGGACATCCTAGAGATGCCAGAGCGGTGAGCAATCTCTTGGTCGAAGGTGAGGAGCAGAAACTTTCTGGCTTCAGTTAGTGTTGGCGATGTGTTATCCATGATTAGATGAGAAGTCACTTTTGTATAACGTCTGTCTCTGAGCTGAGATGTTGTTATAGTTGCATGTTGTCTGTATATTACTGGCAAGAGGTATACAAGAGCAGAGGGTCGAGGATGTAGCGGGCCTCGAACAGCAGACTAATTGACTATCACCTGTTAAAAATAGTTCAAGTACCACTTATCCTTCCTGAACAATAGCCATAACAGTATAACGTAAATGCTCAGTCATCTTTTACTGCGTCAGAAAATATCCAACTGTAACATTCAAATTGTTTTAACACTCAATATATTTGGAGATCAGCGTGAACTTGATAACCTTGCACAACTGCAGATGGTCCGCCAAGGTTCTGAGTGACTGGTCTTTGTTCCAGATGAAAGGGCAGAGGACTTTTAGGCAACATGCTTAAAGTTCCCAATTTGTAGAGTATGCTGTATCAAGAGTCTGATGAGCTGAAAGATCTAACACAAAGAGCGGGTGGGGAAATGCTTGCAAATAGTATTACCACTGACAATCGCACAGGGTAGCATTCCAACCCATCGTTTTAGCCTACTGTGCCACTCTAGACAGATTCCTACCTTATGCAAATCAGTTCTGTTCCTGCTTCCCTTGGGAACAGTCCATCCCGAACTGCCAGACGAGGCTCCTTCCAGGATGGAACTCAAGCAACCGGTTGTGGCCTTATTGATCGTTGTCAGTTAGCAATAGCGTGGGTCCTGTGGCACAGCGAGCAAGGGGCCCCCCGTCTAGGCATACTCTGGGCCACTTGCATATTACATTAAATATTCAAAAGGTGATGGGAGGAATATTAGCAAAAAGTGTAACCACTGGCATTTGCTGAAAGATCTGCCAGGTGGTTAGAGGCGCACTTATGGATTAAAAGTTCCTGACATTGCGTTTTAAGCTTAGGACTTTCACATTGACTCTTCGTGCAATTGGAAGTCGATGTAAAGAATTTAGGGCAATTATAATTCATCGACACAGTAGATAGAACCTGCAGAATCCATTCAATGTGGTGTACTGAAAATTGCTCTGATACAATCTTTGAATGGTAGGTACAGTCCCGGGCACACGTAACGAGGATATAATATCAGGAGAAATGTCTCATACTGCAGAAATGTAGAGGGTCTACACCAGAATGATAGTCATAGGTGTTTAATATAGTAACAGAGCATAAGCAACCAGCCAAAACAAAAGCAACCAGCCGACACGTGTTTCGTCACAAAGGGTAGTAACCCGTGACTCTTCAGGGCTGGGGAAGATACAAAACATAAGATAAACTGACAAGAAAGCAAACAAACGATGTATAGGTCGAAATTAAAAATCATAAATACAAGTGGAAACCTGGTTACATAACTTACACACAAAATGACAATGAAAGATCTTTGCACCAAGATCAAAAGGTCGAGCTGTGAATGTGTAGAGGAAGAAAAATAAATGGAATTGCAGACCAAGAGGCGAAATAATCAGAACATGGTAAATGAGAAACGACACAAGCCAATGTGATAAAATTGAAAAGGCAGCCTGTAAAGATAACAATCACGCACTAAAGCGGAACGTGTTGGAAATACATGCAATGGAGGGCGCCCAGTCATGGCAACGAACAGGTTCTAAAAGCGGCTGTAAACGCAAAATCAGTGTTGGTGAAAAGTACTCCGGCAGAAGACCAACTAGATAAACAAGAACTCCTAAATAGAGGATAGGTCATCCAGGGTTAAAAGGAGGACCTCTGGTATACAAAGGTAAGACAAAACCGCATAGTGAACGAAATGGTGATCACGAGCAAGCTCCATTGTGAGCTGGACGAGTGCGACTGAAAGACATGCGGAGAAAGCGAAAGAACGATAAAGACACAGCCTAGTAGGTGGCTCTGGAGGGAATAGACGGCTGCCCTAAGTGTGTGCTACTAGTAGGTAAAAGAAAAGAAAAAAGGGGGGAAGAGGGTAGAGAAAATACCTGAAAGGCGGTGCCAACAAGGTGGATTCTATGGAGAGGAAAAGGAAAACGGTAAGCGAAAGGGGTGAGCTGGAAAAGGAAAAATACGTACAGGGAAACTAAAGTGAAACCTTACCAAGTGACCGTTCAAGAATCCAAAACGGCAATGAAGAGCAGTGCGAACCACGGTAGGTGGACTACTGCCAAATGTAAGGAAAGGAAGACGGATATCGCCGGGCGGCGGATAAGCCAATGAGGACTATTGACCTGAGAGAAAACGGAAAATGGGAATGAAGTGAAGTGCCAAGTGTGGGAGGGAAAGGGGAAGGGGAAAGACGAAAACACTAGAGTATCGAGGTGAAGAAGGCTTACCTTCAGAAAAGTCGATGCAGTCTGTGGCGACGAGATTAACCAAGTGCTAAGTAGCACAGGGGGAATATAGAATTAGGCGTGCCAGGTCAGTAGTCCAGGACGACAACGGCGGATGCGCCGGAGTACAGGAAACTAGATAGTGAAAGAGGGGAGAAAAGGTGTAAGCAGATACACCAGGGATAGTGAGCTATCAAAGGTTGGCTCGTGTGGAGAGGACTGAGTCGCTTACCTGGGAGAAGTGTTGTTCAGGAAGGAAAATGGTTCCGGAAGATGGCCGGAAGAGGAGGGGCGGAGGCGGGGTTATATAGGCAAGGTGGAGAAAGACTAGACCGCAGAAGGACAAAAGCAGAGGTGGGCTACACAGGACGCCATGTATAGAGTGTGCCGGTGTAGGAATTGGTGCTGTAAAGGGATGTACGCCCCAACTTGAAAGCAGAAAAAGGGAAAAAAGAAAATAACATGGACTGAAATAAAGAAAGAAAAAGGGAACAAACGTACATAAAATATAGACAAACCAATCGATGGAGGATGTTGAAAGGAGAGATGAAGGAGAAAATAGATGCAACATCTGAGAAAAAGTAGTGTAACTCCTGTGATATGGAGTGCATGTCAGATGCTCAAAACAGAGATGCTAAGACCTGGAGGGAAAAAACATAAAAGTAGTATATCATAATAAATAAATGCTCTCTGGATTACACGCATATACCAAAACTTCATGAGTAGCACTGTGAGAGAAATACTCGCATGAAGCTTAGCCTAAAGCTAACAACCAAGTTACATGAGAAATAATTCAGGTGACCATAGTGGGCGCCGCTGTGACATGACGTTCACCCGAATAGTAAAGCGAAGTGACATTATACCAAAAGTAGTGACATGATAGCAACAATAGTGGGTGAGAATCGCACAAGGTGACTAAAATCTCGAAACTCTATAATCAAATTAACAGATAGCTGTGAGATTCACGAAAATGTCTGGTTCATCAAATATTCCAACTGGAATAATGAGGTTCATGGTTCATGGAGTGGTCAGTAACCAGTGATCTCCTAAAAAATAATGAAGCTCATGATCCGTGTTTAATCCGTGTTGCACCGTCTGAAGGCGCAATAGGCAGTCATCAATGTAGCGTCCCCAATAGATTATGCAGTCAACCCATGGAGCTCCCTTGATACCCCAGATCCAAATGGATTCTAGAACACCCATGTAGAGATTGGCAAATGATGGGGAAAATTTGGAGCCCATAGCTACGCCTTTGGTCTGCTTGCACCTGTAAACTATGGTATGTAGGAAGCACCATCAGACCATTGAAGGAACGCATTGGTGAACACATCAGAGCACTCCAACGCCAGGATTCCAGATACCCCATGGCAGTCCATGCAGCCACTTGTCCCACGCAAGCCTCCAAAAACGCCTCTCGTTCTTCGGATTTGATGTGGCTGCCACTAATGCCAGAGGAGGCAACAGAGAACTGAGGCTCAGACGTCTGGAAGCAACATGGATTATGCGCCTTCAGACGGTGCAACACGGATTAAACACGGATCATGAGCTTCATTATTTTTTAGGAGATTAATCACTGGTTACTGACCACTCCATGAACCATGAACCTCATTATTCCAGTTGGAATATTTGATGAACCAGACATTTTCGTGAATCTCACAGCTATCTGTTAATTTGATTATAGAGTTTCGAGATTTTAGTCACCTTGTGCGATTCTCACCCACTATTGTTGCTATCATGTCGCTACTTTTGGTATAATGTCACTTCGCTTTACTATTCGGGTGAACGTCATGTCACAGCGGCGCCCACTATGGTCACCTGAATTATTTCTCATGTAACTTGGTTGTTAGCTTTAGGCTAAGCTTCATGCGAGTATTTCTCTCACAGTGCTACTCATGAAGTTTTGGTATATGCGTGTAATCCAGAGAGCATTTATTTATTATGGTATACTACTTTTATGTTTTTTTCCCTCCAGGTCTTAGCATCTCTGTTTTGAGCATCTGACATGCACTCCATATCACAGGAGTTACACTACTTTTTCTCAGATGTTGCATCTATTTTCTCCTTCATCTCTCCTTTCAACATCCTCCATCGATTGGTTTGTCTATATTTTATGTACGTTTGTTCCCTTTTTCTTTCTTTATTTCAGTCCATGTTATTTTCTTTTTCCCTTTTTTTCTGCTTTCAACTTGGGGCGTACATCCCTTTTACAGCACCAATTCCTACACCGGCACACTCTATACATGGCGTCCTGTGTAGCCCACCTCTGCTTTTGTCCTTCTGCGGTCTAGTCTTTCTCCACCTTGCCTATATAACCCCGCCTCCGCCCCTCCTCTTCCGGCCATCTTCCGGAACCATTTTCCTTCCTGAACAACACTTCTCCCAGGTAAGCGACTCAGTCCTCTCCACACGAGCCAACCTTTGCTAGCTCACTATCCCTGGTGTATCTGCTTACACCTTTTCTCCCTCTTTCACTATCTAGTTTCCTGTACTCCGGCGCATCCGCCGTTGTCGTCCTGGACTACTGACCTGGCACGCCTAATTCTATATTCCCCCTGTGCTACTTAGCACTTGGTTAATCTCGTCGCCACAGACTGCATCGACTTTTCTGAAGGTAAGCCTTCTTCACCTCGATACTCTAGTGTTTTCGTCTTTCCCCTTCCCCCTTTCCCTCCCACACTTGGCACTTCACTTCATTCCCATTTTCCGTTTTCTCTCAGGTCAATAGTCCTCATTGGCTTATCCGCCGCCCGGCGATATCCGTCTTCCTTTCCTTACATTTGGCAGTAGTCCACCTACCGTGGTTCGCACTGCTCTTCATTGCCGTTTTGGATTCTTGAACGGTCACTTGGTAAGGTTTCACTTTAGTTTCCTGTACGTATTTTTCCTTTTCCAGCTCACCCCTTTCGCTTACCGTTTTCCTTTTCCTCTCCATAGAATCCACCTTGTTGGCACCGCCTTTCAGGTATTTTCTCTACCCTCTTTTCCCCCCTTTTTTCTTTTCTTTTACCTACTAGTAGCACACACTTAGGGCAGCCGTCTATTCCCTCCAGAGCCACCTACTAGGCTGTGTCTTTATCGTTCTTTCGCTTTCTCCGCATGTCTTTCAGTCGCACTCGTCCAGCTCACAATGGAGCTTGCTCGTGATCACCATTTCGTTCACTATGCGGTTTTGTCTTACCTTTGTGTACCAGAGGTCCTCCTTTTAACCCTGGGTGACCTATCCTCTATTTAGAGTTCTTGTTTATCTAGTTGGTCTTCTGCCGGAGTACTTTTCACCAACACTGATTTTGCGTTTACAGCCGCTTTTAGAACCTGTTCGTTGCCATGACTGGGCGCCCTCCATTGCATGTATTTCCAACACGTTCCGCTTAGTGCGTGATTGTTATCTTTACAGGCTGCCTTTTCAATTTTATCACATTGGCTTGTGTCGTTTCTCATTTACCATGTTCTGATTATTTCGCCTCTTGGTCTGCAATTCCATTTATTTTTCTTCCTCTACACATTCACAGCTCGACCTTTTGATCTTGGTGCAAAGATCTTTCATTGTCATTTTGTGTGTAAGTTATGTAACCAGGTTTCCACTTGTATTTATGATTTTTAATTTCGACCTATACATCGTTTGTTTGCTTTCTTGTCAGTTTATCTTATGTTTTGTATCTTCCCCAGCCCTGAAGAGTCACGGGTTACTACCCTTTGTGACGAAACACGTGTCGGCTGGTTGCTTTTGTTTTGGCTGGTTGCTTATGCTCTGTTACTATATTAAACACCTATGACTATCATTCTGGTGTAGACCCTCTACATTTCTGCAGTATGAGACATTTCTCCTGATATTATATCCTCGTTACGTGTGCCCGGGACTGTACCTACTTCATTTGTGTGGATTTCTATCCATACCATCACAGGGGTTTTAGGGCATATCCCCTGACCTGGTTTGCACCGTTCACACTCCTAGTATAACATAAACTCAGCGCGAATTAGCTTGAGCGCCATTATTCCTGTCAATACTAAAAACCCCACACTGATACAATCTTTGAATGGTATCATCAAAAGGTAACAAATGGGCAGAAAATATCACCATGGTTATATAGCTTAAGCCTCTTACCTACAGGGCTTTTTGTGGACCCTTATGCATTCTGCACTTGGAGACCTTCTAATCACTGGGGATTTCAATTAAGTGTGGAATGGACAACAATACTGATCTGGTGTGTTGGAGACTGAGGAGTCACTCGGGAGCAATCTCTAGGAAACTCAAGAACACGCTGTGTCAAATGAGTCTGAGGGACCAGTGGCAGAAAAACATACAGATGTTAGTGAATAAAATTTCTCATGTGCTTCAGGATACACTCTCGAATAGATTACTTATTACTTAGCAATTTGTTAGCCTAACACTTCAGAGATAGATATGGAGCTGGGATGCTCTTAGTTGTGACTACACCTGCACTTACTCCAGGACTTGGTTTTTAGAGGTGCGATAAGGAAATAGGTAGAAGTGTTTTGCTACTAATAAGTGGGTGAGGATTACCCTGTGCTTTCAAGGCAGTGGTCTTGGAAAATGCATTACACTCATGTCACATTTTTGAACATTACAAGACGTAGAAATCCAGAAATTGGATAATGAGGTTGGAAAAGCTAAGGAAAGAATATAGAGCGAAACAATCAATCCTCCTCTTAAGAAAACTGACTGCGACTAGAAGGCAACTAAAAATCATATTTACAAATAGGGCGGCAGTGGCTTTGCTTCATCCTAAGCAATGTTCTACATATGAGGAGACCTGATCAGCACTTGCTTGGCTGATCACCATAGACTGCAAATGGCTAAAGTAAAAAAATTAATAGTGACTGTTCGGATGGTGCTGGGGAAGACTACAAATTCAGATAATTTCAGAGCTACCATAGCTCTATTTATTCAGCACAGGGCTATGTGTACTTCCACTGAGAACAAGACATCATGGAGACAGTTACCCAGACCCAATGCACAACAGAGGGAAGACCTAGATGCCTTCATCATAGAAGAGGTGGTGTGAGGGCCACTGATGCCCTGAAGAGCAGCAAGGACCCAGGCCTGGATTGTTACACAGATCTTTAGCATTTTTTTAAAACAAGGCATTCATGTCGCGATTGACTAAAAAATTGACAAATCTCTTGAATTATTTAACAGAATCTGAATCCGTGATGCCTATCTTGGGTGAAGTCACAGTTGCTTTTTTAACCAATCTGTGCCTAAAACGCCCATACCCATCCATCGTCTTAGCTTCAGGTACTTGGGCATCTGGGTTACGCGGCACCCTGAACTTACCTGGTCCCTAAACCTAGAGCCCCTGGTACATAAAGCTAAGGCTGGCCTTGGTAAATGGCAATCCCTTCCGCTGAATGTCATTGGCTGCATAGCACTATCCAAAATGATGCTACTGCCTCGCTTTCTATATGCCTTTCAAAATTTGCTGCTCTTCATACAGCGGACGTGGTTTTGGGCTCTAGATAGAGTGGCGGGCTCCTTTCTGTGGCACGGCTCCAGGGCCCGCCTGGCATATGCGCACTGCCAACGTGGCCCTTACGACGGTGGCCTGGGAATAGTTTACTTCTACTTTTATTATCTAGCCTCACATCTCTTGGCCATCCACAACTGGTTTAACTGGGGTTGGTCGGACCCCGCCTACCGCTTGGAATTATCCCTTTTGGGATTCCCTCACATTCTATCCATGCTCTATGGCTCTCCCATTCCCAACTCTACCCCGTCCGTGACAAAAACGGCCCTTCAGGCTCATTGGGATCCCAAACTCGCCCAACAGACTGCTCTTTGGCAAGGTACCTGGTTGGGGGAGGCGGCGTCTCTACAGGGCTTTGGGTGTTGGGATCTGATTGTAATCACGCAACTTCGGGACGTCTGGTCGGGGACACACGTGATCGTTTCAGGAACTCCAAATCACCTACGCACTGGCACACACAGTTCTATAAATACCTTCAATTGTGACACGCCCTCCACACTCGCGTCTCGCTTACTGACTCTCTTCCGAAATTTAGCCCATTGGAGGCCATAATTCGGGTGGGCGATTTGGACAGGGGAGGAATCTTCTAGATCTACCGCAGCTTTGGTTGATAATACCCCAGGCACTCTAGACAATCTCCGAACCCGATGGGAGGGCTCGGTTCGAACCCTCGAAGCGCCAAGGGTCACCACAATTTCCTCCAAACTGCTGTTGATTCAAACATATCTACATACTGTCTTATCTCTCCCGGGCTTGCCTCCACCGAGCGGGTCTTCTCTCTGACCCTATATATCCCCACTGTTGCGAGCTCCTGACCATTTCTATCACATGGTTTGTCCGTGCCCTGTGTTTCAAAACTTCTGGGCCGCGAATGTGGGGAACTCGGGTGCTTGGATGGTAGATCCCTCTCACCCCTGTGTTGATTTTGTTAGGAGTCCTCGAGGGCTCTGGGAGTACGAGGGCTGATCTGTCCTTCTTGGGAACGGCCCTCTATGGTCAACAAACGTGACATTGCCACACACAGGAAATTGCCTTCTCCTCCCACCCTTTCACTCTGGCGCTGAGGGATGGACTGGTGTGCCCTGCAGGAAAAGACGGTCTACGAGGCCAGGGGGTGTCCCCTCAAGCATGGTCGAGTGTGGGGGAAGTGGATGGGCCAATAGGCTGATGGCCGTGACTGAGGCAGAGAGTGCTGATGCTGCTGGGGTTTTGTATTGTCCTAATCATTGTTCCCTGTAAGGTGCGCTCATGTGCACCCATGTCTCGTGTGAAGTGCGCGCACACTTCACGTGAGACTGTTTCCTGCCACTGCTTTTAAAACGTGAGCGGTGTGAAAAGCAGTCATTTGCTTGTTGCAGGAGAGCAGTGGCAGCAATCTCGGGAGAGCCGGGCCTACCCAACCCTAATTGCGATGGCATTAGTTAAACTTAGAAATGTCTGTCCCAATAGTGTCCGTATCAACAGACGACGGTCAGATTGGTCATGAAGCCCAATAAAAGCTCCTCAGGTACGAACAGGGGTCTAAGTACCCCATATGGCATTTTGCCTCAAACAGGAGAATCACGATTTGTACCATCTACATGGGCTTTCAGCGCACTCTGATTTCATGACGAAGGCAAGAACAGTGTTCCAAGACCCGTCGTGACCGGCCGTATGGGGTTTCCCTGCCTGAGACTGCAACATTTCTATCTTTGGTGATTTTGCTCCCCTTTCAGCATAGTGTGAAAAGGCTGGGTTTTTAAAATGTATTTACTTTTGTGGTTTTTAATAGCCCAAGCCCGACCAGAGGTCATCAGTGTGGTTTAGATGAGTACCAGAATGTGTTGCATATTTCTTTTTGGCTCCGGAAGAGTAAGCGACTTGCCCAGAATCACAGTATTTTAAGCCGAGGCCGGTTCCTTACTACCAGAGTCGGCAGTTGTAGCTGCAATGCCATTATGGTGAACCCATCATCCATTTCAGCAGATGCTGAATTAGGGTCCAGACTGGCACACCAACCTCTGACATTTCTCCCTATGAACTACAGACAGCTTCGCACTAGAGCGGGGGAGACCCCAGTGCTTTTTCCGGCAAGCCTGCGACGTCGTCTAAAATTGACTTATTTCATTAAGCTGCAACATTCAAAACTATATCCCAATATTATGAAATTGTTACCAAAGATTTGCAATAGTAGTAAACAAACAGTGCAGCAGTTTTGAAAGCACCCGCTGCAGAGTTCCATGTATGTCCAGTAGTTTTCAACAACAGTAAAAGTGTCAAGATAATTAATGATGACTAATGTACCTGCTGGAAAGAGATGGGAGGTTTGTCTAGTGGCAGTTTTGACTCCTCTAAGGTAGCGTAGAGGGGGTAATATGCCTGTTACAAAGGACATGTACCATTCAGATCACAGAATGTCCATAGTTTAGTGGGTTACTGCTTTTGTCATAAAGACCCTTTTATTAGTGTGCAGTTCATAAGTTACAATCATAATCTAGCACAGTGCGCTATGAAGTGTCATCAAAGGGCTGTATGCAAACTACATGGTCTAGGTTATAAAGTTATGTTTTTTTTAGTCTTTCATTATCTTAATGTTGCTAATAAAAGGGTTTGTTTGAGTAGAAATAAATTCTTATTAGTAAAACCAACCCTAACCACTGTTACATTCTGAATCCTGAGTTTGTTCTTCTCCAGACTAAGCACTCTTAAAAAATGCCTACCAGTATGGATGACAAGAATCCTACACCTTGTAATCCCCTTTGTCTTATGTAACATTTTCTATACACTGATTTACACACGTATGATTCATTCTCTGTATTTGTGTGAGATGTAAAGTGCTCCGACACCTTGCAGTGGTAGGAGAGGCGCTAAAAAAACTAATGAAATATATGTGAGAGAGAGGCTATGGAGAGATGAGGGGCACTGCTGGAGAGTAATAGTAAGGGAATCATTGAAGAGCCCCAACAAAGATTTTTTAATTCTGGTGCAGTCTCAGGTCATCATTTACTATGCTTTAAAAGCTAATACAATTGAATATATAATGCAATATGTGCTGTAGAATGTGCCCCTATTGCCTAAATTTTATTTAAGGGAGAACCCACCCCCCCCACACACACTGTTTGTAATGGTCAGGCTTACTCACTGCACTCACTATGCACTCACTATGCACCCACTATGCACTGTATGGGGGTTGGTCTGACAAAATTTGCCTGGGCTGCTTTGGGTTTCCAGCCCTGTCTTCTAATGGTACCAACGTTGGAGTCCTGTGCTTTTCTAAACCCAGAGTGTACTTGCCTGTGTAACCAATTCATGTCGTGGCATGTGTATCTATATTGCAAACCTGCCTTAAGACCCCTCACATGGTGCTGTATGGGTGGAAATGCACCTTTTCACTTTTTAAGCAAATATTTGGAGTGGTATTTGCATTGATATTTGTTGCTGCACTCGCTTACATGGTCGGGTTCTTGGCGCACATAGCCTTGGCTGCAGCGCACAGAGACCTTACACGTCCGCTCAGAGAGGAAATAAATTAGAGGCAACATTGGTCCTAATGTATCAAATGACTGCCAACGGCCTGTCTGATTGCAATGATACTATCTCAAACGTGCTCATTGTGTGTCCTTTGTTCTTCTATGCACAAAATTCAATAAAAGATGTTTATCAAAAAAAAAAAAAAGTGCACCTCAGGAAGTGGGTTTAATTGTTGTAGAAAGGTCCTGTAGGCAGAGTATGTACAGGCCAGGTAACAGTGGATTATCCGGAAGAGCATGCGGCAGGGGTGTCCGTTTTGCCCCTTCTGTTTGCCTTGGCGATGGAGAAGCTTGCATCTGCTCTGCGGACAAGGGCTCAGGAGTGGGTGATTAGCCTGCCACGAGATACGCATAGGATCTCGTCCTACGTGGGTGATGCTCTACTTTTTCTGAGAGACCCCAAACAGAGCTCGCCTTAGATTATGGTAATGCTGGGTGAGTTTGGGTCATATTGCTGGCTGCATGTTAATTAGGACACGCCATGTTTATTTCTTATTTTCCCCACACCCAGTTTGCACAGTGTTGGGCACCGATAATCCACTTAAGTATCACTTTTTAGTATGAAGGGGTCCAAATCTATTATAGTGGAGGCCACCTTCTATCGGGAAAGGTTGAAAGATTGGATCCTTCATCCATTTTTGAGCAGACTCCCCTCTGCCCATTGGGGCGAGTGGCTGTAGCCAATATGTTAATACTACTAGATTGCTGCATCATTTTGTGAATGTACCTGTCATTCTAAAAATAACGTGTTTTTTTTTTCACGGACCTCACCGATTTCCTGTCGGATTTAATCTGGGAGTCTAAAAGAAAAAGATTGGCCATGGAAAAATCTATGAGACCTTTGAGTGAGGGAGGCATGGGGGCAGCCAACCTGGATGTGTATTTTGCGACTTAATTGATCTAGCCAATGCGGTTGTGTTGCAGATGTGGAGAATCTGGCGGTCCAGGCCTGTATAGGAGCGGAATCTGTTGTAGGCTCTGTAGTAATCAAAAGGATAACCCGTATTCCAGGCGTAGATTAGATAGGTTATTTATTAAGTTGTTACAAAGAGGAAATGAGGAAAACCTCACCAGGAGCAGCCGCCCTGCTGCTCAGCCCATACCCAACTGACAGTCACAGACATCCAACATTCCATCCATCCAACATTCCACGCCACACTCATTCTGGCTGAGCAGCAGGTAAACATAAGTTACAACATGCATTGTGAAATAGATTAGATGAAACAATTAAAATAATGACAATATGGCAAATAACATATAGACATATCATCAAGAAATTGGATACAATGCATAAATTAAATTGAAAAGAACGTGCAAGTGTAAATACTTAGAACAACATCACATCACATCACATCTCTTACTCATATAAACCACCATCCAAACAACATCACATCACATCTCTTACTCCTATAAACCACCATCCAAACAACATCACATCACATCTCTTACTCATATAAACCACCATCCAAACAACATCACATCACATCTCTTACTCATATAAACCACCATCCAAACAACATCACATCACATCTCTTACTCATATAAACCACCATCCAAACAACATCACATCACATCACATCTCTTACTCATATAAACCACCATCCAAACAACATCACATCACATCTCTTACTCATATAAACCACCATCCATCCAACAAACCAAACCCCACATGCCACGGATCATGTCAGTTGGCCAGACCGGCATGAAGAGCAACACACAGGGAACAAACCTGAATGCGGTACGTAAGGGAACAACACAACATAAAAGCGCACTACACATCAGCGCACTACACATAAGCAAACCAACACCCTCATAACACTGCTACACGCACAACTGAAAACAGTGCATAAAGAAACAACACAACGTAAAGGCGCACCACACATCAGCAAACAAACATCCTCATAACACTGCTATACGCACTCAACAACATGGCGCATCACATATTCGCTAGCTAACATACCAATCAAAACAATACTACACTAACGTACACCACATCAGCAATCCAACACCCTCATAACACTGCTACCCACACTTCAGAACAAAATATAATGGCACATCAGACTTTCACCAACCAACATACCAATAAAACAATGCTACACTCACTCACCCTCAAAAGGAAACTCAAACACTGAGACAATAATATTCACGCACCGTTATTAAACAACAAATACTTTGTAATGAGTGACTAACACAACACAGCCATCTCATACACGACTCAAACCAATGAGTGGGCTAACACCTCAACACCAACTCATACACAACAATCTTCCGCTTCTGGGACCCTTGTCTCCGTTTAGAGCTAACTGTTGTGATTCAAGTTCTGGGACCTTTGTCCCCAACATGGGCTCTTTGTCCCCGTTTTTTTTTTCTCTCAGTCGTGGTTCAAATTCTAGGACCTTTGTCCCCTCCCAATTTTGGCCCAATGACCAGCTTCTGGGTTCGCTATACCGATTCCAGGCTCACTCTGGACTCTAGATTCTGTTTCGGTTCTGGGCACTATGCCCCTTATCTCTTTTTTTTTTATTATGGGCTCAATGACTCGCTTTCCGTTCCAGTTATTCATTCGCAATATGCTTTACGTAAGATCAACGTCCGGTGTGCTCCATACCTCGATTGGTAGAACAATGTCCAACAATAAGTCGGCGACAAGAGATAATAAAAAAAAACAGTCCATCCGAAGGCACAGCACAGGGGCACAGAAAGACATTGGTACCTGTGATTTTTTTTTTTTCCTGAAGCCGGTACCTGTGATTTCTTGTTCCTGAAGTAGGTACCTGTAATCTCTTGTACCTGTGTAGCGACGACACCGACCTTAACTTTTAAGCAACGCCATACGTGGTTGGCAAGAATCGCATTGCACCCGTGATAGGCCTTGCCAAATACTTGCAGCCTCCAAACCAAAAATGGCGGCACGTACAGATGACGCCGCATCGGATGGTTCACCGCACAGGGATGCACGACAAGACCTGTTCCAAGCAAACATGCAGCCGGAAAAAAACGTCATAACTGGACAAAGCTTCACAACATGTCCACGCGTCATTGAAGGAATCCTCGCGCCCACACGGAAAATCAGGTAAAGGCACGCGAGTTGAATGTCTAACGGACACATCTGCGAAGATTGTAGTACAGTTTGAAAATGTATCTTTAACGGACACCTTCGCCGAAACTCGCAATAGGTAACACATCCCGTTTTAACAGTGAAGGCTTGTACAAATTTACTGCTGCTGAGGTTTATTCCGGCGTCAAAGTTGAAAAGTGCCCATACATATCACGAAACACCGGGGCATGATCTTTGCCCAGATTTTCAACTCCATAAATACTCATGCAGATAACATTTCATACCGGGGCCCGATCTCTGCTCCCCGATTACCATATTTCATAACGTGAATTCTGGTAGTACACAACACCATCACGTCGTGAGCAGTTCACACCGGGGCCCGATCTTTGCCCCCGATCATCAAATTTCAGAGTGTGAGTTCTCACAGTGCCAAACGCCATCACATCGTCAGCAGTTCACACCGGGGCCCGATCTTTACCCCCGATAACTATATTTAAAAGTGTGAATCCTGACAGTGCCTAACGCCAACATGTGCTCAGCACTTCACACCTGGACCCGATCTTAGTCCCCGATAACTATATTTAAAAGTGTGAATCCTGACAGTGCCTAACGCCAACATGTGCTCAGCACTTCACACCTGGACCCGATCTTAGTCCCCGATAACTATATTTCAAGGTGTGAATCCTCACAGTGCCCAACATCATTACGTGGTCAGCACTTCACACGGGGCCCGATCTTTGCCCCCGAACACATATACATATTACACTGGGGCTGGTACTATGCCCTTGATTAACGCAGCTGGATCTGGCACACTTGGGTTCTAGGGCGACCGATGACAGGGTCACTGGTGGGGTTCAGGTGCCAGATAGCGTTAAATACGTACTTTTAATTACCGCAAAAAGTCTTTTAACTTGTGATTTCCTTGGCTTCAATTTTCTGTTTCTGTCGAGTTTCAGTTTTCTGTTTCTGTCGAGTTTCAGTTTTAAGTTCCTTTAGGTGGCACACATGGATTCTTCATCAAAATCGTCGCCAAAATGTAGTAATCAAAAGGATAACCCGTATTCCAGGCGTAGATTAGATAGGTTATTTATTAAGTTGTTACAAAGAGGAAATGAGGAAAACCCCACCATGAGCAGCCGCCCTGCTGCTCAGCCCATACCCAACTGACACTCACAGACATCCAACATTCCATCCATCCAACATTCCACGCCACACTCATTCTGGCTGAGCAGCAGGTAAACATAAGTTACAACAGGCTCCCTTTTGGGGAATGTGGAAGTATCATGCTTACATCTTAGGGCAATTTGTGTGGCGAGGTACTCTTGGCAGAACTATGTAAGCAGGCGTGGAAGTAATGCAATCCATACACTGGAAACACTGTTGTGGTACATGCTGAAGTTTAGGGAACTGACTAAAATCTACAGTTGAAAACCCTGGCTTGAGCCTGAAATCCATATGCGGGTGATTTGTGTGTGGTGACAGTGTTGAGCTCCTTCAAGGTTTTGAGGGGAACTTTGAAATCCTGTCAGGACAATTTATTGTATATGTGCTACAAAACCAACTTCTGGCAAAACCCCCTAGATCTGAAGTGCTCACGAAGTCCTAACACTGGGGAACTGTAGACTCAAATTGACTATCCCACATTTGATAATGGCACCTGCCTTTTACCCTGCTGTATCCCAAGTGAAGGACAAATGGGAACAATTTATGGGGAGGAGATCAGAGACCAGTCTACTCTATTGGAATATCCTAAAACAGTAACCCGAAATTCCTGATTAAGGTTTATTCAGATAAATAATTTGAATCTGAATTCTTTGTTGCTGCTGAGGATTGCTAGAATGATTCAGAGTGCACTCTATTAGTGCCTGTGCTGCCTGCAGGCGCAGGCAAACTTTTTATTATTTGGTATGGGGATGCACCCAAATATAACTTCACTTGCCCACTATAGTGCAAGTAATCTGGGAGGTAGCAGGCAAAGCCGTTCTACTGGAATCTCTGATGTTCTCTTTAGGTCAAATGCAGTGAACGAAACTCTTGCAATATTAGATTTGTCATTTCATTGATCTCGCTTTGAAAAATGCTAAACGGAACAACGCAATGGGTTAAAAGGCCAGCAGAGCACCTTTCCTCAGAAGATTGTTACAGGACATTAGTAAGTGGACCATGGTACAACTGACTGTTATTCATGCTACTAAAGGAAGGGACGGTGTGTGGGGGAGTTGTCCATGGATATCTGGGAAACCATATTATTGGCCAATGAGGCCAAGTCTGATTTTTCCACTGTAGATAAAGTGAGGACATATTTGAGTATATAATTCATGTATTTGAATGTACGTAGAGGGACTTTTGATGTAGGATCTAACCTGGAACTGGATCAGTGGGTAGTATTGGGTAATTGTGAAGTGGTTGCCCCTGTGGAAGGTACACATCAGTCTGGCGATCAGTCCCGGCATTCTGAATGAGGTTCGGATAATGATTTGAGTGGTATATAGTATCATGCCTGAACTAAAGGCACTCTAGTAGGGGGAGGGAGGTTTGTTTGGCTTAACGTTGTATAAAAATGTACTGATGCCCTTTGGACTAGTATGATTATGCCTTGCTAGCTCGGCATTGGAATGATGCAAACATGTGAAGTGTTATATATGTAGAATATTGTAGATCATATCAGAACATTTTGAGTCAATATAGAGTAATTTGGAAAGAAAAAGAACAAGCAGACACACATCATCATCAGGTCGGTGGTCCACTTGAGCGAACAGATTCAAAAAAGAAAATACCAGTAATGTTGATTGCCTTCAATGCGGAACAGACTTTTGACTGGGCAGCAGTAGGAATGGACCCCAGATAAGTCTCAACAGTGATGGAAAATTATCAACGTCCTACAACAAAGATTGTGTTGAAAGGCTGTCTGTACCAAGGGTTCAGATTGCATCGGGGAATGAGGCAGGGATGTCGCCTATCCTCCTTACGCCTTTAGCATAAGAGCCCCCAGCATGCTGAATCTGTCAAACTGCAGACATTCAAAGACTCTTATTTGGTTCAGAAGAATACAAAATTGCCTTCTGTGCCAAAGCTGCAATCCTGTCGGGGGCAGTTGGTGCATGTGGGCGAAAGGGGCGGTGCCCTGCCACACAGAAGGAGAGAAGAATGAAACACACAAGCAGCCCAGTGAAGGGACTGGCTGCTCCATCAGTCTCGAGATGTGTGTTTTGTTGTTTTTTTGTTACAAGGCATGTAACTCTGCCTGTGCTGAGCGAGATTCTCACTCACCCCTGAGGCACAAGTGAGAGTGCTTGCGTCATTGGAGAGGTGTGGCCTCTTGTTAGTGCCAGTGGTTTGATCGGCACAAGGGCATTTTTTTTTTTTGTGGCCCTGGGAGTAGCCAACTCAATGCTATTGGTTTCAATGGTCTGGGGGCATGACACACAAGCACAGTCAAGGCAGTAGTGGGTGGTGAAGGCTTGGAGGACATTCATGGGCCCCACCCTCCTTTTGTTTTCTCCTCAGCGTTGGTTGGAGGAGCTGAAGAGGAGGCCATGAAGGAGATTGACTCACCAACTCCTTCCCAGCCCTTCCTAACATCCAATCAGCAGTAAGTAGACGCTCGCCAGAAGAAAGAATTAGCAGTACTCACTACTTCCAGGAGTGCCTTGCACATGAAGTGCACTTAGAGATTCAGCCTCTCATGAAGTAAGTGCTGCCGTCCTGGTTGCAAGGCCTACTGCCCTATACTCGCTCTTCACACAAAGCTAGTAACGCCAGCAGCATGCAGCCTGAACGAGAGTTGAGTTCAGCAGCTTTACTGAGCCTGCCTTTTGATGGAGGATTCAGCTGGTGGCAGGATGCGATACCATCAGGCACTGCAGGTTGTCTCTCAGCAGTGCCTGTGCAATTTCACTGCAATCCTTCCAGGCTGGCCGGAGCACAGCACTGCTGCCTCTTCACCCTCCTTCATTCAGGTTAGTATTTAGAGACGGTATGGCTTGTTTATTTGTGTTTATGTGGTAGCAACTATCCCCATCCCTTAAAAAGCAGCAGGTTTCGAACGTTAACTGCACACATGCAAAATCGATGAGGTAATTACGCCCTTCCATTTTTTAATTTCACCAGCCAACTAAATGCGGTCATTCAGGGGCCCCAAAACATCCCTACCTGCGTTAATTAGTTGTCAGTGATTTTGAGGCAGTGACAGGTTACAAAATTAATATGGATAAATCTGAAGTCCTGACCCTAAACCTCTCTCCGGGCAGTTCAAAGTCTACATGAAGAGTTCCCTCTGAGATTGCAGTGTTGAATGTAAAATATTTAGGGGTCAAACTTACGCCAAACATTACCTACCTATAACTGTCTACTGGTGGTTGCCATGAAGTAGTTCTAGTTAGGCCAGCTGTTTCATAGGAAAAGCCTTTTGTGTTGCTAATATGTTTGGCACCATTTGATCGAATCTTTGTGAAACTTTCCAAAAAGGTGCTACGTATTGACTAGTTTGAGCATGGAAAGTTTTTGGATGATCCATCTAGCGGGGGCCAGGGAAAAAAAATGGGGGGTCCCAAAATGCAAAATCCCCATGCATTTTTTAATAGACTTCTATAAACAAGGCTACAGAAGAAACTGCTGAACGGAATTACACCAAATTTGGCAGGAAACTAGATCTTGGCCCCCAGATTGGGCTTATTGTGATTTGCTGTAAATCTGCTCAGTAGTGTTTGAGAAATTAAGGTTGAAACATAATTGTATATTTGGATGGTTGGGTCCGCGAGGAGCGCCAATTTAAAAATAGAGCTTTCTGATTGACCCAGAGAGCTTTCTTTTCCTTGGGCCAGTCTGGCTGCTAGCAACATGAGAAAAACGTTGCTGGCAGCCATGACAGGATTCTGAGATTTAGCCCCCTGTCCTGAAGTCAAAAAAATAATAATATAAGGGGGCAGGGTAGGGATACCCTGACCCCCGCAGGCCCCATGGGGCCAAAAAGAAAATAAATAAAAATAGTTATAGGCCCCGGGGAGCCTACACCCTGGCTGAAATCATAAAAAAGGGGAGGCCTCCAGAGGCCCCGGGGACCCCAACCCCCAGGACTGATTTTCGTAATAAAGGGGAGGGGGGGCTTGTGGCCCCCCTCCCCAAGCCATTTAAGGACTGGGGAGCGCACCTCCCAGGGTTGAAATTTGGTAAAAAGGAGAGAGGGGGCCACGCGGGCCACCTTCCCGATCCATTAAAGGCCCCGGGAAGCCCACCCCCATGGCCCAAATTATTGAAAATGGGGAGGGGGCCCCCTTTAATGGCCTTGGGAACCCCATCCCCCAGGGCCTGCTTAGTAGCTATGACCTGGAGAGCCCACCCCGGGACATAGCTGTTTCCCTGTCCACACGGGCAGGGGAAACCTGTATTTCCTTTCTCTTGGCTGGAGCGTTTTTGAATATCCTGCCAAAACAGGAGCAAACGCCAAGTCCGGGCGGCGTGGCCCTCTTCCCCTTTAATTTAGAAAAACTACCTTGGAGGATATGGTCCACAGACCTAATAAGGCTCGGCGAGGGAGGCCGCTTAGCCCTCCTCCCCTTTAAAAAAACATAAGGCCCTGGGGTCCCTAGGGCCTCATGGGCTTAATTCGGCTTGTGGGGGGCATGTGGCCAATCCCGCCATGCACGGCCTAGACATATGGTAATGAAATATTACTTTACGTTAAAAAAAAAAACTAGAAATTCACTTAAACACAAAGGTTAAAGTAAAGTTATATTTGGGTGCGATAAAAAGATATCTTTGTTAAAAAAAAAAGTTAGAATTTCACTGAAAAAAAACTATGGTTAAAGTAACGTTCTAGTTATGTGAATGTGTGAGTGACATTAACGTTTTGAACTAGAAAAAACAGACATTCAACAGTTATAGATAACAGAGCTAACTAACTTGCACCCCGCCATACATATTACATCACTCGTGACATGTTCTATGACATCATTTATGACATCACTGATGACCTCTCAAATGACATCATTGAAGACATCACTGATGACATCATCCATGCTTCTTTTGTACGCATTGCTTTATAAACAGGTATAGCATTCTATAGGAAGAACCAAATTAGGAATGAAAGAATGGAACATCAATGGATTACTTATTGAAACGGTAAAATCGTATAAATACTTAGGAATTACATTTGATGATATGTTGTTTGGGAAGCATCTCAGTAACCTCGAAGCAAAGGCAACATCTTTATCATTTGCTTTTAGAAAGTTGAGGGATAAGCTGTCATGCCCAAACCATGAGCATCTGTTGAAGGTCATGAGGGCAAAGCCGATTCCAT
The DNA here is from genome assembly GCA_963921515.1 of Calotriton arnoldi. Classification (NCBI taxonomy): domain Eukaryota; kingdom Metazoa; phylum Chordata; class Amphibia; order Caudata; family Salamandridae; genus Calotriton; species Calotriton arnoldi. Next base: position 85,585 of record CAWUFW010004392.1, on the reverse strand, counting down.
CTTTGGATTACGGCGCGACGATTTTCCGAGGTAAAGATGCAAAAATCCTTGATATCCAAATAAAAATTTATAAATCAGTTTTTAGGATCCCCAGATACATAGGTCGTGCCAATGTAAGATTAGAATTTGGTCTGAAAAGACAAATTTTGGTGCGACAATCTGCTTTTTTAGAAACGTTACTATCATTATCTCGCTCAGAAAAGGGTTCTCTTGCAAATCAGTGCTGGCATGAGATGATGAGGAGTGAGTATGCGAGTAGTTGGAGAACATTTTTAAGTGAGTGTTTACGTAATTTTGAATGCCCAAATTTAGAAGAAGAAATTAGGAGCAAAGCTGTTTTAAAAAAAACAATAAATCAATCAGCCACTCTATTATCAACCATAATAGATAATGATGAGCTGAGGAAAAAAAATCACTCCTGGTCAGTTGCTAATTCTTTTAGTGAACTGGAACCCCAACCATATTTGTTGTTCCATCTAAAACCGCTATTTAAGAATACATTTATGTTATTACGGTTTGGGAGATACCCGACTAAAGATGGAACTCCAAAATGGGAAAAAAAATGGCCTTCTAAACTTTGTAGGTTGTGTGGCTGATATGATGAAACATTAGTTCATATTGTAACCTTATGCCCCCAATTGCTAGAAGAGCGGAAATTCTTTTTAAGATCTATTTTTAATGAATTGGAGGTAAGGACTTGTAGAAATGCTATTATTACATGTCTTACTGTGGCCTCGCCACGTCTGATTTCTCGATTTTAAGTTTATTCTTATAGCTGAAAAGAAACTATTATCCCAATATGACTCTGTTTTATAATATAGTAACACCCATTATTGAGGTGGTCGTATGAAATGAAGATTAAGTATCGGTTTTTAAATATCATTTTAAAAATTGTTATAGGATCAGTTAATCAAATTAATTTTAGAAAAGTAAGTCAGTTTTTATATAGCGCAGCTACTCACCCTTACGGGTCTCAAGGCGCTGGGGGCCGGAGTGGAAATTAAGTGAGCTATTGCCCAGAGTCACATGGTGCTGAGCTGAGCTGCCGCCGGAGCCGGGGATCGAACAGTGAACCCTGTGCTCCGAAGTCAGCTGCCCTGGCCGCTGCACCACACCTCTCCACTTAGAGAATAAATGTTCGAATGTTAGCTGGGATATTACAAATCAAATGTTAGCACAAATGCACTTTACTTTTTGCTGCTTTCTTCTGCTGCTAATTCTATTGTTCTAAAGTTTTTTAGGGTAATGTGGTGTATATTCTAAACCATAGCTGCTAAGGATTGTTAGCACAAACGCACTTTATTTCCTACTGCTCTCTACTGCTGCTAAGTCAATTGTGTTAAGTTTTTTTTCTGGTGTACTGCAGTGTATATATTTTATGGATATGATTTCGTAAAATTTGTTTTTATACAATTTTATGCTGTAGCCGTTAAAGACATGAATTGGCCATAGGGCTGGTCAGTTAAATTTTAGATCAAAGATAATGTATGTTATTTTATTTTTTCATTTTGTACGTGGATTTTATTGATTGTAATGATTTTAATTAATCAACAAATTTTTCATCAGGTATAGCATTAGACCTCTGAATGCAAATACAAAATAGCTGAGAAGAATGAGGTATCATTAATGCCAGCACAGAAACGACTCCCTTAGGTGTAGAAAGCATGGGTTATGGGGCACGTTGACCCTATAACATGCACTTCACAGGTAGCGTAGTTCACATTAACAGTCAACCACAGATCTATGGGAAACCGTCTTTGCATTCGGTGTTCAATCTGTATACAACTGTTCAGAGAAAGCAAAGTTTCTAAAAATACTGAACGTCTGTTCCAAAAGTAATGCCCTACTATGGACAGATTTTATATGTATCAAACCCCTGACCGTTACTGAACCTACATTGAGAAATGAAGTTGATATGAGTAGAGAAGTGGGTACTGTAAACAGTATTGACTGTATGGGGAGAGATTAGCCTGTGCCAGACTGTTTGCAGACAGTGAAACTCTCATGAGAAATACACTACGGAGTATTTAAAGAGTAGCTACTAGGAACAGTGTACACTCTATGCCAACACTTGGAAAAAAAGCACTATTTGCGCCTGAAGGTGCTAAAGATTATAGTACATGCAGCCTTCAAACCGTGGTGAAAACTTTACAGATAGCCTAACTCCTGAAACAAAACAAGCTCATGTATGTAGCTTAATACGTGGTGGACACGGTCTTCTATGTTAAGTAGAAACTGCCATGCTGAAATGATTCTGTCTAATAATTCAAGGCTGCTTACAATACTTAGTATGTAGTACGTAGAATCTTTGCCCTGCTGGAAACTTTTTCAGCAGTACCAAAAAACTTGTGTGGAACATAATGAACACAAGTCAACTGCCACCTGCACACAGAGTTAATCTTCAATACAAAGATTTATAACTTGTGCACTACCTCTACGCACCTATGATGCTTTAGAAGCACATGCGTTTTGTAAACAGTTACACCCATTAGCTGGACACAGGCTGTACAAAATTAGGTAGAAAAGTAATACAGTAGTTACCCCCACCTTGTAAATGGTAAACCAAACGAGCACACTCATTTGGCGATGTTATCAGTGATATAAATTATGTCATAGAACATGTCATGAGTGATGTAATATGTGAAGTCCTAAGCAGTGCATTGCAGGGGCGCAAGTTATAGTTAGCTCTGCCTATGACTGGTGAATTTTTGTGTTTTTTTTCTTTTAGTTCAAAATATTAATGTCACTGACAAATTCACCTAACTATAACATTACTTAAACGTGTGTGTGTGTGTGTCTGTGTGTCTGTCTGTCTGTCTGTCTGTCCCTCCAAGAAAATGTCACGACAGACACTCCGGCGTAACACACGGGCACAGACTCCGAAAGCTGGTGTGAAAGTTTATTCACACATCAGGAAATGGTCCAACATAATGCGTTTCGGCTGCCAAACATGCAGCCTTGATCACATAGCGCTCATTGAGGACATGTGCAAAATATATACAGGTGAGGGTGATTGGCTACAGAAGTCTGCTTACTATGTCCATTGTAGTGAGTAGGCATTTTACTACATCTAACGCCAACAGTCATGCGAGTGGTTTTACTACAAGAGGGAAAGCATGTGTCAGATGACATAGCAGGACATATAGACAACATGGAAAACAGACTGTGCAGAGAAAATAAAATTAAAAATGACAACAATTTATGGCGGCTAGTGTAGTCCGAACGAAATATATGTTTGGAAACGAAACACCTCAACTTTCATCCTCTCGCGCTAATAAAACAGAGAGACAGTGCAATCTGGAAAGCGCTGGTGGAAAAGGTACGATGAAGGCAAAAACTATTCATTTAAAGGCTCACGTATGTCATGTATGAATTCCACTGACCATTTAAGTGCTCATAAATCTGAGCTAGAGGGGCCCGAGAATGACCCCACCAGTGAGTCAGAAAGTGCAGGACTACGCCACGAATTAAAAAGATAAGCAAAGGTGCCCAGAGACTACGTGCGCCAAAGATGTGTAATTGTCAAAAGAATGCTGTTTGTTTAGAGAGACCCTGTTGTAGAGAGCTAAAATATACCGAACTGGATGCCTGGTATCCATATGTCAACTAAAAATATGACAAAGCAAGCGTGCTACTGCAAATGAGCCTTAAAGTGGGAACGCACATGGTGAGAGGGAATAAGGGGAAGTGCTTAAGGGTGAATGGAGGAGACGTGCGTGAACGAGTGCCCAGAGTATTGAGTGATGGTATTGAAACCAAAATTAAAAATCTCCTCCCATTCAAGAGACTAGTGGTATAAAAATGAGTGTGTGATGCCATGTTGTAAAAATAGGTAACATGTGCATCCAAGTCAAACGAAACCATACCAACTATACAGTATTCATCTAGTCAAAATGACTATTAAAAGTGGTGACTAAGGCACGCGTGCAATTCATATAATACTTGTGTACAGGGCAAGTAAATAATGACAGACATCAAAATAACTGCTTCAATACAGGGCATCTGCTTATGCCTGAAAAAGTATGCACACAATCATGCGGCGTATGTAGAAAAGGCTGTGGGACTTAAAGTAAAACGCATCATATCATACAATCAGAACCACAGGGAAACACAAAAAAAGGACATAAAAAACATAAACAACTGTAAATATTCACAGAAAGTGATAGAGGTCCTCACTAATGTTAAGGCCTGCAGGTTGTTTAGTGTTAAATTGCAAGATGTATTTACTTTCAGTTTGTCGTAGCAGTTTTTCCCTATTTCCTCCCCTTCTGAGTGTAGGGATGCAGTCAATTACTGAATACCTCAGGTGTTCTAGGTTGTTTTGATGTGTTTCCTTAAAGTGTCTCGCCACCGGATATGTGGGGTCACTATTCACAATGGCTCTGAGGTGTTGTAGGATGCGCATATGTACAGCTAACTTGGTTCTCCCAATATAGCGAAGCCCACAGTCACATTCCAGAATGTAAATGGCGTATTCTGTCTTGCATGTCAGGTGTTTATTGATGATGAGTGGTGTTTGTCTGAAGGTGGAATCAAGTTGTGTAATGTTTTTTCCAAATTTGCAGGCCCTACAGCTGTTACATTTAAAAAACCCCTTCCTATCAGAGAGCCAGTTGGCTGTGTTCTTGATTTCAGGACTATTTTTGACGAGAGCGTCACGCATGGATCTAGCCCGTTTATAAGTGATATCTGGAAAAGGAGCAACTAAAGTGCCCAAAGTTGGGTCAGATCTAATGATGCCCCAGTTTTTGTTGATAACTGATCTTCTAGCTCTCTCTTCAGTGTTATGGGTGATAATGAGTCTCATGCTAACCGTCTGAGTAATCTCCTTGGCTGGGATGCCGCTATTATCTGGTTCAGAGGTGCCTACTGTGGACCCACGACCTTCAGTGGAAAGAATGATTTCTCTTTCTACACTTGAGTTCCCGGTCCCTGTGAGGAGAGCCTCTCGTGGTTGGGCATTAGCTCTCTTCATCGCTTTATGGATGTTTGCTAGGGAGTAGCCTCGTGTTCTGAATCTCTTGGCTGTCTCCTGTTGACATATCAGCAGATCAGTGGGTGAGCTACAAATCCTCCTTATCCTAAGCATTTCTCCATAAGGGATGCTGGCTATTAAGTGCCTGGGATGGAAGCTCGAGGCATGTAGGACTGAGTTGCCCGCCGTGGGCTGTCTGTGTAGTTTGGAATGCAATGAGTCATTAGCTATGTATATGGTGATATCTAGAAATTCGATGGATGTGTGACTCATATTGGCATTGAATTCTAGATTCAAGTTGTTACTGTTGATCTGCGTGATAAACATGTTAGCACTCTCAATACTGCCTTTCCAGATTAAAAACACATCATCGATGTACCTCAACCAAGTGATAATGTTGTCTTGCCAAGCTGTGATGTGTTCTCCCCTGAGGACCTGTTCCTCCCACCAGCCTACATGGAGACATGCATAGCTGGGTGAGAAACAGGCCGCCATGGCTACTCCCCTTAGTTGTTGGTACACCATTTTGTTAAACAGGAAGTAGTTATGTGTGAGGCACCAATGAATGAGCTTGAGGAGCATCGCATTGTGATTATGGCAATGTATAGGTTTCTTGTCTAGGAAGTGTTTACAGGCATCCAACCCATCAGTGTGGTGAATGTTGGTATACAAAGAAGTGATATCAAGTGAAATTAAAACATAGTCATTATTCCAAGGGATATCTTTGATCTTACAAAGAAAGTCACTAGTATCTCTGATGTAGGAAGGCTGGCTGGAAACGAGATCTTGAAGAAAGAAGTTAACATATTTTGATATGTTTTCGCACATACTCTTGCGTGCAGATATGATGGGTCGCCCAGGAATAGGGAAGGAGTTTTTGTGCACCTTAGGAAGAAAATAGAGGAAGGGTAAGACAGGTGATTCTGTGCTCAGAAAAGCATTTTCTTCCTTACTCAGTAGTCCTTGCGTTCTGTAGTTATTAAGAAGCTTCCTTAATTCTTTGTTGGTGACTGCTACTTCAAGATACATCTGTCTTGGCCAGAGCACAATAGTTCCCCCTTTATCAGACTTATTTATAATTACTTCATTTTCATTTTGAAGTTTAGTTATGAGTCTGTGATATTTGAGGTTTTGTTTGTAGAGTCTGGCTGATTTCCTTGATGTTTTGAGTTGCAGAGCTTTAAGATCATCAATAATCACATCATGGTATACATCAATGGCGTCTTTAGGCATCATAGGCATAAATACAGAATGTGGCTTAAAAGGACTTGGTATTCTAGTGTTGATTGTTATACCTTCATTATGGCAAAGTTGTTGTGTGCTTACAGGGGCGTAAGGAGTTTCTAGTTCAGGCAAAGTGCGGATGACTGAAATGTCTGCGACTGAAAGGGAAACATTCTTAGGTGTCATGCCTGATGTTGCCACTTGATCAGCCAGGTTACTTTGTTTCAATTTAAAGAATTTCAACGGCTTTAATTTTCTGATAAACTTAAATACATCAATGCGAGTGCTACTGTAATCAAAACTGCTCTCGGGGCAAAATGTCAGGCCCAGCGACAGAAGTTGTTTTTCCGCCTCAGTCAGAGAAATGGTGCTCAGGTTGACGATGGTTTTGGTGTTGGCGCCTCCAAATTCCTCGCCTCCTGTTGTTTGATTTCGGTCTTTCTGCTTTTTCTTCTTTCGCGTCGCCTGCGGTTCCTTCGGCGCCTTGTTTCTTTGGTAGTCTCGGCCGCAGGGTTTGTCTCCGGTCGAAGACTAAAAAATTCATCTCATCTCCCAGACCGATGTCAGATGCACAAACCTCGTTTCTTCCACGCCATCTCCCTCCATCTTCTGAGTCGGTACTGAATTCCGCTGCTGAGCTTAAGTCCGACATGGAGGTTGCATCTGCTCCCTCTACATTAGTTGTTGGTTGATCTTGTGCTTGCTGAATAGGTTTATTCAGTCTCTGTTTCCTTATGGTGTCATATTTACGGGCAAAAGTAAAAATTTGGCCACATTTGTAGTCTTGTTTGTCCCTCGCGAATTTGAAAAATTTTCGTGCTTTGATAGTCTTCATGTTTTGAGGCGTGCGTTGATTTCTTCTTTGCCCTTGGAAATCTCATCTTTTTGCTCCATTAGGTCAAGCTCTTGGTTGATCAATTCTATTTCTTTTTGTGTTTTCACTCGGTCGATTTCTGCATATTTGATCAGAATTATTACTAATCGCATGGCTGCATCTAAGTTGCTGATAGCCCATTCTTTCAGCATATCTGGGTTAGGGTTCTCGAAACTTGGCGCCAACATGATTCTTAAGCCGCGCGAGACGCGCCCTGCATCTTGATACTTTTGTAGTGACTTAGCCTCCCACCATTTGGTTATTTCTGTACGCATTAATTTTTCTAATGTTTTAAGTTTTGTTTTGAAGTTGTCGTTACTTGTGCCAACATTTATATATGCACGCCTTGTCTGATTAGATACTGTTGGTAGGTTCTCAAAAAGCGCTTCAGCAGCTGCTTCCCTCTCTCGCAGCGCTTGGTCGGACATGATGTGGAAATAAAATACTAAAAGTAAGTCCTGCCAAGTGAATATAAGCGTGAATGCTGACTCACTTTAAACAAGAACTTGGTGCTCCTCTTCTTATGCCTGATATACGCCCTGAGCGCTGCCGGTACTCACCACCTGTTGACGGGATACTGGATGGGTCCTCTGACTCACTCTGCACCTCCGTCACGGTTGGGTCGCAGCAAACGCTTCTCTGGCTTTCAGGGGGCCGTGATTTGGCAAGTATCTCCTCCCGGAGCTCACATGGAAATGCGGCTGTTTGTAAATCACCTTGGCCCAAAGTTAAAACGAAGAGGGGTCTGTGAAGCAGAGACAGCCATACTCTGCAAATATATCTCCAAGAAAATCCCAATGTCACGACAGACACTCCGGCATGACACACGGGCACAGACTCCGAAAGCTGGTGTATGTCTGTATTTATGTACATTACCCTGTGGCTGTCGCCACTGGGTAGTTCTAGTTAGGATCGTGTTTCCATTGGAAATGCAATTTTTTTGTGTTGCTAATAACTTTGACGCCGTTTGACGAGTTTCCACGAAACTTTTTTAAAAAGTTCCTTTTTTGCCTAGTTTGCGCTTGGAAAGTTCCGTAGTAATCAATCTGGGGCAGAGGAAAAGGGGGGGCGGTCCCAGATCGCTTTTTCCTCATTCATTTTTTCATAGGAATTATAACACAGCTACAAGCTAAACCGCTGAACGGATGTACACTAAATTTGGCAGAAATCTAGGTCTAGAAAGTGTTTTGTTTTTTTTGTGTTTTGGTGCAAATTCGTTCAGTAGTTTTTGAGTAATTAAAAACCTTCTAGACAGATCTCAAACTGAGATCTGATTGGCTGCCACCACCTCAACCAGGAAGTGGTGGCAGCCATCTTAGGACTCGGGACTCAGTCCCGAGTCCTAAACAAAAAAAACACACAAGGGGGCAGGGAAGGAATATTCTGACCCCCTAGGCCTTCACCGATTTTATTAAAAATATAGTATCAGCATTTTTTGAAATGTTAACAGGCACATTTTAGCTCTGAGATGGAGTTCCATAAAGGTGTACCAACAGAAAGCATATAGTCACTGAATGCCACTGTGTGAGATTTTGGTAAAACCAGTCTCGAATAATGAAACAAGTGTAGGGCCCATGAAGGTTTGGACCACTTAAATAAAGTAACTAGGAAATTATGAGAGCCTTGATGTACTGTTCCTTGTTTCTATTATTATTGATTGAATAAGACCTTCTCTTACACTGGCTGCTAATGCTTCTTCCTGGCGATAGGGTTGACCCCCTAGGCCTGGTGGTAGGGTCCCAGAGGGATCCCCTCTGGGGCCCAAAAACTTTTTTTAATTGTGCCACAAATTTGCAGAGGATCCTCGAATCCACAGCAAAATTTTAAAACAAAACAAAAAAATAGCAAGTGCGATCTCATGCGGTGGTTTTTTCTTCAAGCCCCCGGCTGGGCAGGTCCCGGGGGGAACAAATATTTATAACTTGGGGGTGGGACGTGCGCGTGGCCCCCGCTCCTCAGGTGGATTTTTGGCCCCAGGAACCCCATCCCCCAGGGCCCAGCTGCATAGTAAAAGGGAACGGGGGCACGATGACCCCTTTCCTGGGCTGATTTCGGCCCCGGGACACCATCCTCCGGTGCCATGATGTAATTCAAAAGGAGTCCCCAGGGCCATAATAGGTTTGAGAAGGAGGTTTAAAGAAAAAAAAAAGCCCACCTCTTTAAAAAAAAAAAAAAAGGGCCCAGGGGCAGGGTTAGTTACCAACGCCCCGCCACACATGGTGAAAGGCTGTGTGTGGTAGGCATGCCTTGTGGCCAATCCCTGCCATGCATGAGTGAATTCCGTGTGGAGCTTGGGGTTGGCTGCAGTACCTCGCCGCAGCCCAGGCCTTGCAGTCAACCCCCTCCGGGCACGGCTGGAGGCCGTGCATGGCAGAAGTGGATTAATGTATGGTCATTAAATATCATTACGTCAAGGAAGAAAAAAACTGAAATTCACTGAAAAAACCAGAGGGTAAAGTAACATTATAGTTGGGTGAAACTTTCAGTTTTAAACTCTAAAAAAACACTGAAATACACCAGTTATAGTTAGTTATCTCAAGTAACTATAACTTGCACCCTCGTCGTGCACTGCTTATTACCCTACATATTACATCACTCTCAACATCTTCTTTGACAATATTGATAATATCACTGTGCACGGCAATAGGAGTGGAAGGTAGATTCTTTATACAACTCAAAGCGCTTGTATCAAGATTTGTTTCAAACTGATCCAGAAGTAGAATCTTTTACAACATCTAAGACTAAAGAGACGCCCAGCTTTGCCAAATCTTTTTTGTATTACGCAGCAGCTCAACTAAGAATAATCAATGGTCAAAAATAAAACTTAATAAAACACGGGGCCCAAATGGAGGACAAAAACTATCTACCCATTGTGTACCTCCGTATACCAGCAGGGAACACTATACTCACATTGGACAAACTTGCACAAAAGCTAGGCCTCGCCTCATTCGCATCATTGTACACTCTGATACACTTTAACAACTATTTCAGCCCTACACTAAAGAGCAGTCTCTTTCACAAGTAAAGACAATGAGAATTCAGAAAGATTGTTTCAGGGGAGTGACGTAAAACTGTTAACACAATGTACAGTATCTTTGGAGTCGATGAGATAGAGCAGCTCCAGTATGTCCAACTTAGAATTTGAGTTCTTAGCACCCAAATAAAACATATAGCTATAAAGCGGAAGACTCCCCTCCCCCATTATTTGAAACCATGTTTCTAGAACTGCTTGGGACTAGGTGGGTAATATCCACCATTTACATTCTTCTTATGAACTCTTTGCCCACGCCTGCACAGGCCTACATGAAAAAGTGGGAGAAATACTGCAGTAGGCAGGTCATGGACCAGGAACAGGAGACCCTGTGGGCAGACACATACAATACATCGATATGCATTAGGAATGAGGAATTCCACTATAAGCTTTTCTTGGTGGCTGGCAATACACACCAGATAGACTCCATCACATCTACCCTCCAGCCAGACAAAGAGTGTTGAAGGAGGAGTGGCGGGAGGAGGCATAGTATGCCCTTTTGGGTGGAGTGCCCCAAATTGGCAACCTTCATGGGAGTCCTAGCAAAATTAGGCAAACGGATGCTGGGATACCACATGCTTCAAGAGCCCTGGGTCAAGGTGCTGGGGCTGAGGCCAACTGGGCTCAACTGCATGTCTTAAGTATGGTCAGCATTTAATGTGGCAGTGTTAGGGGCAGCAAAATTAGAGATGGTTTTCCAGTGTAAGAAGCAAGAACCCCATCTTTCACTTGGTGGTACCACACACTTTGAAACATCCTTGCTTTGTAGCTCTTGACTAGTATTTTTAACAGAAGCATTGATGAGTGATTTTTCAGAATAGTGGAGAAGTGTCTTCAAGGAAAATAGTGAGTGATTTTGCTTCAGAGCTGTGCAGGGGATCTGTGCCTGATGTACACTTACACAGAAAAATGCATTTCAGGATCCTTTGTTGAAACCAACAGGACTGTAGTTCCTCATTTTTCTTAGGTGTAAAGGAATGGTTGGTTCTAAATCCACTCCAGATATGTAACAAAAAGGAGCACTCATTTTACTACCAGGGAAATTGTCTGCTCCTGTCCTCATTGTGCTGTCCTGTGCAGAACTTTGATTCAGTTAAATCAAGAGGGCATTATGAGGACACGGGGACTAGGTTGTCCAATACACAATTGACATTGCATTAGTTTGCAATTTAGCAATGTTGGTTGTAAGCACACAATCACTAGGTCTATAAGCTTGGATAGTATTACCAAATGGGTAAAACCATGAAACCAGATATTTCTGTATGAGTCCCATGTAGAAAAATTGGCTTGTGTTTCTCTTGCCTTAAACTCGTATACAAAAGAACCCTGAGCATTTGAGTTAATTAGTAGGTGCCCATCATATGGAATTCTGGGCTTCTATGCTGAAGATTCTGTTTCTTGTTGCGAATCTCCTCTAGTCTTCTATTCCAGCCCGCAGACCTGATTGCACCTCTTCTTAGATTGGATACCAACTGTGCGTGAAAGGAGTTGAGATTTTGTTTCCTTGAATATTACCCTAGGTTTGACTACGTCGGTGATGATGGGCCGAGCTGGTGCGATTCAAGCAGCTGTCTCATTGGAGATGAGCAGCGACGTGATCACCAGCTTCGACATCGCTGTGGAAGGACTCAATGGGCAGCTGCCCAACCTGGATCTGGTGAATCTCTTCAATGCATTCTGCCAGAAGAACAGTCTCCTGTGTACTATCCAAGGAAAGGTGAGGATCAGTCATTTTATATTATATTATTGTACTGATGCAGCACCTCACGCCCTGTTTATGATAATGAGTGCAATGAAATGCAGCCATAAGCAGAAAGGGACAGCATCAGTGAGCCAAAGAGCAGCACTCCAGCTACCAGAACATGCCCAGTACCCCTATAGCGAGGTTTTTGTTTGAAAACAGCACTGGCCACTGAGAATCCCTCAGTACTCATGAATAACGTTTTATATAAAAATGCTTATCTGCTTTTTACCAAGTGTAGCCATCATACTCCAAAAGGAAGTTGTCTGTGTAGATTGTCATGGTTGTGTTTGGCATAGATTACAATGTCGGACTGATTACAAAAATTATTACATTTAAAAAAAAAAAGAAATGGGATCTGGTGATAGGTATGAAGCCTCATCATGTGCATCAGAGATTGGTCTCTTTATTGGGAGGTATAGCGAGCAACAGACCTAGATGAGGTGTGTTCCAAGGCGTGGAGAGCCTTTTCACAGTATTAGACTGCTCTTCTGTAATGAGATTAGTTTCCTTGGCCTCCTGCACCCCCAGACTGCATGGAAAATGTGTTGGTCATGGTTTCCTTCTGAAGGAGGTTTTAGGAACTGGAACTGGGGACAGCACACAGAGAATGATTGCAGTTGCGTAGGAAGAAAGAACATCCACACTCCTTTACTATCCAGGGGACGAATGAGGACTAGTATGTCAATCGTGGAATAGGAGCCTCGTTGCCGTTCTCGTACAAAATTGAGAGAGTCTATCTTCTGTTCAGGTTACGCTGACTTTAAAATTTTAGTGCACATGTATGGCCATTGTGTTAGATTTGATTCAATAAACAGGCTGCAATATACACTGTCTTGCTCACACAAACCTTCTATTTTGTTATTTTTCACTCGTAGAGATTTCTGAATTCCCTGTCATGCACGTTGCTAGCCTCTGAATAAACCTCTCTATATTGTCACTGCCTCCTTTTCCAGTTGCAGCGGAATGATTGGGACAATCTGCCCGCGTACATACATAGCCTGCAGACCTTGATGCTGATGGTGCTGAAGCAAAGTTCGGGGAGGCCCCAGGGAGACCATGGCCTCTTCCTGCGCTATCATATTGAGGCCATCACTGTGCGTGGAATAAACAGCTTCCGACAGTACAAGTACGACATGAGCACCATTGGCAAGTGAGTGAAGAACCAACTCCGGGATAGTTAATTTAATTCTTTTTGTTATCCATAGTGCAAATTCTGTGAAGATAGTTGTTGCATGGTGTGTCGTTGGTTTGTCGCATCATGCACACAGGTTAAATGATTGATTTGAACCACTTGACATATTTTGAATTTGTGCTTACGAGACTGTTTCATGTTCTTTAGACACTTAAGGTTTGGAAGCTACACATGCTTGTGTGGTGCGTCATGGTTGAACATCTCCGAATTTGCCAACATGTTTGGAGACAGAACATTGGGCCATTATGCATGTGAATATCAGGATTTTAATGGCCTTTCTAAAGACGATATTGGCGGCGGGGGAAGCTCGTGGAGTAAAAGTGTGTTTGGGAAATGATAGGCTGATATTGCTGCTGAGGCATGGAGAGGTTAAGCCTGTTGTAATTGATTAGTGAGATAGAGGTCTTTTTTGTCGTTTTGATGTTGGTAGCAAAGCTGAGTATGCTTTGTATGGTATGGGAACCAGTTAGGGTTGGCTAGTCAGGTTTTTGCAGTACATAGGCACTACCTTGCTTGCTGTCTTTGTGAGTAACACATTGAACACAGAGGGTATGAGGTCGCATGGGGGCCAGAAATAAGAGGGACAAGATATGTTATTAAATAGTGGTCTTGAGGTCATCAGAGGAGAGTTTGATATGGGAGCTAAATTAGAGTTTTTGTTGTGTTTAGTCCTTTGCTTGGTTGGCGAGGAGCAGCAGACATTCATGGAGAGGAGTGGTTGATGCCCACTGTGATGGTGTTGGAGTGAGCGATATTAGCTTTAACCTATCCCTTGGGTCTGAATGAGCACTCAAAGGCTGTATGAGTGTCTAGGAGATCATCGAAAAGTCTGAGATTAGGTCTAGGGTGACTGAGGTTGGTTTAGGATGTGTCTTTTACCACTGGATAGTCTTTAGGGTGGAGGTGAGGGATAAGATGCGGTTTATGACTATGGTTTCTGTGCTGATGTTGAGTAGTGATGTGGATGCCTGTAACTATGATAACATCCCCAATGATTGGCTTCTATTCTATTGATCCTGTTTGCATCATGCACTAGTTATGGTAAGTTTACCTTTTAAAATGCACTTAAAAAATACCTCATTGTCCTAGAAATACATGCTTACTGCACTTTGTAAACTTAAAAAGACCACTGTTATTGGAGCAAAAACAGATCTATAAAACCATGCAGAAAAAAGGCACAATTTACACAACTGAAAGTGGAGTCTATACAAGGACAGTAAACTTCAGATCTGAATAGATCAAGAAGTCACCGATTTTATTAAAAACATAGTTTCAGCATTTTTATAAATGTTAACAGGCACATTTCAGCTCTGAGATGGAGTTCCATAAAGGTGTACCAACAGAAAGCATATAGTCACTGAATGCCACTGTGTGAGATTTTGGTACAACCAGTCTCGAATAATGAAACCAGTGTAGGGCCCATGAAGGTTTGGACCACTTAAATAAAGTAACTAGGAAATTATGAGAGCCTTGATGTACTGTTCCTTGTTTCTATTATTATAAGATTGAATAAGACCTTCTCTTACACTGGCAGTCAATGCTTCTTCCTGGCGATATGGTTGATATTAAGATGTCTGGCTATGCCAGAAATGAGTCTGGCTGGAGCATTCTGCACAATCTACAGCCTATCCAGTAGTTTGGCAGGGTCTCTTAGATAAGTCACATTGCCGTTGTCAAGCCTAGACTGAAAGATTGAAGTCTCATTGAAGACTGGTATATGGTGGCACAAACGGGAAGGATTCCCGTGAACTACTTTATTTAGAAATGGGAGCTGCTTGTAACTTGGGCCACCTATGTTTCTAGTGTGAGGTGACTAAGCATTTCCCTAGATTGAGGTATGATGTGCTATGCGGGGATGTATGCATAACACCACTTCGATGAGTTCCAGCTTGTGAGACTGTTTTCTCTCCTGTCTGTGAAATGCCAAAGATCAGCGATGCCTCATTTTCATACATACAGAACCTGACCCTTCCTGGTGAAGGAACTTAGCAAAGGGACAAGTGTAAATGTTAAATAAAGGCAGAGAGCCCTGAGCCCTGCCAGACACCCCAACTAATCTTTCTGGCCTTGGGGAAGAATTGCGATGACAGACTAACTTCTGTTCAGGATGCAGGACCTTAACCGCAGGAGAACAGACCCTGCAATACTGTGACCTGCAGGCTACATAAAATAAGTGCATGTTTACAGTAGGATCTCAACACGTAACTTTTCTTTACAGTCCTCTGCTCAGTGCTGGCAGCCACATGGCCCAGTCTGCAAGAGCAACAGCCATATGTACCTTTTTCATATCCAAGTAAGGCTTGTATCAGCAACCTACTAGGGAGTCAAGTAAACATTAAAACCGACCCCCAAGTCATAGCGCCTATTGTATACGTTGTTTCATGTGATAATACCCTGAGCCATTTGTGTCCTGTAAGACAGTGTTGATTTAGTCAGAAAAGAGGATAGTGACATGCTTGATTTATCATCCTTTCTCCCTTGATTGCAGGACCCTAGAAGGAATTTTCCGCAAGCTCAACAACTTGCTGGAGCGCCTCCACCAGTCCTACTTCTTCTACCTCCTGCCTTCCCTCTCCCGTTTTGTCTCCATTGGAATCTACATGCCAGCACTGGGCTTCCTTGTGCTCATCCTGGTCCTTAAGATATCCTTTTATGGCTCAATATAACCTTTTGCTTTGGTGCAGTGTTGGGCAGCCGAGGGGTTGGGGAGGGATCTGGGCAGGTGATCTGTTCGGCAAGCTGTCAAATCCACATAGAATACAGGATTGGAGATCACTGTAGCGGATTACCACTTCCAACACGTTTCTCTGTCCTTAATCTATGTATTAACAAGCTTCATGCATTAAGTGTGAAGAGCCTTTTTAAGGTCCTGTTTCTTCACATCGAAGTTTTAATATTGGAAAAGTACAGTTTTTCCAATACCTAAATGCTGCAATGTTCCTCTATTATATGTGCATTTACATAGAAGGCGGGGGATCACCAGAATTGAACACACCCTAAAGCAGTCATAAGGAACCAACCACATTCCCCCAGAGTGAGAAACCCTATTCTTCCCTCCCAAGAGAATGCAGAGGCTACTTTCCACGCCTCATAATATGCATGACTTGTCATCCAATGCCTCCTTGTATATGTGGACCATCCGTATTCCTCACAGTATGCATGAGGTCCCTTCCACCTCCCCATAATGAGCATGAGCTACTATCCACCTTCCAAAGTATGTGTGGGTTTCACACACCTTCAAAACTATATGTTGGCTACTCCCCTCCCAAACTAATCATGTGCTGTATCCAACTGCAAAGGTGTGTGAGAAGTACAGCGACCAAAGTATGCATGTGTACCTGTGCAGCTCCCAAAGTATGTATGATGTATCATCCACCTACGAGTATGTGCGGTGCCGCATATTCCACTCCATTATACACTTTTTACCAACTGTTACACCCAGAAACGTGTTTCTGTGGCCCATTACCAAAGTATTCTAAATTAAGCGAATTAGGACTGTCACACAGAACCTCAATTTGCAAACACATTGGGAGGCTAAACTGGCTACAGGTGGCAAACATATTTTTTAAATGCCAGTTCTTTGTATAAAGAGTGGGTCGTAGCCAGTTAAGGCCCATTGACAATCACGCTTCATAAATATAGTCCCATTTATCCACTTTGTTCTTCAAATAGCCTTCTTCTGAAGATTTATTCTAGGATGTTCCTGTCAGACCAGAAGCCAGATACTTTTATTGTTAAAGAGTCGGACACTAGAACACTCAGACCTGCACCTCATTGTGCTAGTGTTAACCATGACCTGCTCCATTAAAATTCAAGCCAAGATTGCTCTCCCTTTCTACTGCCTTTTAGCCCCTTTCCCTAAATCGTGAACAGCAGCACTGGCATAATTTCTGAGGTTGCGATGCATTATACAAAATGCTCTCATTCATTCTAATCCCCCAAAGATGTTGGCGGGCCATTAGCCAAATCCCATCAGTTCCGATGTCTTGGTTGCAGTCCATCTGCTATGATGGGACCGGTACTTCACCACACAACATCTGGAAAATACAATGTGCAGCCCTTTGGGTTTTAGTAAACATCGTAACCGGATGGAGAGCTAGGTTTCTAAGTCAAAGCCATTGTCTACCCGGTTCCAGAATCTGCTTTAAGAAATACTTTGTGTTTTTCAAGCATTCGCAAAAGGAAGTAAAAATAAGGAGTTTTGAAAGGGAAGGGGACTTGGGGCCTGAATCTTTACCCCTTTAGGACAGATTACTTTAGATCCCATTTTACTGCAGACATTTTCTATTGTGGTTGATCCAGTCCTGAAGTCTTTGCTTCTGCCATTTTTGTATGCAGGTGCAGAGGCAATGCATCTCTCCTCAGAAGGAGGGAATCGGACTGATCTCCACCTTTGCGGTTCACTCCACAGGACATGGGATCTCTCCATTTGGTGCCTTAAGCTTCATAGTATGCTTCCTCATTTCCCCCTTCAAAATTTGGTCCAGTTCCAGCTGGTTCTTGAAGTTAAAGTCTTGGCCTGAATTGCTTAGGACAAGCCATAGAACATGGATCAGATCATTAGGTTGCTTAGTTACACAACCACAACACTCATTAGGGTCAGTGCCTTGAATTCACCTATTTGTTGTCTCGGTATCTGGCTTAGCCTCATCAGAAGTAGCAAGCGCCTTAGTTTGGGATCAGGCATGAACGATGGGTAAGTACTAACTTCCAGAGTCATTTTGGTAAAGAGTACCACACAGACTTCTTGCTCTCAAAGTGAAAAAAGAAATCTCCTTCAGCCCTGTTCTGTTGGCATGATTTCCAAAATGGAATAGTTAAATGTCCCCTTTGCCTTCTCGAAACAAGAGATCCATTGTCTTAGCGCAGTTTGACTCCACTCTAATTAGGTCAGCAAAACATATAGCACTATGGACATTGTGGGTTTATGCAACAACTTGTTTAAAAACTTCAGTCCAGCAACCTGGGCATTAAATTTCATGGACCCAGACCAAGTTCTAGTTGTAGTGCCTCTCTTACAACAAAGTTAGGCAGTGCCAATGTTTTTTATTACCACCATCAAAAAGTGTTTCTTCTGCTCTTTCTTTTTTGTTTTAAATTAACACCTCCTATATTGAGTTAACTTTTACGCAAATAATCTTTCCTAATGGATCAGCCCGGCGCTATCGATTATGAAAAAACGTTCGAAGCCCTGTAAATGAAAGTCTTTGAATGCAAAATGTGATGCCCCCAACTAATTAACTATTAGTTGTCATGCGAAAATACTAAACCAAGCACCAGTGGTTATTTCACTTCTTCAGAAGAGTAAATATCTCTGCAACTTTTTGTTTTAGACAGAAGGTGAAGCGTGGATGAGCCAAAGGAAAATAATCATATCAACATTCCTGCAACAACGAGTGCAGTTTAGTTCAAAATTGTCAGCAATCTATATTTGCTGATTGTGGGAAAGCGATTTCGAAACTGGCAGATTTAGCAGATTTTTGTTACATTGCTTATTCCTCAAGATGCTACAGAAAGAAACACCTTATTAATGGATCACGTCTTCCTTTAATCAGAATAGCTCAAATATAGCCTGATTTGGAGTTGGCTGTTAATGGAAAAAGTTCTGAAATCTGGAGGGACTGAGAAATTGGAAGAAGAATTTCCGTTACCATGCTATATTTATGTTGGGGGTACATTCTTCTGGTGTATTCTCCAGGTTTACCATTTTCTCCAACTCCTAATCGGGTTTAAAGTCATGGATATGCCATTTGACATAAAACCTTGATATCTCCAACAGGTAATAAGATGCTGAAAAGAACAGCACATGGCTGGTGTGATAACTGCGAAGTTCTTGTTTCTTTGGTTTGGAAAGTACACTTTATCCCACTGAGGCTTTTAAAGCCCTGAAAGAGACCGTCTTCTAGCAATAAACAAGTTTAATATAACAATGACTATCTGTAGGAAACCGGCTCTTTATATAGAGGACCAAAAAGAGGTACACTGTGTGGAGAGTCCAGGCAAACCCCAAAGGAATTACAGAGGCGCAAATGACACCCCAAATGCTCTCTTTTGTGGTAGTGTGGGCGAGCAGTTGGGCATATCAGAGGGTAGTGCTAAGCACTTATTACACACACAAAAGCAGAAAGTGAGACCACACTCTAAAGAAATGCGACACAAATTTATAAAAATAACACATACTTTTATATAAAATTAGATACAAAGATCAAAATTGGGTAAGTACTTTTCGAGTTATGAATTTTTACAGTTTTCAAAAGTGGACACTGCATTTTCGGGATCAGTAATGTTATCCTATGGTGGAAAAACATGTATTACATACGGGCACTTGTCAGCAACTTATGGGACTGTTATTCTGGACTGAAGGTGAGTATGGGGCAAGGTCTATGCGGGCCACACCCGCATGTCACCTCCGGAGGCTCTGGGGCGTCTGGGTGCAGAGGTGTCACGGCATTGGGTGTCCCATTCATTTCAATTGGTGAACGGTCCAGTTACAAAGAGGCTGCAAGCTGGGTCTGGGGAACGAGCCTGGGGGAACCCACAGGGGAGCTCGACCTTTCAGATCCTCAGGCACCCAGGGAAACCCTAGGTCCACTTCTCCTCGGGTTGTGGGTCTCTGGTGCAGTGTGGTCTTTTGGGGTCGGATTCCGGTACAGGAGTCTCTTGTGTTTGGCAGGGGAGCCTGCAGAAAGAGGCTGCAACTGGAAGTCCCGCCTGGGCAAACCCAAGTGTAGGCTTAGCTCTTGTGTGTCTTGTGACCCCTTTGGCACCGTCACCGCCCTTAGACTCGAGCTCGGGTGCTTAGGTGCTTTGAGGCATAAGGTGACAGCAGTCGCAGACTCACTTCTTCGTCTTTGTTTTCTGCAGGAGGGGCAAACAGGACAGCTGGGCACTCGCAATGTGGGTCTCACTGCCCCTGAAGTCCCTCGACGGGCAGGTCAGGCTCCCTTGGCGTTGTTGTATGGACTGGGCACAACAAGTCTTGGCTGCTGCAATTGTTCTGGTAACCAGGTATTGGTCCTGTGCGGCTCTGGTTGGTCCGGGTGTCCTCCCACTTGGTGGAGAGACAGATCTGGAGCACAGGGTCCTTTTCCTGGGGAGCTGCAGTGTCGGGCTGGCTGAGGAATGGCAACTCGGGGGAACCGCACCTTGCGTCTTTGGTGCCTGCGGCTGCAGGGGTTTGGCTCCTCTACTCCAAGAGAGTTTCTTCATGCAATTGGCGAAGCACTGGCAGCCCTCTGGGTTTCTTGGAGACTGCACAGCTGCTGGACGAGTCTGCTTCTTCCACGATTGTTGGGGGCAGCAGTCAGGCTGGCAGGGATGGTGCTAAGTCGGTCGTTGCTCCTCGGTTCTCGTGACAGGATTAGTCTTTGTCTACTCCTTCTCTTGATCCATCAGAGTCTGAAGTCTTGGTACCAGGGGGGTCCCCTAAATACTCAATTTAGGGGTGTTAATGGGGGGTGAGAGGTAGTAGCCTTTGGGCTACTTACCCCTGGAGTCACTACACGCCCTAGATGACCACTTCTTGTGGGGAGTGGGCATCACTCAGTCCCAGAATTCCAAATTGCACCACACTTAATATGGTGGAAGTTCCAAATTCGTGTCCACATCATACTGGGTCACCCTAGAGGTGTGCCCAGCCTGGCAGTGCAACTTTCCTCCTGCATAGCTAATGTTCCTGCCTGTCCAGGTGCAAAAGTGCTCTGGACAAAGGGGGTTGGCTTCCCCTCCTGTGAGAAGCCAGATTCGCATTTCAAAGGCGGTGGGCTCTTTGAAGCCCCTACCTTGAAATGCACACTAGAGGGCTGGTAGGTTTCAGGGGGTACCTCTAAGGTACCTTCTGGGTGTGTGTATTAATAAATCCATCACTGGAATCCGTGTGGGTTTATTAATATGATGTGTTAGATACCAAACACTGTATGTTTCAGTGAAGCCATTATGTAGCGGGGGAACTTGACCAGTGCCCAGTATATACCTTAAGATGGCTTCCCTGCTCACTTGCAATATCTAGCAGTAGAACTAGACATCACAGGCGCATATCCGCTTATGCAGATATGTCTTCACATAAAATATAATGCATCCTGCCTTAGGGCTCAAGGCGTGCTGTAGGGGTGACTTACATATATTAGATGCAGTAACTTTGGCATGACACACAGGAGTGTGTCATGTTGTGTTTTCACTCTTGGTTTGCACCATGTCACGCAGCCTGCAATGGCATTCTGTGTGCAATTTGTATGTGGGGCCCTTAGGGTGGCATAAGAGATGCTGCAGTCCTTCGGAGCCCTCTTTGGTACCCCTGCCCTAGGTCCTGAAGTAATATTTACTAGGGACTTAAAGGGGTGCTAAAGTCCTTAGCCATTTGTAACGCAATTAGACTTTACCTTGTTTTAGGGAAGGAGCACTGGCACTGAGGTCTGGTTAGCAGGCCTCAGTGCACTGTCAGAGTAAAAAATCAGCATCTAGTAGCTAAAAAGGGGGCAAAAAGTGTATGTGTGTGGGGGGGATTAACTGCAACAAAAGCCCAGTTCTCTACACTATCCAGCAGGGATTCAAAAATGTCTGATAAACATGTCCGGCAAATACCCCAAATGTTTTCCGGAGGCTGTGATCGTTCTCTTAACAGTAATGGACACTGATCACTTGAAATAAATTGCTTCTTGAACTATTAAATGTACATTCTGCTTTGACTTTTCCATCAGATCGTCTTTTTTCCTTTAAACTTTCAGTAATATTTCCAGAGCTTTAGGAAGATAAACAAAACTTATGGAAGCTATTTCCAGAAAATGAGGCGAAATGTTTTACTCTACTTCATAGTAACATGCAATAAAACTGGGTGAAATCGTCTATTAGGCCACTACATCCCAAACCTGTTTTACCTGGTAGAAAACTTTCCTACAGTCACACTAACTTGGATTTTAAACCCCAGTCAGTTTGGCAATTGAATAACATCAGTCGATCTCCAGGATGTGTATGTTGATGTAACTAGCAAGGAAGGTTTCTAGGCACAGATGCTTACCCTTTGACTTGAACTCTACTCCCAGAATATTCTTTCTGCATTGGCAGACCAGTTTAATCTTCAATGAATTTATCTTTATCCATATTCCTACAGTTAGCTTGTCAAGACTTAGTTAGCCGTTTATCAAGGGAATTCTCAAATGCCTCAACGGCCCTCAAGAGTATTTTCTGTCACTCATAAGAAATGAAGTTTGATCACGTGGATTTGAGTTTATAGCAGGGGTGACCAACTCTGTTTGTGTTGACTTATATCTCCGGAACAAATTGCGTCCTTAATAGGCAGTGAAGAACTTTTTGCCACAGTAGTTCCAGAGGCTCTTGGTTCGAATGACATACTGCATTCATGTAGTCCCCTTATCTCAGTTTTAGATGCATATTTTGTATCACAGTCATACAAAAGAGTATGCAGTCAGTCTCGCAGCGTGGAGTAAAAAAACATCTATTTTCTGCCAAGGATTGAAGTCTGTTTATTAGTGCTAAAATCCTCTCTGTATGTCTGTGGAGATTATTGGTCTTATGGCTTCCATATGCTCCACACCGATGCTGTGCGAATGAAGGTGACTACATATTTTATTTTAGAGAGATTTTTCCTGGATATGTAATATAATTGATTCAAGTCACATATTGACTGGGAGAGAGTACAAGGATCTTTTCTACATATTAGGCAATTTGATACTTTGAGCCCTGACAAAGTCGATGGTTTCATATATACTGTGACCAAACACGTGATCGCTGCCTGTTTGTGCTACAGAGAGCCAATAAACAAGAATTTGAGTATGCTTTGCGATTATAGAAGAGTACGAGCAATGTTCTGAATAACATTTAAACTAGAATAATTTGTGTGGATAAGCCCCTTTCCTTCTATTGTGATTTTTTTTTTTTTAATACTATTATTATTTGACCGACCTTGGAGGCAAGCGCCAACAGTTTCTCTTGCCACTCTATTATATTTGTGCTCCACAACAATTACCTATAACGTGAGGTTATTTTTCTGGGCTGGAAGTCTTTGTTTCACTTCTTCAAGGGGATAGTTGTTTGTATTCTCAAGGACTACAACACTGCTATGCTAATTCAGGTCTTGGACAGGCTCCTCTAAGAATATTTTTCTAGTAGTGTGGGAACATTTCTGCTTAAATAGATTAGTGTTTCGGTAGACTTCATCAGCTGACTGAAATATGAAGCACACACATGGAAGATCAGCAGAGAAACCATTTCTGTTAAATAAGCTGGGACTTTCTGCGATTAGACCTGTTTGCAACAGATAGCAACACCCAGTGGCCTGAATTTGAGAGCCTTGTTCCTGAAAATCGAACTATGCACACCTGGTCATCCCTGAAGTAAATATATAATTTGGGCAGTTCGGATCCTACTAGGAGGCAATATAAAATTGAAAATTACCAAGATTGTTTTACTGTGAATTAAGGAGGAATTTCAGTTGTCTTCAAGGCATTCATTTCAAAGTCAAAATTGCAGGCCATTCAAGGGCATGTCTCCATTGCAGATTTGTACTGCAGTAAAAGTGGCTACTAAGTACAGATTTTGAAAGCATAAGTCTCTGTTCTCCTCGCTTACAAAAATGCATGCCTCTCTCCTAGGATATTCTGCGCAACTTATTTCTCAGCATTTGTGAATACCCTGCCCCTTTTCTGTTTGCAGCTATGCAGTGACCTTACCACATAATTGAAAAGGAAGCAGTTTATGTTGGCCAAGTAAGGGAATGTTGCCTTCATGAGTGATTCCTGTCCTCTTGCTCCTTGCTGTCCGTCCTTGGCTGTGGTGGTGGAGTACACAAATTGGCATGCCAGTCTACTGATGTGTTCCAGGAAGACCATCACAAGTGAACAAGACACTATTGTCGGTCCACAGTGGATTTCTGGCGAACAAGCTGCAGGAGTGAGTAGAAAAGCAAGGTTCTAAGACAAAAGGCTCTAAATGCCGAGCTTTTGTTATATCCTCAGCAGAGGCCTAAGGTCAGAGGAACAATAGCTACCAAAGTTACACCCCCTCTCAAAACTCTTAGTAACTTATGAGGATCAAGCAACAGCAAAGACAGTAGGTTTGGCTTTTTGTTAAGGGAAGTCTTTGACAAACACTCGGTGACTTAGTGTCAGCTTTTCTAGAAAGAAAATTCCACACAGTCTAATATATTTGGTTACAACAGTATGGATATTGGTAGTAGGACCCCTTTGCTGAACAGATTGCATTAGCATTGTTAGAAAAGCCACAAATCCACCATGTTAACATGACAGCAGAGTAACACAAGTGATCATGCATGGGCAATTACTGAATGGCCCTGTTTCTTAATTGCTGGCTAAGGCATTCAGACAGCATACCCTTTCTAAGCAAAACGCGGTTCACCTGCATTAAAAAAGTTATCCTGCTAGGAAAGTAAATATTTCAAAGAGCACACATAGGCTCTCAATTACACGCTACAAGTCATGTCGGCTTTGCACTCTAGCATAAAGACTACTTGATGTCTGATCATCTAAGCCTAATGGGAACACAAATCAGACAATATAACCATCCACGAAATACCACGGCCTTGACAGGCAGCCCATTCAAGCAATGGTAAACTGTTAAAACACATAAAAGCAACTGGATGAAGGGAGCTGAGCCAAGCCCGCTCTCTCAGTACCTCTTGTTGTTTGTTTTGAATTCTGAATACATAACGTGATGTCTTTCAGATAGCTAAAGTCTGTATCCAGATCTAAATCGAACAAAATTACATAATGAAACACTTAGTTCCAGGAAGATCCTTGACATTATCCCAGGAAGTAGACTGTCTCAGTACCTTTAGGGACTGAGCCACAAGGTGCACCTAATCTAAATTCAGTATTATAAATAAATATCAGTAGTAATTAATGTAGTGTGTGCAGCAACAAAAGTAGACCATACCAGAGGATCCAAACTAAAGACGAGCAAAGCCAAAGCAGCTGAAGAGAAGCAGATAATCATCAGCAGGCACAAATGCTGGAACCAGGCAACAGTCATTCAAGGGTTAAGACAGCAGAACAACACCCAGTAGCAGGAAGGCCAGAATACAATGTTTTACTAATTGGCTTAACAGTTGTGAGGCAGTGATCAGTCTCCGTACACGTTTTCATTGAAATAAAACCATGTGTATCTAGCTTAACACTGCTGCATACACAATGTACTCCACTGAATCATCAGTCAGCTGGGGGTGCTGGCGTGACGTCATTGCAGTGGCAGTACATTCAGTCCCTGCGCTGCTATGGACTAGTTCGGACTTTCACCACCCACCCTAGTGCCAGCCCCACAACCCCTCACATGGCGGAAATTGTAAGGTTAGGTGCACGGGGAAAGGAAGAGTGAGGTGCAGCCAGTGGATGCGCAACTAAACCAGATGCTGACTGTGATGCATATAAAGTTGTGAGGAGAGGAGGTAATGCATGTTAATGCACCCTTTCACATGTGGACTCCAAACTCTCTAAAGTGACATGGCTCTTTTTTTTCAGTCCTGCCTGGTGGCACAGGTAGTTCCCAACCAGTAGTGATGGAGGATGAGCAGAACTAAGAACCTGAATCGCCATGGAAGTATTCTTCTATTGCTTTTCATCCTTTGCCATGCGGTTCCTTTATTTCTGTTGCATACCCCTCGTGTGTCTCATCTTTGTCCCCTTCAACACTCTTATCCCTCTTCCTTTTCAATTTGTCCTCCTTTGCACTGGCACACTAACCTTCCTCTATACATCATAACCCCTTTGCTTCCTATTCTTGGCATCGCTTCATATGAGCAGTAGCATGTCCCTGTATACTTTGAGTGCTGCAAGGTACCTTGTACTGGATTTGGTGACGTGACGTTTTGGTGACGGTGATGTTTCACGCATAATTTCTCTTAACTGCTGTCTTACGCCCTCGACCTGTGGATGAAACTGAGTAGGTCTGAAAGTACAGAGGAAGATGGTGTCGCGGAAGATGATGATGATGATGATGACGACAATGATGATGAGGAAGAGGAGGTACTTAAAGTTTTAATTTATAATGGTGCAATGCTAGCCTTCCTACCGTAGATAAGGTGGATGTTAAGCTCGGAGCTATGGGGTGACTCTACGAGGAGTTTGGGTCCTGAAACAACTGTTTTACTGGGAAACTTTGGAATAGGTTATTTCTCTTTCAGAGAATGAACTGAAAAAATCACTTTTAGACTAAAAAAATGACCCTTGGTTGTTCAACTAAAGTTCAACAGAACACATTATATTTTTTAATTACTTATGCTGTTTAGTGTCAATTCAGTTATTCATCTGAAAATACCAGGCAGAAGCTTCATTGTTAAGAAAATTCAGTCTGCTTTCCATGTACTTCCCTCCATGGGCAGAACACAACAACCCTTTAAAAATGGAAAGGTGATTTAGTACGTTTAGTCTCACTACAAAAAACTTTCTAGCTTTGAGTCCTTCCACCTTTCATCAACAAATAAGTGTTGATGAAAGGTGTTGGAGAAGAGAGAATGGTTGGAAAGAATCGTGAGGTATGTAAACTCCACTGTCTTGCCCATTGCTGGGGAATAGACAAGGGGTTCTTTTACTGGATGTGACTGCCCTGGAGTTTGCATACTGTTGGTGCTTCCAAAACTTGTAAGCTACGTTCTTATCCACCATCAAACTACTCCGTCATCGATCCACCTGCAAATCTCTCCATTCACTTATACACCTGCCCATCCATTGTTACACACGCATTCATCTGCCTTCTAGCTACTCACACCTAATCAGTGATTCATGCACATGCTCTTCTACCTGTTCCCTCGTCCATCCACCTACTTATACACTACCTACACATCCACATCCCACTCAAACATTTACTCATCCACCATCTATCTATTGAAAGACATCCTCCTGACCAGCACCCTTAAACCTGCCAGTCACTTGTTCACAACCACATACATACTCCTCATTCAACTACACATCTATCATCAATTAACCTACACGGCCATCAACCAACGTACCCATCTTACCACCAATTCTAAATGTATTCACATAACCAGCAACCTACTCACTGAACATCCACAAGCTGGCTGCTCACATGTCTACCATCAAGCTACTGACTTATTCCCTGCCATTCCACTCATTCTGTCTCAAACAAAATATATATTCATCCACGTACCTATCAACCTATTTATCCATGTTCTGATCCATTGACCTGCCAATAGTCTCCTTGCTCATCCCCTACTTAATCTACCTACTCACTCTTCTATCCAAATACTAATCCACCCACTTACTCGTCGGCCATCCACCTACTTATGCACCATCCATCCGCTCACTTAACCTCCTGTTCAATCTTCTATTAACCCATACATTTAGCCACCTACTCACCCACCGTCTACCTACTCACACATCCATCCTCCTACTTACTTGCCCTCAACCTACAATTCAATCATTCACCATTAGCCTGTTCATCCGCCTACTGGTGCATCTATTCACCTGTTTACTGGTAAACCCTCCCACCAATAGTCATCCACCCACAAATTAATCCACCTACCCGCTCATCAATCCAGGTACCCCATTGCTAGTACAATGACTCCCTTGTTCATTCACCTACATTAATACTGCACCACCTAATCATCCTCCACTCCATACTCCTCTGCCACCTACATATTCCTCCATCTGTTCACTAACCTAACCATTCATTTATTCACCTACTCTACCATCGGCCAATTTGCTCGTCTATCCACATAGCCAATTATCCTGGACTCACTCATCCATCGAGCTGTTTCCTTAGCCATCCACTGATTCAACCAAATACCCATTTGATCCCCTCATGTAAACATGGATGAATAAGTAGGGGCACACATCACCCTACCCATCTGCCGACCTGCACACCCATCTATTTGCCAACAAATCCTTCATGTTTACTCATTCAACCACTTATTCATCAGTTCAGTCACCTGTCCACCTACTCATCCTCCCACACATCCAATAATCCATCAAACCACGCATGCACTCACCCATCAACCAGCTCCTTCATCCACTTTCTTACCGTTTGTTATCGGCAGCCATTAGATGCACAGGGCCTAGTTGGTTTCCAAGAATGCCTTTCAAAACAGTTCTGAGGTTTGTTCACAGATTCAAGCTTCTGGGATTCATTAGTCTGCCATAATATTTTCGTCTTTGTTTCGATTCCATGTTTCTGTGCTCTAAAATGTTGTTCATTGGTTGCCTTGCTTGTTGCTTCTTTTTCTTGTTGAATGACATTTTGGTTGGTACACTTTCTGGGATAATTTTAAGAAGAAAACCACAACTTCTGTGTGAGGATTAGCAATTAGTCAAAGGTAAACCTTTTTCCTGCCGACAAAGCTAGTAAATTAGAGGACAGTTTGCTCCTGCAGATATATATACTGTTCTAAACATGAACAGTGAAGCATATCTTTGTTTTAGAAAGTTGCATCACATTTTTACTCCAAGTTCATTTATTTGGAACCCTAGCCCCATTACCTACTAATAGTTCTTTGACTACTTTTTTCCTCTCTGTGTGTAGGTGTCAAAGCCTGGCTTTCTTTCATTGGTGGCTCCACTTCTCATCAGCCATGCCACAGGCTTGAGTCTATACTACCTCCCAGTGCTGGGTCAGGAGCTCGCCACAGACCACTTTCCAGTTTCTGAGTCAGAAGCCGTTGTCTTGATCTTCATCGCTATCTATGTTGCTGGACTTGCTCTTCCACACAACACACGCAAGTATGCTTAAGACAGCAATGAAACCAGTACTGGCGAGATCTTGTATGAATAGAGACAAGGGGGAGGAGCATATTCATGTGCTGTAGATGGGTCCTCCAAAACTGGTGATAGATTAAAGATAATATTGCGACTCTTGAGCAAACACGTTTTGTTACAGAGGGTTAAGGATAAAAATGACCACATATTACAGTACTGTTTTTTGCGTAGTACATGGGAAATTATGGTTTGTTTCATGTTTGTTGACTCCCACTATTAGCTTATTTGCTCCGCAGTGTAGGTGACAAGCTGGCATCTGTACAGAGGGCTTAGTGGGGCCGGAAATCAGCTGATCAATTATGACCGCCAGTCGAAAAAAAAATCCAGCCTAAAGCAATTGCGAGAAGTCCAGTCCTGTCAAAAAGATCAAAGGGCATCTTGAACTTCCAAAAGAAGCCCCACCCAGACAGTCAATTTATTGACAGCCTCCAGAACTCTGCACCAGAGGCAGATCAACATGTGGGCATCTATAGTTTTGTCGTGTTAGGGCATAGAATTGACTGTGAGCCTGAGAACTTTTCTTGAGTAAGCTTTCACCATCTACATTTTAGCACAATCGCGTATCGCCATTACTACCATTAACCAACCTGCACTCGCACATCATTCCCACTTATTTAACCCTCAACAATCCTCTGAGTCCATTTCACCATATGCACAGCAAACGCACATTGTACATCGTGCTAATCAATGTATGCTATTTAGTGCTCGATTCAGCAGATATCACTGACACAGTTGTATGTAGTCTTCATCCCAGAAAGTGGACTCCCCGCCACCTCTACACACATTCTTAACATTCTTATTTTCCCACGGTAGAACAAAGAGAACATTGACTGAACATTCGTAACTTAAATAGACCCATAAATTCTAGGCCTGCCCACTTAAGGAATGCCCCGCTCAACATGAAGCTTCTCACCTGTCTGTACACAGTCAGCCCCACAAGCAACCATTTTCTACCTAATGTACAGACTCTTCCCCCCCACCCCACCCTCCCACTGCCAGCACAACACTGGTAGGAGAAATCACAGACTTCTTAACCACCAAATTCAAATCCCTGATATGTTCTCAGGGATTTCACCTTGTGACTACAGTACCAATACCATGAAAGAAGCTCTCCTCGACCAACATCTAGCAACACGTCTCTGAACCAGCCCGCACTAAAGGCTACACTGTTGACTTCCTTCTCACCACCATGAAGACTTTAATCTGCTACTGTCTAGTACCACTTGATTGGTTCGACACCGCTGCATTCAGCAATATTTCGCCATGGCCGACCCAAAACTACCAGATGACAATACTTATCCTCCTTGCGTGTCCTTTTGAGTTTCTTCAACAACATCGGAGGTCCTTAGCATCTACTTCAGTTCCCACTGCCAATGTCCACTGACAAATGGACTCTGACTCTCACATTACAACCATATACATTCATATAGTAGGTAGTTATAGTTGGGACCTAGTTTCCATAGAAAAAGCAATTTTTGTTTTGCCATTACCTTTGGCGTAGTTTGTCGAATCCTCACTGAATTTTTAGAACTAGTTTGCCACTCACTTCAGCTGCTATCTTGAAAGTTCCGGGGTGATCCGTCAAGCGGGGGTCGAGAAAACAGGGGGCGGGGTTGGGGGAGGGGGTGTACCAAAACGCATTTCCCAATGCAATTTCCGATGGGATTTTAGACACAGCTACTGCCCGAACCGCTGAACGTAATTGCACCAAATTTGGCAGACGGGTAGATATTGGTCCAGGGAAGTGACTTTTTGTTCTGATTTGGTGTAAATCCATTCAGTAGTTTTAGAGATATTAACCAAATTTATATAAATAGGGATGCAGATCTTGCAAGGATCCGACCGTCGCCGTGCTAAAATGTGATTGCCTGCCAACACTTCAACCAGGAAGTGTTGGCAGCCATCTTGAGACTCAGCAGGGTAGGAATAACCTGATTCCCTTGGCCTCTGGTAAGGGAGGGAGGGCGGGGGGTCCCTCAGGGACCCTGTCTGGGCTAAAAAGCTTTTTTTCTTTATAATTTGCAATGGGAGCCACTCTGGATCCGCAGCTCCCGCTGGAAAAAGAAAAAAGAGCTCAGGCTGCCGTGCGTGTATAATACTTATCCCCCGGGTGGGCCAGGTCCCAAGGGCATGCGGAAAATAATACAAGGGGAGATGCGCACGGGGCCCACCTCCTTTGGCTCTTTGAGCTCCGGGAACCACCACCTCCCTGGGGTTTGTTTTAATAAGGGGAGGGGGCTCAGAGCCCCCCCTCCAGCCGCGGGGACCACCACCTCCTCTGGGCTTTTACTTTTTTTTTTTTTAAAGTAGGGGGACTGTCTTTCCTTCCCGGGACGTTCTCTGTCCCAGGGCCCACCACCTCCCTGGGCGGCCCGTTCTGAAGAAAGGAGGGGGGGGCATGCGACCACTCTCCAGTAGCCATACATGTCCCTGGGGACCGCCACCCCCCAGGGCCGGCTCCTGCTTAAACCGCTCCTGGTAAGTCGCAGCAAACACTCCGCTTTCGGCAAGCGAGAGCTCTTAAATGCTCTCGCTTGCTGGAAGCGGAGCTTTCGTCTGTTTTCCTGTCCGCTGTCAAGCAATTAAGGAAACAGACTAATTGCTTTCTCACACAGGAAGCTGCATGTTTAGCAGCTTCCTGTGTGTGAAAGTGATGCCGGCTCCCGCAGCAGTCGGGAGCCGGCTGGGACCGCAGGGGCCTTGCTGCTCCCCCCGCGGTCCCGGGGGAAGCGGAGAAAGAGGTAAATTTATGATCAGAAACGAGCGGAGGGAGGCAGAATAAAGGTCAGAAACAAGCAGAAAGAGGCTAGATAAAGGTCAGCAAAGAGTAAAAAGAGGCTAGATAAAGGTCAGCAACGAGCAGAAAGAGGCTAGATAAAGGTTAGAAACGAGCAGATAGAAGCAGAATAAAGGTCAGAAACTAGCAGAAAGAGGTAAAATAAGGTCAGAAACTAGCAAAAAGAGGCAAAATAAAGGCCAGCAATGAGCAGCAAAAGGCAAAATCGAGATCAGAAACGAGTAGAAATTGGTAAAATAGAGGTTAGAAACCAGCAGAAAGAAGCAAAATAGTGGTCTGCAATGAGCAGAAAGAAAGGCAAAATAAAGGCCAGCAACGAGCTGAAAGAGGCAAAACGGAGATCAGAAATGATCAGAATGAGGCAAATTAGAGGTCAGAAACGAGCAGAAAGAGGCCAAATAAAGGTCCGAAATGAGGAGAGACAAAATAAAGGTCCGCAACGAGCAGAGAGAGGCAAGATAAAGGTCAGAAACGAGCAGAAAGAGGCCAAATAAAGGTCCGAAATGAGGAGGAAGAGACAAAATAAAGGTCAGCAACGAGCAGAGAGAGGCAAGATAAAGGTCAGAAACGAGCAGTAAGAGGCAAAATAAAGGTCGGAAACGAGCAGAAGAGGCAAAATAAAGGCCAGCAGTGAGCAGAAAAAGGCAAAATAAAGGTCAGAAGTGAGCAGAAAACGAGCAGAACCCACTCAGGCACTCATGCATTGATTCACAGAACAACTCAGACACTCTCACACCCACTCACAGACCCAGTCAGATACCCATGCACTCACTTATAGAATCACTCATACTCTCACAGATCTGCTCCCAGACTTGCGCCCCGACTCGCAGACCCACCCGGAGACTCCACACACCCGCTCACAGACTCCCTCAGGCATCCACTCAGACACTCACGCACACACTCACAGACCCACTGAGACATTCATGCACCCACTCACACACCCAGTGAGACACTCACTCACCCACTGAGACACTCATGCACTCAGTCACACACTCACTCTAAAAAGTTAAAGGTTACAGTTAGGAAATACAATTAAAAAACTTTTGAAATTCTCTGAAAAAACCAAAGGTTACAGGGACGTTATAGATGGGAAATACATTTTTTAAAAACCTCAGAAATTCAATGAATAAACAGATCTTACAGGGACGTTCTAGTTGGGCTCAGATTTCACTCGTGCAAAACCATAGAATTCGGCAGTTAAAGTCACCTGAGCGAACTATAACTTACGCCCCTGCAATGCACTGCTTATGATCTCACATTTTACATCACTCATGTCAGTGATATCACCGATGACAACACTTATGGAGTGATGTCCCCAGTTTAAGTATGGTGTAAGCCGTACCCCAAGATAGTCAAAATAGGGCACCTGTTCAAAGAGTATGCTGCCCACAGTCATTTGCCTATTAAAGCTCTTTTGCCCGACCGAGCTAAAGACCATGAACGTAGTTTTTGCAGTGTTCAATTCTGGGCCCCTCTCAATGCTAAACGAGTGAAAATTATTTAAAAGCTGCAGAATGCCCTGGAGTGATTTTGAGAGTTATAGTGTGTTGTCTGCAAAACAAAGGCAGGGACCCTCTGCTCACCCACCTTGGACGAGTCACAGCCATCCTTATCAAGATATTTTGCCAAACCATTGAAGTGTAATGAAAAGAGCATAGGGGCCAGTACACAGCCCTGCCTAATTCCATGATTTATTCTAAAGGGCTCGGTTAGTTGACCCTGTTCACCCTAACTCACTTGCGCATAATTTTCTGAGTGGAGCCGCATCAGTATGTTCAAGAGGTTACCAGGAATACCTATTTCCTCTAGAACCTTCCAGAGCTTGGCTTTAGGAACCAGGTCGAAAGCCGCTATTAGATCAACAAAGGCATCATAAAGTTTGCCCCTGCCGATTACCGATATTTTCCAGTAGATACATATAAAGCGAAAGAGCTGGTCTATGGTACTAACTTTACTTCTAAAGCCCACCTAGAATTCAGATAGAACTGCCTGGTCCTCCATCCACTCCTGCAATAGGGCAAACACTTGTTTACAAAAATATTTCTGTACAGCATGACACAAGCTAATGGGCGTATAATTGCCTGGATCGCTGCGTTGACCTTTTTTAAATATTGGAATCATCTCTGCCAATTTCCATGAAGATGATATCTTTATACCTAACAGGATGGCATTAGACAATACGTTAATATACGATGCCCAAATTTCAACGCTGGGCAAATACGAGTTGTTGATGATCTTGTCAGGCCCTTGGGCTCTTACTGCTAAGCAGGCTTTAGTGGCTGCAATTGTTTCATTTATTTCAAATTCCAATTTGCTAGGATCATTAGAGTCTATGTTCAAAGTTCCTACCTGCTCCCCCTTGTACATACTGCTACAGTTTTCCAAAAGGATTTATTATCCTCGGTACTCTATCACAAATGTGACAGATACCCCGTTTGCCTTATTACTAGTGCATCCTGATGCATTTGTGGCTAGAGTCTATATCATCTCCTGAATCATAAAGGGCCAGAGATATGGTTCAAATGGTTCAGAAATCCGTATATTCTCTGCCAGACAAATAAACTGGACCCTATTTTGGGAGTTTGAAACTAGACCTATCTGGAAATGTGAAAGGGAGTCAAATGTGGCATCATAAATACATGGGAAGGGCCGGGTGAGGTGCAGGATAACCAGTTTACTCTGAAGAAGAGGCATCTTTGCCTCTTCTCCATCATTTCAGTGCTTGGTCTTTTCCTTTCTACACCAACTGGACTGTGGGGATCTTTTCAATCCTATGTCGTCTCGGTTCCCTGAGGAGTCCTCAATGGAAATCCTCCAATACACTGGGTCTTGTACAACTCGGTGTTGGATCTGAACAGCTGGTCTTTGCAGGGGAAATCTAACTCCTCCCTCAAAGGGCCGGTGAGTGCCCTAACTCACTAAGGTTCTCTACAGCAAATCTTTCTCCAAGAGTCTAGACTTATCCGCACGCTGAGTAGAACTGTAACCCAGCAGAGGTGCACTTCCTGGCAGCAAGTCTGCTGCAAACTGGTGCAAGGATGAAATACTGGTTAAAGGGGATAAGTATAAAGCCTTTCTTCATGGCGAGGACTGGGAGCCTAAACTCACCAAGTAACTGTCATTTTTTTTTTTAATCGGAAGTTTTTCTCAAATTTTTGGAAGAGTGAATCTTCTCATTGGCCTTTTGCAGCCTTACAAAAAAGAGTCTGAGGTCAATCCAGTTTGGATTGATTAAGGTATAAATGCAGATTGCACTTAGATGGAATTCAGCTGAAGGCAACAGCCAACAACACGAGAGTGCGTGGTAGAGTTTCACTTGAGCGTGCAGAGCCTACCCTCAACAACAGTAGTAGAGGAAGGGGAAGAAGCCTCTGGCACCCAGCTAGTGCGACTAGTTTCAGGAGAACTTCCTTAGTACCACCATGATCAAAGGACAGCCTGCATGGAGAGAGCCCAGGTGTGTGCCCATCCGTGCAGCGCCTTGACGCCTCTGGGCAAAGTTTGCGCTTTATAAGGCTAATATTCATTCTATGTTACTGTGAAGCATAAACACTTCTCATACACAAACATAGACAACTAATCTATTTATGGGAGATAATTAAGACATTTACAGACGAACCAAAGGCAGTCTCCTACCATATTTTAATGTGCCATGCCTCTGTACTTGAAACTTGCTGCTACCATCACCAGTAACCTCAGCCTGGGGTGAGTCAGACGTAGCCATCTTCACTCAGATAGAAATTTCATTTACGATGACCCTCTTTCAGGCGAGCGAAGATCTACTAACCAACAAATGAGTAAAGGTGGATTATCTGGAGTGTTCTTTGTGATTGTCGAGTTTGTTGGTGGAAAAATATTGGAAAGACCAGAAAAAACATACATGGCAGGGCAACAACTTTTCAGAGCCATACCGCGGACCTTTGTCCCAGCAATTACTCTTGCCTTTTTATGCAGTATCCTTTCTTCTATCCCCTGTTCTGTGTCCCCCGTTATTGTTTGGCTCCATCTTTGCCATTGCCTTCATGCTCCACCTTTCATTATGTCCTGTATCTTCTTCTCTAGGTTTCTGGCTGGGGCAGGAACAGATCGTGGCTGGATGACTTTGAAGCTGATTTCCTTGTTGTACCTGGCAGTTCAACTTGGATGCATCTCTCTCATTAACTTCTCACTGGGATTTGTATTGGCCGTTACCTTGGTTCCTGTAGCAGCCGTTGTCCAACCAGTAGGGCCCAAGTAAGTTCACTTCTTCACGCCTATTAGGAACATGGTTCTGGAATTAGCAATGGACCAAAGTGGTGCTTGATTTGACTTAATTGAGTTATGTGTACAAGTCTCCAGTTTGAGGTAATCCCGGATTCTCCATTCAGGTATAACTCCGAAGCAGTTGTAATGGCTTCATCTGGGAGGAAAGGGCACCATTCCATCCACCCATACTTTTCCTCTCGCTTTAAGGTAGATGCGGGAGCTCAGTCTGTGGATGGCTGCTCTGCACGTTGGTAAAGTGGGATTCACTTTCATGAGGGATGGCGAGATTTATTTCAGTCTCCCCTTAAGCATTCCTGTACGAGTTGGTCTGCTAGAAGAGATCAAAAATGTGTGCTTCCTCATCTGCTGACTTGCCATTGTTAAAGGATGTTGTTCCATTTCAGTCCACCAACCTGTGTGTTTGTTTCGCCGGCAGGTTGCTGTATGCTTTGCTTCTGATCTTGGTTTCGCCAGCCGTCACCTTGCTCTTCTGCATCTTCCTGTATCAGGAGCTCATTGAATTCCCCATCACGCTGCTCGAGTGCTGGCAGCTCTTCCTACAGGCCCTGGCCGGAGGCATGCTGGATCACTACCTCTATGGCTCCATCATCTTCCCCTTCATAGCCCTCTTCGTTTACCCCTGTTGGATTCAACTATGGAATGTTGTCTTCTGGAAATGAGGGGCCACCATGGCATGAAGAACTTTTCTTGCTGCAGGTGGTGGTATTACAACGACCTCAGGTGTTAAAACCAGCCATGGAGAAGTGAGAAGGACAAAGGCATGTTTCTCAGGAGCCGGTTTACTTCTTATGTTGGCTGTTTTCTTAATTTCTTCAGCGTTTCCTTGGGGGAGAAGGGGAAGCTGTTTGCCCTGAATACGATTAATGATTGAGGAGAGGGTTAAAAAGCGAAAGCAAAGAAGCTTGGCCATTTCCAAAGGATTCCAAAACACTTTAAAGAAAGACTGTTTCAGCACTACCATGAAGCAAATAGGAAATAAGGAATCTGACATGGAATGCACTATGAACGTAAGCTGGTGGATGCATGAGGCTGGGTTTGTGCTAGCCCACATATGAACTATTAGAAGTTTGAGTTTTTTTTTTATAAATAAAAAGAATGGAATATGGCTGTGAAAGGGGGTAAGCCCTATTTCCTGCCAACAGTGGTATG
This sequence comes from Calotriton arnoldi, assembly GCA_963921515.1. Taxonomy (NCBI): domain Eukaryota; kingdom Metazoa; phylum Chordata; class Amphibia; order Caudata; family Salamandridae; genus Calotriton; species Calotriton arnoldi. Next base: position 48,596 of record CAWUFW010004392.1, on the reverse strand, counting down.
AAATGGACACTTTTCACTGGACCACTTAGCAGAGAAGTGTGAAAGAGCCATAAGAAGTCCTTGTTTGATAGGGTAACCGAGTGTCCTGTACCACCATGATGGTAGGTGTCTTAAATTGTTATGTCAACATGTAAAAAATCATGATGATGATGCTGCTGCGCTTGGCCTGTCCAGGTATACGCTGCCTCTTTGCAGTATTCCAGAGTGGGGCACTTGCCATTCGAGACTGGCGTGCCACCCAAGACTCAGTATAGCTCACCGTTGTCCCAAGGCTTATCAAACTTAAATTTCTCATTTTTACAGCATGTTAAACAAAACCTCAGTTATTTTCTCTGCAGCAGCACACATCCGTATGAAAATAAAGGTGTGCATCTCTCCCAGATGATCATTGATGTTAGTGGCAGATTTATACCTAATTTTTCAATTTTTCTTTGTGTGCAGTGTCATGTAACTGGTATTCTTTTGTTGGCATGGGGCTTCTCAGCTATGCCCTTGTTGCAGGGATTCTGCGCAAACACAAGTATGTGTAAGATTATGGGACCATACTATATAGGGACTGAATCATCCTACCACCTTAGTACCCATGAACCCCTGACCGACTAGCTATAGTGTCTCACTTGCTCTCCTACTCACTCACAGAGGAACAAGTGATTAGACACCCCAGAACACAGCACTCCTGACTCTTTCAGGAATCGTAGTTGCAAGACACACCCTTTCGCTCACACTCTTGTACTTGTCCACAATAGGATCTGACAGAGACACGAAAAAGTTTAAAATATTTATTTTAACTAACGTGACCTAATATGCAGTATACGTGCCACAATAAACAGAAAAATGCATAACACAAATACAGTCAACATAGCAAGTAGTCCGTAACTCATAAAAGGAGCTGTCATTGTAAAAGACAGCTTAGCCTAACCTCCCTCCCACTGTATAGAAGAAGAATGATTATATATTAGAAGATCGCTGGGCGTTATCTGCTGACCCCGTACCTCAGTCTATATATGGTAGATCTACATCATAGGGGCTGTCATGCTCTTCTCCCTGGAAAGGTCCCTCTCCAAGTGTTCGCTACCTATCCGTTTATTCCAATAAGACCAAAGCACTTATTCCTAAACAGCTTCATCTGTATGTTTTGTCTAGGTGCTAGGGCCTGACCAGAACAGAATAACAAGGGGCATTGTTGTTCGATTTTGGTTTCAATGTTCAGACTAAATCCCAGGAACCTGCAGAGTGTGAAAACAGTGGTAGGTTCTTGTGTGAAAATTTCAAGAGGCATTTGCAAAATAAACCCACGTAGTAACGTGCGCAAAGCTGCGGACAGTCTGCTGCGTGCTCATTCTAATTTAGAGAAGACGACAATGTCCCCATGGGCCATGTGACACCCTCCCCTTGGTCAGGACGTTAGCCCTGGACTAACATAGAAGATAGAGGTAAGCAGAGCCAAAGCGCCTAAGTCAAAGGCCAAATAGCAACTCAAGTCCAAAGCTGAACCCTAATGGGCCGAGAATCGAAAAAGAGAAGAAAAACAAATTTGGTAGGTAACAAAATATCCAATTACAGCGCATCATGTGCGGCAAAAACCTCACGGGACAAGTGGAATGCCATAAGCTCCAATAAGGCGTCAGAACCTTCCAGAGTAAAAAGGGATGCCATCCAATTAAGCAATTCAAATGAGCAGACATGCTCCTCATATCCAGAGGCCGTTAGGAGCATTCCGGCGCAACCTGTGTCGACTTCGATGAAACTCCGATCCAGAAGGCGCTGTGCACTAGCACAGGAACTCGATTCGGCCGCTGGCCCCAGTGAAGAATCGTATACAAGGCGCCTACCCATGGAACAGTTCTGGTTATGGGACACGAAGGGACCCATCAATAGTTCATAATCCAGGGCAGCGTGTGACGTAGTGGACAGGCAGACGTCCAGGGCCCATTGAAGAGGGCACTGGATGCAGTAGAACACAGGTTGCACGCAGGTAAAGTAGGCATAATGGAAGGTCAGCCAATAGTCAATTTCAAGAGCTTCCAATGGCATTAAACCAAAAAGCTGCCGCATCCGATCATGGTACAGCTGCTACTGTTCCTGGCTTGGCAGTACCACAGATCGAGCAGCCATTGCGGATCAGCAAAAGAAGTACAAGAATGCCACAAACCAGGAGGAGCAGTAGGGGAAACCCTTCGAATACGCTGTAAAAAATAGAATGAATAAAAGCAGGGATTACTCCAAAAATAGTCTGAAAAGATGTTGCAAGGCTGGATCCCACAACTTTAAAAAAATGGGCCAGGCCAGTCGTATCAGATGCATTAAAGATTTGGTGAATTAATTCTCCAAAGTGTGGGAGATTCGTGTTTAGCAGTGACTGAATTTCACTTGCTGTTCTTGCCACCTGCAATTCGGAGGTCTCACGAGCTGACGTGAGAGCCACTTGTTGAAACAATAGCACTTTGAGTCTGCTTAGCTTATTGAAATCTGTTTTCAAAGTCGGAATGGAAGGCCACAGCGAACTATCTACACTCCCATGTGGCGGGGGGGGAAACAGGACGTTGCTGCAACAAGTAACTTGTTTTGAAACTGTTACTATATACGGGATGCCTGCCCGTAAGCCACAGCAGTTCTGATTGTTGAGAATGAGAACTGCCATTGGAAAGCAAAGTGAGAGTTGGAATAACAGCAGGAACCAGGGTTCCTTTTAAAAAACAAGCCAAATTAGGGGCCAAAATGTTGCAGGCGCTGTGAAGTTTTACTTGCTTACACACAAGGGAGTGGCCGACTGTTGAGTCACAATCCTCCCCTGTAAGGAAAACTTCCTTTTCTGCACTCTGGCAACGGAATGCGAATGGCAAGGACCACACTTCATGAATGTAACTGCTCCCAAGTGGTTCATATCTACCTACAGGATAGTGTTTTATGCACGCGGTAAACTTGAAAAGTAAGATGGGCAATTAAATAACACCATGTATTAACCACACCGCTGAATCTGTTTCCGCTACATGAAATGGTAACTGTTCAAGTGTTTCAATATGTAACATAGTGTATGTTGCGTCTTTCATAGACATCAGTCAAATTGAAAGGTAAAAACAGTGCGGAAGCATTCGGATAATCCCATGGTACTCTCCCATTTTTAAGTGTCTGTAAGGTCCAACCAAATTGCATGACTGACCGCAGCTGATTCTGACCATGATACAAAGAAGATACCTCATTTTGAACAATATTATTAACAGACGAAACAATAGTATTCAAAGTATATATACGAGAAGAGTGTTTATGCTGTTATCAACCACGGCAAGAACTTTTTCCAAATTATCCTGATCAATTTGGCGTAAGCGTACTGCTGCTTCCATTTGTGATAACTTCCAAAATTAATTATAGGCTGCATAAACAAAACGTTTAATGCGCAGGGATTTGGGGCCTAAAAGAAAATCCTAAATATTAATGCCACCTGACAAAAGGGAAAGATGTTTCTTCACAGCCAATAGCGTGGAGTGTTCCAACCATTGTTGAAATAATTTACCAACCAAATAAGTTGTAACTGTATGTGAGTGGGGGTAACGAGGATCAGGTCTATTTTGGGTAAACCCATTCGTAACATTTATAAAGCGTAAATGACAAGCATTGGTGTCTGCGGGCCATAATAACCAACCCTCAGGACTAATAATAGATTAATTAAAAGTGCCATCTTGTATCGTGCAAGTCAAGTCCTCAATCGTATAGTTGGTATGTGTATGTCACGTCTCATATTGAGCCAGGGACGGAATAGAGGGAATATTACATTTTTTAGCAGTAGCTAAACCGAAACAGGTTGTTTGTTGGACCGTCTGCTTTAAAAATATCAGTTAAGACCGTATTAAACGGGCATGATAAATAAATTAATTTCGTGTGGGTAAGCATGTATTTGTTCAAAGTGGGGACAGTCAATTTGAAAAAGTATGATGCTGGGTCTGATGGATTGTAACCAGTAAAGTATGTAAATTTATTTTTCTGAGTTATAGAACCCCCCTAGATGGTGTTGGGCAATGCTCCCATTGCATATAATTAAAATTTGTTGAGTACTGGTCTTGTGTAAAAAATGATGACCATAATGTTGGTAGCAAAATAAATCTGCATAATTTGCAGAATTTAAATATAGATCTTTGGCATCAAAAACAGTATAATATTGCAAATCTGAAAACAAGGAGTAAACGGCATTGACATCCCAATCATCTGAATGTATCCCAGGCAAAACAAAATCACCCAAAGAAACACAGAAGACCTTTGGAAAATGGAGGGTCTCCGTAGGACCATATACATCAAATGGCACCTTGTCCCAAACAATGCCATTAGCGATCGGGACTGCAGAAATATTATCACGGGTTTGATCTCTTTTCATTTTATGCAATGAAGTATGAGGGGCCAGTACTCCGTCAACCAGTTCTACAGCACAGCGTTAAGGCAAGTAGTGGCCATTAATCAAAAGGAAAGACAGTCACAAATCTGACCCACATGAAGAGGAACCCCATGGACAACGCGATCCAGATATAAGTCCATGTTGGGACCAGGTAAGTTCTTTTCAACCACGAGATGAAAACACAAATCCGTGTAGGAGGCACCGCCACAAAGACAACTAAGATGTGTCCGAAGAAAAGTTATCCCGGTCTATATAGTAACCACTGGAATTGAGCTGAAACAATGGGGGCTGTGTTTCATTGGAAGGTGAATGTAACATACTCTCAGGAATATCAACTGTAAGATCAACCGGTGGGGAAGCATACTCATTTTCCACAGGCGTAGATGTAGAAGGCAAAACAGGCAATCAGTTGAAGACTCCATCTCCCCCTCCAATTGCTGGGGAGAAACCGAATTCATTTGATGAAGTGAAACATCCCGATGCTGAATGTTTGAAGGCATACTATTGAGTATCGGCCATATGGTGTAACTTGACATGTTCTTTGCGACCAGGTAGCAGAGGTAAGATCACAGTTCGGGTGCCCTTTAGACCAAGAACCGGTGCACGGTTTGTGGGACCGAATTCTTTCTTGCTCGCCACCTTCTCCCAGATCACCAACTTTAGGAAGCCAGCCAGAAACAGGAATCCGTGCTGCTGCATCCGATGGCGAGGGCTAATGGGTTTTTGCTAGAGCATCTCGTTTCTTTTGTAGATCCTGTAACATAGCACAATGGTTATCTACGTCAAATGTGGCGGCAGCCGCCACAACGTCTAGACTGCCAAGGTCTGGCACACACATCTTAATGCCAAAGAGCATTTCGTATGAGGTCCGCCCACCCAGAGAACTTCTAGGGAGAATATTTAGTGCACGTTGGACTCCATAGAGATTAGAGATGAGTCAACCAGCCCGTACCCAATACCCTAGCTGTTAAAGATTGCTTTAAGTCACGGTTCCTCCGCTCCACAACCGAACTGCCCTCAGGCCGATATGGAGATGAGAAATGCACCTGCACCCCCATAGACTTCATCACATCACGCTAAGCCTTAGAAGCAAAAGCCGGACCTTGGTCTGATTGGAAGGTGCCACAGGTATATGTCCCTACAAAGACATGCAAATCTTTTATAACAGCACGAGCGACAGCATTGCGTTGCCCCCAAACCCAAAGGAATCTCATGCACGAATCCACTGCAACTAGACTGTTTTGAAAGCGTTGTCTGATGTCAAAGGACCGCAGTGATCAAAATAAATACAACCAAACGTTTGATTAGAAATGAAGAAATGAGTATGTGGCGGACGCGAAACAGAAGAAGGTTTAATCTGTTGACAAATGTCACAGGAAAGCAAATATTTGCGTGTCTGTTGGTAGAAGTTGCGCCACCAATAACGCTGCTGTAAAAGTGAAATTGTTGCTGCCACTCCCGCATGCGCGGAAGCCATTCCTTCATGGGCAGCCACAATTAATGAAAGCCTGCGCTCCTCGTTTGGAATCAAGCGATTACCAACTGAAGGAATAGTTACAAATGGAATATTATCAGTGGTTAAGTGATGGGTATAACGCAAAGGGAAACCCTGGGGATATAGTGCCCCCTCCTTGGTTACGGTAATAGCTGCCAAGATGTCATCATCAATCTTGGTCACGGACCTAGTAACTGCCGCTACTGAGCAGATTTGGCTGCCTCATCAGCCATAGAATTACCAACGGCGTGTACTCCCACACGCTGATGACCCAGTGTATGGATAACGTGTGAGTGGCAAACGTTCCTTAAGAGCGGCCACTCTGACGCAAAGCGTTTTATGCTTTATTGACCTCTGCCATGACCTCTGCCTGTTCAAGAAAAGTCTAAAAACACTGCTGTTTATTTAACCGGTACTCTTTCTCAGTTTCTTATAGTCTTCTACTTTGGCTTGTCGCGCCGGGACACTCATGAGTAGCCGTGCGCGTTATAAATCATTGTAACATAACATAACATTGCGCTACCCTTAGAATCAAGAAAGTCATTCTGTTTCCAAAAGTACAAGTTGTCATTAAAGGATTGTACACAGTGAAGGAATCGCACACAACAAGAGTTGGCACCTCAGGAACGGCATACTCCAGAGCCAAAAGTAAAGCGCACAACTTGGCTAATTGTGCTGTGCAATCCCCAAGGGATTGTGTGTGAACTAAGGATGATTTGAAATCACTTAACTACTGTGCCTGCCCCAATAGCGCAGGCCTCTGAATAAGCATGTTTAGAGCCAATGGCTGGCTGTGCAGAACCATCAGTGTAAATGATACATTTGTACTGGTTAAGAGGGAGCAGGGACGAAGGAAGTGGATGCACATGTTCATATTGTAAAAACTCCTGTGTTTGCAAAGAAGGATCAAAGATGAAATTGACATCAGCCGACGTCAATGAACTAGCCCATTGTATCCAACGTGGATGCAGAGCTTTAGAATTTGGTACACTCGCCTTAGTGATAGCTTCCAAAGCGGGCACAGGCGAAACCATGAAGATGCGCTTGGCTTGAGCCAGAGAGCGTTCCTTTAGAATCGCCATCTGTACTGCTGTTAAAAAAATTTCAGTAGAAGAAAAACACATTTCTGCAGCAGTATACAAATGTGATTTATAAGCAGTGAGTAACGTGTCCACTTCATTAAAAGTCACAAAGGTGAATCCTAACGTACCCAGTACAATCCTTATGACCAAATTTGTGGTATTGTCCCTAGTTAATAAGAATTGAGTTGCAAGCAGCTCAGACTGTAAAGACCGCAGAACAGCGGTATGTTCCGGAAGCCAACAGGAAGACGAAAAAGAAGGTTGTATCAACGCGTATAGCGGTTTGATATGCTGGGCATAATCTGGAATGCAGGAAACCCAGCAGAGACTGTAACTTCTTGAGGGTAGGTGGAGGTTGCAATTGAGCACATTTCTCCAAAAAGTCGGGTGCTAACCCCCTACCCTTGTTATTTAGCCCGTAACCAAGGAAAAGAACTGCCAAAAAGGCAATATGTGATTTTGCAAAATGTAATTTTGCAAAATGTAATTTGTAACCTAGAGTCACAAAACGCGTGATAATGCGATCCACGCACATGAGATGCGGATTTAGTTCATCAGTCAAGTAAATATCATCGACGTATGAAAAGGCATCAGGGAAAATTTCATGTAAAATTGACACAATGCGTGCGGCAAAAAAACCAGGGCTATTCCTATACCACAGAGGCAATCTCGCATTGGGTCTCTGATTGCCGAGAGCGCTGAATGCTGTCAAGTCACGGCTTTCAAGAGCCAATGTGTGACTGAAAAATCCATTTGAAATGTCTAAAATTGTTTTAAATTTATTGCGAACAATGTTATTTACTAACGCCGAACTGTGTGTGTTCTGGACCGCAAAGGTACGAACATGACTATTCAAATGTCTGTAGTCTAAAACTATGCAATATGAATCGTCCGGTTTCAATATCAGAAAAAGCAGGATTATTCATTGAAGATACACAGGGTTCAATTACTCCCTGATATTCCAATTGAGTCAGAATGTCACTAACGGACGCTTTAGCATCATGTTTAATGGGATATTGCGGTTGGGGCTGAGGTGTAGATCGTAAAGGAATAACATGCACCGTTGAATCCCTATCCCAACCCGCTTGATTGCGATATAAGGCAGGAGCTAATGCTAGAGCCCACTCCGAAGCATAAGCTTGTTCAGTCTCCTCTGGGACATATTGTGAAAAAAATGGTAGAATTACATCCTCGCCCCTAAAGGAGGCAAGGACAAAGGGAGGAGGCCAATCAACCTCCACCAATAAAATGTCGTAAGAAGATGTCAAATTGTCCCAAAAGACTGCTTTTACAGTGCATTTTATATCACCTTCAATCTGGAGTTCTACCTCATAGAGTCTATGGGGGGGGGGGAGCTTATTCGCGTGTCAGCGGTTTCAACAGTTATATAAGTGTTAGTTGCTTTCGCCTCCAGACACCGGTGGAGTGTCTGCCGAACTATGGTAACTCCTGTCTAGGAGGAGGGTTCTCGCTGTCTAGGGCATACTTCCCAGTCAAAGCGGCAACTTTCTTTTTCTGGAAAGGGGCTCGATATTGAGGTGGTTCCTCCCATTTGAGATTCACGTCAAACTGTCGCTGTGGGTCTTGCCTTGTCTGCGTTGACTCGCCTTGTCTGCAATCCTGTCATCCCACTCTGCCAAATTGTTGATCCGACGATTCCTGAAAGGAACAAGGAGAACGAGGATCAGGAACCTGGAACCTCTTGAGTGTCTTAATTTTAGAGCGATCACATAAATAATATCTACGCTCAGAAGCGTCAGGTGGAGGCGAACCAGCACGAGACCTAGGCATCTGTTGCTGCATATTCTTGGTCCATGCCTTTTTCGGAAAGACTGGACGACCCTCCTTGTCCGGAGGTTTTTTTATTTGTACTTGTGTAATTGGTTGGACTCCCAAATTATTGCGTCTTAGGGATGTATAAAGATCCGCAATAATTATCAGCAACTGTCCCTCCCGATCAGCGTCCGCCACCGCCGCTAGGCATTGGAGCACCTGCAAGCAAACCGCTCCACCTTTAATGTTAGCAAGAATCATATCAGACACAATAGGAAACATACCCCCTAATTTCATCCCCAAATCCAGGGCTGGACCAGCACCGTGTTCATCCAGTACACGTTTCAGAATGCTCAGCAGAACGCTCATGGAGGGGGTTCCAAAGCACAGTGTGTACCCTGAGGCAAACACCGTCCCCCAGGTGTTGCAGTCCGCTAAAGGAGAAATCGGACCACTCGGCAAACACCTAGTAATGATCCTGTGCTTCTCAACAGGAGTAGTGTGTGGGACCAGAGCATCAAGCTGTTCAATTTTCTGGGCTATCCAGAATGGTAGGTCCTCAAGATTCTGAGAACATTTGCCCATCACTGCGTTAATCATGACGGGACTAATCACAAGGCCTCTGCCCTGTATTGGTGCCAAAGGTGCGGCTCCAGCCGGAGCCACTAAAAAAGAACAAGAAATAAATTGTATGACTCATCTATAAAGCTGAATTACTTGACCATTTAGCAAACGAAGGTCCGCTATATTAACAATGAGGTAGTTCGGATGCGGTGTGAAACCAGCCAAACCTGGCCAAGAAGCCCCATCAAAACTTAAGGGGCCCATACGAACAAATGAAACAGGGTGAGGAAGGGCACCATTAAATCAAATGGTATGCTCCCAGGACGTGAGCGGAACTTCAATCATCGCATAGGGATGATACGCTGCTGGAGGAGCAGCGACCGTGTAAGCATGAAAAAAAATTATCATTGCCATCATCTGCGGGAAAGGTAACCCAGGAATAAAACACCTCGAAGCAGTTTGCAGGATCCGCCTTGACCACAAAAATAAAGGTAGCCCACACATTGGTGACCCCATGCTGTGTCAAATGATGTGTAACAGCCGCCTGTTTATGTGCCGGAATAGTGACCTATTGTGCCATGAGGTATGGAAAAAGTTAAACCAAACGGTAGTGCACACAACTGGGTTTTGATCCACTGTTCCAGGAATTGCTCTGCCGACCTGCCCTCCACCCTCTCCTGGAAGCCCAGTACGCGAATGTTGCTGCGCCTGGCACGCCCCTCGGCATCCTTGGAGCGGGGCTCCAAAGCTTGAGTTGTGGAGGATAACTGTTACTTGTTTTTTTCAAGGCAGAGAACTCGCCCTTCAGGCCCGATACGTCCTCCTCTATGGCCATGACTTTATCTGCGACTTTACGGATGTCCGCCCACAGCAAATTTACATCGATGGACACTGTGTCTGTGCGGTCCTCCAGGGCCTTCCGGGACCCCCATATGGCACCCAGCAGTTCCGCCCGCGTCGGCTCAGTATCGCCCCCCCGTCCACTTCCGTTCCAGTCGTCTGGCGTGTGATTCGCTGCAGGGGTGGCGCGGTGTGGTGTACTGCGTAATAGTGTTTGAAGCCCCAGTTCGAGTGCCCTTATCCTTGCCCATGTCTGAATTGGGTGGGTAGTCACCCCGTGTCGGTCACGTGCAGTCGCCCTGTATCTCCGCGGGCTGGAGCACTCCTATGTAAACAGCCCAAGTGCAGACCTCAACGCGAATATGCAGTCCAGTTCTTGTTGCCGGCCGGAGGCACGCATTCAACTGTGTGGGCACTACCAGTGCAGGTCAAGGACAGTGCTCCCACGGTGCCCAGCAAGCCTTCTAGTAGTGCGGAATCTTAAGTAGCCCCGAAACCGCTTCCCCACAGCGCCCAACTGTTCAAAGCCAATGTGCCAGTACGCAAGGGTTACAGTTGTGCAGGGGCATGATAGGAATTGATCTCCTGCCTGAGCCGGTCCCACGCCTGCCTCACACGGGCCAAGACGTCGGGGCACCCCCCTCGCATCCAAGCAACACCACGAGCCGCAGCCTCGTCACTCGCACCTCAGCACGGGGGAAGCCACCCTGGGTCTCCCTACCTGTGCAGGTGAGCTCCCGTGCACCACGGAGCACGTCTCTAGTCGGGCCCATCTACCACAGTCCACCGCAGCTCCAGGGCCTGATGGGGCACAGTTGTCTCAGCCCCTCACAGCAGAAAGTGGCATTATAATCTGGGCCAGCCACAACCTCGCACCCGCGTCCGCTGAGCACCCATGGGGACACGTCCCCGCCAGCAGGTCCCAGAAGCAGGCAGGTCTTCAAATGCAGCAGGATGGGGCCTCATCTCCGCGCCCCGGGTCCAGCAGAATCATACAGGCATCGCGGGCGGTCGGCCGACAGCAGGCCCCCACCGCAGTCCTGGCCGCACCAACGCCCGTGGCCAGACACCCCTCCGATCTGCCGACTCAATGGGGTGCACGAGCACCGACTCAGCAGAGGCGCCCCACTGCCTCCAGGAATACCAGGCTCGGGCCTCGCAAGTCTCAAGGCCCACGACAGCTGTCCGGAGAAGCAGCCCCGCCCCACCCACCAACCAACCAACCAAGCGGGTGGGCTGCCCGGAAAATGCCGCTCCAGCCCAGCAGCACTGGCCTTCGCTAGGTGCGGCTGTAAGGGACTCCCTGCCCCTGACGGGTGTGACCGGGCACACAGCGCTGCAGTCGAGTGGACGGCAAACCCCTGTCCTCGTCGGGCTCAGTCGCCGGGTCTTCTCTCGGAGCGCGGGCCGCAGCAGCTCCTCCCCCGGCCTCAGCTGCAACGCAAGCCCAGCCCAGCTCCCAGGGCTAAGCAGGCCCCGCACTCATCCTTGTGCAGGCTGAGCTTTTACAGCCGGGGGCCAGTTCCTCTTATGCACCGCTGGCCGCCGATCTCGATGCAGCAGTCAGGGACGGCAGTGGATTCCGGATTTCAGGATATAATGCAGGATTACACGGGCCGGCCGGGAGCTAAGAAGCTCACGTCCTGTCGGCCATGGTGCTTGGCCACACCCCGCAAGTAAGATTTTACTTTGAGGCACCAAGAACCAAAGTCCGAGCTGTACTCACCTCTCTGCAATACAATAAATTACCAAAATACTCTTGGAATATTCAGAACATTGGAAAATATTACTGACAATTCAGATACCCCAAATCCCTAGCAAACTTGGGAAGGTAGAGATGGAAGCTCATCAAATGCTCCAAAACATGCCTTCAGAACAACTTAAAGTGGAGGGATGGAGTGAAGAGAAAGATCAGAGAAGGGAGGCAGCAGCGGACATGGAGAATAGGACAGAGAGAAGGCTGCATATGATGTGTGCTTTGACAGACCGAGCAGCTTAACATTTGCAACTGGATCGTTAATGATCAGAAAGGCTTTTGAGCTGCCGTTACATCACTTTTTGTGACGCACCGGCGGCGTAAGAAATGTGCCATGTTGCACCCTATTTACAAAGTGACGCATCTAGGCAGATACGTCACTTTGTAAAGCCCTGCGCTACATTATACCTTTGTCAGGTATCATGTATGCAGAGTGGGTGTTCTCACGCAAAAAGCCTTGTAGTAGTGGCGCATTGATATCTATGAGATTTCACTGCGCCACTTCTAGGACGCCACTGCATCAAAATCTTACGCCTACCTCGCAGCAGGCTTAAGACTGATGCAGGCACATTTAACATGGGACTTACTTATGTGTAATGCCCCATTGCTGGAGTTGCGTCATTTTTGAGGCGCACTCCAGCAACTGCACCTATGGATACGTCAGAAATACTGAGGTATCTGTAACTCCTTGCGTCATGGAGTGCCGTACATTAAATATGGCGCATCCATGGTGTCGCAAGGAGGGCGCAGTGAAAACTGTTGCATCGCAGTTTTCACGCAGCGATGCGACAGTTTTCATAAATGAAGCCCTATATGTGCAGAGTATGCAACAGAGCTCAGGTTCATATTATGGGCTTCAAACTGAGTTTTGGGAACTGATTCCATTGTCTCATTTGGCAACATTTCACATAATGCTTTAAAATATATTGTGCACTATAACAGCTATGCAACTTAAATGGCTCCTTAAAACATTGTGTTTGTACAAGGTCCATTTTCACCTGGTTATCATCCCAGCTGAACTGGTCCGGATATCTCTCTCTCTCATAGTATTTATCTTTATATCTCTATATATAGCTCATTCTCCCTCCTAATCTCCCAGCCTCTCTCTCCCTCTCATCCACATTCTCTCTCCCTCTCATCCGGTCACCTCTCATACGGTCCTGTTAATGATGGTCCCTCATGGTTTAGTGAAAGAAAGCTAGGGAAAGGAGAGAGAGTGCATTTGATATGCAGGAAGAATACATGAGTAGAAAATTGGAAAGAAATGATTAATAAATAAATGAAAATTTTGTTTACCTTCGGTAACACTCTTTCTTGTGAATATTCGATCTACCTGCAGATTACTCACCTATTGAATATTCCAGGCGCCAGTCTGGATCCGGAAACTCTTCAATAGCTCTACCACTGTTAGGGGATGCTGAGCCCACATCTCTGTGATGCCACTGGAGCCATAAAGCACCCCCATCAGCGTTCTGTCAGTTTCCATCTATTTTTTACGCACCTTCGAGGCAGATGGCTGAAACTAACATGAAGAATATAGGTGCAGCGTTTTATGATAAGATTGGCCCACATTAAAAGGACATATGTTGCCATGCAATGGGTAGGAGGAGTGGTCAGTAAGAAACCTGTAGTTAGATATAGTATCCACCAGAAAGAGTGTTATCGAAGGTAAATATCTTTTTCTTATGATGGATACTGAAGATTCCTCACCTTTTGAATAGATTCCTCAAACAGGGTGTGGGTGAATGGCTGCTTCTACTAATAAATGCCTGCCATTAGCGACCCTTGGCGTGAGTTATTGATTAACTTTTCGCTTTGCCTTCTTTACTTGCATGCAACCAGTTTTCTACTGTCGGCATTGCCCCTTCTATTGGGCTATGGATTTATGCCTCTCCAATACGTCGTGTCCAGTCCCGGATTTTGTCCAGTTGATGGGTCCCTTAGAGGCCCATGACCAGGCTTGTTCTGGGGATGGCTGTATGGCGCGTGCAGCAGCACTTGGAGTATTATCTGAATGGGATATCTGTGCGGCTGCGCAGAACCTCTTGCATCAAAGTTTCATCGAATATCAGGCAAGTTGTCCGGTTATGATTTTGGAAGCATCGGATTATGAGGAGCACGTTTGTTCCTTCGACCTACTTGATTGGATGGCATCACTTTTTTGTACTAACAATAGAGATGCTCTTCTGGAGGGAATTGCATTCTTAAGTTCACGTACGTTGATGGACTTACCACCTTCTTCATCATAAGATTTTTCCGGAGACGCCACACCTAGTCTTTTCAGCCATGGAAAAAGATGACCATTTTTTATTTTTCCAATTTGGTTTTTTCAAACGTTTTTGAACTCTGCTTGGCTTTTTGAACTCTGTTTTGGTCCTTTGTCTATGTCCTATGGCCTTACCAGGGGCAGGGTGTTATATGGCCATTAGGGTCATTGTCGACATTGCGAAGTTAGCATGGGCTTTGCTGCCATGATGCTGCTTTTGCGATGTGCAAGGTCGATAAACAATGCCCCTTGTTATTCTGTTCTGGTCAGTCCCTAGCACCTAGACATAACATGCTAAACACAGCTGCAATGCTGGAGACTCGTGCTTTGATATTACGGGGATGCATGTTGTTTTAACAGACACTTGGAGAGAGCCCTTTCCATGGAGAAGAGCTATGCTGTTCCTATGATGTAAACCTTACATCTAGGCTTTAAGGTATGGGGTCTGCTGACAAAGCCCAGAGATCTTCCTTTTTATAATAAACTTCTTCCAGTCCAGGGAGGGTGGTTAGGCCTTCTAGTCCTTTTTCCACTGTCTTTATAAAATGACTTCCCCTTTTGTACTCTATGGAATTGTAACAATGCTAATTGTTCTGAGTTTATGCATTTTGCTGCTGGTAGTGGCTCGTATAATGTATTGTAGAGCACGATAGTTAAAATAAACATTACAGTGACTCTGCCAATTCTTATTTGTGGACAAGTACGAGTGAGCGAGCGAAAGGGTATGTCTTGCTACCATGATTCCTGAGAGAGTCTGGAGTGTTGTGTTCTGTGTTGTCTAATCATTTGTAGCTTCGTGATTTTTGGAGGAGAACGAATGAGACACTATAGCTAGTCGGTTTTGGGATTTTGGGCACCAAGGTGGTAGGTTGGCACACCCCTATACACCGAGGTCCTGTTTTGCGCACGTTGCTACATGACTTTGTTTTTGCAAGACTCTTTGTGCCTTTCACATGAGAACTGTCTGCTTTTCGCGTTCTCTGCTGAGTTCCTGGAGGTTAGTCTGAACACGATGGTGTGCAAAATGACCATCTCTCCTCACTTCTGAGTCTAAACAGTAATGCTTCGCAAAAGTGTGGGGGGGATGCCCAGGTTGCCACCTTACAGATGTCTGCTACCGGCACTCATCTCGCCAGGGCCAAAGTAGAGGACTTGGATCTGGTGGAATGAGCTTGAGTATCTTCTGGTGGTTCTTTGTGCACAAGAACATAACACATATTGATGCCAAAGATGCTAACTGCTCTGTGAGGCTCAAGATGTTGAAGTCTGTTTTCTTCTTTGGTTGCGTGTAAAGGTGGGATGTGATGGATTGGACTAGATGAAAGGGACTACCCACCTTTGGCAGGACGGCAGCCCTGGTTCTTAACACAAGTTTATCAGAAACAAAAGAAATGACAGGTTTTACACTTAAAAGCTTGCAACTTGCTAGCAAGTCTAGCTGACATGATAGCGATCAGGAAGACTGCCTTAAATGTGAGTACACCTAAAGGACAGTTATGTAACCGCTCTAATTAAAACACATAAGAAACATGAGACCCAAGTTGAGGTCCCCTTGAGTCGTCCTGAAAGGGATTGGTGGAAACTTGTTTGTAAGTCTCTTTTAGAATCTCATAATTATGGGTGATTTGAAAAAGGACGGCCAGTAAGGTAAACAAAGAAAAGCCAAAAAGGCTGATAAGTAACCTTTAGCAGTGGCCACTGAATACCCCTGTATTCAGTCTCTGAGTTAGGAGCCTTTAACCGTTTCCTCAAGCTGTTCCCATGATAGAGCACTTTCACCCTAAAATCAGCCCCATTGGCAGACCAAAGTTCTGTGTCCACTATACCAGACTGTACATTGGACAGGCATTTTTTGACTTTACATCTCAGTCTCTAGATTTGGGTCTTCTGCTGATGGTACTTGTCCACAGGTTTTTGGTGAACTGCCTGCATCATATAGTTTCGCATGGTAGGGCTTTATTCTCTTTATATTCATTTCTGTTGCATTATTAGGTCCGTTTGCACTATAAGGACCATCTGTCCTGTGGAAGACCTCCTGTCTCTGCTAGTTTGGGGACCTCTGCCCTCCGTATTAGTCTCTGCCCACAGTTTTAAAGCCCTCAGCCACTTACATCTAGCCATCTCCCCAAATACGGACCTCTTACCCCAGCATAAGAAATCCCCGGGATAAAAGACCTCTAAGCTATTACAGAAGGCTCTTCCCTAGTCTACGACCCTATCTCTTACTTCACAATGTCCACTGCAATAGAACACTCTTCCCCTTCATCAGTCTTCTCCCCAGATTATGGCATCTCCGATATACATTATATTGTCCCCCTGGCCCAGCCCCACAAAATACATCTCTCTATATCAAGCCATGCATCCATATGATAGTCATTTGCCTCAAAAGTGAGGATGCTGCCCGGATTGGATGAGCAGCTCTCTGAACTGCTGTCTGCCCTTGAGTGTAGTGTTGTGACCTCTCTCCCCCAAGCACATGCCCTTTGCTCTTGTAACAAAATCAAAGTAGCCCTGATTCCAGACACCAGAGTCAGAAACTTGGGGTCAACAGCACATCTGTGTCATGTTGCCATACTCCTCCCTATGCTTCCACCTCCTTTTGCCTGCACTTATCAGAATTACATAGGGTCATGGAAGATTGACAACACATTGGTGGGACGTGTCCAAAGACACTGGGAGCATGCCAAAGCTGGCTGTCTTAAAAAGCAATTGATTATTTTGCATTGTGTACTGAGTAACAGATGAATGAAGAGTGAGTACTGAACCTGATGAGTGCATTATGAGCAAAGAATGCTGGGCAAGGGAGTTAGTGAAGGAGTGAGTGAATGAAGAGTGATTGAGGAACAAGTAATAAATGAGTGAGAGAGTGCTTCGAATACAATAAAATGTGAAACAGAACCAAGACGTGAGTGAGTGAATGAGCTCGGAATGTAGTAGGAGGGAGAATAGTTGTGAATGAGGAAGGAGTTAACGAGATGAGTTTGTGTAGAAGGAGTAAGCAAGACAGCAGTGTGTGCTATACCTGTGAAAAGAGAGTGGAGAGCAAGTACATTATCTGGGACTGATTTAAGATTGAGTGAGTATTAAGCAAGGATAAGTATAGATTGTCATGGTGGAGTGAGCGAATGGATACGTGAGAAGCAGAATTACCAACTGGTGCCATGCATCAATTTGCTAAAGACATTCCAGTGGTTTTAAAAAATTCCATTTTGAATGGTAGTTGTTGTGGTCTACACTATTTGGAAAAGCAACAGCAAAGGCATCAGAATCAAAACTCCTGTTAGCGCATAAGACAGGACTGGCTCGAAGTGACTCTGATGAAATGGAATCTTGGGAGAATGCGTGTGTGTTAAAAGAGCGAGTAGGGAGCAATGAATGAGTGAGTGAAGATTAAGAGATGGCATTAGTGAGTATGCGTTATGTGAGTGAGCAAAGACTTATGAGTGTCAATACGTGAGGGAGCGAGCAATAAATAAGAAGTGAGGACAGATGAGTGAACAGCAAATTTAATAGTGAAAAGCAAGTGAGCAAATGAATGACGTAGGCATCTTTTGGTGCCACCTGGCCACTTTTATAGCAGCATGACTGGTATTTTACTGTCCAGGCAGGTACACAAATTAGAAAAATCACCTAAAGACCGTATTTATTCCCCTTCTCACTGCATACTTGAAACAGTAAATGTGGGAAGAAAACACTTTAAATGCTGCACTAATGACCCCTGACAGGTAAGTAAAGTAAACCAAGACAGAAAGGCCATGTTAAAAAAGAATACAGATAGTTTCATTTTAAGTTCTACTTAAGAAACATGTCCTGGCCCTTGCAGAATGCTAAAAGTCAACAGATACCCAGTATGTTTCGCTTGGAAAGGTGGGAACTATACCTGGTGTATGTAATGAATATGAAGTGAGGGACAGGGATAACCTGGAGAGCGACGGGTAAGGTTGTTGTAAGGTTCATTCATTTGTCCAAAGCAAGAGTGACATGAACCAGGACCGACCTCTGTATTTAAAGCTTCTGTCACTTTTCATGCTCCTGTCTGAGAATGATACTTGAAGTGGGGGCTGGGCAGGGAAGGTTTAGAATGTTGGCAGCAGAATACAGACGGGGGCGCTGCTCTCTCAGAATGTCCATTCCAGCCTGTGTCTTGGTGGCAGAGGAGTTCAAAACTTCAACGCTGCTGATGGAGATGCCACTGAATGTATGTGTCCTCTTTCAGTCAGACTGATGGATAAACTGCATGTTACGTTTTGGGAATAACTGGGCCCTCCTAACAAGCAAAATACTTCCACAGTCTTCAACTGTTTCAGCCTCATCCATACATGCCAACATTTTCAAAGTGGAGATTTTGAAAACAAAATAGGGGGATGTATTTTGCCCGTTGACTTATATTAAAGAAGAAGCAGTTTCAGGTCAGAGACAGATAAAGCCATTTTGGCTTAGTCGTTGGTAGTCTCGTGCTTGAATCGGGTATGTTGGCATGTTTGCTCATTGAAGAGGGTTTAAGTGTTCACATTTATGGCTGGGCACCTATCATCACAAAAGCCTTTAATGCTACTCCCAAGAACATAATCAGTGGACACCCATTGTCTCTATACAGGGCAGGCAAACAATAGCTGTATCTGGTATGAAGTCCTTTCTTAAATAGGAAAGGCCAATCAATCACAGAATTTGTAGAGCGCACTACTTACCCGCGAGGGTCTCAAGGCGCTGGGGAGAGGGAAGGGGGGGGGATGCTGCTACTGGTCGAACAGCCAGGTCTTGAGTAGCCTCCTGAAGGTCAGCAGGTCTTGGGTCTGTCGTAGGCTTAGTGGAAGGGTGTTCCAGGTCTTGGCGGCGAGGTGTGAGAAGGATCTGCCGCCGGTGGTTGTTCTTCGAATGCGAGGGATGGTGGCGAGGAGAGGTCGGCGGAGCAGAGCTGGCGGTTGGGGACGTAGAAGAAGAGTCGTCTGTTGAGGTAGGCTGGGCCAGTTTTGTGGAGTGCCTTGTGTGCGTGGATGAGGAGTTTGAAGGTGATCCTCCTGTCGACGGGGAGCCAGTGCAGGTTCCTCAAGTGGGGGTGATGTGGCTGTGGCGTGGTACGTCGAGGATCAGTCGTGCGGAGGCGTTTTGTATGCGTTGCAGTCGCTTGATGAGCTTGGCCGGGGCTCCACGGCAGAGGGCGTTCCCATAGTCCAGTCTGCTACTGACGAGGGCCTGGGTGACTGTTCTTCTTGTGTCTGTCGGGATCCACCTGTAGATCTTGCGAAGCATGCGGAGGGTGTTGAAGCAGGAGGAGGAGACTGCGTTGACTTGCTTGGCCATGGAGAGCGTTGAGTCGAGGATGACTCCCAGGTTGCGTGCGTGCGTGGTCGGTGGGTGTCGGGGCTGCTCCCAGCGTCGTTGGCCACCAGGAGTCGTCCCAGGCTGAGGGGTTGGAGCCGAGGATGAGGACCTCCGTTTTGTCCGTGTTCAGCTTTAGTCGGCTGATCTTCATCCAATCGGCGACGGCCTTCATTCCTTCATGGAGATTGGCATTGGCGGCGAGGAGGTCCTTGGTGAGGGAGAGGATCAGTTGAGTGTCGTCGGCGTAGGAGATAATGTTGAGGTCGTGTTGTCTGGCGATGCGTGCGAGCGGGGCCATGTAGATGTTGAACAGTGTTGGGCTGAGGGACGATCCCTGGGGTACGCCGCAGATGATCTCGGAGGCTTCGGATCGGAAAGGTGGGAGGCGGACTCTCTGGGTTCTGCCGTCGAGGAAGGAGGTGGTCCATTCCAGGGCCTTGTCTCGGATCCCTGCGTCGTGGAGGCGTGCGCGTAGAGTGCGGTGGCAGACAGTGTCGAAGGCGGCGGAGAGGTCCAGCAGGATGAGGGCTGCGGTCTCACCATTGTCCAGCAGGATCCTGATGTCGTCGGTGGCGGCGATGAGGGCAGTCTCAGTGCTGTGGTTGCTGCGGAACCCTGATTGGGATGGGTCCAGGATGCTGTTTTCTTCGAGGTATCGGGTTAGCTGTTTGTTGACGATCTTCTCGATGACCTTGGCTGGGAACGGAAGCAGAGAGATGGGCCGGAAGTTCTTGAAGTCTCTCGGGTCCGCCTTGGGTTTTTGAGTAGGGCGTTGATCTCTGCGTGTTTCCAGCTCTCTGGGAAGGTCGCGGTCTCGAAGGAGAGGTTGATGATGTTGCACAGGTGGGGTGCGATGGAGCTGCTGGCTTTGTTGAAGATGTGGTGCGGGAAAGGGTCTGACGGGGAGCCGGAGTGTATTGTGCTCATGGTCTTGATGGTGTCCTCGATGTTCACGCTGGCCCAGGCTGGCAGGGGGTCATGGTCGATGGTGTGTGGCGGGTCTGGTGCATCGATCTTAGTTGGGGTTGTCTGGGTGTTGAAGCTGTCGTGGATGTCGGCGATCTTGCGGTGAAAGAAGGTGGCGAGGGAATCGCACAGGGGTTGCGACGGCGGGATGTCGTTGGTGTTGGAGCTGGGATTGGAGAGTTCCTTCACGATGTTGAAAAGCTCCTTGCTGTTGTGTGCGTTGTTGTCGAGGCGGTCTTTGAAGGAGATTCTCTTGGCGGACCTGATGAGGTGGTGGTGGTTACGGATGGCGTCTTTGTGGGCTGTGTGGCTGTCCGGTGTCTTATCACTGTGCCATTTCTTCTCTAGTTTCCGGCAGGTACGCTTGGAAGCTAGGAGTTCTGAGGTGAACCAGCTGGCTCTTTTGGTGGTGTCGCTGTAGGTGAGCTTTTTCAGCGGGGCGAGGGTGTTGGCACAGTCGTCCATCCATCGTCTGAGGTTGCAGGCAGCGTCGTCGGTGTTGGATGGGTCGGAGGGAGGGCTGAGAGCGAGGGTTGCCCGGAGTTGGTCTTCGGTGACTTTGCTCCAGCAGCGGCGTGGGATCTGTTGGGTGCGGTGGTGTGTGGTGGGTTTCTGGAAGGTGAAATGGATGCAGCGGTGGTCGGTCCAGAGGAGTTCCGTGGTGTGGCTGAAGGAGACGTGTGAGCTTGAGGAGAAGATGGGGTCAAGCGTGTGGCCGGCGCAGTGGGTCGGTGTTGTGACGAGCTGGCTCAGGCCGAGGTTGGCGAGGCTGTCGATCAAGGTGGTGGAGTTTCTGTCGTTGTTGTTCTCCAGGTGAAAGTTCAGGTCTCCGAGGAGGATGTAGTCGGTAGAGGTCAGGGCGTGCGTGCTGATGAAGTCGGCGATGGAGTCGCTGAACTGGGGTCGGGGCCCAGGGGGTCTGTAGACAAGGGTGCCTCTAAGGGTGGTGTTGGGGTCCGTGTGGATCTGGAAGTGCATGTGTTCGGCGGTGCTGAGAGTGTCGTCGGTGCTGGTCGAGACCCTGATGGCCAAGTAAAAAAAGCTGGCCAAGTGATCAATGCCAGAGTGCAGTACAGTGAGAAAATCTCAGTCCATTAAATTGTATCTAATATAACCAAAGGAACACATGCTTTTTATGACTGGATTTGTAGATGAAAAGCTTGTCTACTGTTTTGCATTTTGGTTTTCGCCTGTGTGAAAAGCACAAAAGCTGTCTAGTATGCTGAGGACAAAAGGTGTGATGCGAGAGCAATACCTAAAAGAATATGAATTGAAATGAATGTTTTTGGGAAAATCATGTTATGTACTTGATGCCAACAAAAATATTGTAAGGAAAAAGCAAATGTTTAGTGAGGGAAATGTGAATCGGCTGTGCTATTATTTGTGAAAGATGAAAGTGTGTTTTCACTGAAAAAGCCTAAAATTGAAGAATTGAAGCTCACATCTGTTTGGAAATTTGTATAAGGGTTCACTGAAGAAGTGCCATCCATTTTGTCTGAACTGAGACTGAATGCAGTCAGAGGCAGTCTAAGATGGCCCCCTGCTAAGGGAAATCTCCCTGAGGCCACTCTTTCTCTCACAGAGAACCAGCATAGCAAAGTAAATGCACAAGGCAAATGAATGCAGCAAGGGGGTGTGGATAGTAAACCATTTAGGAAGGAATAGAAAAGGAAATAAATAAGGCTTAAGAGAAGGATGTGCAGTAAGCACGTGAGATAATCAAAAGGGGAGGATGAGAGGAATGGTAAATGTGTAAACAAAAGTGCAACCACTGAGCCAATAAGAAGCTTGGCAATTAAGAGAAAGATTGCCAGACACCAAAATGAGCAAAAAAGGACATGGGATAGTAACAGTGCCTGGCACAGCGCTTTTAAATTTACTGCATATGAAGAACATGGCACCACTATGTGCAGTGCCAACCTTAACTGGCAAATGACTACAACTGGGACAAAGAAAGGACGTGAACAAAACAAAATGTGTGCATTGCCATACAATGAGTACATGGTACGATGTAAAACATACAAAACTGGTACAAAGTGAAGTATTACCATGGGGATGTTGTCCCGTCTAAACCTGAAACAAGAAGCACAACAATAAGCACAGTTTCTGTAAGTCTTAATGCTAGGGAACACTGAAGAGGCCAGACTTGTAGGGGTTAAGACACCAACTTTGCTTTTAACTACCACCTTTACATAAGGAAAATACTTCTAAGAATGGGAACACGTGACAGTGGTGTTCACAACTCAACAAAATTAGCACGAGCACAGACACCAATGGCCACAACCGTAAAAAGGATTATGGCTCTGGCCAACAACATATTCTTCAGCTACAATGGTGTATCACTGACAACTTTGTTTTGAAAAGCTGCTGTAAGGCAATGGCCTTAGCCTGTCTTGCATCTACACTGAGCTGCAGCTGCAACATCAATTTAACCAAACTGTTTATTACATATGCAGGGAAAAAGCTTTTTGGGGTTGTAAGTTTGCAAGGGGCCCTCCCACACCAGTCAACTGGTATTTTACGTGTCTCATTACGAGTTAAGTTGGTGCTGATGGTGTGTCTGCTTGTGCCTGAAGCTTTTGCTGAATAGACATGAGCTGTCTTGCACAAAGTTGGGAATCTACAGGAACACTTGGAGTTCATTTTACCAAAAAGAAGTGCTTATCTGTGTCATAAAGACCGCAATCAATATTTGCCTATTGTCTATGTATTGATAATGAATACAGAACAGTGGATAACAGTGGCCTAGTTAGACCCTCTTGTATGGCCTGTAATGGGATGCTTTGCTAGGTCTATGATACTGGCTTCAATGTATTGCTTTTACATCTACTTCTGCAGCAACTATGATTGGAGGAAAACTAGACTGAGGCCAGCTTGTGGAGGCCAACCAGTTGTCTACTTCATGTATAGTAACAAATAGGAGGAGAGACATCTCAACCCGATTGTGGAGCTCGAAGGAGGACGTCTGAAGCAGGCCCCATGGCTCAGATGGGGAAGTCCTCCGCAGATCTACGAGATGGGTGGGGATGATGTGTAATGCTGTTTACAAAAGACATGGGCAGCAGAAGTCACCAATTGATACATTAAGGAGCAAATACCTGAAGCTGATAGTGTGGTTAGGTTCTGGCTAGAAAACAGTCCGGGTTATTATTGGAGGTTGCCAATTGGATTAACCCAGCCAGAGTGGGTGGCAGCTTAGAAACCACTTTCCCCTAGGACAGAAGTGCAAATCTGGCTGGCCTAGTCCTAATCTTGAGAATATATGCTGTAGGGAGTATCACAGAAAGGCACAACAGCCCGAGCCACCACGATGAGGGTGAGGAAGTTCCCATGGAGGGTCCCACAAACGATGGAGGCCTAAAGCCGAATGTGGTTTTGACAGTGAGTCTGTATGTTGGAAATTGCCCTTTCTGCACATTCACCCCCAAACTTTCTGCCTTCTTCCTCCCCTTTTTGCTGAATTCGTTTTTTTTGGCTTTAGGACTCTGGGCACTTTGCCGCTGCTAACCAGTGCTACAGTGCATGAGCTCTTTCTCAAAACATGATACCATTGGCTAGCAACAACTGGCATATTTAATTTACCTATAAGCCCCTAGTAAAGTGCACGTGCCCAGAGCATGTAAACTAAATGCTATTAGTGGGCCTGCAGCACTTATTGTGAAACCCACTTCAGTAGCCCTTCAAACATGGCTCAGGCCTGCCATTGCAGAGCCGGTGTGTGCACTCCTAAACTGCAGGGTCGACCTGGCAGGCTAACCCTCTTGGCAACACAAAAAGTCACAGATCTGGGTTACATCCATCGTTTTTTTTGCTCGCCATGCCACCCCAGTTTGGACCCAGCCATCTGCAAATCAGTCTTGACCCTGTTTCCCGTGGGAACAGTCCCGCCCAAACTGCCAGGCCAGGTCCTCCCTGGACCAGAAAACAAGCATCCTGGGACCGGTTTCGGGGTATCAGCCAGGCTAGCTTGAATCCAACACAAAAAGATGATGGACGGAATGATGAACATTGTCAAACATTAACCCCATTCACAGATCTGGGTTAAATCCATCATTTTTTTGTTCACCATGCCACCCTGCTTGAACCCAGTCATATGCAAATCAGTCCAGACCCTGGTCCCCAAGGGAACAGACCGGCCTGAACTGCCAGTTTCCCTAGGTTAAACCTCTTGCCAGGCCCAAACCTTCCTATTTAATACATGTAGATCACCCCTAAGGTAGGCCCTAGACAGACCTAAGGGCAGGGTGCAGTGTATTTAAAACGTAGGATATGTACTTTTAAGTTTTACATGTCCTGATAATGAAAAACTATTAAATTAGTTTTTCACTTCTGCAAGGCCTGTCTCTCCCATTGGTTAACATTGGGATTACCTTATTACATTTTATAAGTGTAATTTCCATTTGGGAAAAGATAAACATTTCAAGTTTGGTATCCCTGGACTCACAATTTAAATTCACAACTTATGGTAAAGTTGGATTTTAAGTTGCAAGTTTGAAAATGCCCTTTTAGAAAATTGGCAATTTTCTCACTTTAACCATTATTTGCCTTCTGTCTGTCTCGGAGTACACGTCTGCGATGGGTGACAGCTGGGCTTTGTGCATTCCCTCCAGACAGCCACACACAAAGGGAGCTTAGGTATAACTGATGGGCCATCAGCATCCTGATGGGCCATGCTAGGCAGGATGGGAGGGAGGAGCTGACACTTACCTGAATAGACAATGCCTGTCCTCACACATAGGGCTGCATATCCCATTGTAGTGAGTCTGGAGGAAGGGCGGGACTCTGTGCACTTCAAAGGCCTCTCTTTGAGTCTCTCCCCCTCTTCAAAGGCACAAATGGGTATAAGTACTGGATCTCAGACATTACCTGTTCAGTAGACATCTGGACATGTGGATGCTATGCCAGGAAGAAGGACTGCTGTGCTGCTGAAGGGGTGCCACTCTGCTGGACTGCTGCTCTGGAAGAACTGCTTTTCTGCTGTGCTGACCTGCCAGCTGCCGTCCTTGCCTGGGTGAGAAGAACTGGACCTACACCACTTGAACCCAGAGTTGCTCCAAGGACTTGTCTGCTTGCCTCCTTTTGGAAGTCTCAGGGACATCAAAGACTTCACTCCACTCTTCAAACAGCATCTGGACTCTGCCATCTGAGAACCTTGCCCTGCTGAGTGGTGCTAATCCAGTCCTGGACCCTTGGAGATGGGTTTAAAGTGGTGCAACTGCAACAAGCCACACATCGCCGTCGTTGCACGGCTTGAAACTAGCACATCCCCTTGAACGCCGAGGTATCACCGCTGCTGCCAAGATCGAGTACATTGCATCGTTGGCTGCGCCCCTCAATGATGACGCATTGCCAACATCAGTGGGGTTTGATGATGACGCATATCCGATTTGCTCAGCTCAGAACCGACGCATCGCCTAGATCTCCAGGATTGACCCTGTCGCATTGCCTCCTCTGCTCCCTGCATCTCGTCCTCGATTCAACCCCAGGGCCAAGGTACTGTTTCAGATAGCCAAGGCTGGTCCCTGTATCTGACCCACGCTCCATCGCGGTCGGCCTGAACGTTTGGGTTTGACCCGTTCTAGCGCGACCAGATAGCCCTGGTTGGTGATTTATGCTTTCAAGCAATATATTTCAAGATATTCTTTAAAAATTCATAACTTTGGTTCTACTTATTGGATTCTTGTCAGTTTGGTCTTTTTTTGTCCATTAAATAAAGCTCTATTTTTCTATAAAGGTTTGGTATCTTTTTGTGTGGTGATTTCATTGTTTTACTGTTTTAAGTGTCACACTAATACTTTACACATTGCCTCTTAAGTTAAGCCTGACTAGTCTATGCTAAGCTACCAGTGGGTGAGCACAGGTTAATTTAAAGAGTGTTTCTGACTTACCCTGACTAGGATTTTTGTTTCTGCTTGGACAGGGTGCATACCTCTGCCAACCAGAAACCCGGGGGCAGATTTACAAGCCCCGTGCGCCACTTTTGCGTCACTTTTCCCATGTTAAAAATGACACAAAAGTGGCGCAAGGGCCTTGTAAATAAGCCCCCCAATTTCTAACACTGTTTATGTTATAATAAAGGAGGCTCTCTGTTAAACTAGCTCAGTCACATGAGAGCATGGGGTGCATTGTATCATAACTTACGGAGCAGGACGGGGGCGTGGCCTGACAGCATGACCGGCTAGTCGCATATCTGCGTAGCTCCTGCCCCATCAGACGAAATCCTACCGTAATCCTGGCGGAATTGTGACCCTGTCTACACCAACCGGCATCGGAGCACGCCCCGGCCCCGAAGGTCCCGGTTGGGACGTGAAAGGACAGCCCGTTGCTGGAGAAAACAACTTCGGCTCCCCGGAGACCCGGTGGAATGCCGATAACCAAGATGGCGGCCCCAGCCTGTCCCGAGAGATAGCAGGTCGCCGGAAGCTGCTCCGGATTGCTGGAGGGGCGAAGACTTGAGTCCTGGACCTCACCGGAGCCTATACCTTTGATGTAGCGATTGGGGGCCGATAGAGGCGGAGCCAGTGGCGAGGGGTTGCCGTGGATCACCCGGCCAAAGTGAAATCAGAGGCCCGGGTGCGCGATCTACGCGAGCCCGGGGCTGGATCAGTGCCGCGACCGGCCCTTCCTATCTCCTGTCACGCACGCCCGATCTCGTCACTGGGGACGTCGCGGTGTCAGCACTGCCTGGTGGACATTTGGAAGGTGAGACCGGGGCTCCTGTTCTGGGGGTGAGTCTGCCCCCCCCTTGGGAGGACACCAACTGCAGCGGCTGGGCTGTGCGGCCCGCAGCGGTGACTGGCGGCTGGGCACTCGCTCCACAGATCGGTGGAGGCACTGCCCGGCCTTGTACCTGTGGAGGCGGTCGGGGCGTGTACAAGTGGCCCATAACAGAGAACGGGCAGGGGGTGACCGTTGGTGGACCTCGGACGTTGAGTGAGGTGGACTGAGAGGCAAACCACCTTACTGTGGCATATTGTCCCGGACCGGGGGTAGCGCAGGGTGATTGCGCGGATATCCTCGGGTTCCGGTTGGTCCCTCGGCTGGCCCTTGCACCCTTAGCCAACGAGCGAGAGGTCACCAGGGAGAACCTTGCAACATTTTCACTGGCTATGGGGAGAGATAGACCCCCTAGAGGCGCCCAATCCAATAAAATCATGCAATATACGGTGCCGGGCCCGACCTCCGCTGACCGCATTAGACCAGATCCGGAACTGGTATCTCATCAGGGATCAGCAGCCCGCGACAAGTCCGACATTTTGGAGGCCATACGAGAATCGCGAGTGGCGCTGGAGTCGAAAATGGATAGGATGGCCATGAACATCAATCATCTGCGCCTGGATTTAAGAAAGGTGGCGGACCGAGTTACCACCACTGAAGGAGACCTGGGCACATTGCAGACCGAAGTCCAACAACTACGTGCGACAGTATCTGCGCTCCAGGAGCACACAGCCCGTCTCGAAGATAGGGCAGACGACGCAGAGGGGCGGTCAAGGAGGAACAGCCTCCGTTTTTTGGGTTGTCCAGAAAAATCGGAGGGGCCGGCGGCAGATCTATTTCTGGAGGACTGGATTGGCTCCGCATTCCCAAACCTCAGGCTCTCGAAGATGTTCGCAGTAGAAAGGGCCCATCGCTCCCTCGGTCCCCCACCGAAACCGGGGTCTCCACCCAGAGCTCTGATCGCACGCTTGTTTAACTTCAGGGACCGGGACACGATCCTGCAATTTATTTGCACAAACGGTCCACCCAGGTTCGAAAATCGTGATATTCACATCTACCCGGACTACACCAAAAAAGTGCAAGACTTGCAAAACGACTTCCTAGGTGTCAAGAGACGACTGCGAAACCTCAATATCAAATACAGTTTGATGTTTCCGGCCCGGCTCCGTGTACAATATGAAGACAGGGTCCACTTTTTTGGTACTCCGCAGGAGGTAACGGACTGGATGGACTCGTTGGGCCTGGCTGGACAGGACCACAACCAAGGCTGGCAAGAACAGAGGAGGAGGAGTGGACGGCAACGGAACCAACAGCGCCGCACTAGAGAACAACGTCCCAGGCTGCGGGACTTATCAGACGGCGGTCGCATCATGGTAGGGCCGGATGGCACCCTACTAACGGAAAGGGAGGCGATTCCGACGCAGAACCAGTTTTCCCCTCTATGTCTGGTGCAGGAAACTCAGTCGGAGCAGGGGGGCGCCGCCAGCCCAGTCGATGGTGGCTCCTGAGACACTTGAGGGCCAGTTAACGAACTGAAGCATTGGGTTAACTGGTCGTTGAAACAGTAAGTACGGGACTTGGCCCAGATGGGATTAAACCTCGCTACGGAACACCTACTTGGGAGCCTCGAGCCCCAGGGATGACAGGGGGGGGGCTGAAACGTTATTGAGGGGATGGGCACTATTCCGCCAATCTACAGTTCAGACACTCCAACTGTAGTGCGCTGAGGTGGCCTAGCTAGACCACCAGTCGGGCGGGGACGCATGGTGCCAGACAGCTTGGCTGTATATCTGAGGTCGGGAGGGTTGTTTTTCTAGTGAACGTTTTCAGGTCATAGTTGTTGATTCAAGTTGGGGGTGATCTAGGGAGGGTGACAGCTGTGGGGCGGAGTCCTGAATCCTCAGACCGGGGTTGGGTTGTGAGAATGAAGTGCTACTGCCTGTGGGAGGGGGGAGATGGTATTGGGAGTTTACAATGTTATGTTTCACAGTTTCATGCCGGGACTGTACTATGCCGCATCACCAAAGCAGTCTATCATGCAGTGTGCCTTAAAGTCTGTTTCAAGCAAAAGGGCTGGGAAGCACCAAGAATAGTGTTTTCATGTCACCAACGCCCACAGGCAGGAGTTTAGGTGTAGCCCTACTCCCCGGAAAACACATTGAAGGTAACGTTCATCAACCAGAGACACTCGAGGTACAGGACAAGGGAAAACACAGCTGCACTTTCATTAGAAAAGATATGCTTTGGTAATGGAATAAATATGAAAACGCAGGAACTTCACGATTGTAGAACATCGAAAGGGCTGACCTGCTTTCTTTATCAGAGATTTCCACAAGCAGCAAATTCAAGACTGGAAACTAGATGCAAGTAAGATTTTATTTTGAGGCATCAAGAAACAAAGTCCGAGCTGTACTCACCACTCTGCGACACAATCTCATTACCAAAATACTCTTGGAATATTCAGAACATTGGAAAACATTACTGACCATTCAGAGACCCCAGATCCCTAGCAAACTTGGGAAGGTAGAGATGGAAACTCATCAAATGCTGCTAAACATGCCTCCAGAACAACTTAAAGTGGAGAGAAGGAGTGAAGAGATAGGTCAGAGAAGGGAGGAAGCAGCTGACACGGACAATAGGACAGAGAGAAGGCTGCATATGATGTGTGCATAGACAGACCGAGCAGCTTAACAGTTGCAACTGGATCTTTAATGATCAGAAAGGCTTTCTGTAAATTACTATATGTGCAGAGTATGCAACAGAGCTCAGGTTCATATTATGGGCTTCAAACGGAGTTTTGGGAACTGATTCCATTGTCTCATTTGTCAGCATTTTACATAATGCTTTAAAAATATTGTGCACTGTAACAGTTGGTGCTGAGACAGAATATCGAGTTGGAAATGTCGACTTACACAAATATCGAGTTGGAAATATCGTGATTCAGAAATATCAACAGCAAGAATATCGTGGTCAAGAATATAAAATTTAAGGTAAGAAATATTGTTTTTAAAAATATAGAAGTCATTAATATTGTTTGCAGAAATATAGATGTTTAAAATATTGATTTTTTAATTAGTTATGTATTTTAGTTTATATTTTAAATGTATGTGATGTATGTTTTTTGTATAAGTATTGTTTATGTTTTTTAACGAGTGTGTTACATTTTTAGTAGTTATTAACTTTATTTTAATTAAATTTAGAATTTTTTAGTTCTGTAGCGGGTTGTGGGTTTATAGGGGAAAAGGGTGGGAAGTAATTTAATTGTAATAAATTAGGGGCTCATTACGATACCCGGCGTAAAAAAATCCGCCAGGCATGGAAGCGGCAAAAATCCGCCCGCACACACCGCCTGAACACCGACCACGCCATTACGATTACACAAACCGAAAACCGCCATCGGCGGAAAAAGCACACAAAATACCGCCCGCCATCGTCCGAGTCGGAGTCAAACCGCCCGCCACGGACGGAAACACGCACGACAACACAAAACCGCCCGCCCACACGGCCGACACACCGCACGTGAAATTACGATCGCACCGCCATGAGCGCGGAAAACCACAAACATACCGCCCGCCAGCGCAAACAACGCCGATGAGAATCGACACGGCAGAAGCCATGGCGCCCACGTCCCTGCACAGAAACCATCCGCTCACAAAACCAATAGCACACAACATGGCCAACAAGTCCACACAGCAAGGCACGCACAAATACACAAGCACAGTACACATCCCGAAAACACCCCCCGGACAAACAAAAACTACAAAGGCCAGAACCCCAGACACAACACACCTGAAAACAACAGACCATGAGGACACACCCACATAGGTGAGTACAAAAGCAGCACTCCCACAGACCACAACCCCTTGCTACATTGCAAACCAGAGAGGAGAGGAGAGGACACAGTGACACAGCAAGGACAGCAGCACACCACAGAAACGCACACATCACAACCACCACCACCACCAAACACCACCACCACCCACCACCACAAACACCGGCACCACAAACCCCCTGCACATTACACAACACACACCGCACCAGCACCACAAACATCATGGCACCACAAAGAATGCCCAAGTTCACGCCCATGGAGCTGACGGTCATGGTCGACGAGATCATCAAGGTGTACCCACAAATCTATGGGAACATGGTCCAGCACACACCACTAGCCACCAGAAACAGAATGTGGAACCGGATCGTAGACCAGGTCAATGCAGTCGGGACCCTGCCCAGGAACAGAGTCGAGATCAACAAACGTTGGAATGACGTAAAGAGCCTGGTCAAGAAGAAGGAGGGCAAAAACAGAGAGCTGGCTGCCGTCACTGGCGGAGGGAATCCCGCGCTCTTTAAGACCTTCAAAGCGTGGGAGGAGAAGGTGCGAGTCGTAATACATCCGGAGATCCTCGCCGGATTAGCAGGGGGAGTGGAGGCTGGTAAGTACAAACTAATGTATACCAGCACACCGCTATGTACTCACATGCACTACCACCATGCCACAGCTCCCAGGGACAAACACCCCCATGTCCAGCACACAATACACAACACATCACACACACATGCAACAGACACTACCACACACAGCCCAAACAGAACAACTGTAAGATGCGTGGGGACATGTGTACACTAAGCCAGCCACGTAACCACCAACAGGTCCCCAAATATGCCAGAAGCGCCACAACGAGCACCCACCACACCCATGTGTCCGCCACAGCTGCACTAACCGACAAGTAACAGGTAAGTGGCAGGAACACAAAGTGCAGTGGGTGGGAGGGTGGACAGCCCAAGTACAACACACACCAGGCCCCAGTCCCACAGCACAGCAAGGAGGAGCATCCCCCACACCCCACAGCCACGTGTCAGCCACCGCAGTGCACAACGACAGCCGAAAGGCAGACATCACGGTCCACAACAATCGGTGTCAGTGGGTGTCCAGCCACCCCCACGACCCACAACACCCCCCACCCCCACAGACCTGCAACATGGAGCACCCCCGCTTAGAGCCATGTGGCATCCAGTACAGTGCACGCACGAACAACTTGCAGGTGGGAAACTGGACAGGGCAGGATTACTGGAGGCATGAGGACCATGACACGACCAACACATGGGACATGTCACGTAGCAGACAAACACGCAGCACCGCCCACCATCACGAACAAGTGAACAATGTGCACACGGACATGAACAACAGACTCACACCCCACATGACCCATCACAGACATAGCAACACCCAAGGAGCCACGTCTGCATGCACAAGCCACACTGAATATAGTCCCACACGGCAGCCACTGTGCAACTCATCACACACAACCGAAACACCATTGAAGTCCTGTCCATGTAGCCCCTACTGCCTGTCAACCACACACCCCACAACTACGCCTATGTAAGACAAACAACACTAGACGCAACAGAGCGGAACAACAGAAATGCACACGAACACCACTGAACCCATCAAATTCACAGACACACCATGCACATACAACATACCATCCATCCCATCCGTCAGCCCCAGTCTCATGAAAGGCATGTCATCCGCACAGCTGCCACACATACAGCAGTCACGCTAAGACACATGCCCATGACCAACCATGTGCCAGAAGTCAATTAAGCGCACGACACACTGTGAGCAACAACACACAACATGGGCCACCCCCCGAGCACTGCAGTGATGCACATGGCACAGGGCAGCACGCACACCAAGGAGATGGGACAACTGCAATACGTTGGCTGGCACACAACTATCACTCACTCATAACGATGCGTCCAATGCCATGTCCAGTAATCACAACAGACAGCAAATATGCAGGCCATGTCAAGCATGCACACACCTCAAACCATGCACTGTCATGCTGCCACAACACATGTCACGTTCGGCACCCATGGCACACAGCATGTACCCCAAAAGCATATCCCCTCCCAAATGCGAATCTGGGGCATGGCCCCCATGTTGCCATATGCGTTCCTAAGCGTCCCATCTGAACCCCAAAAGCAAAGTACAAACCAGACCCAGGATGGGCCAGGAGCCCGCATACACCAGAGTCACAATGAGTAGGGGCACTGCAACACACCCATCGGCATGGCCAATCCGTCCCATGCCACATGTGCACAGCACACAGTCCCATTGCCTAGCACACACAACTACAGATGCCACAGCCACACACTCGCCTCCGGGAAACCCATGTACGAGATTGCACGAACTGCCAATGTCAGACGACAAATACATACTTCGCCAGGTGCAACACAATAACAAATCTCATTCTCTCCACAGGTGACGAACTGCCGGACGCTGGGGATGGAGACAGCAGCCAGCACAGCCAGCCCACAAGCCCCCAACGAGGACACACGGATCTGGAGGATCTGTCATCCTCTTCGGACACGGACCACCAAGCAGGCCCATCTGGCGTGGCAGGGCCCAGCCGCTCCCCAGGACCCCTCCTACCCACCAACCCATCATCCAGGGATGCTGAACAGTCCCAGCCCCCTGCTGCCACTGTCGTTGCGGCCACACCCACGGTCATTGCGGCCACTACCGCTGCCGCAACCGCCACCATCGCCGCACCGACCACCACCGCCACCACCACCACGTCTTCGCTGGCACCAGCCCCAGTGCAGGTGGTGGCCCGGCCGACTGGATCCACCCTGGGAGCCACAGCGAGGACCGTGGTGTGCAATGTGGCTAGTGGGCAGGCCGGTGGCAGCAGGACTGGTAGGAGGAGCAGGGTCAGGGAAACGCCAGCCTCCCTGGGAGCCATGCCCTGCCTCAAATGGCCAGAGTCCTTGGGGCCTATGAGGAGGCCCAAGAACAATGGGTCAGGTCTGCTACAGACACGCGGGAGGTGCTGGGGGTGCTGAGGTCCATGGACGCCCGTATGGGCCAACTCGTGGACCTCATGGGCCAGCTGGTGGTGGCGGCGGGGTCACAGGCAAGGCCAGCAACACCACCTCCGCCACCACCTGCTAGGGCGCAGGGTCGGGCAGCAGTGTCCACTTCCCCTGCGTCCACAGCCAGTGAGCACACCTCACCCACCACCAGCAGGTCGCCACCACACACCCCCTCCCAAACGTGGAAGGGGCCGTCCGAAGAGGAAACAGATCTCCCGGGAGGACTTCGCACGCTCCAGTCGCAAGTGAGGCAGCCAGCCAGCCTTCCGCCAGCCTTCCTTGACCAGCCACTGCATTGACTTGCTCTACGATCCCACTCCACACAGCCATCTGGATGGCATGTGTGTGTTGGACTATGGACATAGAACCAGTGGGTACACCCTGAGCTTCACGCAGCCATGACCGACAGCTCATTGTCACTGCACGCACCACTTTTGTCATCACCTTACACACAATCACATGTCACAGTTTGGAATAAATGCACCTTTTTCACTAACTGCTGTTTGTGCCCTGTGTTTTATTTGTACGGAATACAACGGCCACCCTGGGCGGAAAGGCACCTGATGCGTGGCATGGCAATGGAATCCGGAGGGCCTGTAGGGACCTAGGGGTGGGAGACAGAACAGGAGCACATTCAATGAGTGTGTCACACACCCATCACACAGTACATGTCAACAACTACAAGCAATGTACACACATCGCACAGAGCAATAGGGCACAATGCCACAGTCACCAACAGTGGCATACTACCCTGGCCATGGAGCGTTGACACACTGCACGCAGTGAACATACGGCCACCCTGACACAGCACACACACACCTGCACAGATACAGACACATCATCCGTCGTACATGGACACTCACCGTCAAGTGAAGTAGCGGGCGATGAGCTGCTGGCGCACATTCCCAGCTTCCTCCTCTCCGCTGTCCACCTCACTCGAGCTGTCCTGGTCTGCGGGCTGGGGCCCTGGTTGATCTCCGTCATCCACAATGAGGGGGATCTGCTTCCGAATGGCCAGATTGTGCAGCATGCAGCACGCCACCACTATCTGGCACACCTTCTGTGGGGAGTACGCCAGTGCACCCTCGGTGCGGTCCAGGCACCTGAACCTGGACTTGAGGAGGCCAAAGGTACGCTCGACCACACGTCTGGTCCTCCCATGTGCCTCATTGTATCGATCGTCTGCTGGGGTGCGAGGATTCCTCAATGGACTGAGCAGCCATGCCCCATTCGGATACGCAGAGTCACCTGGGTGTGAGGGACACAGAGAACCGTTGCTATTCCAACTGGACAGGGGACAGCATCGCACAACCAGCACGCTACACCACTCCACATACTCACCGACAATACAGCCACGATCCTGTTGCAGATTGGCCATCAGTCGTGGCAAGATGCTGTTGCGCATTATGTGTGCGTCATGGGCCGAGCCTGGAAACTTGGCACACACGTGGGTGATCACCATGTCCGCAAGGCACACCACTTGCACATTCAGGGAGTGCGTGTGCTTCCTGTTGCGGTACAGGTGCTCAGTGGCCTGTGGTGGAACAAGGCCAACATGTGTGCAGTCAATGGCTCCCACGACGTGTGGGATTCTGCCAAGGGCATAGAATGCACCCTTCACTGCCGCCAATTCACGAGCCCTGGGGAATCTGATGTACCTGTTCCGGTACAGCATCATGGCTGCCAGTACATCCCTCAGCACCTTGCTGAACATGGGCTGGGACATTCCTCCTCCACTGCCCACTGTGTGCTGGAATGACCCAGTGGCGAAGAAATGCATGGCGGCCATCACCTTAGCCGTGGGGGTGACAGCAGTCGGATACACCCTGCGGGGACGGAGATGGGGCTCTAACATGGCACACAGTCGATGCAGGGTTGGCCTGTCCAGCCGAAACTTCCTGATCACCTCTGTATCGTCCATGTCCGCCAGCAATTGGTATGGGCGGTCAATGTTCGGTCTCCGCCTGGGGAAAATGGCAGAGGACACATGTCAAAGCAACACGACACATAGCAATTTCGCATACACATCACTGACATGACTGAGCAAGCACATGAGCCACAGCCCAGCTGTCAAGCTGGGACGGCACGGCCACTATACACTTACACAGGTATCCCAACAATGGCAATGGCACGTGAGACATACCACTGCCATGTGCATGCACATGGGGATCTAGGCCCCAATGACTTGCGGGGCGTGCTGATGGGGACTGACTGCATATCCGTCAAGCGGCGACGCCACGGCAACATGAATGTCTGCTGAGCATGGAACTGCTTCCGCGGCTGGATGAGTATGGCACACGACGACGACGATGTGGGCACAGGCTGAGCGGCCAAAACAAGTGGGACCTGTGGCACGAGGGGATATGAGACAGTAGTAGGTGTCAGCACTGCACCCTATGTACAGCACTGTACGGATCACACCTCCCGAAACATTGACTGGTGTCCACATTGACAGCCCCATGCCAAGACGGCTGTGTGCTTGCAGTCACACGTCACAGGTGAGAGGTTACATTGCACGTGCCAGGTGGCAGACGTACATAGTGGGAGCTGGCATGTGTGTGCATGTGTCTCCTGTTCAGGATCCACCAGATGGGCGCTGACTCTGTACTGAGCATTGGACACAGCATGTTCCGTGGAAGGCTTGTGTGTGTGGGATGGTGGCACTGGATGTGCCTCCGTTGGGTGGGGGCCATGCACAGGGCGGGTACGTCGATGATTGCGCATTGTTGGTCACGGTGGGTGCACCAACTAAGATGTGTTGCCCTGTGTTCAATTCCTATGTCCGCATGATGATGGACTGTGGATGTGGGCAGACTACACATTGGTCGATGTGCTGTCTATATGCATGTGCCTTCACACCAGGCACAGCTGCCCCTGCACATGTGACCCCTGCTGGACTCGCTGCTGGGTCTGTGGAGCTGATGCACCTTCTGCGCGTGGGGCGGACAGCTCTCCTCACTTCCCTCATTGCGCATGTCATGTCTTTGCCGCAGGTGACATGGATCATGGAGGGCCCACATGTACGCGTGGGTAGGCTACACATGATTGTTCACTGGTCGCCACCCCCAGTCAGTGTTTCGAATGGGAAGGTTGTCGTGCTGGTGGTATGTTCGATGTGGCGGATGGGCGGGCCTAGGTGCGGGCTTACATTCCGGACATGGGGGTAGTCGGATTGGCGACTAGTTGCAGTACACACGGGACACGTCTCTCCCTTTCCACATCTGGGTCATCCCTTGTACTAACTGACAGTGATACAGTCATCTTCGCCCCAGCCCTCATGTCCTCCCCTCGCCCCCCAATATGCATGCTCACCTGCGAGGCTAGCGCTTGCACAGGCAGCCCCAAGCTCGCACCAGAGAGGGCAAGGAGTGTATGTGTGGGTCCAGGGTATGATGTGTGGCGGGACGCCGTCCACCTGCGTGATGCCCCAAATGGAGACCCGGCCTGCATGGACTATGCATCACAGTCTTCGCCTTCCGGATCCGCCACCTGCGACACCCAGTGGCTGTGGCTGCCCTTGCGGCCAGGCCGCGTCCGTCTGTGGCTGATGGCCCACACATTCACTCTTTGGCCTCTCTGGGGAGGGCTCGGGGGTGGTGGCGCACGCGCTTGCACTTAGTCGCAATGGCATGTGGCGTGGTTGGTATGATGGGCAATGGATGGGATGGTGCGAGCCACCTCCCGTGACGTCAGTGCTGCTCGTGCTGTGGTGCGTCCCCCTACACTTCCATGTGACTTGTGCCATGCTAGACGTTGAGGTTCTATTGCCTGCGTGATGTGACCAGGAGGAGCGCGAGGAGACCTCTCACACACCATGCTCCACTGCCATCCCGTGCCCTGTATCGCCTGTGCGGATTGACTATGTTGGGGTTACACCTGGTCGACTGGGGCTGTGTGTGCCTTGTCAAGGGGCATGGCGGGCGCACAACAGGATCCAGCTTGTCCACAGAGGGTGGGCTGAGGTGCGCCTGGTACCGCTTTGTACGTGTGCCCGGCTGCTGTGCACACACGTGTTCACTCCCCCGACAGGTGTCCTCTCACAATGCCCAGGGAAGCGGTGGTGTACTGTTCATGACCCCTCCCAACACGGCGTGCTCCAACTTGGCATGTGCGCATCTACCCGTCACACCCACCCACCTGAGCACTGCGTCCATACGACTTCACACGACACATGTGTGTCTTCCACAGTTGTGCTACTCATTTGCGTTGACATCCAATACCAGTGGACTACATGGTCATGTCACAACTGCCGTGTACTTCACATACTCTCATCCTCTCTCATTCGTACTTGTGAAATGAGTCAGCGGAGACAGTTTTGGTTTCAAACATTATATTGAGTCTTCTGTCCTCTGTGATGCAGTATAGTGGACACTACTGGCAGCGGAATACATGTTGAGGATATACTGAGCATGATCACAAATGGGATAGGGTGTGGGGTAACATCTGCTTGGCCAAGGCTGTGCTAATGTACATTTACGTATAGCTGCGGAGCTGCGGACTTTGACACAGACGGTATACATGTAGCCTACCAGACCGCTCGGCATCATGGGCACAGTCCATCTCAGTTCCATGTGACAGGTTTGCTGCGGTTGTTCCTCATGCACGCGTGCATGTGAGATGACATCAGGGCATGTGCTTGCGTGCATGCAGCGGCGTGCCACTTGTTGTTGCA
This sequence comes from Calotriton arnoldi, assembly GCA_963921515.1. Taxonomy (NCBI): domain Eukaryota; kingdom Metazoa; phylum Chordata; class Amphibia; order Caudata; family Salamandridae; genus Calotriton; species Calotriton arnoldi. The sequence goes on along the minus strand of CAWUFW010004392.1, from coordinate 9,880 downwards.
CTGTGGTGGTTACTGGACATGTCACAGTCACTGGGGTCGTGTTGTTGTTGTATGCACTTGTCGTCCATGCAAAGGTCCTGGTATGGGATTCCCGGGCGGGGTGGGAGGGGTGCAGCACCCACAGACTCCAGGCGACCTATTCATGTCCACTGAGCGGTGTGTGTGTCCATGTGCGCTGGATCCATGTCGTGTCCTGGTTGTTCGTGCAGTTCCGTCCATGTGGGTGCGATGCACAGAGCCCATGCCACTGCCTCCCACGATGCATGCGGTGTTCCTGGATGTGATGGGGAACAGTGTGCATGTCCCGGTCATATCCGATGTCATGGCGATGTCGTTGATGGTGTGGTTACAGTTGCCGGTCGTTTGGTATGGCTGTTGTGGTGGTGACTGGCCAGTCCGTGCGGAAGCTGAGCATGGGTGCGGGGTTGGACTTCATAGGTCACTCGGGAACCTGCGTTGTGGTCCGACGTATTTACAGGTTGTCAGGTATGCGATGCCGTCCAGCAGGGCTTCCATGTCATTGGTGGTGTACATGTTTGCCAGCCAATGAAGCGGATGGTGGCTGTCAAGGTGTTGTTCGTAGGTTGTCCCTTGGAGGACCATGATGGGGCATGCTGGGTGACATTCGATGTAGCTGTTCTCGATGATCCGTCGTGTGGAGGCACAGTGGTTCCATTTCAGTGCGCGTGCGATGTTGGCCACATACGCCATGCCCCCATAGGCAGAGCAGGCCCTGTCGTGTGCGTCCAGAGGGAGGAGTAGTGGTAGCAGGTCCGCCTTCAGACATGCCGGGTTGGAGAGGCATATCTCGACGGGATGCTGGTAGGGACACCTCCGACAGTAGAAGACGGGCATGACGCAGCTGAACAATGTGATGCGGTAAGTCAGTCGGTAACTTACGTTCAGCAGGGACAGGAGATCGCATCCCAATGTATGTATCGTGTTGGTTTGGTACAGCTTGAGCTGTTCGGCGTAGTTGGGTAGGTGTGTTGCGGTTGCCATTTCGCAGCGGTTCGTAGAGGTGGCGTGCTCCGGCTGTGTGTGCAGTCTGCAATGTGCACGCTCCGGGGTTGCTGTGAGCTCTGTGTAGTCGTGGGGAGACAGGACTTGTGTTCTGTTGGCTTGTTTGGAGGACACGGGCCCTCTTCCCACATGCTTCTCAGACAGTTCAAGGTCAGTGCTGTGTGACTCCTTCCAATTAACTTGCATGTGGCCGACATGGGGGAGTGTTTTCTTCTTTCTTCCCCGTCCGTTGTGTGCTTCTGTGATATGCGCTATCTGCCCTGTGGTCGGTCTCCTCGGCATGCCTGTGTTGGTCTATTCTTGGACAATGGCTGTATTCACCGGCTTCTGTCGTAGGGCTGTGGTTTCGTAGTTGGAATGGAAGGTCATTCAGTGCTGTCTGCTCTCCCTTGTGTGGGCGGCAGGCTGCCTTTCCGCTCTGCGTTGGGCCTTGTGTGTGGATGTTATTCTTGGGCCACCTGTTGTCGGTCCCCGGGCTCTTTGGTGTTCCGTTTCATGTGTCTTGTTCATATGTGCAGGGTGGTATGGGTTTTTCAGTGTGGTACTGGCGTTCCTCTTCCCGAAGGGGCCCTGCTTCTCCTAGTTGGTGTAGCCGCCGCTGTGTGCTTCGCCATGTTTGTTACACTGGGGTATGTCCTGCTGTTGCGTGACTTCACTGACATGTGTGCGTCGGTTGTGTGGCGTTGGGTGTTGTCCGTGAATTGGGCGTTGGGGACATGTCTGTGGCAGGCCTGTCACGTGTCATGTGCGTTCGGGGTGGGGCTGATGTGTGTGCTGCTTGGTTGTGTCCCTGTGTCTGTGTGCGACGCATGCATGGCGCTGCGGTTGGCCTCTGCGTTGTGCGCATGTGTGGCGGCGTCATCGGCGCTTTGTGGCCGTGACGGGGTGGTTGGTTCCTAGTCCCAGGTGGTGTGTACACATGTGTTCCGCGATGTTAGGATTTGGCCTGTGTGTCATATGTGGATGCAATGGTGGATGTGTAGTGTACACGCGCTGGTGGGGGTTGTCCGCTTTTTCCGCCCTTGCACTGTGTGCGCTGTTTGCGTGCACTTGTTGTGTGTGTGCCTACCTGCGTCTCCGCGGTACGTTGCGTCCTTGGTGGTGCATCAGCAGAAGCATGGGAAGGGCCTGCAGTGCTGGATTCATGCTCGGGGTGCCGCTTCTTCGTTGTCCGTGCTCTGCGTCCGTGTTACCGCCTCTCTTTCACGTGCGGTGTCTCTTAGCCGTGGGAGCCGTTTGTTTGCGGCATCGTAATTTATGCGCCGGGCGGGACGTGTTTCGTCGGACGGTGTGTGTCAGTTGTGCTGCGCCGCTACGTGAACGGGCGCACTTTGATGGCGGACGGTGTTGCTGGCTTGCCGGCGGTGTTTGGCCTGCTTTTCGCATCGTAATTGGGCGGGCGTGTGGACTGCTGCGTGCCGGCGGTAACTGGTGCTTTTTGCATCCGCCAGCACGGCGGTTGTGCTTCCGCCCGCCATCGTAATGGGCCCCTTAATGATTATTTTTTATTTATTTAATTTAGATTTTATAGCGTTAATTGTGGAAAGTAATTTATTTGTAATTAATTATTAATTGGTTGTTAATTAATATTAATTACTTAATTGATAATTATGGTAATTGTTTAATTTTTTTAGTTGTGGGGTTTATAGGGGTAAAGGGTGGGAAGTGATGTATGTTTGATGAATTAATAATTAGTTGCTAATTTATATTAATTAATTGATTAAAAATTAATTATGGAAATTGTGTTATTCATTTTAGGTGCGGGTTGTGGGGTTTCTAGGGGTAAAAGGTGGGAAGTAATTTGTTTAATTAATTAATAATTAGTTGTTAATTTATATTAACTAAATAATTGAAAATTAAATATGGAATTTGTGTAATTAATTTTAGGTGTGGGTTGTGGGGTTTATAGGGGTAAAGGGTGGGAAGTAATTTTTGTTTAATTAATTAAAAAATAAACAAATACCCTAATTAAATATAAATTAATTTATATTTAATTAGGGTATTTGTTTATATTTGTTTGTGTGTGGGTTTTATTGTTATAGGGGTACAGTGTGGGGAGTAAATTAATTTTACTTACTTTATAATTAGTTGTTAAATACTATTAGTTTATTAATTGAAAATAAGTTTTAATTGTGTAGTTAATTTTTTTACAATTTAATTTTAGCTGTGGGTTGTGGGGATTATAGGGGTAAAGTGTGGGAAGTTAAATAATTTTTATGAGTTTTAATTTGTTTTTTAATTAATATTTGTTTAATTGGTAATTCATTATGTTAGTTGAGGAAGTACATTTTTTAAATTTAGATGTGGGTTGTGATTTGTGTGGTGTTATAGGGTAGGAAATAAAAAGTAAAGTTATGTAATAATTAATGTTTTTGTTTCGAAATAATTTTTAATTAAAAATATTTCTTTGGAAATTATTTTTTATTTTGTTTGATATAATATTTGTAAGTATGTGTTATATGTATTTAACATTATAATATGTTTTTTATTTGTTTTATAATATTAAATATATTTGTATTTGAATTTTTAACATATTTACATATTTTTTAATTTGTTGTTTTCTAAATATTTTTATTGTTAAAATTTTGTTTGTTTTTAATTTTGAACTGGCTGGAGTGAGAATATGAATTGTAACTCCTTTGCAATTCAACACTTTCCCTACTGTTGCACTCACTAGAGTGGGAATAGTAATTTTGACCCCTCCGCTATCCAACACTTTCCCTACTTTTACAATTATTGGAGTGGGAAAAGTAAATTTTATCCCGCCACTATTCAACACTTTCTCTACTGTTGAACTCAATGGAGTGGGAATAATAATTTTTACCCCTCCGCTATCCAACACTTTCCCTACTGTTGCACTCACTGGAGTGGGAATAGTAATTTTTACCCCTCTGCTGTCCAATACTTTCCCTACTGTTGCACTCACTGGAGTGGGAATAGTAATTTTTACCCCTCCGCTGTCCAACACTTTCCCTACTGTTGCACTCACTGGAGTGGGAATAGTAATTTTTACCCCTCCGCTGTCCAACACTTTCCCTACTGTTACACTCACTGGAGTTGGAATAGTAGTTTTTACCCCTCCACTATCCAACACTTTCCCTACTGTGGCACTCACTGGAGTGGGAATAGTAAGTTTTACCCCTCCGCTATCCAACACTTTCCCTACTGTTACACTCACTGGAGTTGGAATAGTAATTTTTACCCCTCCGCTATCCAACACTTTCCCTACTGTTGCACTCACTGGAGTGGGTATAGTAATTTCTACCCCTCTGCTATCCAACACTTTCCTTACTGTTGCACTCACTGGAGTGGGAAATGTAAGTTTGAAGATTTTTAAATAGTTTAATGTTTTAATTTATAATATAATAGAATGTTTTTTAAAATTAGATTTTATGTTATTGGTACACACACACATATGTATATATATATATATATATATCTATATATATATCTATATATATCTATAGAATAAATTAAAATTAATAGTTTATTAATTGTTCTAAAGTAAATATATATGAATTATTATGTATGTTTAACTTTTTAATTAAGTTTATTTATTATATTTTTAACATTTATATTAAATCTACTTTATTTTTTTAATTAATTTTATTATTTATTATTTTTTATATATTTTTTTAAATAATATATATATATATATATATAAAATTCAATATTTTGTACAACTATATTTTTTACATCGATATTATTTTCCCGATATTTTTGTACTTAACTGTTTAAGTATAGGGAGTCGATATTTTTGCATTCTGTATTTTTGCATCGATATTTTTTATTTTTAACATCGATATTTTGTCAGTGAACCGTAACAGTTATGCAACTCAAATGGCTCCTTAAAAAATCACCTAAATATCATCTCAGCTGAACCGGTCTATCTCTCCTACCTTTTTCTCTCTCTCTCTAATAGTATGTATCTTTATATCTATATATATCTCATTCTCCCTCCTAATCTCTCAGCCTTTCCCTCTCCCCTTCCCATTCTCTCTCCCTCTCATCCGGTCACCTCAGGGTAGCCTACCAGTCCTGTTAATGATGGTCCCTCATATTGTTTAGTGAAAGAAAGCTAGGGAAAGGAGAGAGAGTGCATACGATGTGCCGGAAGAATAAATGAGTAGAAATTTAGAAAGGAATGTTTAATAAATAAATGAAAATTTTACCTACCTTAGGTAACACACTTTCTGGTGAATATTCGATCTACCTGCAGATTCCTCACCTGCTGAATACTCCAGGCGCCAGTCTGGATCCGGAAACTCTTCAATAGCTCTACCACTGTTAGGGGATGCTGAGCCCACTTCTCTGTGATGCCACTGGAGCCATAAAGCACCCCCATCATCGTTCTGTCAGTTTCCATCTATTTTTTACACACTTTCGAGGCAGATGGATGAAACTAACATTGAAGAATACAGGTGCAGCGTTTTGTGATAAGATGGGCCCACATTAAAAGGACATATGTTGCCATGCAATGGGTAGGAAGAGTGGTCAGCAAAAAACCTGCAGGTAGATAGAGTATCCACCAGAAAGAGTGTTATCAAAGGTAAATATCTTTTTCTTGTGATGGCTACTGCAGATTCCTCACCTTTTGAATTGATTCCTCAAACAGGGTGTGGGTGCATGGCTGCTTCTACTAATAAATGTTGAAGGACAGAGCATGCAAAATTACAGTCTCTCCTCACTTCTGAGTCTAAACAGTAATGCTTCGCAAAAGTGTGTGGGGATGCCCAGGTTGCCACTTTACAGATGTCCACTACCAGCACTCCTCTCGCCAGGGCCGAAGTAGAGGACTTGGATCTGGTGGAATGAGCTTGAGTATCTTCTGGTGGTTCTTTGTGCACCAGAACATAACACATCTTGATGCACAGGGTTAATCATCTTGATAATGTCCTCGTATGCACTGCCTTCCCTTTCATCTCCCCCCCCATAGCCCACAAAGAGCTGGTCATCTAGTCTTAACTCACATGTTCTGTTCACGTAGAAGCTAACTGCTCTGAGGTTCAAGATGTTGAAGTCTGTTTTCTTCTTTGGTTGTGTGTAAAGGTAGGAAGTGATGGATTGGACTAGATGAAAGGGACTAACCACCTCTGGCAGGATGGCAGCCCTGGTTCTTAACACAATTTTGTCAGAAACAAAAGAAGTGACAGAGGTTTCACACTTAAAAGCTTGCAACTTGCTAGCACGTCTAGCTGACATGATAGCGATCAGGAAGACTGCCTTAAATGTGAATAAACGTAAAGGACAGTTATGTAACAGCTCTAATTAGAATACATAAGAAACAAGAGACCCAAGTTGAGGTCCCCTTGAGGCATCCTGAAAGGGATTGGTGGAAACTTGTTTGTAAGTCTCTTTTAGAACCTCATAATTATGGGTGATTTGAAAAAGGACGGCCGGTAAGGTAAACAAAGAAAAGCCAAAAAGTCTGATAAGTAACCTTTAGCAGTGCCCTCTACATACCCCTGCAGGGCTAGCTAAAGGGCGAACCGTAAGATGTTAGACAGACATGCCTGAAGCAGGTCTAGTAAGCTTGCTGCACATCACTTAATACATTTATTCTATCTGGCTGAGTACACCGTGTTGGTGATATGTCTGCAGACGCATAAAATAATATCTGCAACTTCAGAAGACAAGGAAAGGATCTCATGTTGCCCTGTTCAAACTCAAGGAAGGTAGGTGAAGGTTCTGGAGGTTGGGGTGTAGAACCTGCCTCTGTCACTGCAACAAGAGGTCTAACCTGTGAGGGAGACGGAGCAGAGGGAACAGGGAGAGGTGAATGGGGTCTGCATATCACACCCTTCATGCCCAATCCGAGGTGATTAGGTTTACTTGGGCTCAGTCGAGGCACATTTTTCTCAGAGCATAGGAGGAAATGTGTAATGGAAACGGAAAGTTCCACTTCCACCGTAACACGTCCCCCAATGTTCCCCGCATTGAAAATTGGAGGTCACAGAATTTAGGGCAGTGAGTGTTCTCATGAGTGGTGAAGAGGTTGATATCAGGAGACCCCCTGAGCTGGAATATGTCTTCCTACTTCCTGATGGAGACACTACTTGTGGTCAGCAAGGCGATGCAAATTGACACTGTCCACTTGCACACTGAGCACTCCAACCAAGTGATGTGCTACCAGAGAAGTCTGATGATCCTAAGCCCAGGACTTGAGTCTCAGAACTTCTTGGCAGAAAAGTTGTGACCCTACTCCCCCATGTTTTTTGATATAGCACATTGTGGTTGTTTTGGCCATCAAGATCTGAACAAGTGACCATTGATAGAAGTAGGGATGACCGTGAGTGCCAGATGTATCTCCTGTAATTCCAACACTAATGTGTAATCTCCGTTTTTCTGGGGACCAGAGGCCTCTGATCTGCAATTCCTCCAGATGTGCTCCCCACTCTAGAGTGGAGGCAACAGTGATAATTTTTGTTACTGGAGGGCAAAGGTAAACTGACTTCTTTGGGAGAAATTGCTGTCTACCCTTCAACACTATGGGACCGATTCCGATTCAGGCCGGAAAACGTACCGACCGACTCGGTACGGGAATTTAGTCCGACCGACACGTACCAGCGCTGCCCGATCCGCGTAGTACAATGCAATGCATGTGAATAACGACCGACTCGTACGGAACACAAGCCGAACGACCGAACCGCACGGACACCAGCTATCCGGCCGGAAAACCACGCGAATCGAACCGACCGACACGCACCAGGAATGAACCCGACAGAAACGTACCCGCGAACTCCGACCCGCGCAGTACGATGCAATGCGCGGAAAACCAGACCGAGTCGCACGGAGCTCAAGCCGTACGACCGACACGCATACAAAACGGAGCCGAAGCAACCCAATACTCCGCGACCGACGCGTACGCCGCACATGAAACACAGCAGAAACACAGCTTGAAAGACTCGGAGAAGCTCGCACGAGACAACTGCAGCGTCCTACTCCGTCAGAAGAACGTCTCCTACATGCCCAAAAACTACAAAGGAAAAAATACAAAAAAAAGGGCAAAACAAGCAATGACAAAGTCAATAAATACTGGGGGGAAAAAACATGGAACAAAGACACACCCACAACTCCACCCATATAAAGGCCACAAATCCCTACCATGATCCTTTGCAAATTCAAATGACCTGCCAGCACAGAACACCATCAGACAGCAACCACAGACACACCCACAACTCATCCATCACACAAGCCACACACCATTAGCACCTCCCAAATAGCACCCTCACATACACCCAGCAAAACATACACACACACACCCTCACCTGCACACCCACACACACATTAATCCCCACCACCACCCATCACCATGCCCCCAAAGAAGAATCCAAAGTTCCTAGACAGTGAAATGGAAGTGCTGGTAGATGAAATCCTCAGGGTAGAGCCACACTTGTTTGGTACATTGGTCCAACAGACCCCCATGTCGCAGAAAACCAAGATGTGGGAGAGGATCGTCGACAGGGTGAACGCACAATCACCATGTTTGCGCACAAAGGAAGACATCCAGAACAGGTGGTATGATGTGCGCAGGAGGGCCAAGGCCCTACTCAAGAAGGATTACACCTTGAGCCATCGCACCGGCAGTGGCCCTCCTGCCAAACCAGTATACCTCAGGCCCTGCGAGGAGAAGGTGCGGGCCATCCTACCACCAGAGAGCGTACATGGACTATCAAACATCCCAGAGCCTGGTGAGTACACAACCAATATACCCAATATCGTGTGACAATACACACACATCACTGTCAAGGGGATAGTCAAACCATGCACCGTTAGCAAAGCCACAGTAACCAAAACATAATCATCCCAAGATGTGTATGTTAGTTAGACAAACACAATATCTGCCATCCCATAGTGATATGTAACTGTGTCATGACATGTACAAACCCAACAACAAATAGAGCAAGGCAGTGGCACAAATCTAACCAACAAACACTGTCAGACATTTTGCCACCACTAGAACACCACCTCACAGGGAAGCTCACTGAAAGGAAGGAATTCTGTGTATGCTGGTGAAGTCAGTGTAGCCAATAGCATGATGGGAGTTGTAGTCACAGATATTGGTCACCCTCACAATTGGCCCATCAACACCACTCTGAACCATGCTCACATCACAGGGAGTGGAAAAGAACTGACAAGATGGCTGACACTGGGTACTGCTGTGGGGAGCACAAGCCCCTGCTGGGAACTGTGCACCAACCAACAGCAGGACACCACTGACTGACATCCTGAAAGCCAACTTGCACTCCCTGCAATGGAAGCACGTTCGATGGTGGGATATCTGGCTCGGTGGGAAGGAGGACTGACAGCACTGACCATAGTTACCAGCAGCTTTTCTCACACACACCCTTAACACAAACTCCACACAACTCACCTGGGAGAATGCATTGCCTCACACTCTAATTAAATATCCCACAAAGAACCACCACCCTGGGTTATGCTGTGTGAAGCACAGGGACACTTTTGGGACTTGTAGCCAAACTAACGCCAGGACAACACTGTCAGCCATCCTGTCAGCACAGGCACACTACCCCACAGGGAAGCAGAGTCAAAAGGAAGGAAGTATGGGCATGCTGGGAAGGGGGGTGTAGGCAATAGCATGATGGGAGTGGTAGTCACAGCTCAACATCCCCCACCCACATGGCCCAGCAAGCCCACACTGAAGCATGCACACCTCACAGGGAGTGAAAAGCCACTTCCAAGATGTCTGACAATGGTGCTCTGTTGTGGGGAGCACAAGGCCCTGCTGGGAACTGGGCACTGACAAACAACAGGACACCACTGTCAGCCATCTTGCCATTGCTGTCACACTCACACACAGTGAAGTCCACTCAAAAGGAAGGAAGTATGGGCATGC